>CM057455.1:1779692500-1780892500 GCA_016271365.2 Neoceratodus forsteri | reverse complement strand
TAAAGAGGTAGTCAGTGGTGTCACTAGTTCTACCCTTAGTTCTTTTAGAATTCTGGGATGAATCCCATCAGGCCCCATTGCTTTGTCCACCTTCAGTTTTAGAGTTCTTTCAGAACCCTTTCTTCTGTAAATGGGCTGGTATCAACTTCTGTATCCAGAGTGTTACTACTGTTTGTTTTATGTACCTCCCCTCTTCCTTTGTAAATACTGAGCAAAAATATTTGTTTAGTATCTCTGCCTTTCACATTCTCCCTCTGCCCACCTCCCTCCCTTTATTAAGCCTCACTACCCCCCTTGGTCTTCCTTTGCTCCCTGATGTACCTATAAAGGTTTTATCCCTTCTTAACTGAGTTGGCTATCTTTTCCTCAGTTTGGGCCTTTGCTGTTCTGACTGCCTTCCCAGCCTCCTTTGCTTTAACTGATACAGTTCTCTGTCCTCGCCTGCTCGATTCCTTAGTACTTCCTGAATGCTTTCTTTTTCTCTTGAATCTTCACTGCCACTTCCTTTGAGAACCATAGTGGTTTCTTACATCGTCTTGTTTTGTTTATTTGCTTCACACAAGGCTCGTTACCTCTGTGATGGCAGTTTTATTATTCCCCATTGTTCTTCCACCCTCCTTCCCACCCATTTGCTAGTGCATTCCTTAGGCAGCTCACCCATTTTGGCAAAGTCAGCCCTCCTAAAGTCCAGTACTTTTGTCTTTGTATGGCTTGACTCTATTGCTGTGTTTATTGTGAACCATACTGTTCGATGGTCGCTAGTTCCCAGATGGCTACCCACTTCTACATCTGTGATCCTCTCTTCATCTCCATTTGAGAGTATCAAGTCTAATATTGCTACCTATAGGCTGGGAGGGAAGTTTCTGGCAGTCACAAAGGAAGAAAGAGACTTGGGCATCATCATCACCGATGTCCTGAAAGCATCCAAGCAGACCTCTAAAGCAGTCGGTAAGGCTAGGGGGATGTTAGGGTGTATTAGTAGAAGTATCACAAGTCGTAAGAGGGAGGTAATAATCCCTCTTTACAAGACACTGGTTAGGCCCCATCTGGAGTACTGCATGCAGTACTGGAGGCCACACCTTCACAAGGACATTAACCAAATTGAGGCAGTCCAGATAAGGGCAACCAAAATGGTGCAGAGACTGCATCAGAAGACATATGAGGGCAGATTAATGGAGCTCAATATGTATACCCTTGAGCAAAGGAGGGAGAAAGGTGATATGATCGAAACATTCAAACACCTTAAGGGCATTAACAAGGTGAAAGAGCCTAACATGTTTTAATATAAGAAAAATAGCAGGACAAGGGGACACAGCATGAGACTAGAGGGAGGCTGATTAAGGGGGAATGCGAAGAAATTCTTTTTCACAGAAAGGGTGGTGGATGCATGGAACGGCCTACCTCAGGAAGTGGTGGCTATGAATACAGTGCAGGGCTTCAAACAGGCATGGGATAGGCATAAGGGAGCAATACAGATGAGTATGAATAGATAGACCTCTGACAGAGCAAAGGCTGATGGCACATTTATAAGGTAGAAAAAGAAACGGGCAGACTGGATGGGCCTTGTCCTTATCTGCTGTCAACTTCTATGTTTCTTTGTTTATATATATATATATATATATATATATATATTGGTAGCACAGTAGTGCTACCATAGTTAGGAGTTGAGAGCCATTTCATGCTAAACCCCAAAACTTTGCTATAATAACTTTGCAACCGTTTGACAGATTTGCCTGTAATTTGGAATACATGATCAAGGACTTGACCTTTGGATCTGCCAGTTTCGTACCAGTCGGATATACAGCTGCGGGTTATTAAGCAGTGATCTGTGCGCGGCGTTGGCGCTTTTTCTGGAATTCTACGGTCGCACCTACAGGTCAATACGGTTTGCGTGACTGCCCAAATTCTTCAGGAACTGCAGCCGTGGTCCCTGATGTGCCTTTCGAAGATTTCATGAAAAAATGTTAAACGGTTCAAAAGTTATTCTAAAAACAATTTCCCATTATAAGTCAATGGGAAAAGTTAACAAAAAGTTTGACAGTGTCGCAAATGCACTTTTTACTGTCGCAAATCTGCCATCTTGTTTTCAGTTAGTGATCAGAAAATTGCTTGGCATTTAAAATTGAGACCCTCTAGCAACCTAATTCTTTTTGTATTCACCTAGTCGGACCCTGAGGATGCTTGCCATGTCTTTATTTTGGGGTAAAACACACCAGAAATATGTTTTTCAGATTTCTGGAAAAAGTACTTTCGCAAAGTAGTGTCACACTCACAAAACTGTTGCAAATTTTTGCGAAAGCTTTCGCAAATTGCAACACTACTTTGCGACTCTATGCCCAAAATAACAGTAATTCTTTGGCACTCCGCTGCAAAAGAATGGTTGGGTTTTGGGCTGAAATTTGGAGGGAATGCAGCCGACATCTCACAGATGGGCCTTTCAGTGTTGTTTGGAAAAAATATTACTCTGCGGCAAAGTTATGGCACTCCAAAGTTGACGTTTTTTCCCATAGGATAACATTATGGCGCCCGACACATTACAGGAATCCTTTGGCACCCTGCTGCAAAATAACGGCTTTGTCTTTTTTCCTGAAATTTGGTGGAAAGACAGCAAACAGCCCACAGATGTGCCTTTCAGTGGTTCGGTGAAAAAATATTACAGGGAGGCAAAGTTATGGCACTCCGAACTTCTTTTTTCCCATAGGATAACATTACGGCATTAGCTGCGCCTTTCAGGGCCCGTATCTCAGAAACGGTGCGAGATACGGACTTTTTCGTCAGAAAAATGCTTAGGCTCCTAATGGGGGCTAAGCACAAAATTAGCCAGGACAGTCATAAAACATACGACTTTTAAATTTTTTTTCTACATCGTACGGTTCCTGAGAAATAAACCTATTTAGTATTCCAAGTTCTCATTTTCTGCTCCGATACTCATTATTATGCATACATTGTTTGTACTCACTGTCTTTCTCTATGCAGGTTTTGGGGAAAACCAGCCTGTGTGCTTACATTACTGTTACTGTTGCCCTTTCCACTTGCGGTTCCGTACCTGTTTCAATTACCGTTGACGTCTGCGCCACCATGTGCGTTATCCTTTGCGTTTTCATTTGCGCTTGCGTTTCTGTTATTTTTTGCCATTTGTGTCTACAGTACTGTTTCTCTTTCTGTTTTACTTAGCATCACCATGCCCATTGAAATTTCTGTTCGCTGGCACCATGTTACTATGTGACAACACATCATGTGGCAGACCATTCCAGTCTACGCCACCGTGTGTGTTACCCTCTCTGTTCTCATTCGCGCTTGCGTTACCATGTGCACCACTGTTAGCATTGCTGTTCCTGTTATTATGCCACAAGACATCATGTGGTGGGAGCTCGGTACGTGGCGGGAGCGTGGGGCCCTATGTGTATTATCCTTTGTGTTTTCATTTGCACTTGCGTTTCTGTTATTTTTTGCCATTTGTGTCTACAGTACTGTTTCTCTTTCTGTTTCACTTTGCGTCACCATGCCCATTGACATTTCTGTTTGCAGGCACCATGTTACTATGTGACAACACATCACGTGGCAGACTGTTCCCACCTACGCCACCATGTGCGTTACCCTTTCTGTTCTCATTTGTGCTTGTGTTACCATGTGCGCCACTGTTAGTGCTTCTGTTTGTTGCTGTTCCTGTTACTATGCCACAAGACATCATGTGGCGGGTCGCAGCCAAAGGGCCCGCACTCCCCACTCGATATGTGGCAGGAGCGTGGGCCCAGAGGGCCCGCGCTCCCGCCCCTGCATTACATTCACTATTTCTCATTATCATTCTCAAAGAAGGAAATTAGAGGCAAAACTCCGTTTAATGCATTAGTTAGGTTGTTCCACAGCGACAAAAGTAGAAATTAAACTCGTTAGGGTTAAAACCCTAACTCCGATTCACCCAGCACCACACACACACAGACACACATGCAAGTATGGGGAGGACCAAGTCAACACAACCAATGACAGACATCCAGCAGCAGGTGACAGAAATAACAAACAATTGTCTAAATGTACTACGAGACATCCCCACCCACCTGACCAGGTACTGCATGCTCAGTGGAGATCAACAGCAAAACTGAGACCATGTACACCAAACGTACACATCCCTGATTGCAGCTGCACACAACGTACCACACTTAGTAGTTGCATGGCCTTACCTAATGATGCCCCACACAACACCACAACTGGTACTGTGCCGTTAGTCAATATAAATGCTAAAGGTGCATGATCACAGTTCTAGAAAGGTTTTAACACTAGTGAGTATACATTAATTAAGAGAAGTACATAAATTAACTACAAGACATTAGCATGCTCAAGATGAAAGTAGTGTTACATTTAGTATGTGATTTTCATAGTAGTACATTTACTGCAACTGCTTACTGAAGATAGAGAGGCTGATGTAAACGTATGGAAAAGCATTGACTGTTCAGTGCTGTGAAATTCGTACTGCCAGTATCAGATGCATTCTTACTGATGAAGCAGTACTGCTAATGTACATACATAGACCTTCAGTGTGTTTCAATACTAAAGATGCAGTAAGTATTCTTTGTAAGGAACAGCGTAATTGCATGGATCAGGCCAAGCAACTTCTAAATATCATAGGACTACTGAGCCAACAATGACGTACCTGTATCGGAGATGTCTATAGGATAGATTTTCCTGTAGGCACTTACTCAGTATGTTGTACCTGATAAAGGCAATCTCATTGCATCTGTGATGACTAACTTATTCAAATAGTGATACATTTACTGTTGTTGCAATGAGTGATCTATGCTACTTATGGACACAACGTAATTTTTTTAACAGTTGTTTCATACTTAGGCTGTATACGTAGTGCTTGGGTTTGCCACACTTCTGTCACTGATGCTATCAAAGTGATAACTATGTCAATTCTGGTACAACAGCAATCAAGTAGGTATAGTGTAGATATAAACAGAATGGGCCAGATATTCAAAACTTTGCCCCGGGGCAAAATTAGCACTGCCCCGCGGGCAAACTTAGCCCGGAGCACAGAGCACGCTATATTCAAAAGGAATAGCCCAGGGCAAACAGCTTCCGAATATGGCATGGTAATGAGGCCATGCAAACTGGGCTGGGAGTGCAGGGCAAAAATAGCCCTGGAATAAGACAGCACTGAATTAAGCAACCAGGAAGTGCAACCCACAACAACAACACAGTACACAGCAACATGAGGGCAGGTACAGACGAACTACGTGGCCAATGTGTGTGCCAGCAAATGCATGGACTCAGTACAGCTGCAGGAAGCAGCAGATGTGAAAGAACAGTGATCAAAACTGTATAATATTCCCCGTACCGTTAGCGCCGCGCTAACACATTAGCGCGGCATTAGCGAGCTAAGCAGTTAGCCCGGAGCAAACACGTTTGCCCGGGGCTAAAATGTGCCATATTCAAAAGTGCCATGCAAATGAGCCTACTTACTTAGTCTCTGGGCAAACAACCGGATTAGTATCTCATTATACCCTGATTTGCATGCAGTTTGCCCAAGCGTTACTGCAGAGTCCCACAGAGCCACCTGTAGGTCAGTCTGGAAGTACAGGGCTGACCAGGTCCAACCGCAGCTCCACCTGTAGGTCAGTCTGGCAGTGCATGATGATAGCTGCAGGCTACATGTAAACAGTACAGCATAGCATAGCATATTATACCCCAGGGGACAGGACACCATAGACACAGGTGGTGATGGTGCTGCATGCCACTGTCACATTGTAGGGCATGCTACAGTGCACAGCAGAAACTACAGTAGCAAGGGGGCCAGTAGTGCGTGGACACAGCAATGCCTATGGTGTGTAGGGCAGTGATGATGACTGCACTATACACAGTGAGCGGCCCAACTTGCGGATGTTTTCTGACACTGGACATTACTGTTACGCTGTTGTGTGACCCACAGATGCTGCACCTGTGGCATGGATGCTCACAGTGACATGTACATTTCTGGCTTTGTGTGCTATGGCAGTTGTACAGCTGTGAGGTATGTGGCGGGGGCATATATTATCCGAAAGGCACACTGGTGTTGGGGTATTCCCAACTGACCCATGTACACTGCATGATGTGTCCCAGCCTTGTGGCCACACCTGATCTGTAGCACAGCCTCGCCACCCGTATATGCCCCTCAACATCCTCCATGCCCCACAGTGCTGCATGTGTGCTGGCATCTGTTGGTGTCCGCGAAGTGTGGTCCACAGGTGTGTGCTGTGGCCACTGCCGTGCTGTCCACTGGTGGCAGCGTCCCTACTGCCTGGCATGGCTGGGACTGGTGGCAGATGATGGCATCATTGTGATGCCATCAGTTAACAACATACTTCCTCTATGTTTGACTTTATCTATGTGTCATATTTATTTGTTAGGGTCGCGCAAAACCCGCGCTAAACCCGGCACAAGCGCCGTGCAAAACCATAATGTCGGCGCAAAGCTGGTTGCCCAGGATTAAGACCAGCTTTTCCTGGGGCGGTAATGTGCACCAGCGCTGAAGTGTCCGCCACGCCACGCAAAACCACTTAGCGCGGCTAATCACTGAATATAGCATTGCGCCTGTATTCATGTCAGTTTGCCCCTTGCATACATTATAATTTTGCCCGGCGCTAATGCAGTTTGCCTGCTCTATTTGGCCTTTTGAATATGGCAGACCCGCGCTAATCCCGCTCTAAACCTGCGCAAATGGTTTTTGCCCAGCGCAAAGTTTTGAATATCTGGCCCAATGTCTTTTAGTATTGATTTAACTCACAATGGGATAAGTGTACTAGGATGGCAAGAGTTATTCTCTATCACTGACTCTGTCAGTTATAATCACACTAAGGTTTCGATGACTGAAATGATCAAGTTACACTGTTCATCTTCATGAGTTCATATTCACAGCCATTCTCCAGTAAGTAGACAGAGTATGGTGTAACTGGGTGTGACACTGTGTTGCAAAACTCCTGCAGTGCCTAGCAGAGGGAGAGTATCTAGTCATAAAGACAATTAAGCAATAAGGCATGACCAACAGTTATGTTAAATGGTCTGTTAATCACCATGTAGGGTTTAATGTTGAATGAGGCATGGCCGGTGCCACATGTAGCTAGACAGTGATAAACTGACCATTAACATAATACCTGGGAGTGGCTTATTGCTATCATAATAAAACTGTTTTTTTAAACAACATTAAAGCATCTTCATCATATGGTTAGGCTCTACATGTATGTTAATAAAAACTAAACATAAGGCTGTTACAATGTTTACAGTCAATTAGAAGCTGCATTTCTCAAACCCTTGTTATAATCAGAGATATTATACCTGTACAATTCCTTGGTTTTGCTTAACTCTATTGCTCAGGTGGCCCACCACATGTGGTGTCGTCTGGTGTGGGGCATCGGTAGGTAAGGCCATGCACAACTACTAAGTGTGGTGTATGTGTGCAGCTGCAATCAGGGCTGTGTACATTTGGTGTACATGGCCTCAGTTTTGCTGTTGATCTCCACTGAGCATGCAGTACCTGGTCAGGTGGGTGGGGATGTCGTAGTACATTTAGACAATTGTTTGTTATTTCTGTCACCTGCTGCTGGATGTCTGTCATTGGTTGTGTTGACTTGGTCCTCCTCATACTTGCATATGTGTGTGTGTGTGTGGTGCTGGGGGGGTGAATTGAGTTAGGGTTTTCAACCCTAACAGCAAATTTCCTCACTTTTGTCACTGTGGAACAACCTAACTAATGCATTAAACTGAGTTTTTGCCTCTAATATATATATATATATATATATATATATATATATATCATTGCAAAAAACTTTATTAGCTCATCAGTTAGGGTTAATAACAATTGGCAAGAAACCTTAAACTCTTTTATATTAGGGTAATCACTACCACCCCATGACCACTCCACTCACCAACAGACATTAGGTGTGCCATGGGATCATCAGGTTCAACTCTCACCCCATTCCATGTGTATACAAGCTGACATGCTACAGCATAGGATAATGGGGTGAGAGTTAGACAGATGACCCCATACCACACCCCAATGTCTCTTGGTGAGTGGAGCGTGGATGGGGTGGGTGGGGGTGGGGTGGTAGGGGTGTAACCCTAACATTACATTTCCATACTTTTGTCACTGTGCTATAAACCCTAACTGATGCATTAGTGAATTTTTTATAATGAATTTCCCTTCTTTTGAGAAAGTGTAATGTAAGTGGTAACTGGTATGTGGCAGTGGGAGCACGGGTCCTCCAGGCCCTGCTGCTCCCTTCATGATGCCCAGTTTTTGCATAATGGTATGTGTATGTGGGAGCATGGGCTCTCTGGGCCCTACACTCCCACTTACACATAAGTACAGAGTCATACAGCAGCTGTATAGTACTGAACAGGAACCCTTGTAACAGTAATTTGACAATATCTCAGTAACCGTAGCAACTATGAAGAAAATCCCACTGCAGTTGTAATCATGTCTTTGAAACCTCCACACAGGTTTAGTTCACCTAGAGGTGGACTGAGCTTCAGAGAACGAAAAATCTGTAACTCAAACTGTTTCCAAGATATGGGCATTGAACATCACCGTTGGCCCCGCAAT
Organism: Neoceratodus forsteri; assembly: GCA_016271365.2. Taxonomy (NCBI): domain Eukaryota; kingdom Metazoa; phylum Chordata; order Ceratodontiformes; family Ceratodontidae; genus Neoceratodus; species Neoceratodus forsteri. The sequence goes on along the minus strand of CM057455.1, from coordinate 1,780,883,925 downwards.
GTTAGCCTATGGGAGATTTCTCAACTTCAGAGCACTGTAACAATGGGCCCCTTGAATGTTTTGGGACCAAATCACCAAAAAGCACATCTGTGAGACCAGGGCTTGCCACCCTGCAAATTTCAGCCCAAAAGCCCCAACCGTTTAGATGCTGTGGGGTGGCAAAGAATTTCTGTTTTTGGGTGCTGTTCTTTCGCAAATTGGGCCAGTTTCACAAAAATTTGCAACAGAATGGGCACGACACTTTCATGATTTGCGAAAGTATCACATCCGTTCTGTAGCAGTTTGTGACACTACAGGTAGTCTGATCACCAAAATGGCATTTCTGGGGGGGTCTCCCCCCAAAAAAGATAGAGCTGTGATCCTCAGGGCCCAACTAGGTAAGCACAATTGACAGTGTTTACCTAGGGGGTCACACATTTAATTTTAATTTAATTTAAATTTAATGACAGGCATTTTTCTCTTTCACTAACTGAAAACAAGATGGTCACTGCACAACAGTAAAAGGGCTGTTTGCGACAGTAAAATGTAGCGGCTGCAGCTTTCGTTAGGCATTTATATTTTTTTCCCATTGACTATAATGGGAAACCTGTTTTCTGGATAACTTTTGAATGGTTTAATATAGCTTCACCAGATCTTTAAAAGGCACATCAATAATCCAGACTGCATCTACTCTGAAGATTTCAGATCAAACGGACAAATCACATGGACTGTAGCCACGAGCAAAGAAATGCTCCAGAGATCTGTGGTGCCCCACCATGCATGCAAAATTTCAGGCAAATCTGTTGCATGGTGGCAAAGTTATTAAAGTGCAAAATTTGGGGTTTAACATAGAAGTGGCCTGGCAACCCTAACTATAGCTGCACTACTGTTCAGTTATAATATATATATATATATATATATAATAGATAACACACTCTTAGGTGTGCAGTTGCGCTCTGATATAAATGCGTACTCAGTGTGGGTGCATCAACCACCCAAGATATGCGTATATCAGGCGTGACAGCACTGATATAAGTGGGTTATCTATCTTATAAATGGCAAAATTGTTTTGGAGGGGTAAAGGAGTAAAAGTGTTGCGCTTGATATACGATGGTCTTCTGATGTGTTTCAACCAACTAGAGGATTCCTTTTTCTTACCTATTTTATAAATGTATATATATATATATATATATACACACACACACACATTCCTTTTTTTGGGTTTTTACTATTGCGAAGTATCTCACACCCACTGCCCGGCGTGGCCTGCGGCTAGGCCTCCAGGCATATGACCATGCCGGTGAGCAATCCTTGCTCCCAGTGTCAACTCCATACTGCTTATAAATTATTTTTTTTTTGCAATTGTTTAACCAGGAGTAGCACACTCAGCTGAAAGCTTGTTTACAGGTGTGGTCTGGGAGCACAAGGAAGTTAAGTGACTTGCTCAGGGTCACACAGTATGCATGTGGGGGCTGTGGGATGAAAGAATAAAATAGCAAAACAAAAAGGGTTTTTTTTTTTATGGACAGGGCGAACCCGGCTGCCATAGTATGGCATGCCCCTGGGCCCCTTGAATTATTTTCGTTGCCCCTTCCCTTTCTTATTTATTTATTTTTGTTTCTGTCATTTTGTCTGCTAGGCTGGCCACCATTTTACCTCTCAGGTCATCTGCCATTTTAATTCACCTGGTCCAGCCACCATTTTGCAGATGTCCCCCATGTGACCTTCTACCTTAGCCACCATCCCTCGACTGTCACCTCTGTAGGCCGGTCAGCCTTTCCTTGGCCTTGCCACTATGGTCATCCATGCAGCTGCTCCTGGTACTCTGAGGAGCTCCCCCTTTCACCTTGCATTACCGCTGCTGTTTTGCAGCATGTGACCCTGATCGATCCTAGTGCTAGTTCCCATGTGACTTGCCTTGCCATTCACTTGCCCAAGTCCCAGTTCTGTCCTCAGATCCTTCCTCCAGCCCAGGAGTCTCTGATCTCTCTTACCACTGACCTGCAGTACTTTAATTATTTACTCATCTCTTTTTTTTTTATTTGTTTTTGCTTTTTGGGCAGCCGCTTCTTCCGCTTGTGCTGCCCCAGCCCCTTTAGTCCTGAATTCTGATTGTTATTAGCCAGGTCCCGCTCTGCCTGACCTCTTATCCTCAGTTCCCTGCAGGCGCCGCTTGTGCCCACGATCCATCCACCTTGCAGACTTAGCCATGGCAGTTTCAACCCCTTCTGCCCTAATTCATTCATTTTCTTCATACACTTTGTTTTCATTTTAAAGAAACTCCTGCTCATTGTTGTAAACTCCACCCTTGACCCATGCTCTGGTTCACAAGACTTGGACTCTGTCTCCGTAGGCCCCGTTGGCCTGCAGCCATCCCAGCCATGTGGTAGACCAGCAGCCCTGCTAGCCATGTGGAGTGACCCATCCATCCATGCCAACATGCAGCAAAGCCATCATCTGTACTCGGGCTAGCTAAGAAGCAACTAAAGGGCATCTCCCCCAAAACTCCATGTCCTGAGTCCTCCTTTCTTCCTTTTGGGTTCTCCTCATCACATGGTTGGGCCTGCTCCTGCCTGCCAGCCGCATTTAATCCATATTCTGACCATGCAACTACTCCCCTAGCCCATCACTTCACCAGCTATTAAATGACCACACCAACCTGACTCATAAATAAAATACAGTCAAACAAAACGGAAACAAAGCCTTGCTACCTGCAAATCATCCTTATTTGAAACCAAACTAAATGCTGGGACACCATTTATCTTAACAAGACCATTATTAACATTGCAGGAAAAAGACCAGAGTAAAACACACAAAAACCTCTGGCTTGCATAAAGTCCCCCACTGAAACCCAGCAGCCGAATGCATTTCCACAGCATGCAAAGATCCCCGCTGGCTGGAATAACACCATACCCACAATTAACCTGCTGAACAGGCTACTAAATCATTTCAGTCTCTCTCTCTTTTTTTTTCAGACCTTTCTCAAACCCTGTAGCCTAAAACCCTTTACTAGCAGAAAGAAAAACTCACAAACCCCATCACAACAATTAAACCAGTGACCTGCAGGACACTCCATTGAATGAAGGTACACACTAACACAAATTAAAACCATTGCACATAACATGCTGCCCTGATTCTTCTACATTTAGATCAACAGCAGTGGAGACTGCCTGTAGTGCTCTGTTGTTCTTGCCCACAACTTGATTCCTTTTGCAGGCACTCTACCCAAATCAAGCCTACCTAATCTTATCTTATTAATGGAAAAATCTCTAGATGTGCTGCCAACCGATGTGCTAAGATCCACATCAAGTTCAGTCCTAGCAAAAGAAGAGGGATCCCTTCTCATTCAGCTACCTCTATAACCCTTTTGAACCCCTAAGGACCCCTGAGCTTGCTCCATCCCCAGCCAATCGCCTTGCCCCTCTTTTACCTGCATCATTTTACTCACCTTGTGACCTCATCTGGCCCCACCCCCTTCCCCCTCCCTCTGTATAGCCTACCATCCTCCAATCCTCACCAACCGGGCAGCAACCACTGCTATTTCCTTCAGGAACCCCCTGACAATTCAGGTTGCCCTGAAATGGCAACCCCACTTATAAAGATTGTTTTTGTGTTGTTTTTACTATAGCTACTGTTAGCTCAGTAAACTGTTGTGTTCTGTTATTTAAATCACTCTGCTTTTTTGAGGCATTTCACTGTCTCTGCTGCTGCCTGTATTTAACTACAATGTTCAAAAATCTACAGTACATATAGAAATCCTCACAAAAATATCCTTGAGTTACGTTTGAGTTGCTGGCAGCAATGATGATGCCAAAAAGAGTGTAGGTTTCTGTAGTTCAAAAGGGTGTTGTATCGAAGAAGTACTTCCATCACAGCTTCATCAGGGACCGGTAGTACTAGTACTCAAAAAATGACTAGTTGGAAAAGTGGTGGGGGCCTTAGTATAGTCACATTTTTCTCAGCCACATCTGTGGCATCAGTGCTGGTGGCTGCTGGTACTGCTGGTGATGGAGGCAGCAACAAGAGGATCAGTTCAGGAAGAAAAGAAAGGCTTTCTCTGGAAATGTGGTCAATGATGATGAGGTAGTTGATACTGGTCCAGTTACAGCTATTGATGGGGGTGTTGATGAGCTTGAGCATGCCTCACAGTCTGATGCGGTAGAGCTGACTGTAGCATGCAAGGATTCTAAGAAGGAAACGGAGGGTGGAGAAAGTAAGGATGAGGAGAACAGATCCTAGGAGGATGGGGATGATGATCCGAACCCTCTATGGAAACCTGAAAATAAAAAATAGTAAGGATCATACTGCTAAACCTGTGGTGCTGTGTACACCACATTTATTTCAGGGAATTACCCTGCAAACATCCAGCTGTTTTTTGATGTTAGCACTGTTGAGCCCATAACAGAGCATGAGCCACCTACTGTGGCAGCAGTGAAGAAATCATCCCCCCAAAACATCCATTGACCCATCCAGGGTCCCAGTACCAGTTCCACCTCCATGTAAAAACAAGGGCTACAAAATCCCTAGTTTGGGATTTTTACATCCTGGATCCAGCTGATAAAACAGTAGCTATCTGCCAGCTACATTGAGCAGGTGTTAGCTGTGGGAAAAAGGGGATCCACCATGGCACTGGTGGGCACACACACACACACACACACACACACATGCCTCCTGTCCATGCACCTGTTACGCTGGACTCTGCACCAAAGAAAACCAGTGTAGGGGGCCTTCTCCCTTATATCCTCACTGTGCAAGGCATCCTGAAGTAGCACTGATACTGTCCAAGTGAAGTCAGAAACTACTGCTGAGGACTATTACAGAGAAGAGGAGGAGGAGGAGTTGGTGGGACTGCCTAGTAGTGGCCAAAGCTGTCGTCGTGGTTTGAGTATTAGGAGCCAGAGTCACCAAAGCCCATCAACCCCAGTCTATAAAACACAAAAAATAATCCCATCATTCATTCGTTCAGCATCTGTGACCCCCCCGAGTCAAATTCTACCCCACCAGCCATGCCACCAGAGTGCAGAGTTCAGCTGTTTTGTTATCTCAACACCCTGAAAGGTGCAATTTACACAGCATAGCATATTTAAGTGTCATATCAAATACCCACCCAGTCATGCTATTGAATGAGAACTGAATGTGACAACCACAGAAATGCTGGCAATTGATCTATTGCCATTCTCTTTTGTGGTGAATGTGGGATTCTGAAGGTTGATGGAGTGCATCTGTCCAAAATGGCAGATTCTATCACGGACCTATTTCTCCAACCTTGCCAGTCCTGAACTTTATAGGCCTAGGACACACACACACAGTAATACATGCCCTGCAGCATTAAGCATCACCATGCATACATCTTAGTATGGATATGTGCACCAGTGGACAAACAGCTGGTAGCTCTTATGTGTATTACAGCCCATTGGGCACAGGCATCCTGTGCAATATTTGATGCTGGAATAGAAAAAAAACTATACGAAGCCCAACTGCGTGGTAACAACATTCCAGATATTCACCAGCATGCCATGCTGTCAAGGAGGAGTGTAAGTGGATCACACACAGGTCAGAAAATGTTAGAACTGCTCTTCATTGAGACTGATGAGTGACTGCACCCACATTCCCTGAAACCAGGTTTTATTGCAAGCAATAGTGGCTCGAATATGGTTAAATGCATTAGTGATGGGTTTCTCAGGGTTCCATACTTTGCACACAGTTTTAAACTAGCAGTGCAGGAGTTTCTATCATATCCTGAAATCAAGTCCATGTTGACTGTAGCTCGCAGCATCTGTACCCGCTTTGTTCATTCTGGAAAGGCAGGTGACCATCCAAGGCACCAGCAGATCAAGAAGAAGCTGCCTCAGTACCATCTGAAGCTGGAAGTTGTCACCAGATGGGAACTTGACACTCTACACGATCGATCACTTGTACAAGTAATACAAAGCCATATCAGAATATCTGCTGCTGTATTCAAGCCATGACAGTTTGAAGTATCCATGTCTCTGACAACAGATCAGTGGTGACTAATGGATGGTCTGATCATGCTCCTAAGACCATTTGAACATGCTACATAGTCAGTGAGTGGGGACACTGCCTGTATCAGTCAGGCCATCCCACTTTTAATGGTGCTGAGGTTGACACTGATAAATGTACAGCCAGTGCTAGAGGCAGGTGGTGATAGGGGAAGATGTGCATCAATGGAACATATGCTGCATGAATGTGACTGCAATACCCATATTTCCAACATTCTGCAGTCTGCAGGTTTTGGTATTGCCACCATGCTGGACCCATGATATAAAAGGGGTATGTCATTGATACTTGAACATGATCATGATCAGGTTCAAAATCTAATCGATCAGCTTATAAGATGGATTCATGGGGCACACATGTTATGGTCGCAGTTATGTAAGGTACAACATGAAAGTAATCAAGGACTTGAGTGTTGCTACCAGCTCAGTTAAACAGGCTGAAAAAATAGGACTAGTAACAGAAAAAATGACAATAAATCCACTTTGGGATGCTTTGTGCCAGGTGGGAATTGCAGACGTAAAGGAAAAGGAAGAGGAGGAAGCTGATGAGTTGGCAGGATTGCATGCAGTGCAACGAATAGTGGATGCATATTTGCCAGACAGCAGGATATTAACATATTGGAAGAGCTACTGCTATACTGGAGTAACAAGGTCACTGCTTGGCCAGCACTGACCTCCGTTGCAGTCAAATATCTCAGCTGTCCACCCTCAAGTGTCAGTGTGTAGAGGGTATTTAGTTCAGCTGAGGCCATTTTGTGGGACAGGCATACAAATGTGTCCCCTAGAAATGTTGGCAAGTCAACATTTACTAAAATTAACAATTACATCTACACTTATAGTGCATGACGTTTGTGGTGGTGATGAAGAAGAACCAGACCAGTCTGGAGGTATTGGCACTGGAAAATTGCCTTTGGCAGATGACTCAGTAATGGAGAAAGAATTCCCACGTGGGGACAACTTCAGTCTGGAAGACTTTGAGGGTTGCTTCCTTGATGAGGATGATTATAGTACATTATCAGAAAAGTAATAGATCCAACTTCTGGTTGCATCTCGACCTGAATGGCAGCTTAGTCTGAGAGCTCCCACTGCACCCTGCCAGAATTCCCTCTACCTATAACAAAAATATCAGAAAACTAACTTAAATAAAATTTCTGAGTGGAATAACCACCGAGGCTTTAAATTCCAACCGGAAAGATGCTGAAAACTGTGGAAAATGAAGGACAACCAGCACACATCTCATGCAGACCTCTCAGATTCCGATCAATCGCAGGACTCTGCCGACATGGGAGACCATTCTGAAGTTTTGACTACACCATGCAAAAAGTTACAGAAAAGTAAAAAAGTTAAACTTGATACCATTTACAAAGAACTGCTTTCTTTTTGTTCGGAAGTGAAGCAATTGTACTCCGAACTTAGAAGAGATGTGGTGAACGTAGAGCAAAGAGCCGATGACTCTGAGAGACAGATTACAACAGTGGAAAATCATACAAGTGATGTAGAAGAAGCTGTTAAAAACCTACAAGAGCAACAATCCCAATTTCAGACTCGGCAGGAAGATGTTGAAAACAGGGCTAGATGCAAAAATATGTGCATCTATTGTATCCCGGAAGGTTTGGAGGGTCCAGACATTACATATTTTGTTGTCACCTTACTCAGAACAGCTCTGGAATTGCCTGCTGACCTCCTGATAGAAATAGAGTGGGTACACAGGGCACTCGGCCCTAAATCAACCTCTCCTGAGGCCCACCCGTGCTCCATAATTGCCCGATTCCTTAGTTATGTAATTAAGGAAAATGTTCTACTCGCTACGTGGCGGAGGCAGAAGGTATTCTATGGCCAGACAAGAATTTTCCTGGATAATGACTATGCACTAGAAACCATGAGGCATAGGAGGTCATACGCAGACATCTTCCTGGTACTTAGAGAGAAAGGATACAAGTTTACAATGCCTTACCCAGCAAGAATGATAGTCCAGCTACCAAATGGCAAAAGAGAGTTCGACTCAGCGGATGACACGAGGGATGAGCTATCTACGATGGGCCTACTAATCCCAGACTGACAGCAGAACCATGTAGTCATGGTACCACAACCCCCCCCCTCCATTGGCAGACCACTAAGGGTCAGAGGAACACCTGAGGTGTAAGAGCTGAGTCAGATATCACTGTGGCAACACGCCTGGCCCCATTTCAGAGATCAACAAGAGGCGACTCCTGAAGGAATGGTGGATTATGGTATTTTTGCTGACATTTCCCTCTTTTTGGTACCTTACCTGGTCATTGTTCTGCTTTGGGCCTTAGCAGCCTAGGCACACTGAGGGAACTCCTAATCGGGGTGCGTCACTCGGCAGACCGAGATGTCTTTTAAAGACGTCCCTGAACTGAATTCTCTATTAAAGAACACAAACTTCCCTAAGAAAGTGACATTTTGCTAAAGTTATGTAAGAACTGATAAACTTAGATTAATTTCCTACAAAGGAAAGTTTTTCCTTTCTCTTTTTTTTTCTTTTATTTTATTAAGCAGCAACAGAATGATTGTAGAGTTTTTACTTCATAACCCTATAGAGCCTTTCTAGTTCATGATACTCTGGACTTTTTTTTTTTGCTTGGTACGGAGCTTTTTGACAACCAATATGCACTAGAGGGGCATGTTCCAAAGGGCATCTAAAAATGAAAATTTCACTGAGGTCTTATTTTCTTTTAATGGACCTACAGATCTTAAGAACCTTTAAAGAAACCCCCTTTATAACTCTGCAAGTTATTCCAACTTGGCTGCAAGAGGAGCTACTTTCTATTTCTGTTGTTTAATCTACATATTTGCGCATGATAGAAGAAATACTTGAGCAACGGTTTTTGTTTACTGGGTCTCTCCCATATGATACTGAGCTGCTACATGTATATCTAACAAGGGATAGGAGGAGTTACATTTATACGTTGGGATTTTATTGCTATTAGTTTGACCTGGTGGGGAGGATTTAAGGCTGGCACAGGAGAGATGCAAAATGTGTTTATTTTCCTGCTGCAGCTTATATGTAGCATCCATATATGGTTTTATTTTTTTCCAGCTTTTGGGGTGGTATATCTCCCCCTGGAGGCCCAGGAAGAATTACTTCCTGGTTTTCCTCCAAAGCTCAGTGCAGTTCGCACAGAGCTTACAGGGAGATTTGTCACTGTCTCCCCTCCCTTGGAAGCCACTCATATGGAGCCTGCCCGGACTCTCAATAAGAAACAAATTCAGGATAAAAAGTTTTGGTTGAAAAGCATGGGAGGAAGCTCCAATCTAGATGTAAATAGTTACGAGGACAGGGGTGGTCAATATTTGACTCCTTCGGCTCCCAGTTATGCCCAAAAGGCAATTTTGTTATTGAAATTGTTTGATTTACTATTTGTAAATGAAGTTATTAGAGAGTTGAAAAAAGGCATGCAGACACATTTGAGAATTATTGTGAAAACGTACCATCAGACTATAGGTTTAACAATACAGAGGCTTTTTATGTTTTATAACTCTGGGAGGAGAGAACAAGCGGATTTGAAGGTAGAGATGGTGGGAGAGGGTGTGTTCTGGTGGGGCTGCTATGCTTTAGGTCGGGGTACCCCGAAATGTACACTGACCGTAAAGCCGAAACCTACTACTGACTTTCCATATACCAAAATTTACAAAAATGGCAATAGCACCGGTAAAAATATTCTCCCTTAAGATTAACCAGTTAAATAACCAGTTAAAAGGTCGAGACTATTCCAATACTTAAGGAAATAAACACTTGATTTGATCTATTTACATGAGACACATCTCACGGCAGGAAAACACTTAAAGTTGACATGGGGAGGGAGATATCAGAATTTTTGCAGTTTCATCAAGAATGGTAAACGCAGAGGTACTGCAATAATGGATCCTACATCAAAGTCCTTTGCATTGCAAAAGGAATATGTTGATCCCACAGGCTCTTTTGTGATCCTAATGGGGCTACTACATGGAAAACCAGCAACTCTAGTTAAAGTGTATTTTCTCCCTCACTCCCCTCCCACCAAGCTCCAGATGTTTTTCAATAAATTGGTGGAAATGCTTCAGGGAATTCTAATAATGGGTGGAGATATTAATCTAACTCTGGACCCGCAATTGGATACCACTAACTGCACACAACATAGGTTATTCCCCTCCCAAAAGGTATTCAGAGCACAAGTAACTTCACTTGGAATAACAGATGTTTGGCGCTTCTTTTATCAAACCACCAAAGTCTATACTTATTACTCCCCCGATTTCACACCCATTCTCATATTGATTATTTCTTTATCACAAAGGAACATACTGGTGTACTACAGGATATCACAATATGCCCAAGGTTACTTTTGGATCATTCCCCCATGCTGTTAAAATTAGATTGTGGTTGTTTTAGAAAAAACCCCCACTGGCGCCTTAATCTGGCATTGCTTTGTGACCCTGAATTTAAAAAATGTATAAAGGATATGATCCTGCAAATATTGGCAGATAACACCACCCCAGAGGTTACCCCCCACCATCATTTGGGATACATTAAAGGTGATTGTCCACGGCGAGATCATAGCCTACACATCTCACAGATGGAAGCAACGTGAAGCTGCCTATGTCAGACTAGAGAAAGAATTACAGATTCTGCAACAATCCCCAGATCCCAGAACAACTCAGACACAAATTCAAATTTGCCACTTAAAAGCCAAATTGCTGGGTCGCTGGAGGGCCGGCCAGGGGTGTAAGGCTGAAGCATCCAACTACGGCTCACCTTCTCCGGGGGGAGGGCAGGGATGCGGCTCGGCATCTGGTGGCCCCTAGTGGAGGCTGGGAGCAGCAGCAAGGCTGGCTGGTAGACACTTGGGGAGTGGCGGATGTTGGCGTATGCCATGACGTCATGGGCACGCAACTCCTCCTGGGAGAAAAAGACGGAAAAAGTGCCTCAGCTGATTGGGTGACAGCCTCTCCATCCCTTTGCCTCCTGGGTGCCTTGACCTACATCCACTACCTTTGCAGCACCCAGGTCACGCCTCCTGGCCACAAGGCTCATTCCTCACGAAAGTAAGGGACCCACCCAACACAGGGATATGTTGGGGATACCTGGACAGGCTGCCATGTGGGGTGGTGAAGGTGGTGTGTCTCCAGGATGGAATGGGGGGTTACGGGGGCCTGAAGGAGTGATCAGGTGAGGTGGGCAGTAGGGGAAAAAAAATGCCAAATTGCAAAAAAATTGAGATCAGAAGGTTCAGCAAACTCTGTTTTACTTAAAGAAGCATAAAAATGAGAGAGGTGCTAAAGGAGCCAGAAATTTAGCACACCAGCTCAGAGGGCAGAAGGTAGCTTCATGCATCACACAGGTCTGCCCTGGTGCCTCATCTGGAATGGCAACCACAACTGAAGATATCTTATTAGTATTTTAACAATACTATGCCCAGTTATATGCCACCCCCACTGATTCTGATCCCTCCTGAATGGACCAATTTTTTTCAAAGATCACTCTGTGATCACCAGATCAACAAACACCATTACTGTCCCCAATCCAAGCAGAGGAAATAAAAATGGCAGTAGCGGAGGCTAAAACCCCAAAATGTCCTGGCCTAGATGGATTTCCATCTGAATGGGATAAGCTGTTTTACAAACAACTGCACCCAGCTTTATTGAGAACATACAGCAAGGTACAGGAGGGGGCGCTCCCTTCCCCCTTGTGGGCTTACACCACATAGTCCCCTATCTTGAAACCTGGAAAAGATCCTAAAAATACATCTTCATATAGACCTATTTCCATACTCAATATGGATTATAAACTTTATATGTCCCTTTGAGCTCGTTGGTTAGAAAATATTCTCCCTGCAATTATCCATCACGACCAGTCAGGATTTATACAGTCCAGACAAACAGTTGACAATATCCACCAAACAATACATTTAATAGACAATCTTAATCGGAGGAAAATTCCAGCTGCTTTGATCAGCCTAGATACTGACAAAGTGTGTGACCATGTATCATGGCCATTTTTATGGAAGACGCTGACAAGCTTTGGGTTTCCAGAGGAACTTCTCCTTTGGCTATGCAACATCTGTCAAGCCCCAAAGGCATCAGTTTGTATTAATGGCCAGCTTTCCTCTCCGTTCTCTCTTACACGAGGAACACGTCAAGGTTGCCCACTCTCCCCTCTGCTACTTTCCCTGTATATTGAACGCTTAGCTAAATTGATATGGGATTCCTCAAGGGTTGAAGGAATCCCCCTAGGTGGTTGGATTTTTAAACTCTCATTATATGCAGATGACATGCTGCTAACTCTCCTAGATCCTGAACACTCAATTCCGGCAGTACTCGGAATACTGAATTCCTATTCTGCATTGTCTGGATTTGTCATAAATATGCAAAAAATGGTATAATGGTCCTTCACTTTACTCCCTCTCAAGAACTAAAAAAATGCTACCCTCCAGATAGGGGTGTACTAAAATGAAATACCTAGGTGTGTATTTACCAAACAGTTTAATACATTTACAATTAATTAATTATGAGCCTTTGACACAAATGATTGAGGCAGACCTTAGATGGGTCCATTTCCATTTGCCCTTATTTTCCAGAATTGAGGCAGTACGGATGACTATGCTACCAAAGTTTTTATGTTTGTTTCAGACCCTCCCTTTGTTGCCAGCAACATACTATTTTATTTCCTGGAGTAGGTCTTAATTCAGATTTATTTTGGCAAGAAACACACCCAGGATTTGCTGGTCCTTACTGCTATTACCAATAGATAAAGAAGGCCTAAACCTCCCTAGCCTACAGGAATATTATAAGGCAGTGCTCTTTAAGATTTTATTGCTATGGCTCAACCCTCAATATGAAGCCATATGGAATCACATAGAATTTGTGCTTAATGATATGTTTGACATAGACAAGATAATGTTTGCCTCGCTTCAGTCTCACCTGGACTTCAATGCTTTCACATTTGGAATGAGGGACACTGTTAGGACATGGTACAGATTAAGAGCCTCATCTTCCCTGTCTTTTCCACTATACTTTGTCAGGCTTCTCCATACTCCATACAGAGGCAGATTTCTTGCCAGCCCAGATGGGTCTTGTTTTTCAAACCTGGCATCGTATGGGCCTTTCATACATTTTTCAGTTTTAAGATACTAATGGGGTAATACCATTCTCACAATTACAGGCCTCCTATTACTTACCAATGGCAAATTTTGTTTATTATTCACAGGTACGCACATTCTTGTAATGGAAGGGCCCTCCTTGGAATGCCCTCCCAAACCCAATACCTTCCATGTTGAAACTGATTATGGATGCATTGAGGGGAGTAATGAATCCACACTTAATTGGTTTAGCCTATAAGGCTCTTAGAGAGACCAGAAAGGAGACTATTATGTCAGTCCTTAAGGCCTGGAATGGGGAATTGCTTTCTGATATCACATATGAGAAATGGCTTGAGCCTATTGTCCATTCGATGCGAATATCACAAGCTCTGTATTGGAAAGAATTTATTTGGAAATGCCGAATTCATTATTTGAACACACCAGCTAAGTTGATGAAATACTTACCCTCAGCATATGGAGAATGTTGGCATGGTTGTGGTTACTCCAGTGCTAATGTCACTCATAGCTTTTGGGGTTGCTCCAGGTTGAGCCCTTTCTGATAAGATTTTGGTGTAGCAATGTCCCAATTATTTACACCAGACTTAATCATTTCTCCCCAATTAATATTGCTATATATAGACCTAGATGGAACAGTGCCCCCTGCTAAAAGTATGCTATATTTGTATATAGCAGCGGCCAAGAAGGCGATAATCTGATTATGGCACCCCCCCCACACTCGCTCAATGGCAAGCGACTGTAAATGAAATGTATTATGTAGAAAGAACAATAGCACACTTTCTAGGCCGGAAGACACTATTTCAATAAACTTGGAGACCATGGGTTTTTTATATTTCCCAGGAAGACAAGGCTTTTGTGCCCTGAATTAGTATTGATTAAATCAAGTTTATGCTATAGATTCTCCTAAGATTAGTTTGGTATACTATGACGTAGTAAACTATTAACTGTTTGTGCTATGTAACAGTGGGAATTTGGGTTCTCTCTCTCTCTCCCCCTTACAAATGATTTTTATTGTTTACTTGCTCAATGTCTACGTTAACAATCTGAGCGGTTATTGTAAACCATTGAACTGTATAGCTCTGATGGAATTGAAATTATGTAATGTACTCTTGTATATTTCTCTGCATGTCCTAATAAAAATAATTTATAAAACAAACAAAAAAAAGTAATAGATCCTTTCTCTCCTCCTTATCAGTTGAACCTTTTTCTTTATGATTCAGTTTTGCTTTCTTGTGAATATTTTTCCCCAAGTTGTGCTGCTGTTCCATACATACATAAGATTAACATCGGCTCAACGATGCCGGTTCGACAACAAACTCGTTGACCAGCATCACAGCACAAGGCTCCAAGCCACGCACATTGGAGTGTGTTTTTTCTTCGGGGGGGGCTTCACCCCAAACCCCCCATGCAGGGGCTCTGCCCCCTCACCCCTCGTAAATTTAGATTCCAACTCCAAGTCAGAATTGGTTCAGGGGGGCCAGCCCATCGGCGCAGCGGTTGGATTTCCGCTTGCGACGCCAACGACCCGGGTTCGGGAATGGACTCGGGTCGCTGGAAGGGCCGGCCGGGGGGAGAAGGATAGAGCATCCTATGGACTGCTCTCCTTCTCCAGGGGGGAGGGTGGGATAGTGCTCGGAGCACTAGTGACCCCTGGCGGAGGCCGGGGTGTCACACAGCTACCGGCACACACACACTCTGGAGGCGGGGCTGACGTCTGACGTCATTGCACGACCCCGCCTCCCCGAAAACCAGAAAATGGATGGCTGCCGGCGGCCCTCCATGAAGCCCGCCACGGCTTTAATTAGCCCCCCAGGCCAGCCCTCCGACCTATCCCAGTCTCTACGGGATGTCTCCTCCTCCTCCTCCGCATCCCGCAGCCCCACCTTGGGGGGTAAGCCACGGGGTATCGGAGGGCCCGAGGCCGATCTGGGGGGTGGAAGCCGTCGGCCCGTGACCGGGCTGAAAGTACCGGGCGGCCGGCAGCTAGGTGGCGGAGAAAAATGAAAATAAAAAAAAAAAAAAAAGAATTGGTCTGGGGTGGGGGTGCAGGATGGGGGAAAGTGTTGCCAGGTCCCAGGCAAACTTCTGCAGCGACATGGCACTGTTATCAATATCGACACATGTTGCTGTAGAAGTGTCGCTGTACAGGGGCATGCCATTAACATCATCTGCCCTCTCCTATGTAATGCCCACAGAAAAAGAGGGAAATCTTTGAAGACTACATATGCCAGTCAGCAGCCTGCCAGACATCCTGACAGCCAGCCCACCAGACAGCTTGCCAGCCATCCATCCAGCCAGCCTGCCAGCCATCCCACTAGCCAGCCAGCCAGCCTGCCAGCCATGCAGCCAGACAGCCTGCCAACCAGCAAGCCACACCTCAAGCCAAGTCTCCAGCCAGCCAGTCCATCAAGGCAGCAAGACCAGAAGTCCAGCAAAGGCCAACATTGTCTGCCATGATGGTAAGTTACTTTAATTGTTTTGCACTCTACTTATCCTCACTGTTGGTGGTGAGTCTGTCATTGCAGAGGAGAGGCTTTCACCTTGCTTACAAGATATAAAAATGTGTTTATTTCTTTCTTTTTTCTCCTACTCACTTCAGACTGCACACCAGAAGCTGCAGTCTAAAGTTACATTGTCCTCCACCACCCCTCTGTGTGTCACCGTGGTGCCATTACCCAACATGGCCATCCCTAATTTGATGGTAAGTGTTTGACATTATTTTTTTCTGTTTTTAAGTTTTAATGTTAACTTTTTCCTTTCCCTAGTAAACAGTGACACAGAGGCCATGCCAAGTCAGGCTAAATAATTATTTTTTTCCTCATGGGTGGACAGTTATAGAACGAGTGGGATTGGACAATGGCTCTATCATGTGGCCACAATGGTGACAAAGTCAGGCTAAATTATTATTTTTTTCTTCACAGGTGCATGGTATGGAAAGAGTGGGACTGGACAATGGATCTATTTTATAGCCACAATGGAGGCAAAGTCAGATTAAATTATTTTTTTTCTTCCTTGGTATCATGCGTAGTAAAATGTGGAGTGGACAGCATATGCTGTATACTGTCCATGTGGTCAGTCACCCACAGTGATCACTTTAGTAACGGCTACTTAATTTTATCTTGTCTTCACATGTCTCCTCTTGTCTTGCTTTCTTCTCATCCAGGAAGCAAGACTGCTCTTCCTCCACCTCCTCTGTCTGGGACAACTTTGTTTCATTTCAAGACCTGGATATCACCAATGTAACAGTAAGTATCTTTCAAAAAGTTATTTTTTCTTTTAATTTTTATATTTTGTTTTCCTTTCACAGGTGTACTCTAAGCCAATATGGAGAGTACTACAGTCTAAACAATTTCTGCCCTGTATTCACATCAGGTCTGTTTACATTCTGCCATCAAGATGAATGACTCATCATCTTGCAGCAAGCAAGCTATTGCCATCTTCTAATCTCCATCAGACTGTTGATGTGGTCAGCCATGTCGATTAATGCTGAACCTCTTCCTCCAGCTTCTCTACCACACTACGTGGTGTTATTAAAGTCAACATATCCTCTGTATCAGGCATATATAACAGTCCTTCAGCTGATGATGCTGCCTCAGCATACAGTTTGTCACGCTTCGGAAACATTTCTGAAACAAGAGAAATAGGAGTAAACAACAGCTACACAGTGACATATGGATTCAGATAACATTAAGGAAAAAAAATGTGAAGAAAATGTTTACCTTTCATGGTACAAAACACTTCGAAATTAAATAGCCATATCTGGGCAAGACCATGCAGGAACAGGATTCAATCACTTTTGTGATAAATACCTGCAAAGGGAGAAACAGTAAAAAAAGATGGCTAGAAACATAATGGTTTCAAACACCCTCTTGCCCCACTCAAGCCCAAAAAAGGCAACAAATTACTTAGCTTTGCTGGTACTATAGGTCACTACAAAACAAACTGATACTCGAGTTAAAGATCATCATCCAGATCCAGTTGTTGTAGACTACATGCACAAAGTACAGCAGGAGTGGCCTGTAAGATTTCTGGGACCACATCTCATTTCAGGGCATCATGAGAATTTTTCCAGCCATAGAAAATTCACTTTTATTTTCTGGGTACTAAAGTGCATCATGACATTAGAGACTCACACAGCACAGCACATCACCAGTTAGCAGCAGCATGTAAGATTTCTGGGAGTACTTCTCTTTTCTGGGTGTCATGAAATTTTTTTCCAGCCATGGAAATTCACTTTTATTTTCCTGAGCACTAAAATACATCTTAACACTTGCTTTGGAGACTTGCACAGCACAGCACCAGCAGCATATAACTTGGGAGAACAAACACATGTCATTAAATGGTGTCATAGGAATATTTCACAGCAGCAATGCATTTAGCAGTCTGATCTATTTATTCTCTTACTTGCGCCTCAAAATATTGGAATACAGAATTTATTTATGTTGTGCTTTTCAGAAAAAATCCTTGGATTGTGATGTACTCACAATTAACACAAAGTGCATTACAACAAGAGAATTTGTGGCAGTTACACACTGTGAGCTGTCGTGTGGTAGCATGTGGCAGCCTGTCCAATTTTTTGTGGCACTATAGGAAAATTCTGAAATTCACAGGAATTAATGTGACTTGTGATTAATGCAGAATTAAAAAAGTGTGTTACAACGAGAGTATTTGTGGCAGTTACAGATTGTGAACTACCACATGGCAGCATGTAGCAGCCTGTCTGATTTTTTGTGGCACTACAGAAAAATACTGGAATTCACAGAATTAATGTGAATTGTGATTAACACTCAATTAACACAAAGTGCATCACAACAAGAGTGTTTGGAGCAATTACACACCATGAACTGCGATGTGGCAGAATGTAGCAGCTTGTCCAATTTATTGTGGCACTACAGGAAAATTCAGGTTTTCACAGAATCTATGTGAATTGTGATTTACACACAATTAACACAAAGTGTGTTACAAGTACAACAATAATGTGTTCTGCAGTTACACAATGTGAACCACCATGTGGCAGCATTTAGCAGCCTGCCCAATTTTTGTGGCACTATGGGACAATTCGGAAATTCCCATAATTAATATGAATTGAGATTTATGCACAATTAACACAAAGTGCGTTACACCAAGAGTTTTTGGGGCAGTTATGCATTATGAACTACCGTGTGGCAGCATGTAGCAGCCTGTCCAATTTTTGTTGCATGCAAGAAATATTTTGGGAGAAGAGAATTTATGTAAATTGTGATTTATGTATAGTTAACACTAATTGAGTTACAGCAACAGTGTTGGGGTAGTACAAACACACAGTACAGTACCATGTAGCACTAACTGTAGCAAAACTGGCATATTTATTCTGGTAGCTGAAAAAAATTAAGAAAATGACTTAGAGACAGAAATAGAAATGAAAGGTATCAAGAAAATACAGGTAAAAATATAAACTTATTTTTAAGACAGTAGCAAGAGTACTGATAGAAAAACAAGGAACAATAAGTGAAACAATACAGTTAAATAGCAAAGCTAGATTTAATTTTTTTTGTATTTTAAACTTTTTTGGGGGGGCTGGAACAAATGAGTAGGACAGTTGGAAGAAAAGACTAGAAAGAGGATACAGAATAGATTAACAGTAACAGGAAGTTAACCTGTTTTAATATTTTGAAGCAAGTAACGAGTGCCAAGCTCACTGAACATTGCTACCACCACCACCCACACCACCATGGCAAAACTTGGCCATCCCCTTAAGCAGGTTCTCCTGATTTGAGAGGAAAATGTTGTTATCCTGCTCACACCTGTGAGCCAGCAATGGAGGCCCCCACTTCTTCCCTTAGGCCAGCGAGCTCCAATGCTGATGTTGCTGTTGGAGGTGGGGGTGCTACTGGTGCTGTAGGTTCAGCAGCTTGAAGTGGAACTGAGAGGACAGCCATATCAAGAGAGTTTGCCCACCACCCCACCATGCAATGGAAACTTCCCTGACACCTTGTTTGTTGGACCTCTGTTGGCACAGACAGACCACCACTGTCACCTGCACTGCCACTGCTCTTCACTTTACTCTGTTGTTTCTCCCACTCTGCCTGGAGTTTTTTTTTTTAAATGTGTTCTTTGACCTCCAGTACCCAAGTGGGAACCCTGCTTGCCCCAGCTGACCTGGGCCTTGGATAAATTACTAGTGATCACACTGTGGTCACTGGGGTCAGTGGTAAAAAAAAATCCCACAACAGGGAACATTTGGGGTACTGTTAGTGCAGGTCAACTGCTGCTGGAGAAACAGAGGAGCCCAAGGATGATAGCAGGACTTCTCTGCAGGGTGAGGAGATGGTGCCATGATGGGGGGTAGAGAGGGTTTTTGCTGCTCCATCTCAGGAGGAACAGAAGGTTGCTGTTCCTCATTAGTTTCTGAATTCTGCTGCTGATGCTGGTCCATGGCAAGATTCATCTTCTTGAGATGTCTGTGGGTGTGGCCCTGTTGCAAGACCAGGTGGGACTGCTGCTGCCACCGCTGCATAGTTGGGAGAGGAAACATAGAAACAGAATTTTCTGGCAGATAAGGACCAATTGGTGCACCCAATCTTCTTATTTTTCCCTGCCTATAGTATCACCACACATCCTACTTGATCTTTGACCCTTTCTGCTTCCCCCTGTTCCTTACCCCTATGATTCCCTTGCATTCTTGAATCCAGTCACTGTTTTTGCCCCAGCACCTCTACTGGAAGGCTTGAAGACTGTTCCAGGAATACAGCACTCTTTCTGTGAAGAAGTACTTCCTCACATGTCATCTGAATCTACTCACCTCCAGCTTCATCACATGTCCCTTGTTCTTGAGCACCTTTGTTAATAAGAAAATACTTCCCTCCTGTACCTTGTTTATCCCCATGAGGTACTTAAAGGTCATTATCATGTACCCCCCATCTTTCTCCACTCTTCCAGGGTGTAAATATTGAGGTTTTTTAATCTCTCCTCATGGGGTTTTTGATTCAGACCCTGCACCATTTTAGTTGCCTTCCTCTAGACCACTTCCATTCTGTCTACATCCTTTGTGAGATGTGGTCTCTACAACCTAACACAGTACTCTAGGTGGGGTCTTACAAGTGATCTATACAGAGCCAACACCATCTCCCTCTTTCTGCTAGTGAAACCCTTCCCTATGCACCCCAGCATCCCACTTGCCCTCCCTAATGCTTGTCGCACTGCTTGGCCACCTTTAGGTCATTCAATATAATTCCCCCAGGTATCTTTCCTGCTTGGTGATCATCAATACCACTCCACCCAGTCTATACACTGCTCCTGAGTTTCTGTGCCCTAAGTGCATTATTTAGCACTTTTTTAGATTGAAATCCAACTTCCATACCCTTAACCACTCCTCTAGTTTTCTGAGATCTCTACTCATCCTTTCCACACACAACCCTGGAGTGTCCACCCTATTGCAGATTTTGGTGTCATCCACAAGAGGCAGACCTTCCCTTCCAGCTCGTCTGCAATGTCACTTATAAAGACATTGAAGAGGACTGGCCCCAGCACTGATCAGTGAGACACCTTGCTGGTCACACTCCCTTCCTTGGAGTGAATTCTATTTACCACCACTCCTTGCCACCTATACCCTAACCAATTTCTTACCCAGTTTACCACCTTTGGACCACTCCTATGCTACCCAGTTTGAAAGCTAGTCTCCTATGTGGAACAGTGTTGATCACCTCACTGAAATCTAGGTAGGCTACATCCACCATTCCACCCTGATCTAGAAACTGAAGTAATTGACACTGGATTATATTGTGGTCCTGCAGTATTCTGCAAGATATCAAGATAGAAATGGTGTTAAGAGGGCTCATCCTGGTGGCAGCACTGTAGTTTGCAACTGCAGCTGTTAACTGAATGAAAGTTGTTGGCTTGCTCTAGCTCTATAGTTTCTACTGTATGGCAAATGTAAGTTGCTAAGCAGTTTGCCTAGAGGTTAGACTACAGAGCGTTAAACCTGGAGACTCTTGTTTTACTCTCATAGCCACTACCTACTGTTTTACCCTGAACAAGTTACAACCTCCCTGTGCTTAAAGATAAACATCCATGTAAAAATGGACCCCACATCAGCATGAGGCAGGACCCAATTAGAACTTGTAGAGAAGCTTGAATTTTTTACCTCCGGCGATGTTATAAATTAATAATTTATTTGGTTGATCCTGCCTCCCTCTGTGCCAGCATTTTAAACACTAGTGCCCCATGTAGCATGCCTATGATCACCCATGGCTTTCCTGAGAATGATGTGTCACATGAGGAGCATAGATCTGTCCATTAGAGTTCTGTATCCGTGTAGCTTCTAAAAGCTTCAGTTTAGAGCATACATGTTTTGGTGTTATAGTGAGACCAGATATAGACTGATAGTGGGCTTCCAGTCTATATCTGGTCTTGGTATAGCACTGAGACGTGTACGCTCCAAACCATAGCTTTTTAGAAGCTACAGGGATACATAACTCTAATGGAATGACCCGCTGCTGCTCCTCGTATGACACGTCATTCTTGGGACAGCCATGGGTGGTTGTGGGCGGGTCATGCAAGGCACTAGTGTTTGAAATGCCTGCACAGAGGGAGGCAGGATCAACCAGAAAAATTATTAATATATAACATCGGTGGAGGTAAAAAAAATTATACTTTTCTACAAGTTCTAATCGGGCCCTGCCTCACATTGAGCTGGAGTCAGCTTTTATGTGAATGTTTCCCTTTAACCTCTCTACGCTCTTTCTCTAATACATCTCTGTGCTCTTCAAAATTGAATTTGCATCATAATAGCAGTAAAATTCTCTCAGGTCCTACTTAAGCACTTTGGGATACAAATTATATAAATAGTTTTATATAAAACCAAATGAATTTCCTTGTTTGGTTGTCTAAGGTGGAAATATTTCCAGTCTTTTAGAACACAAATTTGAAGTCAGATTCTGACATGCTGTCTCTCAAAAACCTACAGCTACCCTTCATATTGCATTAATTATGCCCACACAAATTTGTGATTGCAGAGTCACAGAAAGAGGTGCTAAAAATATGATATTATGAATAATTTGCTCCTCAGTGCAATGTGTTTACATCTGTATTTTATGTAGGACACTACAGACTGTCACCTGTGCCACTCAGCAATATTGCTTCCTTAGGACTAACACAGGTACTTTCTTAATCAATTTTAGAAGGTTTGTAAATTTGTTGACCTTACCTCTGTCTAGGGTTTTGAAAGAAAAATATTGCAGCTGTTCCATAGGATTTCGGGAAACCTGTTACAGAAAGTTTGAAAATCACATGTATAAATTCTCATAAAAAGCACAGTATTTAATGTAGCCAACCTCTGGATGTGTGTTACTATTGGGTCTTCAACCTTTTGGGGGCAGGCAGGGTTCATATATATTTTGTGGTACTACGGGCATAAGAAAAAGTACACATGCACCTTAAACACTTTAATCAACCACATTAACTTAAGTGTCTCTGCCAGGTCTTAAAGTCACAATTGAGGTTCCTTAAACAAGCTCATAACATTTTCTTCCTTTCTCTGATAGTTCCTTCCGGGAGAAAGCACACCATGGTTCCGTCTGAGACATGATGATACACACATTATGTACTGACAGTTACTGGTTTTACTGTACCCTTATCCCATTCCCAGTTCTTCAGGCAGAAAACCATTCCTAGAAATCCATGGACAACACGTACAGTCCTGTTTGACAAAGTTCAGCACACATGTGTGACTCCACTGGTATACTTATACACAAGACAGCTGGAGGATTTCTCCTTGACTTCCCTTCTGCATTGTTGAAATGATCTCTTAGGACATCAACCTTCATCCCGCCCAGACCTGAGCCAATGGGCCTCTAACATACTCAATTATCTTTTATCATATCTTGAAGTATCCATTAGGGGGTCCTCAACAATTAATTCACATAATTTGTTCTTCTCTCTTTCTCTCTCTCTCTCTCTCTCTCTCTCTCTCTCTCTTGTTCTCTCACTCTCTCTGTATTTTGAAGGCTCTGTTATGGGGTCCACAGCATTTAATTCACCACTCCTTTCATTTTGCTCTTTCAAGTTTTATCTCTTCATCTGTAATGTCTGGTCCCTCTTATCGCCTTTAGCTGGATGCATGTACTGTATTTTTATAACTCTAGTTCTTTCCCTCTGGAGCTTGCTTGCACTCTGATACCTCACTTCCCCTAACTGGATAGCAACATTAGGACTTCAGAACCCATCACTTGAGTGACCAACATAGACAATCCTATACCTCAGTCCTCTGGGAGTGTCTTTGCTCTACTCCTTTGGGTTCAGGGTCTTATTTGTTATGCCTTGTTTCTGCTTCCCTTCCTGAGATAGAACCTGACAGATCACCTGTGCCACACCCCAGAATTGGTACACTGCCATAACTCTAGTCCCAACAGGTACACCCAGGAAAATACTCCAGAAGCCATATCCCCACCCAAGGGCTGTAGTTACCCTTCTACTACTCCAGACTCACTAACTAGAACATTGCTGCTTTTCTAGCTGTACTCACTTAGCTCCCCCCCATTTTCAGTACTGCTCCTTCCTAGCTCATATTACAGGTGCCTCTATCACAGCTATTTTAAGCCTTTAGGTTCTGAATTAGTACTGGGTGAAACTGTGAAAGTCTGTTTTGTACAATTTTGGGGAAATTGTACAATTTTTAGGGAATTTCACACAGTTTTGTGAATTGTGCCCTGCATACAGTACTGTGTAGCTTTCCATGTGAAATGAGGGAAATGAGGGTGTCCCTGTATATACTGTATGGTCATGGAATGAAAGGTCTGCCTATCTGCAGATGAAACCAAGATCTGCAACAGAGTGGATACTCCAGAAGGGGTGCAGAAAATGAAGAGGGACCTGGACAAGCTTGAAAGATGGTCAGAGTGTGGCAACTGAGGTTCAATTCATAAATTTGCAAGATAATGCACCTGGGCAGGGGGAACCCTTGGGAGAGCTACAGAATGGGGGGGGGAGGTGCTGACTGTCACCAAAGAGGAAAGAAACCTAGGGATTATCATATCTAATGATCTTAAGGTATCAAAGCAGTGTGCAAAGGCTGCCGGGAGGGCCAGTGGCATGCTGGGCTGTGTAGGCAGAGGCATTACTAGCAGGAGACGGGAGGTGTTGATGCCATTGTATAAAACACTGGTAAGGCCTCACCTGGAGTACTGCATGCAGTACTGGAGACCACACACATGCGTAAGGACATAGACAGGGTGGAGGCTATCCAGAGAAGGGCAACAAAGATGGTGCATGGCTTGTATCACATAACATATGAGAAGAGACTAAGAGTCCTCAATATGTACTCACTGGAGGAGAGTAGAGAAAGGGGGGACACGATAGAAACTTTCAAGTACCTCAAGGGCATAAACAATGTGCAGGTGGAGGATCTTTTCCAATGTAGAAAATATATCAGAATGAGGGGACACAATATGACATTGGGGCTAAATTAAGAGGGAACGTGAGGAAGTTTTTCTACACAGAGGAGGTGGTGGATGCTTGAAACAGTCTACCAGAAGAGGTGGTGGAAGCAAGCACAGTGAAGGGGTTTAAACATGCATGGGACAGGAAAAAGGGAACATTAAGTGGGGAGGGAGTGATGAAAAGTCATTGATCACTTATGGTCAGTGACTGCATACAAGTTCAGGGCTTAAGGGCAGACTAGATGGGCCTAGTGGTCCTTATCTGCTGACAATTTCTATGTATCTATGTCAATAAGTGTTGTCCAGCACAGGAGGCAACAGTAGCTGTCTGTGTCACCACATTGAAACATATGTCTGTGAATGGATACCAGTTTCCAATGCTAGAAAAAGTAGTAGGCAAGCTACTGTATGTCATAGAGGTGAGATGTTTGACTACCAAAGAGGGATAGCATGGTCCACCTGGCATTTATGCACCTTTACTGACAAAGCACAATGCAGCACTGGCTTCAGTTGAGAAGCTGATCACTAATCAGCCTAACCAAAGGACATGTGTAACCCCCCGCCCCTTTTTGCCAAAACGACAGGTGACATGCTGTTGGTGCTGGCAGCAATACCTGGGACCTGGGTTCGGGAGATGAGGTTACCCGGGCAAGGGGGACCCAGGTTTGGCTACTCTCACATGGGCACCCAAGAATCCGAACACAGGAAGCAATAACTGTAATGTCCAGAACCAGGATTGGGATTTTTCAGTGTGGCTTTTATTCATAACTAGCTGAACACAACAAAGCATAGATGGACCCCCAAGGGGCTATGTTTACTGATAATGCAGATTAGAGACTACAAGGCGGTCCACTTGAAGAATGGACCAATTCTACTGTTTTCAGACTCCGGACCCACCAGGCACACAGCCCGGACTTGCATGCACTTTGGATACACAACCTGACTGGCCCGGCTCCCCTGCCGGCCACATTGACTGGCGGTTCATTGGAAGAATGAACCCACTTTACTTGTTGTGGCTCCCCACACCACTTAGAGTCTGCGACTCCTAGAGAGATTTCCTTCTTACTTCTTCTGACTCCCATCTCACAAAGAGAATTCTTTACCCATGTTGTGGCTCCCCACACCACTTAGAGTCTGTGACTCCTAGAGAGATTTTCCCATTTGCGACCCACGTGTGGGTACTTACCTCATCACTGGCCAAGCACATGAGGCAAGTAGCAATCAAAGCAGAAATCCGTAGAGGTGGACCTGGTTACTAAAGATGGGGGGTGTTCCCACCTCCGGCTCCCACAGCCCATACCTGGCCATTTCTCTGGACAAACTGAACACTTCAAAATGTAGATTAAACGGTGGATGAACTGTCACACCCCCTCTAAAACATTACTTGAATCCACACAGTACTTTAGCTTTTGACACTACTCCATTTGTTTGTCCTAGTACTATAGGCCTCCCAAATAGTAGTTCAAATCCCAGATTTCTTCACATTTCCCAGGCTGAAGAAACACATATTTTGCCCTCTCATATTAGAGCAAACACTCACCCTTTCGTTGTAGGTGCCTCACAGGCGAAGTACAACTTTTTCCACTTTTCAAGTACAAACCGAAACTGTAAAAGGCAGCTTTCTCTCTTTAGCAGAAGTTAGGGGATTGCCCCTGGAATCTACATGAGGATACTTTAGTTCCCTCTACTCCCCCCTGGAGGGAGGGGGCACTGAGACCTGGACAGCGGTCTCCACCACTTGAATACTGGACACTCACTCCTTCTCCCACAGAAGGTAAACAGGAACTCCCTTCCTACTTGACGGCAAGCAGGAGACTGACTTTGAAAACTCCCAACGTTCTATCTCATTCCCTCTGCTGCAGATTCCAATGTGGCTTATGCAGCTGCGACAGTTCTATTGGTGATGTCATCTCTCAGTCTCAGCTGAGACTGAGAACAGAGTGAGACAGTGTGAAACCCATTTAACTGGAGTTTCACAAGCTGCCTTCCCTGCCTACCACTAGGTCTTACTGGGATTCTAGTAACCCCGGGTAACAAGGGGTTACACTCACCCTTGACCAGGAAAATGACTGTCCCAGTCATTATGCACCCGGCCTTAGGCCATCCCACCCCTATGTGCTACCCTGAGGGGGGGTGATCAGGCCCTCCTACCATGTGCAAGCACAGGCAGGCAACACTCAAGGGCCTAGAGGCCTGTAGCTGACATATCAGCCTGTACACTATCCACTTGCTATGGACACCCAGTGGCTCTGGTAGAACCATCCAGAGCATAGCCCTGATAGATCAGCACTGCAGTCCCTACTGCAGGTCAGGCCACAGCCTGTCCATCCCCCTAACCTCTAGGAAAACCTATCTGCCTCTAACATAATATTCCCAAAACAAAAAACCGGGGACCTCCCTCACCTTGGGCAACCTGCAACCACACACCATTAAAATACCACATTACTGCTCTCCTCCTACCCCCACCACCACACCTGTGGAAGGAAAGGGTTAATACAGCAATAACCATAACAATAACACCACAGTACTTTAAATTTCTACACAATAAAGCACTAATGAGGAACTCCGATGAGCCCCTCCTCCTCTTCTTGTCTTCTCTTCTGTCTTCCCAAGTACACCTGTAAGAAAAAAAAGACAAAACACACTCCTAATCTGCATACACAGTCTATCTAAAACCCCTACCATACAAAACACTGAACAATCCCAAAAAGATTTTTTATAAAAAAGGTAGAAAAACAGTATTTACATTAGAATACAATAATGACATTATTTACAATACACATTTGGGGGGATGGAGTGCCCTAAAAGTCCCAACTAATGACCACAAGGCCCGAAGGCTAGTCCAATAAAGAGTCTCTCCTGGGCCAGAGCCTGGTGAAGCACAGTTCTAACAGGCCAAAGTCCCGAAGGGGAGAGTCTTTGCGGGCAGTTCACACATTTTTGAAGTCTGTAGTGTAGGGTGTGTACTGCAATGTCATAATTATAGAAAAGTTTCGGACATACCAGCCACTTGTAGTACAAGAATCTGCACGAACCTGCACCCTGCCAAAGACTCTCCCTGGCAGCTTTTCTTCTGATACAGCTGGGCGGACATCTTCCGGGAACCACAGGAGGGCACATCTGGGAACAGCTGGGGTGATGTCATCAATGGAGACGGAACCTTAGAACAGGAACGAAAAGAAAACAGCTGGTCTGACGTCATCAGATTACCAGGCGATGAACAGGAAACAGCTGGGCTGGTGTCCTCTCTGGATCTGAAGTCATCTGGTGGGCCAGTAGATGGTTGCTGGACAGGACAGTACACTGTAGACTGATGAATGTGGGGCACCTGAGTCCTGGTTATTCATATTGGCGGATCAATAAGGGCACTTCACAGTCTGGTGTGGCAGTATTGACTACCACTGCTCGGCTCTCCATTTTGTAGGCACGGGCTTAATTACTGGGAGGTCCTTGCACTGAGGCCAATAGTACCAGGTGTCAGGGGCTTGAATTATTACCCTGTCTGGGCGCATGTAACTCACACAGTGGGAGATTTCACGTCCCTCTCCGTTCACCACTCTCACTCTGTCCATAAACAGTGTCCTGCCTCTCTTCCACTGTGTATACTTTTCATGGAACAGTCTATTCTTTACATGCTGGTTGGCCTCAGGATGCACATTTTTCATTGCTTCATCCCAGATCCAGGATTTCCTGCAGTCCTCAATCTCCTCCCAGACTTTCCAAGGAAAGGTAGGAAAGGTCATACCATAGATCTCATTTGCCTTTCTACGAACCAGTCTCTTCTCTTTACTTGCTTTGGTCAATCTGAGACTGCTGGCCTGGCTTGGGGTTGGCCAGTCCTGGTTCTGCCAGCTTTGCATTCTCAAGGAAATTAAAAACGGATCCCTGACTTCTTTCTCTTGTAAAGACAGGGCAGTGGCATCACCACCTTCTTCAACACATTCCTCTGAGGCAAGATCTTGAGGCTGTGTACCCGGTCCTTTCTCACAAGGCCACATAGGTTCCCGCTCATCTTCCTCTTCACTGAGGATCTGAGCCCAGGAGTGAGCAGTCGTTCTCACCCCTGAGACTATCCATTCATCACTAGGTGCGGAGGTCGACACCTCCCATTCAAAGGCCTCCCGCATCTCATCTTCACCTATGAGACTTGGGCTAGGCCCCCCCACCCAGGGGTCTATTGATGCTTTATCCAAACTTTATTTCTGAGATCCAGCATCCAAAACTTCAACTTCTGGTTCAGTCTCTAATTCTGCACCCTCTAGCTTTGTGCCACACTCCCCGAGGGACCTTCCTCCACAGGCTCCGCCTGGTGCTGTGTGCTGCCAACTGCAGATTCCTGAATTTTTGTCCATGTGGGGGACAAACGAATTGGAGGCGCTTTATACAAGCCATATTTTTGAAGGCATCCAGCACAGTGAGGAATCATGAAGACGTCCCTTCCAGCACTCAAGCATATCTGGCATACATGCACTGGATATTTAGGAATCACCACATCAGGAGGCAGTTGCCCTCCATAGCACCACTTTTCAATATCTCTCAGTCTATTTACTGCTGCTGTTACTGCAACCCGGGCATGATCCGGGTAATGAGCTGGTCCTGAGGCCATAACTGCAGAAAAACAAACAAAAGTTCACTGTAACTGAAAGTCCCACTTTAATGAACACACTATGTAGCTTTAAAATGGCTCCTCTGCTGCTGTGTTTACTTTACTACCCCACCCTGTAATGGCGGCGGCAGCACTCCTGTGCATCAACATTTAGAATCTGGGTCAAGCCACTGCGCACCCGATTTACACCAGCTACTGATAACTTTTACTCAAACTGCACGACTTGCTCTGATTTGGCTTCACACACATTTACAGGATTTTCCTTGGACTTTTCACATGCTGGTAACATTTATTTTAATTCACAGTCCCTTAAAAGCTTCAGGTTTTAGCACAGGATTGCCTGCTTCCACTAGTGTTGCATTTTGCTACAACCCACAGTCTCTCTCTGGCTGAAAACTTTAAACTGAGGCTAAGTTCCACTTCCATGCACACATTCAATGGCTTAACAGACTTGCACTTGCTGGCAGGACTTCACACAGTCGTTACTTGCAAAGCGACTACCTGCTGCACACGCATTTTATATGGCATTGCTGAAAATCACTGCTTGAGCAGTTTTATGAGGGTTTACTTACTGTTATTAGTAGCAACTTGCTGCGATGGGGTAAAAAGGCCTGCAGCCAGTTTTTGAAGGCCTTGGAACACAAATGGGCGGGCAGTCTTAGCGATCGTCGTTTTAACCACCAAACTCGCTATTTTCCTGATCGATTTGCGGGTTGAGCCCGATTTTAAATTTAAAAGTCTATTTTTTTACTGTTTACAGTGCTTTGAATACTCTGTGATGCTCCTCCACTGCCAGTACACGCACTACACTTTGTCTCCCTCTCGAATGCTGGGGCAGTCTCAGAAGAGCTGGCTGAGGGGTGGGAGTAATGGCAATCTGACCAACCACACGACGCCATGCAAATGAGCCTCTTCTTCCATGCGAGGGCTCCTCTCCTCATGGCGATCGTCGAGTAGGCAAATTTAAACTGTAAAATGCACTTTTTTTTTCAACTGACTCCACGGCGGGAGCCCATTTCAACCATGTAACATTGCCATTAACTCTGCAGTCTCTCCATTTACACAGAAAGCATTTCCAACATCCAGGGCATAATTTCTCTGTTGCTACCCCTAGTTTTCCACACTTTCCTTCACAGAATTCATTTTAAAAGCATTTCAAATGTCCAGGGCATAATTTCTCTGTTGCTACCCCTAGTTTTCCACACTTTTATTTGCCACAGTTCATTTTTAAAGCTGACATAAATGCTGTAAACAATTTTGATGATGCAGGACAAGGGCACACTCTTTGGCTTTACAGCTCCTTGGTAAACAGTTGGCATTTTTTAAACAGCAGCACAAGATTCACAGCACACAGCAACACACTAGGGAAATTGCTTCAGCTTTTTGGGCTACCCACTGCCAGATAGCCAAAATGCTAGCCCCCTTGCCCAAGCACCTTCCTTCCCGAACAAATCCAAAGCGGTGCCTCCATTTTGTAACCCCACCCTGCCTTTTGCCAAAATGACAGGTGGCATGCTGTTGGCGCTGGCAGCAATACCTGGTGGGGACCTGGGTTTGGGAGGATGAGGTTACCTGGCACAAGGGACCTAGGTTTGGCTATTCTGCACAGGGCACCCAAGTAAATCCAAACACAGGAAGCAATAACTGTAATGTCCAGAACCAGGATTGGGATTTTTCAGTGTGGCTTTTATTCATAACTAGCTGAACACAACAAAGCATAGATGGACCCCCAAAGGGCTACGTTTACTGATAATGCAGATTAGAGACTACAAGGCGGTCCACTTGAAGAATGGACCAGTTCTACTGTTTTTAGACTCTGGACCCACCAGGCACACAGCCCGGACTTGCATGCGCTTTGGATATACAGCCCGACTGGCCCGGCTCCCCTGCCGGCCACTTTGAGTGGTGGTTCATTGGAAGAATGAACCCACTTTACTTGTTGTGGCTCCCCACACCACTTAGAGTCTGCGACTCCTAGAGAGATTTCCTTCTTACTTCTTCTGACTCCCATCTCACAAAGAGAATTCTTTACCCATGTTGTGGCTCCCCATACCACTTAGAGTCTGCAACTCCCAGAGAGATTTTCCCATTTGCGACCCACGTCTGGGTACTTATCTCATCACTGGCCAGGCGCATGAGGCAAGTAGCAATCACAGCAAAAATCCATAGAGGTGGACCTGGTTACTAAAGATGGGGGGTGTTCCCACCTCCAGCTCCCACAGCCCATACCCAGCCAATTCTCTGGACAAACTGAACACTTTGAAATGTAGATTAAACAGTGGGTGAACTGTCGCACTCCTTCTCCCACAGAAGGTAAACAGGAACTCCCCTCCTGCTTGAGGGCAAGCAGAAGACTCACTTTGAAAACTCCCAACGTTCTATCTCACTCTCTCTGCTGCAGATTCCAATGTGGCTTATGCAGCTGCGACAGTTCTATTGGTGATGTCATCTCTCAGTCTCAGCTGAGACTGAGAACAGAGTGAGACAGTGTGAAACCCATTTAACTGGAGTTTCACAAGCTGCCTTCCCTGCCTACCACTAGGTCTTACTGGGATTCTAGTAATCCCGGGTAACAAGGGGTTACACATGGTTGCTGCCACAGTGGTCTCAACAACTGATTTGACAGCCAGGAAAATATCCGGGGGGGGGCAGTTAAAAAGGTGTTTGGAAATTCAAGTGATGCATTTTACAAAATTGAAATTGTGTGCAACTCACATTTTTTTTAAGGAAAATCACAAAATTGATGTTGGTAGATAGCTTGTGGTGTCACAGGTTCTCATCAAAGAGGAAATAGGATTAGAGTCGGGTGAGTCACATGGCCTCTGACTTATGACTTGTATATCACTATGAACCTATGAACCTATGAGGATAAATTATAACAACTCTTTCTAGGCTTCTGTTAAGTAAGCTATAAGACACAAGGAGGTGTGCATTGTGCTCTCACAATGCACGCCCAGGGGTGTAGTGAGGCATGACAAAGCAGGTGGAGCGTCTTCAGCCCCTAGAAGTGCATTGTGCAGGCACAACACTCACCTCTTAGTGTCTAACTGCACTTATAAAACAGATAAGCTGAGAACATTCAGAAACAAAAGTAACTTTTTTTGACAACTCCTTCCTTCCAATAGCGCCATATGGCATCGGAAACCTCCATTGCTTAATCCAAATCCCATCAGTCTGCACAGGATGGAATGATTTAAAAACATGTATTTGCTTTAGCTAGAAGGAATTTGTAAAAGTAATCCCTTTCCATCTCTCAAGTATAGTATCTGTCTGTCGAAACATTCAACAGATAGAATGTTTGTTTATCTTGTAATGCAGGAATTCAAATGTCTGCAGAGTTCTACTGGCTGAATGTTCACCTCTCCCCACACAAGCACATACAACAGAAGGCCTCTGTAAAGCCAGGGATTAAATTGTTTCTGCAGCAGAGTAAACTGCAAAGATTTCCCTGGTAGTCAGGTAAGGTGGTCCATGGTGAGGAAACCTCCAATATAATAAAACCGTCAGTAATACTTCATTGTGTTTTGTTATGTGTGTGAGGAGGGGAACATAAAAAAAAAGAATATCTAGTCAGTTTGATTGTTCTGTTTATTTTGAGGGAGTTTAATTTTTAGGACCTAGGTGATTTTTTTTGTTAGTGAATAAAGGTGGTAGCTATGTTTGCAATTGAAATCAAGAATTTAAAAAAGGCACTGATATTGATATAGTGCTATGTCCTGGTTGTCAGCAGATTGTTTACCTGTGTGTTGTGGTCTTTCAACACTCAGGTCCTAACCGATCAAGATGCAGTATTTTCCCTACCCATCTTATAACCTTAAATAATGAACCACTAAACATGACTCTGCCCACTGAAAGCACACATAAGAGACTCTTTTTACATTCTAAAAAAAGTCAGTCAGCTAGAAATCCATCCTGGATAAGGTAATCTGCAAATTCCCAGCCTGTTGTGACTGTAAGAGTATTTTTAACACCAAGAGGTGACCATGAGACCAAATTGTGGAAATTTAGTGCATTGTTTTTTATCTCTAAGGAAGACAGGAACATAAGAATGGAAACAGAATAAATACAACTGTAACACTGAGTTATTCAACCCACCAAATCAGTGGGCATAATCCTTCATTTATTTTTATGTTTGCTTACCCAGCCCAAAACAAATATATTGGTATCAGCTTTGGAGAAATGGTCTTAACCAAGAAAGGCATTTAGGGAGCTGCACTCTGGGATTGTTTTTCTTCAGACAGTCAGAAGGGGATAGTCAAGTGTGCTAATTTATCACTACTAGCCACTCTCAGCTGCATGACAAAGCAAGTATAGTGCACCTTCTGTTATCCGCCAACTTTGGTGCACCAACTTTTTGGCAGATAATAAAGGGTGGCAAATAATAGAGGGTGTTGTGTTGCATTGGTAAAATATAGGAAAATTGGCACAGGACTACATTTAGGTATTGACTATTCAGTTTCTTTATTTGTGTACAATTTAAGAACAAAAATACTTAAAAACCACAGTATGACTGACTATGAAAATCTAGTTTAGTTCATTTCTCATTTATCATTAATCAACGTTAAAGTCATCAGTGATGGACATCTGTTTTGCTTTATTTGTCATGATTAATTTCAGATAAGCATCCAATCCTACTCTCTCATTAGCCTGCAGTGGTGTCCAGGGAATATACAGAGCTGAGAGATTGGGAAGATAGAAGGAAATGAAGTGACTATTAGGAGGCTGGGATAAAGCTCACCACCTGCATGGGAGACACTGTATACCTCTTAACATTTTGTCACTAATTGTTGGACAATGATACCCAAAATGTAGGAAAATTAGAGACACTGGCCTTAATAATGTGGGGCACATCAACACATGTATGAAGACACAAACTTAGAATAAAGCAAGCTAGTGACATAGCAGCATTCCACCCCTGATCACAGCTTGGACACTAGCTGGAAACCCCACCTATAGAGAAACAATGACTCACATTGAGTCTTTTGTGGGGTCCCCACTTTGCACTGCCAGGTGTCATATAATAGTAGCTTTTAAAGAGCTGTTAATCACAGCTGGTCATCTGAAACAAAGAAGGAGATTAGCATGAGAATTAGAGCCTGCTAAAGTAAAGACATTTTAACTCCATTGGCGACCACTGAAGACCTGCACTAGTCAAATTGGACAAGTAGAGGATTAGCTGCAGTAGTTCAGGCACAAGACAAGCAAACTAATGTTAAAATCCACCCTTGCTTCCAATATGAAATCTTCCTGTTCTTTACCCCATATAATTTCAATAATTTCTTCATAAATAATGTTGTTGAAAACATCAGCTCCATTCTCAAAGGTAACATAGTCCTCAGCAGTGCACTGTAAAATATTTCTTATTAAGACATTTAGAACAACCAAAAAATGGGGACCATAATGCATTGCATCAGTGCCAGTGACTTGGCAAATAATAGAGGGAGAATAACATGGGAAAGATACAGATTGTACACCAGAAAGTGCTGGCAGATGGCAGATAGAGAGTATGGCGGATAACAGAGGGAACTTCCATAGATAGAGAATGGTAGAGGAGATTAGGCTGGTGGATAAGGAGGATGATGGATAATAGAGGGTGCATTGTAGTTCCTTGTGCAGTATATGAGAGACACCAGCAATCTGTCCTGCAATATCAGTAAATGTTTTTTTGCAAAGTTATATTTGGTACTATTTTTTTCATCCCATATTCATGTATGTATGCTTTAAAGTTGACAAAATAGTCATTGTGGATGGCTGCTGTTGCACACCTAAATCCTGATTTTTATTAGCTGTGTACAGTACATGCGCAAACAGTTAGAAAGCAGATAAATGATAACCTGCCTTTCTGCTACTTCAATCCAGTGAGAGGACTTGTCGCTCATGTTGCACTATACACAGTGGTTTGTCAGGCTGTCAATCACAATTAGTGGTGGGCGAAGTGACCAAAATCCACTAAGTGAAGCAATTTGCAAATAAAGGTGGAATCCGCGAAGTAATCTGCAACGCAAAGCGGAGTACTTTGCATCATAATGAGGATCATGAAGTCCATTGGAAACAATGACTTTGCATTACTCCACCTTTCCCCAACCTCGTCTGCACCAATTTTAATGCAAAGTACACTAAATTTAAATTGTTCTAATCAGATTTGTATCTTATTTGCCTGTTATGACTTGCACTCTCATGTTTTATTATTCATTTGGTTTCATCTGTTATAATTTGTACAGAACCTTGACTGAAGAAAGGTGCCCTGTAAATAAAGTCATTATTATTATTAATATTTCAATGTACTTCACATCACTTCACCTTGTTGGTGAGTTCCAAGGTGAATTTTGCAGTGATTCCTGGGACTGCAGGTCACATGGGCTTCAGATTGTTCTACACAGCCTCAGTTCTGTGTAGTGTGTATGTGTACTGGTAGCTAAAAGACAGTTTGCTCTCAGAGCTCTGAGATTCAAACCCTCTAAAAGCCTTTCCAAAAGCTTTTTTGAGCCATATTTTTGCTCAAAATTTAGTACAGTCATTGTAGGACAACCTCTTGTGCTCATATCATCGAGTGTTTATTGTTTGTGTGTGGATTTTAAATGTTAATTTAGAACATTCAGTCTGTGTAGTGACAGACACTTGAAGTGTGCTTGGGGGAGGGGCATATCTGTGGTGGAGGTAGATAAACTGGAAGAAAGGCAGTCTTTCTGTTTTGATTCTATTTTTCTTGTATAACTGTGTTAATGTACACACAGTAATATTTTCAGTAATTTTTGAAATTTGTTTGCCGATTGTTGCAGTGCAGTGCATAATTTCAGTTTATTTAAAATTTTTGGTTATATTACAGAGGTTTTCAATTTGCTGCACATTACCTGAAGTATATGTGTGAGTGTGTGTGCGACATGTGCATCAAATCAGACACATTTTATTGTGCCACACAGTAATTCCAGCACTGTGAACCTGCTATCCACCTGCATTATTTTGTACTGCTTTGTGGTATCTTGGTAGTGGGTGTTACTGAAGTGCACTGCCCCCCCCACCCCCAGCCAGCAAAAGGTATTCTTTTCCAGATCTGAATTTGTGACTTGTGAGCACTGGTTAAGGTGTTGTGCCTTTGTGTCTGCACCTCTTGAGTGCGCAGCACAATCTTAATCTGTCTGTGCGTTTGCATCTCTTTCGTGCCCAATCTCCATCTGCAAACAACAGTTGTTGTTTGTTGGCTTCCCATCCACTGACCCAGACAGAAAGTTCATAAATCTAAATTTGTTTAGAATTTTTTTGGTGATCCCCAAAAATGCCTGCAAAGAGACATGCAAGCAAAGCTGTTTCTGACCATGGCACTGCTGCCAGTGGCAAGACTGGCCATGGGCATGGCAGTACACAGAAGTGCATAGCTGATGTCAGTAAAGGATTTCTCCATCAATGTTTTTTACAGCACAATCTGTCGCTTCACTGATAGTTGGAGGAGATGATGTCCCTGCTGATGGTGTTAGTGTAGTTACTGCTGGCATGAGTATTGCTGCCCCAAGTTCCACTTCTGACCAGTTAACCATTTTAGAAAATATACTTGAGTCTAAAGCTTTGACTGACAGTGTAGATGATGTCACACTCTCCAACATACCCATGGTAGTTGAACATGATTCTGATCCTGATGACAATAACTCACAATGTCACATTTCTTCCAGTATTTTTGAGGGCATGCCTTTGCCATCCAATGATTCAAAGTGTGGTGCAAAAATATCTGGTGATGATGATGATGCTGTGGTTGGAACATGTTCTCCACAGGACAGCATTCAAGCTGAAATTGTGGATGTGGATGAAGTTGATGAATATGATGATGATGTCAGTAACCCCTGCTGGGAACCGGAGAAAAAGAAAGTCAAGATGGCTGTGTCTGGGTCCGTTGGTGATAAATCCCCCCTTTCTCAAAAATGTTGTGATTTAACGATTCCTGTTGATGATGATCATGATGACCCAGTAATAATCATAGGTAGTCATGGTGGTC
Organism: Neoceratodus forsteri; assembly: GCA_016271365.2. NCBI lineage: Eukaryota > Metazoa > Chordata > Ceratodontiformes > Ceratodontidae > Neoceratodus > Neoceratodus forsteri. Next base: position 1,780,846,831 of record CM057455.1, on the reverse strand, counting down.
AGTCAGAGTCCAAGTGTGTCCAGCAAGAAAAATCATGTAGTACACTCCCCATTTCAGGGGTTAAAAAAATGGAGTCCAATAAGCAGCATCAGGGACATGTTAAAATTAGGGGATCACAATTCCTTGTCTGGGATATTGTTGTCCAAGATGCAAATGATGAGTCAGTTGCAGTCTGCCAGCTTTTCCATGTGTGTGCGAGTTGAGGTAAAAAGGGGAATCATTTGGGCATGGGAGGCCAGCATACACATCTTAAGAACAGGCACATGGCACTGTGGACTCAGCACCAGAGGGCAGCTAATGCCATAGTGGGGCGTTCACCCTCATCATCAACCTTATTTTGCATGTTATCACCTTGCATGAGTGTAAGACCAAGTAGCAATGTCTGCAGTAGCATTGAAATAACACCAGAGGACTACTACAGGCATGATGCCACCCTTGCATCTGTCCTACTCCCCTCCTCCTCCCTGACTAGTCCACCAGGACAGGCCCTTGGTCGCCCCTCCCCCACCGATTAGCTCATCCTACCTGCTGGCACTTACTTCTGTTTGCACTGACTGAACCATCTTACAATTTTTGTGCACTGTACTTATCTTATGATAAATCATTTCTATTGCTGTTAGCTACCTACTCTAGCCCTGTTAAGCTTGTCATGTTTCTAGATGTCAACCTCTGATATTACCTGATTGTATGTAAACTCAACTTTCTCATTGTTCTTCTGTGACCTAGCTTGTAACCCTCCCGGGTCTCACCTGAAAATAGGCACTTGGCTGTCTAGTGTGACTTACCCGGTTAACAAAAGCAAATAAATAAATAAATGATGAGGGGGAGAATTATGATTTCGAAATCTTATCAAGTGGTGGTCAGAGAAGCAGCAGTGGTGGTGGTCTATGCAGTATGTCTAGTGCAAGTGGTACATCAACCCCTGTACATAAAATGGGGAAAAAAACTTCATCTGTGGACTTATCACCTTTGTACCCTCTTCATCATATGTTCGCACTCCAGCCCCGGCCATTTGTAGAGCAGAGCCATTTGTCACACCCTGTGCAAAATGTGTAACAACAAGTTAGCCCATGCTGCAGAGTATTTTTGCCCATAACCTGAAGTACCCAGCCAATCATGCAGTGTCATGTGAACTTAATGCTGCTGTGGCATAAATGCTGGCAATTGATCTTTTGCCCTTCTCTTTCATAGAGAATTCAGGATTCCGGCGGTTTGCGGCACGTGCCTGTCTGAAATGAAAAGTCCTATCCAGGACATACTTTTCCACCTGTATTGTCTCCAAGTTATACCAGACTGTGATTGACTCTGTAAGATGTGTCCTTCAACATTCCTCCTCTCCATTCATCCATCTAAGTATGGATATGTGGACAAATGGCAAAACAGTGGGGAGTTCATATTTGTGAATTACTGCACATTGGGTGCAGGTGCTGGGGGTTGTTTATGCTGGTGGTAACGTGAGTAATCAGTGTATTAAGGCAGACTGTCATGGTAGCAACCTTCCAGGAATTCGACAGCATGCAACACTTGCAATGCGCAGTGTGGCCTGTTCCCACACTGCTGAAAACATGCTGGACTTGCTACTGACTGAAATTGATGAGTGGCTGAACCCCCTGTCCCAGATAGCTGGATTTATAGCAAGTGACAATGGATCAAATGTGATTAAATGCATAATGAATGGTGGCTTTGTTCAGGTTCCATGCATGGCCCACTGTTTAAATCTGGTGGTCCAGGAGTTTCTGCAGCAGCCTGATATAAAGGAAATGTTGACAGTCACAAGCTGTATCTGTTCGCACTTTTCACACTCTGCAAAGGCCTGTGACCAACTTCTGCAGCTGCAGATCCAAAACAGCCTCCCGCAGTACCTCCTCATGCTGGAAGTTGTCACCCGGTGGAACTCAACTTTATGCATTGCAGACAGGTTGTATGAACAATACAAAGCAATCTCCAAATATCTCATCATGCACACTAGCTGTGACACTTTCGAGGCCTCCATGTCTCTCATGACTGAACAGTGGTGCCTCATGGACTCTGTTATAACAATTTTGAGGCCTTTTGAACATGCCACACAGGCAGTGAGTGGAGTGTCTGCCTCCATCAACCAATCAATTCCACTGCTGCAGGTGTTGAGGCAGACATTGCTGAATCTACTGCACAGCCTTGATGGTTCTGGAGACTGTGATAGCAGTGTGTTGCTGAAACACATACTGACACTATTCAACCGCAATCAGCACATCTTGAACATTCAGCAAAGTGATGACTTTGCAATAGCAACAATGCTGGACCCACAATGCAAACATGGAATTACATCACTACTGGAGGGAGGGCCTCAACAGGTTAAAAATGTCAGTGGGCAACTGGTGCACTTGGTTCATGTGGCGCAGAAGTCACGCGCCAAGGTCAGCAAACCTTAGAAGCATAACCAGACTGAAGGTCAGTTTGGAGTAGTACCAATCACATCCTGTAAGGCGGCTGTGGTTCCAGGTGGTCTGTCATCAAAACTAATTGCCATTAACTCACTTTGGGGTGCTTTGAGCCAAGTTGGGATTTGTGACATCAATGAATCCGGAGAACAGGATGATGAGTCAGCCACAGGACTTTGTGTAGCACAGCGAATGGTTGACTCATATTTGGTTGAAAACAGGCATCTCTCAGTAATTGATGATCCTCTTTTATACTGGAGGGGAAAGGTCAGTGAATGGCCAGAGCTGACCTCAGTGGCACTGAAGCACCTGACCTGCCCACCCTCCAGTGTAAGTGTTGAGAGGGTATTCAGTTCTGTGGGGGCAATAGTTCGGGACCGTTGTGCAAACCTATCTTCTTCAAATGTCAGCTTGCTGACATTCATAAAAATGAATCAGGTACACATACCAGCTCAAACTGCAACCTCTGTATTCATACCCCATCATGGCCATGGCTGTGATGATGTGGGAGAAGTAGACCATGCTGGTGGCAGCATGAAATGGCCTACCATTGAGGTAGATGATGAAATCCTGGAGAAAGAATTCCCTAGTGGGCACAATTCAGACAATGATGACTGTAAGGGCAGCTTCCTGTATGATGATGATGATGATGAGGTTGATATTGATGTGTTTTAAGTTAAGTAGTTGAAAGGCTGTCACATTTTTTCAATGGTACATGTTTTGTTTTTCATAATGTAAAATCAGTGTCCCACTCTGAATGAGTTTCATTCCATAATTTCATATTGGCAATTTGGCATAAGTAAATTCACAATCTTTCTATTTTACCTTCACCACCTTGGTATTATTTCTGATTAGACTTAACAGAATGTGTGTTGCTGTCATTGGCAAATGCAGTCAGCCTCTTAAACACAACTGTCCATTTGTACTACTAGGTGTTAGCCACTTAAAACCTGCTGATTCAAGATATCTGCCTCCTAACTGAGAGTGAAATACTGTAACCCAATACACACCATATCCAGCCACCCAACTGTGTGTGTCTGACAGTAAGAGACAATGTGTTGAAGCTGTTCCCATGACCACCACCACCAGTAAACCACTGTCAGCCAAAGCCAGCAGATAATGAGAGGGAATGTCATCATGTGTCCATGACCACAACCAGTAAGCTGCTGTCAGCCAAAGCCACCAGATAGTGAGAAGGAATGTTATCATGTGAACATGACCACCGCCAGTAAACCACAGTCAGCCAAATACGCCAGATACTATATCATTCAGATGGAATGCGATTGTTTTCCATCCTGTGCCCTGCCCATGTCATGGCAGATGGAGACTGCATCCAGCAGCCACATCCGCAAGGCTTCTTACTATCAATACTTTACAGTGAGTATGTGTACTAATTTTTCATACCATGGAACTTTCTTGATCTGTGTTATGCTTCCTGTTGCATTTCTGAGATGCAGTTGAGAAACACATATGGTCAACTTATTTTCTTTTTTTACAGGTTAACAGTTTCAAGCACTCTCCTGGACTGGAGGACTCAGGACTGTAGTACTGCAGTACTGTCTACAACCACCTATAAGATATCATTTCAGGTAAGTATATCAATTTTAGTTCATCAGTTCTTTTTTTGTAGTTAGTTTTTTCAAGAGAGTGTAAATCATATAAAGTAGGTGACATGTACGTCACATAATATATTTTTCATGCACATCAGACACTGTATTGCCGCAGCAGGCTATGGTGTTATTGAACAAAGTTTTATCCAGGTCGTGACAAGACGTTTTTTAAAATGTAACTTAAGTTAAGACATTGGGCCAGTGTATGGGTTACACATACTAAATTTGTGATCGTGATTTGGTCTTGGTGTGGCTTACTGACAGCTTGCTATCTGTTATGCTGGATATATAACAGACAGTTACAGCCACACTTTGAACAGAATGTGTTACTGCAATCGAGTACTAATAATTTCTTGTTCATCTGTTTCTGCAGGAAATATTTTGATGCTGTGTGCTGCCATCGGTGTTTTCTCCAAATAAGAAGTCCAACATCACACCCAGGCCACAACAACTGGTTTGAATCCTGACCATCAGGAATGCACTGGAGGATGCACAGAAAACCTATGAAGAGTTCACAAAGAAGAAACCATTAATGAAACTTGTTTCCAAATGATAATTCCCCCACCCTCCAAAAAAAAAAAAATACTTACCCTCACTGGCTTGACAGTATTCCAATGCCAAAATTCCTCATCAAGCCAAACAATGCACACCCCAAGTTCAACTATATGACCTGTGATACAAAAAAAGCAATGATTATATATATATATATATATATATATATATATATATTTATGTATTTATTTAGCTTTTGTTGACCAGGTAAGTACACTAGACAAGACATTTGCCTATTTTCAGGTATGACCTGGGATAGTACAATGAAATACAAGTTCATACAGAGGACAACATGATACAAGTTAGGTATTAGACAGAATCAGGTAGAACCAGATGAACATAACACAAGCAGTCAGTAAACACAGTTAGAATAGGAACAAAATATATACATAGAGTCACCAAGGCTATGAACAGTGCATTATACAATTCTGTACAGCTCAGAGCCCCAAAGGCAGAGCCACAGTCAAAGAATCACCTGAAACAGAGAGTAAATACATTATATACAGATCAGAACCCAAGCAGGCAGGATTCATCAGCTGGACCTGAGTGTGTGTGTGTGTATTTATATATCTATGGGATATATGATGAACATGAGCATGATATGGCAAATAGTGTCACTCCTGAGTGAGCTCTGGATATCTCACAATATTTGCCATATCACATGATCTGCACATCATGTATTCAATTTTTAAAATAGGGCCAGGAGTTTCAGAAGTATTGTTATGTTGTCTTGTGTTCTGTTCCTGTTTATGTGTTTGCTCATTCTGTGTGTGAGGTTTTCTGAATGGGCTGGCAGTGTTACAAACTCTGGGAAACAGATGAGTGTGTTTTGCAGTGCTGAATGAGTTAGTTTTAGGTAGGAGTGAGAAACAGACTATTTTGTGAAGCTGTATTCTTTAGAAGTCTGGCTGCAGTCAAGCTAAGCATATCACAGTAATTGTAATGGACTGAGAGGCAGAGTTTGAGAAACAGGTGAGTGTTTTTAGTGGTAATTGAGTTAGCTGCAGGCAGCAGAGAGGAACAGACTGTTCTGTGAAGCTGTGTCTTTAGAATTCTGGCTGCAGTCAAGCTGAGAGTATCACAGTAATAAGCTGGACGTTAGAGTGTGGGGAATAGGTGATAGTGTTTTGTAATGCTGAGTTAGCTGCAGGCAGCAGTGAGACCTCTCATGTAGTTCTGCATTTGTGTCTATGGTAACAGCACAGGTGTTTTTTTTGCATGCTGGGGGGAAAGCTGCCTAGAGTGATGATGTCAGTGACCTTTGTGTGACCTGTGTGTGTAAATGGCTAATATCATCACAGTAGAGCAGAGGGTAAAAATGTCACACTGCAGTGGATGATACATTGTTTTACCTCACTCATTTATCACTCACCCCTATTGTGTGTGTGTGTATATATATATATATATATATGTGTATATATATATATCTATGTTTGTGTGTGTGTGTGTGGATATGAACATTTAAGGTCAGGTTCTGTGGAAAACCCTGATGGTGCCAGGCACATTAACTTACCAAGGGTAGTATGAGTGTACACACAGAGGGCATCCTTCCTGTTTGGGTCAGTGCAGCCGACTTTGGGCAACAAAGCCACACACAAATGACCCCTGCGCTGCAGTGCCTAACTGCCAAATCGCAAGGGTAACTTCTGTGCCTTGTTTTGCCATCAATACATTTGCAGTAGCAGTGAACATTTTTTCTTGGCATGTATTGGGAACATAAGCAGGAGGCTGGTAAGGACAGAGGTCTGGGTTTATATTCTGTTTTAACTGAAATATTTGAATAGTTTTGTACGTGAAATTAGTTCTGTGTGTTAAAAATTACTACTTTGAGTTAGAACTGTTACTTGGGCTGTGATATTGTAACTTTTGGGGCTTGGGAACACTTGTTTGGCAGTGATAATTAGAGTGAAATTTAAATGTGATGTTTGCTCTGTGTTGTTAAGAGCCCTCCCACCCACCCTGTTTTGTAGGCTTTCTTAAATACTGTAAAGCCACTGGGGGTTGGGATTGAAGGGCTGTGTATTTCTGTTTGGGACTGAAATTTGAAGCAACAGGAACTGGTGGGCCTGTGACATCATACGGTACCTGATGTCTGCATACACACATAGTGGGACTGGACACACACTGGACTGTATGTGTTTATGAGACTTGGGAACTTTATTGGTGGGGTTGAAATTGGGTTTGTAAATAACTGCAGTCAGTATAGAGAGTAACTGTATTCCAGGGGGAAGGGACTGAGAAAAGGGGTGTGTGCCATTATAAACAGAGGGGGACAAACAGGGTGGCCATATTCCACCACGGCAGGCATCTTTGGAAGGGTTGTAGACTGCACAGGCTGTGGGATGGCAATAATTCTCAATTGGGCCTGGAGAGAGGGAGGCTGCCCACTCTGTAGACAGCTATCTTGTATCAGAAGTGAAGTATATTGGTTAAGGAGTAAGCTGGGGGAGTTGGGGGGGTATCCAAGGATAAGGGGTGTGGATATGGGCAGCAGAAGGGTGGGGCCGAGGGAGGTTGAGGCAACGCTCTGAAATTACAGGATGTTATGTTACAGCAAGCAGGAGGATATTAGGGACAGAGAACCCTTAGATAGGGATGTTGACGCTACGGGGAAAGCGTACAGGGTGAGCATTCCGATACAAAGAGAGTGAAGGGGGAAGAGTCAGGAGGGGCTGTTGTGGGGAAGCCTAGTACAGCAGACATTGAGAAGGGAGGGGCTGTTGTGGGGAAGCCTAAAACAGCAGACTGTGGGAAGGGAGCTCCTAAGGAGAACAGAGCAGGAGGGAGGAAGAGGGGCAGTTTAGAGGTGCAGTCAGGGGAAACTCGGGTTACTTGATGGAGACTGACATAGAGTGTCACAATAAATTTGAGCTACTAAGCAACCTGGGGGGAGGAAGGGGTTGGTGGAAATGAGGAAACTGATACAGAGGCCGGGGGGAGGGAGTTGGATTCCCATAGGGCATCACAGACTGGCAATGGAAAGGATAGAAATAGTCCCAGAGGGAGACGGGGAAACATAAATGTTAAGCAGATGGGGGATATGCAACATATTGCAGACATGAGGGAGGAGAGCATGACTGGAGAGAAAATGGGAGACAAGGAGGTGGGGTAGGAGCCCCCCTTCAGCAGGAGGGTCAGTACCAAGGATGGGGCCCTAGCTAAAGGGGACCCACAGAGAGCCTCTGGAGGTAGGGGTACTATTACAAGGGGGGAGGATGGCAGTGTGGGGGAAGGGGAAACCATCAGGGCCAGGATAAATGGTTCAGATAAGAGAGGGTTAAAGGGGACACCTATTTAGAGGGGGTCTGAGTTAAGTGGGCAAAATAACGAGGGAGGCAGAAAGGGGAGGGTGACAATGGGATCTCTAATAAGGCAGGAAGACTCCCAAGGAATTGAGATCATGAATAAAGGGGGGATGGGGGGCTGAGAGGGCATAGTGGAGGTAACCATAAGAATGATGGCAGTGTTAAGGTTCTGTTATTGGGAGACTCGATGATTAGGGGTATCCAGTGGGAGGGACAGGGGAGTAGATGCCATAGCCAGGTGAAGGTAGTGAGTATCTCTGGGCTGACAGTGCACAGAGCAAAGTTCATGGTGTATGAACTGGTTAGGGATTGTGGAGGGAAACCGGATTTCCTGGTGCATTTGGGAACTAACGATCTAGAGGGAAATAGCATTTTGGAAATCCAAGCAAGGTCCCAAGAACTTGCCAGAGTCTGTCAGGATAATGGATACAACATTTCCTTTTCGGAGATATTGCCAGTACCAAAGGCCTCAGTGGAGAAAAAAAAATGAAGATCACAGAGGTTAATGACTGGCTCAGGAAGTGGGGTGAAGAGAGTGGGTTGGGGGTGTTAGGGAACTGGAAAGGAGTTTGGGAGGATAAGGGACTGTATGCCAAGGACAGGCTTCATCTTGCCCCATTAGGGAAGGAAGTCCTTAAACAGGGGATGGCTGACTACATTCAAGAAAGGTGGGGTTTAAACTTGTGAGGGGGGAAGGGATAAGGGAGGGGCTGACCAGAAGCCCTCTCCTCCAGATGAGGGGAGGGAGAAACAGACTGGGGTGGAGGTTTCAGGAGGAGCAGAGGGAGGATGGAAGTATAAGGAACCTGGGTTGGGTTCGACAAAGGGGATCAGGGATAAGGGTTGGGGGTTGATGTTAGTAGATGCCAGGAGCTTGGGAAACAAGTTGCCAGAGTTCCAGGCCATGCTGATCAGGGGGGGTGGATGTGGCGGCGGTCACGGAGATGTGGGCCAACAAAAACCATGACTGGGACCTAAACGTGCAGGGGTACACTATGGTTAGGAAGGATAGAAAGGAGGGCAGAGGGGGTGGAGTGGCTATGTTCATTAGAGATGACATAGAAATTGCTAGGGTAGAAGAGGCAGAGGAAAATGTGGAGGCCTTATGGGTCACCTTATGATCCCCAGCAGGAGATAAGGTCAAGCTGGGTGTAGTATATAGGCCCCCCAGGATGGGTGATGTTCTGGAGGATGGTTTGCTGGACAACATCATTGCCCAGTGTGGACCAAAAGGGAAGGAGTGGTGTTGATGGGGACCTTATATGCCAGGTACAAACTGGGAACCATGTTCCTCTAAGGTGGTCAAGGAGCAGAGGCTGCTGGACGTTTCAGGATGTGTTCTTACACAGCATGTGATGGAGTCCAAGGGAGGGGCATGTCCTGGACGTGGTTCTGGTAGATGGGGATCTGGTAAGGGACTTGGTTGTAGAGGATTCCCTGACTGGGAGTGACCACAATACTGTCTGATTTCAAATAAGCGTGGGGGAAGGGGGGAGATCTAGGACACTGGCAGTGGACTTCAGGGGGGCAGACTTTGTGGGCATGGGAAATATTCTCAAGGATCACTTGAAGGGGATTACATCAATGACAAATGTGGAAAGGAGATGGGAGGTCATAAATTGGGGACTTCATGAGGCAGTCAGGACCTGCGCTAAGGTGAAATATAAGGGAGCAAGGTCACATAAACCATGCTGGTGGTCCTGTGAGGTTCAGGTAGTGGTCAGAGAAAAGAAGGCGGCCTACAAAAAATATAAAACAGCAAGAGATTATAGGGATAAGGAAATGTACCATCTTGCATCTAGAAAAGTCACCCGGATGGTGAGGAGGGCAAAGTCCAGTAAAGAGCAGCAGCTGGCACAGGGGATACATGGAGGGGAAAAGGGGTTCTTCCGGTACATTGGGGAGCAGAGAAAAACTAAGGGCCATCTCAGCAGAATGAGATCAGAAGGAGGGTGGGTGGAATAGGCGAGGGACCAGGCAGAGGTATTTAACGGCTACTTTGCCTCTGTGTTCACTAGGGAGGGGGATGAGATATCTACAAAGCAAGACATGATGGGGATAGAATCGGCAGTGAGTGGGATCAGGGGAGCAACAGAAATGGAGCAAGAGGGAGGGAGAGGTACCCCAGGGGTGACACATCAGGATAAGGATAAAAAAGCCAGTAAGGTGGAGGGGACGGATGATGCTATCTCCACCAAAAGGGTGTGGTTAGCCCTCAAAGCCCTAAAGAAAGACAAATCTCCTGGGCCGGATGGCATTCATCCGAGAGTACTATGGGAATTGGCGGACATACTGGCTGCATCCCTGGCAGAGCTCTTCAACAGGTCACTTGAAACAGGGAGGGTACCTAGGGATTGGCGAGAGGCACATGTGGTGCCAATCCACAAGGGGGGGATCAAGGGAAGTACCAGGTAACTAGAGACCCATCAGTTTGACCTCCGTGGTAGGAAAAATTAATGAGAGTATACTAAAGGAATGATTGGGGTGTACTTGGAGGAGGTGGAGGTCTGGATAGTGGCAACATGGGTTTGTGCCAGGTAGATCATGTCAAACCAATCTTGTGGGTTCTTACAATGGGTAACATCAGAACTGGACAGGGAAAGCTGTGGATGTATTATTCTTGGACTTCAGCAAGGTGTTTGGCTCTGTCCCCCCAATGGTCTAGTGGAGAAACTGGAGGGTTAGGAGTAGGCCCTTTGATGGTCAGATGGATTGAAAACTGGCTAGCTGGATGCACCCAGAGAGTAGTGGTCTGTGGGGAGCTCGAACCCAAGAGAGGTTGGTAGTGGGCAATTTAGGGCTCGGTCCTGGGTCCGAATCTCTTTAAGTATGCTATATCGGATATCAGGGAGGGTATAGGTGTGAAATGAGTCCTTCTGCTGATGACTCCAAGATGGGAGCAGAAGTTGAGGGAGAAGAGGGAGGTTGGCCTGCAGGGACCTGGACACCTGGAAGCTGGGCTCACACATGGAAATTAAATTTCAATATCACCAAGTGCAAGGTGTTACATCTTGGTTGGGGAAACCCTAAACTCAGGTACACCCTGGGAGGGGAGGCGCTGGAGGCCTCAATAGGGGAAAAAAGACCTAGGGGTCATGGTGGATGCATGTATGAATAACTCTGAGCAGTGCAGGAGAGCAGCTAGCAAGGCAAACAGGATGTTAGGATGCATCGTTAGGGGGAGCACCTCTAGGAGCAAGGAAGTGATTCTGCCGCTGTACAATGGACTGGTTAGACCACACCTTGAGTACTGTGTACTGTACTGGACAGCACACTTGAAGAGGGACATACAGCTCCTGGAGAGGGAACAGAGGGGGCAACTAAGATGATATGAGGGCAAGGGGATTTAATGTATGAGGACAGACTTGAGGAGCTCTGCCTGTTTTCATTGGAGGAGAAGAGAGACAGGGGGGACATGATTGAGGTCTTCAAGCACCTCAAGGGAATAAATAGGGTAAACATGGAGGGAATCTTTAGACTAAAGCAGGGAGGTATCACCAGAGGGCATGGTTTGAAGTTGGAAGGTGGAAGAGTGAGGGGGGAAGAGGAGGAGGTTTTTCACTGAGAGTGTGGTGGACCCTTGGAATGCACTGCCTGGCAAGCTGGTTCAGAGATCCACAGTGGAGGGCTTCAAGAGAGGGTGGAACAGACATAGAAAGTGGATGTATCAGATGATGGCCTGTCCCAGGGGGGTGGGAATGGATGATAGGGGTTTCTGGAACACAAGGGGGGGGAGGGCCTCGGCACCCAACTTGGGATCTGAGGTTCGAGCAAACTCGATAGACCGTAAGGCCTAATCTGCTGGCAAATAGTATGTTAGTATGTTAGTATTCATCTGGAGTGGTGGCTTTTTGGTTTTGTCTTGTACTTTTGCAGCTAGCTGCTCTCCTCAAGCACCCGGCCCCAGTGTTAGCGCAGCGTGTTTCTGGACCTGTTATATTCCTACTTAATAATGTCTGCTGGCTATGACATACTTTTCGTGCCTCAGTATTGTTTCATTTCTATCATGGTTTTTTTGTTGAAAAGCAGGAGTGAGCAGTGCAATAATCTGCTAAACAGCATGTGTGCACTGTCAGGTTGCCACTGCCCACTGAGTTCCATGAAAACATATTATATGAGTTGGTCTGCTGTTGATGATGATACAAATAAAATATACATTATATATTCATTATTCTTTATACCATCAGCAGTGGAATAAGTCAGTTATCATATATATTTTCAGAGGGCCAGGCAGTGTGCACATTATTGCACTGCTCGCTCCTGTTTTTCAACAAACAAATCACCATGACAGAAAGGAAGTATTACTAAGCCACAAAAAAATATTTCACGGTAAACAGACATTATTAAGTATGAATACAACAAGGCCGCCAGAAGCACATTGCACCAACATTGTGGACTGGTATAATAATAATAAATAATAAATAATAATAATAATAAACTTTATTTATTAAGCACCTTTCAAGCACCAAGGCACTGTACAAATGAGTCGTAAAATCAAAATATACATATAAAATCAGCATTCACAGCAACATCAATTTATAAAAGCCTTGCTCCACTAAAAAGTCTTAAAATCCCGCTTAAAGGATTCCATGGTCGTGCATTCCCTAAGCCAGCGAGGCAGAGAGTTCCAGAGGGTTGGGGCCGCAAACACAAAGGCCCTGGCCCCAGAAGACTTCAATATAACCCTCGGAACCTCTAGCAACCCCTCGTTGGCTGAATGGAGCTGTCGTATGGGGCGGTAAGGGATCAGAAGGTCTTTCAAGTAGTCGGGGCCGAGTCCGTGCAGGGCTTTGAAGGTCAAAAGACCTACTTTAAAGGGGATCTGCCACTATATATGCAGCCAGTGCAGATCGCGCAGCACAGGGGTAATATGTGTCCTTCTAGTCACCCCTGTCATTAACCTTGCAGCAGCGTTCTGCACTAGCTGCAAGCGGTGGATATCAACCCCAGGAAGCCCAAAGTAAAGGGAGTTGCAATAGTCAAGGCTTGATGTCATGAAAGCATGGACCAACACCAGTAAATTACTGGACGGAACAAGGTGTTTCACCCTGGCAATGTTCCTAAGATGGTAGAATGCGGACTTAATGACTGCTGACACTGATGACGAAGAGTCAGCCCATCGTCAAGTACCACTCCCAGGATGCGCACCAGTTCAGAGGTAAGGATCTTATCCTCCCCCAGCAATAAGCCAGAGAACTGACCAGACCCCAACCGCCCTGTCCCATGACCCGGGTCCACAACCATAACCTCAGTCTTACCGGCATTCAACTTTAACCAGCTCGCATTCATCCAGTCCTGGATTTCAGCGAGGCAGCTATTAAATACCGAGAGAGCACTAACCTGGTCGGGGACAAAAGACAGGTAGAGCTGGGTATCATCAGCATAGCAGTGAAACCTCAGCCCATACCTTCTTACAATGTCTCCGAGGGGCAGCATGTACACTGCAAACAACATGGGGGAAAGCACTGAGCCCTGGGGGACACCACACTGCAGAGGAAAAGGGTCAGAGGAAAAAATCCCCGACACAACTCTCTGTGTTCTCCCAGATAGAAAAGATGAAAACCATCTGAGTACTGTACTAGACAGTCCACAGATGGACTCCAGTCACTCGAGCAAAACCCCATGGTCTACAGTGTCAAAGGCTGAAGAGAGATCAAGGAGAACAAAGATAGAGTGGTTTCTCTGATCTCTCGCCATCAAGAGATCATTGAGCACCCGAACCAGAGCAGTCTCGGTACTATGCCTCTTATGAAAACCAGACTGGAGAGGTTCGTAGATACTATGGATTGTCAAATGGTCCTCCAGCTGGTTTGCCACTACCTTCTCAATAACTTTCCCAATAAAGGGAAGGTTAGAGATCAGTCTGTAGTTGGAAAAAATATCTGGGTCCAACGAAGCCTTCTTCAAAAGGGGAGTCACCACAGCTTCCTTTAGGGAGCTAGGAAACTCACCCAATTCTAGGGAGCACCAGATTATTTGAGCCAGAAATGGGCCGACGATCTCAACACAACCCAGAATCAGGGAGGTAGGACCCGGATCTAAACTACAGCATGTAGGGCGCATCCCTTGGATGATCCGCATAATATCACTGAACATCGGCAGGTCAAAGGAACACCAGGAGGCAGAGGATTCCATGACCAAACGCCGACCAACAGCTTCCCCCTTAGAGTGTGTCAGACGGATCTTGGGTCTGATGTCGGCAACCTTATTAGCAAAGAATTGAGCGATCTCATCACACTCCTTTTGTGAAAAGGCTCGACGGAGCTGGAGACAGGCTGGGTTGCACAGCCTGTCCACAGTTCTGAAGAGCTGAGCCAGTTGATTCTGAGCAACAGAGATCTCCCTGGACAGGAATTCTGCCTTCTTATGGGAGATCTCTGATTGGTAGAGCCGGTAATGCTCCTCCAAACTAAGGCGGTCGGCATCTAGAGCAGATTTCCTCCAACGGTGCTCTAACCGTCATCCCACATGTCGCAACTCCCTCAAGGACCCATCGAACCATGGGGCCTGAGGGCGGAGAGAGAGGGTACGAACACGGACAGGAGCAATTGAGTCCAGGGCCAGGGAAATGGCCTGATTATAAGCCAAGACCATGGCCTCTGGACCCAAGCTGGCAATCAGAAAATCTGAGAGGTTCAACACTGCCATCAGGTCTTCAGGGTCTACATCCCATAAAGGGCAGTATCGAACCATCTCCACAGGGGTAGACCTATGAAGGGCAGCACAAAAATTGAAGCCCACGGTGTAGTGATCAGACCAACTGACAGGTTCCACCACCAAATCAGAGGCCTCAATCCCTAGGAGAAAAACTAAATCCAAAGAGTGACCATGATTATGAGTGGCTGAGGAAACAATCTGTGTAAGACCTAGTGATGTCATCAACTGGAGGAAGTGCTGACCAAAGGCAGAGAGTTCATCGTCGACCCAGGCATTGAAGTCACCCAGAACCATCAATCTGGGTGACTCCAATGCCATATTGGCGATGAAGTCTGCCACTTACTGCAGGAATTGTCTTTCGTCTCCTGGTGGACGGTAGACGAGGGCTATCCTGCAACCCACACCAGCCACTACGGTACACTCAAAGGATTCAGCTTCCTCCCTGGTGCTGGTAGAGAGCAGCTAGCTCCAAAAGTGCAAGACAAAACCAGAATGCCAGTACTCTAAACGAATACATGCCAAGAAAACATGTTCACTGCTTGTGCAAATTTCTTGATGGCAAAACAAACCACACACAAATGACCCCTGCACTTCAGCATTTGGGCCTTAATTAGGGGGCCCCCTAATGAAAGCCTAACCGCCGCAGCACAAGGGTCATTTGTGTGCCTTGCTTTGCCATAAATACATTTGCACTAGCAGTGAACATTTTTTACTGGCATTTATTCATCTGGAATGCTGGCTTTCTGGTTTTGTTACGTAGGAATATAATAAGGACAAGGACACCACTTTGTACTTAATTTTATTTCAGCTGATTTTGGGCATGGTTCTTACCATTTTTGGGAGGTAAATAAGGTTATGCAAAAGAAAGACAGAACACACACTTAACATTATTATACACATAATGGTGCACAATGGGAGGGAGACTAACAACAACAAAAATGGATAGTGACCTGTGTCAGATCAGATGACCTAAAGGTATGCAAGAAATGCCAGAAGGAAGTAAGGAGGGCTGGGGGACAGGGTATACTGGGATGTATTGGGAACCATCACACTAAAATGAAGTCAAAAAATGGCTGTACAAAGGAGGGAAACTAAAATGTTGAAGGGTATGCACCAGAATGAAGCCAGATGAAGAGACACTAAAGAACATTACATATAAACACAAGGAAAGGGAGGGCTTGATAGAAACTATCAAGTACCAAAAGGGAAAGAGCAAGAGGGTAGCCTCATCCAGAAAAAGAGATGTGCACAAAGAAGGGACCAACATTTGAAGATAGAGAGGGGACAGATTAGGAGCAGCATCGGGAACTATTTTTTTCACACAGAGAGTGGCGAGTGCAAGGACAAACTAAAACTAATAATCAACATTGTGATGAGACAGCAGCAGTTGAAGCATCCCCTAAATCTGTAGTTGGTGCCCCTCAATTCGCTTCAACTGCTGTTCGATGTTGTCCAGCTGGTGGTTAGCAGTCTTCAACTCTCTCCACAGCAGGCCCAAATCGGCCTGTGTGTCAAGCAGTTGGAGAGGGTTGACTCCGTCACCTGGAACTGCTGCAGGTTGTGGTGGTGGAGCAGTCTGTTCATCCATGGCCCTCCACCGCTTCACACCACCACCCAGAGGTGGACGCTGTGCTGCCCCCTCTTCCCCAGCAGGGCCAGCAGGTTCATTACTGCCCTGTTCTGCAACCTTGGCCTGCCACTGTACATGGTGGTGATTGTACAGGTGGGTGCACTGACCAATTGTGCCAAGGTGACTTTCTTTGGGGGCATGGCGCACCTCCACACCACACAAATTACATTTTACTACATTGCTGTCCCCAGGCAGTATAGTAAAGAACTCCCACACTAATGAGGTGTGGGGAGGACCAGGCAGAGGCGGGGGGGGAAGGTGTTGTTGGAGCCAGGGGCTGGTGCTGCACAATTGGGGCTGGGAGTGCAGAAACCTGCTGCTGTGACTGCTGTGGCTCCTCCTCCTCCCTGACTTCCTGCTGCTGCTGCTGAGCTGCTGGCACAGGGGCCATAGCAGGTGCTGGCACTGGGGGGGGCACTTGTAGGTGCCACAGGAGGTGGTGCTTCCATGGCGCCAAGTCCACCACCTCTTGCTTTGGGGGGGACACTCAAGGTGGTGCTCCGGTCCAAACACAGCCTGCCAACATGTGTGCATACACCGACGCTATCTCCTCTGCTAAGTCTCCGAAAACCATCTAGTCTCTCCCCCTCCATTCTGCTCTCTCTCTCTCACACACACACACACACAACAAACATACAAAAATAATTAACAATTAAATACTAAGCTGAAATACTGCACAAACAGAAATCCTGACAACAAATAGGCAAAAATAATCAGCTAATTAGCAAAAAAATTAAAAGTTTTATGGTAGTTTTACACTATTTTATATAGATTTTCCTCTCTGACTCTAAGCAACACAACTTCTTTCTCTTACTACAAGGGGAAAGTGAAACTCTCAAACATGATTCACTTCCTGCCTGCCTGAAGCATGTGATCTACACTGTCTAAGCCATGTGATGTGTGTGGGCTGCCTGTGAATTCTCACTCAGTCTTAAAGCGAAGTAAGGCAGAGTAAGCAATGCAAAGTCATAATCACAACGCAACGTGGTGAAATAAAGTTTTTAAGTGGGCACTTCGAGTAGCACAATGGCAACAAGAAGTTAATTACTTTGAGTCCACTTCGGTGATGGAATTTTACTTCGCTGCATCTCTAATCACAATGATTGCAGAGCCTAGCAGCTGCTTAAAGCCAGTGCAGTGCTCCCATATTGTTTTGGCATTTTCCCTGTAACTCCAGGGTGATATTCCTGGGTTTTCCTGTAGATTACATTATTTCCTATGGAAGCTGAATTGCCCTGTTTTCCTGTATGACCAATGCAAGTCTATGGGAAGAGTTTTCCTGTAGATGCCTCCAAATCCCTGTAAAATACAGGAATCCCTGTAGATATGGGAGCCCTGCCAGTGAAATGGCTTCTTGTTCATGTTGCTGTGTACCCATTAGTCTAGCAGGCTGTCAATCACTGTAATTATAGAGTACTGTATAACAGATCTGACACTTTCACCAACTCCCCGGCCCCCCCCCACTAAAGACCATACACCACTGGCCTCAACTTAAAAGGACACTATATGTTTGTTTTGTGTCCATCTTCTCATATTTTAATGTAATACTGTAGCAGTGCAACTTGAACTGTGGTCTAGTCTGACTGGGAACACTCAAAGGCAAAGTTTTAGACAGGCTTCTGAGTTTCAAACAAAACTGGAATTTTATTGGACAAATAAAATAGAGAAATGGCTATATTTCAGCAGTTTAAACATAAGGCAAACAAAGGAAGCTTTCTTCAGTGAAAATGAATACAGTAAGTAATGAAATGGTTTTTAATATCATTTACCTCTCGGGGACTTAGATCACCACCCTACAGGTTTTCTGTCTTTTTCCAGCCTTTCAGAACTGCAGCTCTCACATTCAAACTGCAACTCTCCTGCTGCAGAATCAGCTTACTCCCTCTGTAGCAAGCCCCATGATTAAAGTGGCTTGGACTGAACATGTGGGTTGCAGCAGCCCTAATTGGCAGCAGTCTGCAATGACATCCAGCATCCAGCACAGATGCTCCAGTTCCCTTAACAGGCCTATCCCCTCAATATTTGGGACTTCTTATCCCTTCCAGCACAACCTTGTGTAGTGATTTCATGGGTTGATGGGAGTAGGAATAATATATAGCCTGTCACACATGCTGCTAGACTTTTCCCCTCAGAATTGTACTTTCATTTCTGATGCACTGAAAATTTGCTAGCCAGCTATAGAATGCCCCCATATCTTTGTTTTTATTTGTCATCACTTGCATTACTATTATACTATTTTTTGTGCTCCCGGAGTTGAAAGCAATTGCTTGTTCTTGTTTTATCTGTTGAGGACTCTGACATGCTCATATGCAGTGCATATAGTATGTATTTGTCTGTCATAAGCCAGTTTCCTTGAGTGATTTGTTTGTGCACCTGCTGGTACCCACCAAGCAAATACACACTCATTGCTTCAGTGTCACAGTTACTGCCAGAATACATTGTGAGTGCTCAAAAATAGGCAGTACATCAAAAGGCATGCTAAGCAACTTGTTAGCAGCTCCCAGTTTCAATCTGCGCTTCACAGGTACTGTACTCCTCAAAAGAGAAATCATGTTGTATTGTGCCATTATCGTTACTGTTTAGGTTCCCCCAGAACTGCCCTCATGGGTGAAGTGACAATGTAAACTAGACATTGGGTTCAATCTGGTTTATAAGGACAATCAATTTACATTTCCCTCCCAAACATAACGTCATATTCATGGCATCTCCTGATTTACCTACTTACCATTTAATGCCAACCTGCCCTGGGTTAATCCTTGTTTACTACACTGAACTCCAAACTACATCAGTGCTTTATGTCTGATTGTGTGTTGTGGCTGTAGTGTGAGCCAAGAACAAAACGCTCTCCTGGTCGTTAACTTCCAGCTGCTTGATGTCATATTCTCTTGGCATTTTCTCTGTAGTGCACCGTTTCACACACTGGCAGTACCAGAACTGATTGATGCTGCTCAGTATCTACTTGGTGGTAGCCTGGCTGAACCTGGTGTTGATGAGAGTGGAACACTCAGTACCCAATAGCCCCATTCTTCCCTGCCTTTGTCCTGGTGTCAGGGTATTTTTGAACATATGTATCTGCATAGCAATGGACGTTGGCACATTCAGTGAAGAGTCCCTCCCTCCTTCCCTCTCCCCACATGTCTCATTCATTTTCTGGCTCACAGTGTGTCTGTGGAGAAATATACCATGCACTGTAGGTCACCTCTTTTTGCCTGCTGCAGAATAAATAGATACATGCAGTTAGTCCAGCTAGGAGTTATAGGGCAGAAGCTTGTTTTCTTGCTGTACCACCTCAAACTACATACATGCAATGATCACTTCACACCTCCTTTAAATGCATTGTCACTGTCACTCCCCACACATATAAAATGTGACCACTCACACACATGCACTGTCACCTCAGACCCCCATGTTTTTGCTCTATTATCCTTATACCCCACATAACTGTTTCCTGAAGACACTCTCCTACATGCCCTCTCATCACCATACACCTGTACACATGCTTTGTGCCCCAGTAACCCCCCCCCCAGGCACATGCACTATTGCCATCCGACCAAAGAACATACAGTCTCACTCTAAAACCACCCACACACACGTGCTGTCGTGGTCAATCCCCCACACACATTCACCATCACCAACAAACCCCACAGATGTGCACCATCATCCACAACACATTCACAAAGCCGCAACACACATGTTCTATCACCCTCAGATCCCTCATCTAAGACCACCAAAACACATTCACTGTTACCCAAATCCTTTCCCATATATTCAATGTTATTCACAGAGCCCCCCACATCCACTACTCTTTAACCAAAATAGTCTTTTCCCCTCAACTTATTCTTTGCATCAACTATACAAACAAACAATACAAGAATAAACCCACACAAGCAAACATTGTTAGCTTTTACCAACTCTTGTTTATTTAGGTACTAATATCTAGACCTAATCTAACTACATAGCTGGGTTCAGCTGCACTATCTCAGATGGACATCTATTCCACACATCCACCACAAGTTCTATAAAATAATATTTTTAGATAGTCTTTCTAAACATTACCCTCTTATTTGATCTTTTATAGCCTCCTCTTATTCAATTATATTTTGCTATACTTGGTAGATTTTTTTCTCATCTCACAGAGTTTTTCATTTCACCAGTTGATTGACTCTCATTCCTTTTAACCTTCTTTCCTGCTATAACCCTTAGGGTAAAGGGTCAAACCACCACCCTGGCCCTCAGGATTACACTAGTGCATTGACATAGAGTGCTGTCCTGTGCATGCCGCACTTCAAGACTTAACTTATTTTTTTTCAGGGGGGAAACCATAACTGTATTGCATTCTTTAACATTTTCTTATTTTAAACACTTTTTTTGTAGAAAACATTTTGTATGAAAGGGAAAAGCATAATTAAAAGGTAGTTTCATTTATCTCAGCTGACCCGGCTGGCAAGAAGGTGGGACAGTTTCCCACAACAAAAGGAAAGGAATTTGCTTGAATGGTACATAGCACATCACACACAAATGCAGACACACACACACACACACACACACACATACGCGCGCACATCCTATACCAATGTTCGTCACAATCCTCAAACAGTTGGTAGCAGCCATTAGGAGCTCATAGAGAGGTAAAGGAATGTTTATTATTGGTGAAGCCAGTGGGGGTTCCTGGGTACAGAGAACCCCTCTCATATCTTGCTTCTATTATGTTTCCATTCATTTGTTTTGTACACCCTGCATACTGAATAATGGGGTTTCTTTGATGGACCCTCCCTCCCAAATACTGGTTACACCCCTGCTAATCTGTATTTGCCAGGGGAGGAACTATGTACAGTATGGAGAATTAAAGGGGGTGGGAGAGCACAGGGAAATTAAGTGACTTGCTCAGGGTCACATAGTAAGTATTGGAAGTGGCAGTGGTGAGAGTCAAATCTGGGTCTCCAGGCTCACAGCTCTGCTGTCTATCCACTCTGCTACAGTGACTCCCAAAAATACATTTACCAAACCAATCCCATTATAATTCAAAACATAAAACTAGACAGGGAAATCAGAAAGCTATATTATCCTAAATAATTCTCAAATGTAAATGCAGTTTTAAGTTGATATACTATGACAGTTTTCTGTTGATTCTAGGGACAGTAAGATGAAAAAAGTGTCTTTAATGGAAGAAACATGTTCAACAGAGCCTTTTGAAACATTACTATTTATCAGTGCACAAATGTTGTAGTGCCTGACAAAAGCAGTCTGATCGAGGGTCTCTGTGAGATGCACTGAATGCTTAATTTGCTTACCCTTCACAAAACCATGTCTGAGGTAAGAAAAAAGAAAATCTTATCTTCAGAGAAATGCAATCATTTAATAAAACACCAAACAAGGCAGTACAACATCTGCAGCCTAATGATGGTGTCTGCCACCTTTGAGGAAGGTATTTGTGTCGCGAAGTCTCATTAGATCAGACCTTTACCCATCACATAAGGTTCAAAGATTCAGATCTGCTTGGAAATTGCTACAATGTCAGGTCTGCCAGCAATGGTGAAAGCAAACAAAAGTCGATGCAGACCATGTAGCTGTATCTGCAGAAATAAAAATAGGGTCAGACATGTCTAGCCTTGTTCTGATGCACAATTAAAGGAAAGCAGTGAGCTCTTGTGGTTGCAGCACTGAACTGTTGAAAAGGAGATCATAAGATTAAATTCTATCTCAGGAAAGTGCATTGTCCTTCCAGTGTTTCAGTCAGCCTAGCTATATAATTCATTCAGAGAAGGTTACCAAAGCAAACAAGATGTTTTAGCAGTTAACTTGGCATATCCTTGATAAATAAACTTAAATGAATTCGTAAGCTATCAGGATGTGCATGTTTCAAATTTTACAGTCCTGTGAAGACAAATCAAAACATTGTCTTTCTCTGTATCTGCCAGTTTGTTAGTCATATTAACAAATGTTTCGCTGTACAATCTACAGTAGGTTAAAAACTCCTGCAGTATCTATAAAGCAACCTCATTTACTCCCTGTTTCAAAGCTGTCTAGTGGAGCAATGGCTTTCTTTTTTAAGTTTCTTGCAGTCCACTGATACCGGTAAAGTTGCTCGCCCAGGTGTTGTGTTCCCTATGCACAAGACAGCACGGTCTCAAGCATGTATCCTTCCAGTCGCGTCTGTGAAGCTACACTTCTGGTTCTATTTTACAGTGGCTGGGCTGCAATGCCTTTGAAACTGCTACTGCACGTCATAGCACATTTAAGGTCAGGAGCTCCAAACACTGCTAGGTGTCTAGGACTCCTTTCAGTGTAATTCTATTACAGTAGTCATTTTCCTATTAAGTGAATACATCTGATGTAAGAATGCATCATCCTGTGGGGTTTGAGAGCTAGCTACCCATTTCTTTAGTATCTGTTCTTAAAGAAGAAAAATAAGAAAATGAAGAAGAATCAGTATTTATATAGCACTTTTCATACACAGTGTATCCCAAAGCACTTTACAAGCAATGTTAGACTGGTAGTGAAGTAACTGAATGTGTAATGGTGGCCATATCGCACATCAACACCCACACACAGCCTGGCCAATTGCATGAACTGGTTTTATGGGAAGAGGAATGTTGGCCAGGACACTGGCAATGTCCCCTACTCTTTGCGAAGAGTGCCCTGGGTTCTTTTACTTCCACTTGCACACCCACTAGGACAACACCAGGATGGGTAGAAGGGACCTCGGTTTAATATCTCATCCGAAATAATTGCTTTAAATGAAATGTTCATAAATGGCCCCCTAGCTTTATGAGCCAAGCTGACTTCATCAGGTTCATATTGCAACTATAGCATTCAAGGAATGGATGGATACACAACACCAAAATCACTATAGCAGTCTGGTTCATTTTTTCTTTCAGATTAGCAGAGGCAGTAAGGCAGCTTTCTATCCCAAGAACTGTGAACAACAACGGAACAGTACTTCAGTACTCCCTCATGTTTTCTCAGGCACATATGGGTTGACCATGGTGTTAAGGCCAAATGTAGGTTAGTGGGATTTCTCATATTGTGTAAATAGGACACCAGCCTTATCCCACACTAAGTGTCCATGTGAACTGACATCATAGCTTAGTGATCTCCTTCCTGGCTATTATCCCTTTACCCCTGAATCAGGAGTCATTTTCTGCAATATACTGGGCTAATCGGCTGGTCCCTTACTAAATGTTTACTAAAGCCAAACCATCAGGACCTGACGGTTTTGAGCTAATCAACTGTAAACATTATGAATGCCGTGCAACGCAATGGCACAAAACTATGAAGGGCCTTTCTGAATTTCAGTTTTCCATTTTAGATGGGACATTAGTGTGCATGTAGCAAGAGTAAGTACAGAAACCTTTAAGAGGAGATGAATATTTGTTTCTAGTTTTACCTTCAACATATCTGCTTCAAGTTGTTAACAGATATGTTCAGAAGTAAAGCTGCTTGGACAGTTCATTAGTGGCACTGTTTTCATTCCTCTGACTGGTTCGGTTGTCCATCAGTTTTACCTTCTCTGGGGTGCACCTGCTCTGAGAAAAATTGTCCGGATAGTTTGAGGCATGTACAGAATAAATTACCTTGTGTTCTTCAGAGTTTTGCCAAGACCCCCCCAAAAAAAACAGTCAGATCCTATCATTCACCTTGTCTCCCTTCTTCCCAGAGACTGATTTGCAAAAATAATATTGCCAGCACCTGCCACTATCCCGGAAATTGACATTATTTGCCGTGTCAGTGGCTCAGTAGGTAGCACACTCGCCTCTGAGGCTGGGAGATCAGAGGGCTGTGGGTTCAGTTCCCACATCTGGCACTTGGGTTAATATCCCAGTACTGACACTGTAATGCAGCATGAGAGGGGTGCTGCATTTCTGAGGTGTCATCTTTCGGATGAGACGTTAAACCGAGGTCCCATCTGCCTGGATTGGTGGTAGTTCAGGTGGATGTTAAAGATCCCATGGCACTTATCGAAAAGAGTAGGGGAATTTCCCCGGTGTCCTGGCCAAATTTCCCTCATTCACTAAAAATACCACCAACAGCTTGATCTGGTTCAAGGTCAGTTGGCATTCATCTGTTTCCCCTCCCGGGTCGTGCCTGAAAATAGACAGGATTTGTCTAGTGCACTTACCTGGTCAACAAAAGCTAAATAAAATAAAAATAAATAATTATGATGTTTAGTGCTACACTGAGAGGAAGGGGACACAGAAGTCAAACAAATTACTGAATGTTGGTACTTTGGAGGTGGGGTATAGGCTAGGGAGGGGGCACTGGTTCAAATGATGTTGTTGGCTCCTAGCACAAATCCAGAAGATGGAAATTTTTTTTTTTCAATTACAGTAAGTCTATAGCAGGGCAGGAAGGAGGTGTTAGGTGGCCAATGACTGGGTTTCAGGGGGTTCCTGAATGATCTAGATATCATAATCCAGAGCTCTGGAGACCATGAATAATCCCCATTAAAAAAAAGTTTCTGTGTACTGTACTGTATGCTTTGGAGAAGCTTAGTGACAAAGAAACAGGAAAGAAGAATAGGAGATTGATCTATAAAGAGAGGAAGCACTACATATCTTTTGGGCGAGCCACCAGCAACTATCTCAGACTAATTTCTGTTTTATAAAATTGTCCCTTTCTCTGTAGGGAAAATTGTACCCCGGACAAAATCCACCATCACAATTTCAATAGAACTGTGAACCAGCAAAGAGGCAGGAATGATGCTCTCTTGCCTTCAGTGTGAGGAGTTTGGTAGAGATATGGCAGAATTTTGTTTTTTACTTGTTTCTTTTCACTGCTCTTCCCAGTTTTAGTGCCCTTCCCGCATCACCAACCCAGCTCCTGGATTTGCAGGTTAACCACCACTTGCACAGAGCCATAATGGTGGGTGGCCTGCCAGGTAGGGTCGTGAGGGGCCTGTGGGGGATACTGAGCAAGCTGAGGCTTTTTCCATTGGTTTTCTCCCCAGGGCATCTGCATGTGACATGCTCATGCCTGTGTATGTTGATGCAAATGCATGCTGTGTCAACACATGTCCCAACAAGTCTGCTGGTCCCACCGGCAATGCCGCCCAGCCTCCACCATGTGGCAGGCAAGTGGGGAGACTCTGCATCCCCCCCAAAAAAGACTCTGCATCCCCCCTTTCTGAGGGAGGAGTGCTGTCCTTTGTACGCTCAAGCTTCCTACACTCAACTGCCCCTCAAACTATCTTGGTCCATTCCCAAACCTGGTTCACCAACATGGCAGGAGGTAAAGTGTATAGCACCTAAGCCCTCCATGACACTGGGCTGGATCCTAGAACAGAGGCAGCTGTTCAAAAGGACACTGGACCCAAACACAACCGTCTGCTGCCTGTTTGTCTCTGTATTTGTAATGTTTCTGCATTTGCCTGCCTTTTTCTCAAAAGATGCATCTGCTTGTGACAAAAGGACATGATGTGTGGCAACTTGCTTGAAAAAAAAAAGTCAAGCATATTTCAACTTATGTCACTTTTTGATCCAAGTGTGGCAAATGCATTTGAAATCCATATGGAATTAAGTAATCTAATACTGTAGATTCCCTGCCAATGTAGACAGATGTTTGATTTGAAAATCAGAATGGGCAGATCTGGGCCAGATCTCTTCCAGAATCCTACCCATTGCCTCTGGTGCCTAGTTTAGGGAGCATTTCCCTAAAGTAAATCGCAATTAGATTACACCCTCTTTCTCATGCAAGAGGACCCAGACATTAGTTATGATAAACTGAGGCCAATAATAGCATTTAAATGAAAGTTTGTACTGCAGATTTAAACATGATTTATTGCAGGGTTGCCATTTGTCAGAGATAGTGGATCTAGTGAAAAATGTACGATGTAGGTGGTGCATGTATCAAAGAATGAACCATTTATGTTAATGGTAAGGTTAATACTGAGGTTATTGGGAGAAGGTAGAGACCAAAGACCTATGTAAACTATTCCCTTATTAATTCAGCGGCAGTATTTCAGAGTTGTGGCCATATAACCATCCACGTTTCCTTTAAAGATGTCTTTATGTTTACTTACTTATGTCATAATACAGTACAGCTGTACTGCAAGTTAATGTTCTCTCACCTCATGAGCGGTGGTGGTGGGGGAAGTGAGGGGCACAGTAGTTACCATGAAATATAATAAGTTGTACCAGAAGTGTGGAAAATGTATACTATTGTGTTTATTTTCATTCAGAAAATTTAATATACCAGACTGAGGTTCATGCAGGTTTGCAATGCATGATGTAATTTTCACAAAGTTTGGTTAATATATAATTTTCTTTTTTCTGAATGAACCTGTAGCAGCTTACAGCTGCCTACATGATGCCACGGAGATAAGTAAGTGGGGGAGGGGAGCCATAGAAGGCTGTCTCTCAGCTGAGGTGTTACTGCCATCTAGTGTACTTTAGATAAATCCATATTAATGGTGCCTACACATCTTTAATATAGCAAGATATCACCGCAGAGGAAAACTTGCAGCAATCAAAAACCATTTCAGTGTGTTTAGAGCTAAAGATTCAAAAGGAAGCCTTTATTTAAGATTAACATCTTATGAAGGCAACTCCAGAGGTTGTGTAAGTTCTATTCCTGAGCTAAATGGAAAGCTGTCTTGAACAGAAATTCTAGAGACTGAAATCTAGATTTGAACAAATCACACACTGACCCAGACCTTTCAAGTTGTTCACATTTCTCATGTTCAGAAACCACTGAAACCAGTGAGGCTATCCTAATCAGTTTGAGCAAGTGAGCACCCCTAAAAATATCACCTAGGATTTTGAAGGTGGTAAGAAACCTACTCTGAAATAGTCACATTGTGCTATTGTATGTATTCTTATGGTAGCAAATTACTTGACTGAAATAATCCAGAGCCCAGCTGAGGGGATGTTTCAGGATAAGGATCCACACAGCAAGTTTAATCAATTCTTCTATCCTAAATAGCAAATTCATGTATGTGCTCTACAAGAAGGAAAATAATACTTTATAACACCCACATGCAAATCAATTCAGGAATCATGTCAGGCATCTTCTGTTCCCAAGATACAAAAAATGAATGCTGTGGCACTGAGAATAAGCACTGATTCGTTGTGAATCTTTGGAGCTAAAGACTGCTGAAATGATCCTTGGATTGCCTTGTAGGCGAGTGCAATAAAGATCTCTCCTACAGCCTGATCACTGATGATTTCTGTGATTAAGCAGCTGTGTCTTTCCACCATATTAAATTCAGTTAAAGTATCATGATTGAAGGAAGACAGCACAACACAATGTGTGTTTCCTCATATCAATGCTATCATAGTTGGACTATGAGTCATCTTCTACTTTAGTTCTTCACATTTACCCTTACCTCCCCCACCTCTTTGGCTTAGGTGCCCAAGACTCACAACAACATTATGAAGTGACTCCCATCCAGATCCTCTGTACAGGATTCATCATGATCTTTTCATTTATCTATAATTTTAGCTTCTCCTTTTGTGGCAGTGCCCCCTCTGCCGTGAACATTACCCAGCCATGGCACATCTGCCTCAGGCTCTCCAAACCCCAAGTAAGGATGACTCAATACAGAATCTGCATTCAGTAAATTTGTCAAAATCAGGCATTTAGAATGGCATCAAAGCTTGCTCAAAATAATCTGGTTTCCCTTGAGCACTTTGGCACTTTAATATCATGATGCAGCACTTTTTACTTTTTTGGCATTGGTATTGGTGGCCATCAGCCCCCTCCTCCTACTCAGCCAGAACCTGCCTTTCCCAGGGCTCACCTCATTATTCCCCACAGATTGAACCTGCGGTCAGGCCAGGAGGGAGAGGCCCCCCCACCAGTGTATGATCCAGATAGAGGTGGTCCTCGATGACAGCATGGGCCTGCAATGGCTCAGGCTTCATAGGCTAACCTCCAGGTTCCTTTTCCCTATAAAATGCAACAACCCCTGTAGATACAGGCACTTCTGCTCAGTTTTCACAGTGGAGGGAGAGGGGGTGGACCACCAGGGAACAGCAGGAACAGGGAGGGAGGGAGGTGGTTATACTGTAAGTCCATTTTCAGAGGAAAGAGTTCTTATGGGACTTGCAGCTCTGAAGGTGGACAAAGTTATAGAGCCAGACAGGATACACTCAAGGGTACTAAAGAAATTCAAGAAGGTCTTAGCTGCCCCACTGACAGCATTATTTGACAAGTCACTGGAAACAGACATGGTACTGTAGGACTGGAGAATAGCTGACATTGACCCTCTACACAGGAGCAGAAGCAGGGAGGAAGCTAGCAACTATAGGCCAGTCAGTCTTACTTCAGTTGGTGGTGATTATTAATGGAAACCCCATTAAAGGAAATACTGGTACAGTACCTTGAATCAAATGGGCTGCAAGACCACAGGCAACACGGATTTTGGGGGGGGGGGGGCATGCCAGATGAAACCGATTTCTTTGACTCATACATGCTGGAACTTGAACCTAGGCTACCCAGAATACTGTTCCAGTTGTGCTACCAGCTGCTCTACCAAGGCAACCAGAAACTGGGCCATCCTAGAGCACGTTACTCTTCTTCCATGGCACAGCTTGGTGCTGCAGAGATAATTACATTTTCAATCACAAGAGTGCAGTGTGCACATTCATAGAACACATGCAAACAGAACAGAGAAGAAGTAAATACCTCAGCTGGGACTTTTACCCAGGCCACCCAGAATATAATTCCATTTGCACTACCAGCTATACCACCAAGGCAACTGGAAACTGGGTCATCTCGGAGCACATTACTTTTTCTTCAATACACAACCTGGTGCTGCACAAATAATAACATTTTCAATCCCAAGAGTGCAGTGTGCACATTTATGGAATACATACAAATGTGTCAGCCACAATGAAGCACAGAAACTTGCAGTAATGACATGTCACAAAATCCTGCATGACAAAAGGGCTTAATTGCCATTGACTTACGATGGCTCCTGCAGTAAATTGCAGTATTCTTTGATATTCTGCAGCATTTCTGTGCTTCATCCTGGGTTGACACATATGTACATACAAAAGAAAGAAAGAAAGAAAGACGTAAGTGCCTCAGCTGGGACTTCTTTGACTGAGTGACCAGGGAAATAGATCAGGGGAAGGCAGTGAACATGGCCAATCTGGACATTAGCAAGGTCTTTGACATTGTGTTGCTCAGGAGACTGATAAAGAAATTGAGCAGCCTAAGTGTGGGATCCAAAGTGGTGAATTAGGTTAGAAACTGGTTATCAGATAGGCGATAGAGGGTGGTGGTTAATGGTACTCACTCTAGCAATGGGAGAATGAGCATTGGGGTGCCGCAGGGCACAAAAGTGGGACTGGTGGTCTTCAGTTTCAATGTCTTCACAAGTGACATTGACATTGAAGAAGAACTGGAAGGGAAGGGAAGGGAAGGCTTTTTGCAGATGATACCAAAATCAGCAATAGAGTGGACACTCAGGAGGAGGTGGAGAGAATGTGCAGGGATTTTAGGGGATGAGTGAAGAGCATTATAGTTGGGGTTCAATGCCAAAAAGTGCAAAATCATGCACCTAGGGCATAGGACCCCAGGAGCTGAGTATTAAAAGGTGGGAAGGTACTGACAGTCACTAAGCAGGAAAGGAACCTTGGGGCTATCATAACTGACAACCTCAAAGTGGCAGGACAGTGTGACAAAGCAGTCAGTAGTGCAAGTGAGATGCTGGAGTAGATAAGTAGGGGTATCTCCAGTATGAGGTGAGAGGGAGATGGTGTTGCCACCAGTATCCTTCACTGGGGAGACCCCATCTGGAGTATTGTGTCCAGTTTTGGAGGCAGCACCTCACAAGAACATAGACAGAGTGGAGGCAGTCCAGAAAAAGTCAACTAAAATGGTGCATAGGTTGCACAATAAGCTCTATGAGAAGAGACTGAGGGATCTCAGCATGTACACCATGGAAGAGAGGAAAGCAAGAGGGGAAATGATAGAGACCTACAAGTACCTCACAAGGCTTAACAAGGTGCTGGAGGCCAGTCTGTTTTCCCCCATCCTCCCAGTATGCCCTCCTTCAGAGAAGCACCCCAGCCCCATCACCCTGACATCCACCAGGACTTATCTTTCTTGCTGTGTTCCCCCATGGCTCCCCGTGCAGGATCAGCGGGGTTTCCCAAGCCCCACTGGAGAAGGAATACAGTTTGGGCTGGTGTAACCAGCTGGTCAGTGCAGGGCCAACAGGCACTTCTCCTCATCCTGCCACCAGAGTTTTCTGGTTTTCCTGTCCTGGGGAGGCACTGCATGCACTGACATCATGGTGCAGACACCGACATCTACTATGCCTTTCAACTTTCTGGCCCAAGCTGCCATTCTCCCAGCTTCCACCTGTTGCCAGGCAAGCATCAGGGTCTGCCCACCTTCCCCTCCAGAGGAAGAGAGCAGTCCTATGGATGCTCAATCCTCTTCCCCCCTGCCAACCCTCCAACACCCTGAATTCACTTCCTAACCTAGGTCACCAGCAAGCCAATAAGGGGATTTTATTTTAAATGTGAAAGAGCACCAGGACTAGGAGGCATGCATGAAGCTGGAGGGAGGGAAGTTTAAGAAGGATGTGAGGAAATACTACTTCAGTGAAAGGGTGGTAGACACCAGGAACAGTCTGCCAGAGAACATGGTGGAGGCAAAAGCAGTGTTGCGGTGGTAATTTTCTAGCAACTGTGGGATAGACATAGGGTGTATTAGTAAATAGGCAGGAAGGAGGGAGGGTCACCGGAGACCAGTTAAGTTCTACAGGGACAGATTAGAATGGAAACATCTAGGCAGACTGTGAGGTCAAGCTGTCCTTTTCTGCCAACAATTTCTATGGTTCTCTGCTACATCTCGGAGCCCTGAATTGTCAGAAAATCATTCATCATCATTCCACTTAACTAATTTATGAAATGTAACTGTAGTTTCCAGCAATCAGACTAGTGAAACTGTACTGCAGAGAGAGGAGAGGAGTGGAGAGGAGAGGAGAGGGCACAGTGTGTGAGCTCTGTGAGCTTTGTACAGGCAACAGGAGAGGAGAAGAGAGGAGAGGAGATGACACAGTGTGTGTCTTCAGGCCCTGAAACAGGAGCAGAGGAAGTGACTGTAAAAAACTGGAAAAGGTGGAGGGGGAATTTTTTGACATGTTTCTGCTAAGTACTGGTGGTATAGCAGGCAAAGAATTCCATCCTTATTTTTATTTCTTATTTTTTGCCTGCTGTAGCAGTAGCAGGATAGAGTAACTTCAGTAGACTGGAACAGGTGCAAGAGGGAATTTTGAAGAATTTAACAAATAATGTTTTACTGACTGCTGCAGGTGGTGCTGGCCAGGGCACAGAAATCCATCTTCATTTTTTTTTTTTTTTTGCCTGTGCATAAATAGTATGTAACCTAGGCTGCTACAGTGAGACACAAGTACTCTTCGGTGAGGGTGAGGAGGAGGATGTGTCAGCAGGTGGTGGGCCTGTGTGGAACAGGAGTCTGCAGGGCTTGAACTCAGGGTGGGGAGCGGTATGTGTGGGTTTAGCATATAGGCACTTTTAAAAACAATGCTTATTCCAGTCATTATATACCCACATCAGCCTTTCAAAGCTGATTGAAGCATACACACACTTTCTCCCCCTCCAGCATCAGCCCCTGGGAGTCTGTCATTGTATACTAGAAACTAATTAGAAAGAACTGGAAAAGAAAGGGATGTTGTGGAAGAATAGGAGCAGGTAAGGACTCCACTATGCCAGTTCCCCCAAGTTCCAGGTCTGCAAGTGGTGGTGGCAGAGAAGGAGGCAGGACAGAGAATGGGAGTTATAGTGGTGAGGCTACGCTTAAGAGCAGGAGTAGGGCTGGGATCATGATAGTATGGTCAAAAAACATGGCTCATTAGCTCTCAAATTCCACTTGTTCCCACTGCAAGTAGCTTCTCCAGCCTGTTATCCAGTGCATCCGCTAATGAAGCCAGCTCTAGCAATCCAGAATTACAGTGGTCTCCCCCTCTTCCTCCTCCCAGTGCTTCCAAGGGAAAGTACATTACACTGTACATATAAGGAGGAAGGATTGGAGAAAGAAGTATGAGAAGAGGTGAAGCATGGAGAAAGAGGCACGATAGAAAGAAGGACATGTGGAAGAGGATGGAGGAGAGGATGATAAAAAGCAAGAGGAGCTTAACAGTTTAAATTCAGTTCCTCCACTGACTAGTGGTGATGATGAATGTGACATTGAGGAGAAGAGGCCACCATGGGAGGAGATGTCTAACTTAAAAAAAGATAATGAAAAATAGAAAATTAAGAACACAAATTTATGAGTCAGGGAAATTTAAAGACCAACACTGCACCAACCTCCCTCCCTCCTTCCCCCAGCAGAACAACCCCTATAATATTGTACCTCATACTACTGCCCTGCCTGCCAGGCCCTCCCCAGCCACATCACACTACAGTGGTGGAAAATAATCACCTCATAGTCACCACTCAATTCCTTGTAAAGCCCCCACCCACACCATGTAGTTAAAAAAAAACACAAAGTTCTTCTGGTGTGGGAATATTTTACAGACGACACCACAAACCTACTGAAAGCATGTTGCCGTCAGTGTGGCAGACAAATCAGTTGGAGTCAGTCTGTTTGAACATTGGAAACCAGTGTTTTGGCTGTTCATTTTAACATGTGGACATGGCATTTTCCTAACAGCCACATCCACCACCAAACCCCACTCTGGTCAGGTGGGACAGCAACAACAGCAGCAGCAGCAGCAAGAAGAGTTGTGTGTGTGAGGTAGTGGAATTAGATGATTTGTTCAAGCAGAGTAGTCATAACAGTCAACTGATGCCTCCACAGGCACTGATGCTGCTTCAAAAAGACCACTCCAACCACAAACAGCAAAACAAAGTATACTTCCAGAGTCATTACATACCGACACTAAACTGCCTGCTACTCACTACAGTTCTGTCTCAATAACTCAACTAATTAGGGAGATAATGGCCTTTGCTCTTCAGCCATTCTCCATCATAGATGACACCAGATTATGAGTACTGTTGCATGAAGTGAAGCCAAAATACAGCATTATAAAATGGGGTCCAAGAATGGAGGGTTCTGATTGGCTGACTGGCCCCTTCAGCTGAAGTAAATCCTGACATTACCCAAAGAAAAGGTGCCAGTCAGCCGCATCTGTAGATTAATCTGAACCCCCAAATATCAAACTGAAAAGCCGCCATATTAAGTCCTGCTAAAATGATGCCAAAATGGGAGTTTTAAAAAATGACTACAGATTACTCTGACTGCCCCCAAATTTGGCAGTTGGCAACATAATTCCAGGAGTTCAGCTAGTTGAAATAAAGCTGCTAAACCCACTTTGAAAACTAAAGAAATAAAAGTTTCATTACAATTGTTTCCAGTCCACAGTTCTGCCTCCTCACCTGTCAAGCCACCATGATCGGCTCCCTGCCACATACATAGAAAAACTCACATCTTCGTGGATAAATGTCCCAGTACCCTCCAGTAGTTGGTCGATCACAAGAAAAGAAAAAAGAAATCCCCTTGAGTCATGCTGATATGTTTTTGTGACCGCAAACTTAAACCTGGAAGAACAGCATGGTTGCGGTCACTTTTCTCTCCACTGAGTACCACAAAAAAAATCACTACTTCTTTTCTTTTTTGCCTTCTAGCTCCTGTTTAGTGTTGGCTCCATTCCATCCCCACAGTCTCTGCAGCTCTGCTCCACAGTGCCCCCCGAAAAAAGTAAAGGAAAAAAAAAATGAGTGTGAGAGCCACTTCAATCATTACCTCCGGACCGGAAAGCGCCGTAACCCCGGAAACCAGACCCTAAGGGCAGCCATTCAATGTGTTTTATCTTTTACTTCAATAAACATATTATTAACAAAAAATGCTAGCTATGCTGAGCAGAAACAAGCCACTAAACAAAGAGTAAATACCACTGAGGGGGAGGTTACAGATAATTCTCAGTAACAGAAAAAAAGCAGTTTAAAATGACTACTGGGGAAATGCTAACAGTGGGAAAACTGGACTGTTTTTTCTGGTGTAAGAACACATTAACAAGCATTTGTCAATGCCAAATGTTTGCTTGCTGGTATTAGCATTGGAAATTCAGGAGTTAGATGCAGAATAGGAATGGCAGTGAAGTATTGAACTTCACGCCAACCCCACCTTCATCCTGCAGAGACAGACAGGCATTGGGGTATGCGTTTGGGTCATCACCCATAACGTTCATGCCATTTCACCTCACCCTATTCTGCAGACACTGACACATGTTGAGGTGTGCCTTGGGGCATTCGGCTTTACAGTCACTGTATTCCATAAGGACATATGCTGAAATGGGTGCAGTATAGGAAAATGGGGTGAACTCTGGGGCTGAAGAGTCCAAGGCACACCTCGATTCTAACACTGGCTGCAGGGTGGGGGTGGGGGTGGAGATGCCATGAGCATTACAGCCGGCAATCCAAAGGCACACCCCGATGCCTGTCAGTCTGTACAGGGTGGGACGTTATGGTTAGAAACCCTAACACCTCTGGTGTTTGTTGGTATTTGCACTATAAATTTTCAACATGGCCTTTTTGTGACCCCCACCTCATGAAAGCATTTGGAACCTCTTGTCATGAACAGTGGCACTGTGAGTTTGTTAATGTGTCCCGAACTTTGAGTTCCCACAGCGACCATGCCATTCTGCACCAGATATACGAAAACAGATCAGGCAGGATGTGAAGAATGACAGCTGTACCATTCATAGGGAGGTGTGAAGAGATGGCAATGTTGAAAATCTCTAGTGAAAATCTTAAAAATGCTAGAAGTTCCGAGCGTATGTGGAAACTGTGCAACACATGCGCATAACATAGTCATTTAGTGGAGATATTTCACCAGATTTTCAACATAGGCATTTTATGACCTCTGCTCATGAACATTGTCACTATGATTTTCTTAATCTGTCCCAAACATTGATTTCCCACAGTGACTGCGCTATTCTGTGCCAGATGTGTAAACGCATATTTCGGGCAGGATATGAAAAATGACAGCTGTACTGTTCATAAGGAGGTGTGAAAAAATGCCAATGTTGAAAATCTGGAGTGAAAATATTACAAATGCACTAAATTACGAAGGTGCATGGAAACTGCACAACGTATGCTCATAATACAGTAATTTTATGGACTTTTGTCACTAAATTTTCATAATAGGCATTTTAGCACCTCTGCTCATGAACAGCATCACTGTGATTTTTTTAATCTGTCCCAAACACTGACTTCCCACAGCGACTGCGCTACTGTTTGCCGGAAGTGCGAAAACACATTTTGGCCAGGATGTGAAAAATAACAGCTGTACTGTTCATAAGGAGGTCTGAAAAAATGCCAGTGTTGAACATCTGGAGTGAAAATACAGTATAATCACATTTATCTGAATGTGCTGGGATACAGTAAAATTGTTTGGATAAATGGGGTTTTGGATATGTGAGGGAACTTTACATTTAAGTCTGTTAAGCTGGGAGACACACCACAGTTTCAGATAACTGAGAGTTTTGAATAACTGAGGTTCAGATAAATGAGATTTTACTGTACTACAAATTTGCTAAGTTACGAGGGTGTGTGGAAACTGCACAAGGCACACTCATAACACAATAATTTTATGGATGTTTGTCACCAAATTTTCAACACAGGCATTTTAGGACCTCTGCTCATGAACAGAGTCACTGTAATTTTCTTAATCTGTCCCAAACACTGTTTTCCCACAACGATCATGCTATTCTGCGCAGGAAGTGCGAAAACACATTTCGGCCATGATGTGAAAAATGACAGCTGTACTTGTTCATAAGGAGGTGTGGAAAAAATGCCAATGTTGAAAATCTGGAGTGAAAATATTACAAATTTGAGAAGTTACGCGGGTGCTTGGAGACTGCGCAATGCACGGTCGTAACACAGTAATTTTATGGACTTTCATCACCAAATTTTCAACATAGGCATTTTAGGACCTCTGCTCATGAACAGTGTCACTGTGATTTTCTTAATGTGTCATGAACACTGATTTCCCACAGCGACCATGCTATTCTGTGCAGGAAGTGCGAACATACATTTCAGCAAGGATGAGAAAAATGACAGTTGTACTGTTCATATGGAGGTATGGAAAAATGTCAATGTTGAAAATCTGGAGTGAAAATATTACAAATTCGCAAAGTTATGAGTGTGCGTGGAAACTGCACAAAGCACGCTCATAGAAGTCATTTTTTGGATTATTTTCACCAAATTTGCAACATAGGTTTTTTGAGAGCCCACCTCATGAACAGTGGCACTGTCATTGCATTACTCGGTCCTGAAAGGTGATTCCACGCAGTAACTGCGAAATCACCTTTCGGGATCGAATAACGCCATGACAATGTCTGAATTCATGAGGAGGGGTCCCAATAACCTCATGTTGAAAATTTGGTGCCAAAAGTCCAAAAAATGACTGACATATCCACATAAGTTGAAAAAACCCTATTTATGCCATTAAACAGCTTACCGACATTTCTTCAGTTCGCAGTCTGCTTTGAAGAGTGGAGACGTGTTCCCGGTCCACTGAAGATCATTGTGCTGTGCTCCAGAAGTAAGTATGGGGTGATGGGGTGTGTGGGGAGGTGGGGTATGCAGAGGGTGGGTGTGGGTTGGGGTAGAGCACCGGACACAACGCAGGACCGTTTTCTACTATTCAGGTTAAAAATAAATTGAAAGCATTGTGGGAAGTTTTTCCTTTTTTACAGGTAGATTTGGCATGCTGGAGTGGGCTCCCAGTGTGCCACCTGTGTGTTTTATTTTTTGGGGGGAGACTGAAGCCGATGGGGATTGGGACCCCCCATCGGCAAAGTAAGAAGTATCTGTGTTTTTTTGGGGGTGGGAGACATGATGCCAAGGGGGATTGGGCACCCCACTGGAAACAAAATGTATGGGAGGGGTATTATGCCAACGGGGAGTGGGCTCCCCCATTGACAAATGATCTGGGGAGAAGGCATGCCAACAGGGGGATTGGGCACCCCCGTCAGCTTTTATGGGGACTCTGAGGCGGCGACAGCTGCTGCCATGTAAATAGAAATGTTTCACCAGGCAAGGCAACACCCTACAATGACAGGTCGCTCTCTCATTGCAGCGGAATGGCTGACATTGCAATGATGAGGCAGCCCCTCATTGCATTGACCAAATTGTTTCAAGTTGGTGGCACTTTTGCAGAACCAGTGTCATCAGGACACTAGGCCTGCATTGGGTGAACAGTGCCAAGCCCAATAATACAGTGCTGGCATTGGCTGCCACAGTGCTGCACCTCCACAACCCGCTTCTCTCCTAAGCTGCCATATAATGTTTCTTGCGCATGCACACAAGCAAACATAAAAATCATTAAAAATGCAAAAAACTGTTTTTTTTTTTTTTTTATTTTTTCATACAAAAAATGAAGGAAGTCATCGTATAATCACAATAAACCACTCCAGGATGTGGGTGATGCTGGGATTTACCCACTCCTGTCATGATTTGGTCACTTGGACTGTGGCCTCGTGGCTGAACCACACCAGGCATGGGTAAACCCAGCATCACCCACACCCTATCATGGTTTATTGCTTAATTTTAGCATGCTTTACATTTTCTGGGCATCTTGGCTCCAGTATGTATGAGGCAATATGCACCCAGATGGTGATACTTCTGAAAGGGACAGAGAGGGGTTATATGCATTTTAGTAGTGATATCTGGAGCAGTAGTGTAAACCAAAGCTTCATTTATTTATTTTTGTTATTTATTTTAGTTTTTGTTGACAGAGAAATGAGGACTAGACAATTCTGCCTATTTTCAGCCTCATCCTGGGGAAGGGGGATACAGATGGATGCCAACTGACATTTAACCAGATTAAGCTGTTTGTGGTATTTTCACTGAATGGGGGACATTTGGCCAGGACACTGGGGAAGTTCCCCTACTCTTCAGTAGGGAAACTCTGTGACCATCAGTGCTGATGGCCACTCTTGATGAACCACAGGAGGATACGGATGTGTTTGAGGCTGGGGAGTGGGTCTCCTCATCTGCCTGTAAAACTCAAGAGACCATTGCAGAACTGAACGAGCAAACAAGTAAAACTATAGTCATGGAGGTAGAGATGGAAAACCTTGATACAGTACCTGTAGATTTAACCAATGATCCAGAATATCACAAGTTACTGGAAGAAGAAAAACTATTGCACTGCAGCAGATAAAGCTCCGAGAAAAAATGGAAAGAATGCGCTTGGGAAATACAGTCCATGAGCCTGATGAAATCTTGGCAAAGCATCTACCTTCTGTTGTACAGCTGCAGCTGACAAGTGCTGATGTGTCAGCATCAAAGGAGAGGCCCGATGACAGTTCATCACAAAAAGGAAAACCGAACACAGCATCTCCTTCTACAGAGTTGCTGACACCCTCTACCTCTGAAACAGATTCCTCTTTTTCAATAGGAAGCACAGAATCTTTGGGGGCTTTGTTGGAAATGGCAACATAAGACAATGTTCAGTCTGGCTTAAGACAAGCCCCCAATACTTCGGATATGCCCAAATAGTCCATGGAGTCGGCCTTGTTATCTGCGGGCTGGGAAAAAGCACCGAACAACGCTGGATGGATTTCAGGACCGATGCCTATCAGAATGCCTTCTACACCAGTGTCTATGCCTCAAGGTACTGTTAATAGCAAAAATGTAACTGTGAATAATGCAAACTCTAACGTAGTCAGAGACACAAAGCTCTGCTTTGCTTCTTACCCAAATGCTTCAAATGACACAAAACCCTGCATTACAAATACCAATTAACGACAATATGCAACAGAATAATGACAATACAGCTTCTCCACAAGCTAATACTGCTCACCCTGATGCACCTTTGAACATTAGAAACAGAACAAACTCTAGGCCTTATGCATCACTGTTTCATTTACCTGTTTCACCAGCCAAAAGGCATAACGCAGTGTGCTTATTTTATAGAGGAGGTCTGGATACTACACCAGTCCGTGTATGTGTGGGTAAAACTTTACTTAAAGATTCCTGTATTCTTTTGCCATAGAAATATATGCACTTATCTATGTGTCAGGGGATCATACATTCAATATTAGTTTCAAAGTGGCAAGTGGACTGGAACATTTTGGAAATGCTATAGTGAAGTAAAACACACCCATTTATGGTCTCCATTTGAGGCAATCTCTCACATACCCGCCTCCTTACACTCTCTTCCTGTCACCCTCTACTCCCATCCTGGCAAGTTCTGCCAAACATATTCCCTACACTCTCTGCCTCCTCTGGCCCACTTGTTACCATTTCTACCTGACAATGGTATACACTGTACCTGACTGACGAATGCTATGAAACTTATTTGTAACTCCCAGTATTTTTACTCTTGTAGTCAACTTGGTATAATTTACCTGTAGCAATGACTTGTCTGTATGTACTGTATTTGTGTTCTGATGTTGAACCTATGAAAGAGCTGCTGCTCAAAGGTATGAATCCTAGATTTCAATAACAATACACAAATAAAAACAATGACTGCCATAAAAAATTTTACTGTACTGTTTTGCAATGAAGGGGTTAGTGTAACAGACTTAATATATTGGCTCGAGCAAAAATGTACTGTTTTAGAAGGACCAAAAACTATCTTTGACAGCGAATGTCTCTGGACTGGTGGCTGGAAAATCAAAGTTTTACTTCGCTCCATTGACGATGGTCTCCAGCATTTACCAAACATTTTTTTTTTCTTGGGAGGGATAGGGGAGTGTTATTTTATGCAAGCCAACCAAAGGCCTGCTATAAGTGTGGGTCAACAGGCCATATTAGCAGTATTTGTGATAAAGTTAGATGCACTTTATGTAATGGAATAGGGCATATAAGTGGGTATTGTCTGAATGAATTGATGTGTAATTTGTGTGAAGAGGAAGGCCATTCCTACCAGAGTTGTCCCTGGGTGGCTTACAATAAGGAAGCAGAAACAGATAATGAAGAGCAATATCTCTTAATTGCAAATGCTCAGAGACATCAGACTACATCTGCATCAACCCCTAGGGCTTTCTTCCCAAACCCTGGAGTCACCCAACCCCTTCCCCCCCACCCAGGACACCTCCATCCCTCGCCCCCCCTCTCCCTGATGATATGACCAGAGTGACTACCTGTACTACAACCCTTGAGACTGACCCTTCCACATCTGCAGACCCAGCCAGCATGCCCTCTCCCCCAGTACTACAACGGCAGAAAGGAATGATAACTAGACAAAGACAAAATTGTGCCACTCCTGCTCCAAAGTGGCAAAGAAAACATATTTTCCCCTCACTAATAGGTTCAAATCCCTGCCTGAGGTCTCTGAGGACT
Organism: Neoceratodus forsteri; assembly: GCA_016271365.2. Classification (NCBI taxonomy): domain Eukaryota; kingdom Metazoa; phylum Chordata; order Ceratodontiformes; family Ceratodontidae; genus Neoceratodus; species Neoceratodus forsteri. The sequence goes on along the minus strand of CM057455.1, from coordinate 1,780,806,385 downwards.
CCGATGTAGGAACTGACACCTCCTCAGTCAGATCTTCCTTAGGTGATGTTGCTTCAGTGATGGAGGGGGATGTCCCTACCAGTCACACTGTGATGAAAGACACAGTGAAGCATAAACCAAAGGTTAAATTGAAAATTAATGCAGGAGCAAAAAAATCTAGGGAGAAAAAAACATGATGGTTTTCAATATAACTTGACCTTAGTCTTTTTTCTATGACTTGTTCACTAACAATAAAATCCTCAAATGTGAATAATATAAAAAGTCATAGAAAACAAGCTGCTGTATTTTGATCTTTATTATCTAATACAGCATGCATCTGCTTAATACAAGATACTTGGTTACACACCATCTCTGAATTAAATTCTGCCTCTATAGCCTGGTGTGCAGGTCCTACTTATTGGTGTATAGGCCCTGATAAATGCTCAGGGGTTAGTATATTGATTCATTCTGTTGACATAAGGGTTCTTAAATTAATTGATATGATACCTGGTAGGGTTCTGATCTTGGATACTAGTTACAATAACTCCCTAATTAGATTTATTAACATCTATGCAATGCAAGGCAAAGCAGAAAGAGTCAAACTATCTAAGTCTATCCAGCCTTATTTGCATTCAGCAAAGATGGTATTTTAGGTGTAGACTGTAGCTGTGGATTAACTGTGCTAGATAAAGGGCAACAAACCATGACAACAAATGTTTTTTTGTGTTATGTCATGTCTTTCTAATATTATAAAAACTGCTGGATTAGTAGATGCTTTTTCTTTTTCTTTACCAATTATTTTACCAGGTGAGATACACTAAGCTGAAAGCTTGTTTGCAGGTGCAACCTGGGAGCATGAGGAAATTAAGTGACTTGCTTAGGGTCACACAGTATGCAAGTGGGGGCTGTGGGATTCAAACCCAGGTCTCCAAATTTGCAGCTTAGAGCCTTAAACCACTGCGCCATACTGCCTCCTCAATATAGGTTATCATATACCTACCTTTTACAAAGGAAAATTAGTTATCAAAATTGTTTTCTTTTATTATATCTAAAAATATCCCTGTTAATAAAATCCAAACAGTAATAGTAGAATATTCAGACCATAAACTATTGGAACTTTGTATAGGATGAGCGAGACCCAATGGCCTGGACTCTGGAAAGTTAACTCTTTATTACTTCACTCTCCATTGATCTCTTAAAATATTACTTACTTTACTCAAGCTAGGAAATCTGTATTTTTTCTGTCTGAAAATCCCATACTGTGGTGGGAGGACACTAAAAGAGAACTAATTATACCATTAAAGCAATTAAGTAAGCATAACAGAGAGAGTTTATATTTTCAATATCTACAAAATGGAAAACCCTTGCAGAAATTACATTCTCTATCACAAGAATCTTCCCATAACTATACCATTTAAATTCAGAAACTAAAGAAGGAAATGGTAAATTTCCACCTTAAGAAAGCTGAACATTTGAAACAGCAATAGCAATATAACACTCAAGGTTCACTTAAAACGTTATGTCCTTGTGATACTTGTCATTTCTGCTCCCAGCAGAAGCAAATTACCCGTTTACTAGATTCAGATAATGTCTACCATTCTGACCCAAACAAAATATGACAACTTATTACTTCATAGTCACTAAACTCATTTTCTGATAATAAAGCTGACCCCCAAAATATTTTTTTTTTTACAGAATATTATGATTCCCCCTTGCTCTCCTGATTTAATAGAAAATTTGATAAACGACATCACAGCGGACAAAATACAATCTGTTCTGAAAAACTTGCCTAATGGTAAAACCCCTGGGAAAGGTGGATTAACTAGCAAAATTTATAAATTCATAGGTCCTGAAATTCATAGAAACGTAGATTTTGATGGCAGATAAGGACCGCTTGGCCCACCTAGTCTGCCCATTTCCCTACCTACAGGATAAGCCGCAGATCCTAGTTAACCAATAGCCTATTTCTTCCTACCCCTACAAGAATTGCGTTATGTCTGTCCCATGCATTCTTGAATTCTCCCACAGTTTTAGACCCCACAACCTCCTCAGGAAGGCTGTTCCATGCATCCACTACCCTCTCTGAGAAAAAATACTTCCTCACATTGCCCCAGAACCGCCCCCTCTATCTTTAAATTGTGTCTCCTTGTTCTTGCACATCTCTTTTCTGAAAGATGCTACCCTCTTGGACTTTGTTGATTCCACTAAGGTACTTAAAAGTTTCTATCATGTCCCCCCTCTCCCTTCTTTCCTCAAGGGTATAACGTATTAAGCTCCTTTAGTCTGTCCTCGTATGGCTTCCCTTGCAGACCCTGCACCATTTTAGTTGCCCTCCTCTGAACTGCCTCTATCCTGTCTATGTCCTTGCGGAGATTGGGTCTCCAGAACTGGACACAGTACTTCAGATGGGGTCTCACCAACTGTCTGTACAGAGGTATAACAACTTCCTGTTTTCTGCTGCTGATGCCTCTCCCTATGCATCCCAGTATACCCCCAGCCCTCTCTATTGCCTTCTCACATTGCTTGCTAACCTTAAGGTCATCTGATATGATAACCCCCAGATCCCTTTCCTTTTTTGTTGTTGTTACTACCTCCCCCCCCCATAGTGTAATCTTCCCCTGGGTTCTTGTTTCCCAGGTGCATTATTTTGCACTTCTTTGTATTGAATTCTAGCTGCCATACTTCTGACCATTCCTCCAACCTTGCCAAGTCCCTTCTCATCCTTTCCATGCCTCCTTGTGTGTCAACCCTGTTACAGATCTTTGTGTCATCTGCAAAGAGCCATACTTTTCCTTCCAGTCCCTCTATAATGTCACTTATAAAGACATTAAAAAGGACTGGACTCAGTACTGAACCCTGTGGTACCCCACTAGTAACCCCTCTTTCTTCAGAGTGGACTCCATTTACAATTACTTTCTGTGTCCTGTTGTCCAGCCAATGTTTTACCCAGGCTACCACCCTGGGACCCAATCCCAGGCTGGTTAATTTGACTATTAATCTTTTATGTGGGACTGTGTCAAGTGCCTTGCTAAAGTCTAGGTAGGCCATGTCCACAGCCCCTCCCTGGTCTACTACTTTGGTCACCCAGTCAAAGAAATCTATTGGATTCATCTGACGTGACATTCCCGCTGTAAACCCATGCTGCCTTGGGTCCTGTGCCCCAATGGCCTCTAGGTACTCAACAATTCTTTCCTTCTGAAGTGACTCCATCACTTTCCCTACCACAGAGGTCAAACTGACAGGTCTGTAGTTTCCTGCCTCTGTCTTGGTCCCACTTTTGTGAAGGGGAATCACATCCACCTTCCTCCAGTCCTCGGGTACCACACCAACCTCCATGATTTGTTAAAAGAGTAGTCAGTGGTTTCACTAGCTCCCCCTTAATTCTTTTAGAATTCTGGGGTGAATTCCATCAGGCCCATTGCTTTGTCCACCTTCAGTTTTAGGGTTCTTGCAGAACCTTTTCTTCTGTGAAGGGCTGGGGTTGACCCCCCCTATCAAGAGTGCTTCTGTTAATTGGATTAGGCACTTCCCCCTCCTCTTTTATGAATACTGAGCAAAAATATTCGTTCAGTATCCCTGCTTTTTCACTGTCCCCCTCTGCCCACCCACTGTTCATTCTATTCAGCCTCACTATCCCTCCCTTTGTCTTTCTACACTCTCTGATGTACCTATAAAAGGTTTTCAATCAATCAATCATAGAAACATAGAAACATAGACTTTGATGGCAGATAAGGACCGCTAGGCCCATCTAGTCTGCCCATTTCCCTACCTACAGGATAGGCCGCAGATCCTATTTAACCAACAGCATATATCTTCCTGCCCCCCACAAGAATTGCCTTATGTCTGTCCCATGCATTCTTGAATTCTCCCACAGTTTTAGACTCCACAACTTCCTCAGGAAGGCTGTTCCATGCATCCACTACCCTCTCTGTGAAATAATACTTCCTCACATTGCCCCAGAACCGCCCTCCTTCTATCTTTAAATTGTGTCCCTTGTTCTTGCAAGTCTCTTTTTCTGAAAGATGCTACCCTCTTGGACTTTGTTGATTCCCTTGAGGTACTTGAAAGTTTCTATCATGTCCCCCCTCTCCCTTCTTTCCTCAAGGGTATACATGTTAAGCTCCTTTAGTCTCTCCTCATACGGCTTCTCTTGCAGACCCTGTACCATTTTAGTTGCCCTCCTCTGGACTGCCTCTATCCTGTCTATGTCCTTGTGGAGATGGGGTCTCCAGAACTGGACACAGTATTCCAGATGGGGTCTCACCAACTGTCTGTACAGAGGCATAACAACTTCCTGTTTTCTGCTGCTGATGCCTCTCCCTATACATCCAGTATCCCCGCCCTCCCTACTGCCTTCTCACATTGCTTGCTAACCTTAAGGTCATCTGATATGATTACCCCCAGGTCCCTTTCCTGTTTTGTTGTTGTTACTACCTCCCACCCATTGTGTATTCTTCCCCTGGGTTCTTGTTTCCCAGGTGCATTATTTTGCACTTTTTGCATTGAATCCTAGCTGCCATTGTCAGACATTCCTCCAACCTTGCCAAGTCCCTTTTCATCCTTTCCACGCCTCCTTGTGTATCAACCCTGTTGCAGATCTTTGTGTCATCTGCAAAAGGCATACTTTTCCTTCCAGTCCCTCTGCAATGCCACTGATGAAGACATTAAAAGGACTGGACCCAATACTGAACCCTCACGGTACCCCCTAGTAACCGCCCTTTCTTCAAGCGGACTCCATTTACAATTACCTTCTGTGTCCTGTTGTCCAGCCAATGTTTTACCAGGCTACCACCCTGGGACCCTCCCAGGCTGGTTAATTTGACAATAATCTTTTTGTGGGACTGTGTCAAATGTCTTGCTAAAGTCTAGGTAAGTCATGTTCACAGCCCCTCCTGGTCTACTACTTTGGTCACCCAGTCAAAGAAATCTATTAGATTCAGTCTGACATGACCTTCCCGCTGTGAACCCATGCTGCCTTGGATCCTGTGCTCCACTGACCTCTAGGTACTCAACTATTCTTTCCTTCAGAAGTGACTCCATCACTTTCCCTACCACATAGGTCAGACTGACAGGTCTGTAGTTTCCTGCCTCTGTCTTGGTCCCACTTTTGTGAAGGGGAATCACATCCGCCTTCCTCCAGTCCTCGGGTACCACACCATCCTCCCATGATTTATTAAAAAGAGTAGCCAGTGATTTCACTAGTTCCTTCCTTAATTCTTTTAGAATTCTGGGGTGAATTCCATCAGGACCCATTGCTTTGTCCACCTTCAGTTTTAGGAGTTCTTGCAGAACCCTTTCTTCTGTGAAAGGACTGGGATCGACCCCCCTATCAAGAGTCAATCAATCAAGTCTTTATTTAACCAGGCGTTCATCGTTGAGCAGAAGCTCATTTGCAAGATGGACCTGGGTGGAGCATGAACAATTGTATATACTGGTCAACACAGGTATTTACAAGGCAATACAGATAATACTCTTTACAGAGAGAAAGAAAAAGAAGTTCATATGTACATAGAATTATACAGATATTGTACAGATTACACGGTATTTGCATACATAGAAGTGTCTATAGGAAGATAAAGCAGGTTTTATCCCCCTTCTTAACCAAGTTGGCTATCTTTTCCTCAGTTTGGGCCTTTGCTATTCTGACTTCCCTCGCTGCTTCCTTCTGCCTTAACTGGTACAGCTCTCTGTCCTGCTTCTTCTGTTTTTCCTTATACTTCCTAAATGCTATCTTTTTCTCCATGACTTTCCCAGCCACCTCTTTTGAGAATCATAGTCGCTTTTTCTTTCATTTTGATTTGTTTATTTGCTTCACACAAAGGCTTGTTGCCTCTGTGAGGGCAGTTTTAATGATTCCCCATTGTTGCTCCACCCCTCCTTCTAGCCTGTTTGCTAGTGCTTTTCTGAGGCACTCTCCCATCTTGCCAAAGTCAGCCCTCCTGAAATTCAGTATCCTCACTTTTGTATGGCTTGACTCTGGAGCTGAGTTTAACAAGAACCACACTGTTTGATGGTCACTTGTTCCCAGATGGCAACCCGCTTCTAGATCTGAGATCCTCTCACTGCCCCCATTTGAGAGTACGAGGTCTAAGATTGCTCCCTCACGAGTTGGTTCTGAAACTAGCTGTCTGAGGCCTGCCACTTGTAGGGCATCGAGAATGGACCTGCTCTTGGATGCGGCTGCAGCAAATGTGCTCCAGTTAACATCTGGCATATTCAGGTCTCCCATCAACAGTATCTCCCCTTTCTCTGCCATCCTAAGAATGCCTTCTATCATATCCTTGTCCATTCCTTCCCCCTGGCATGGGGGTCTGTACACAACCCCTGTGCAGATTGTGGTGCCCTTTCCAGTCTCCAAGGTGACCCACAGTGCCTCCTCTCCTCCCTGTTTACTCTTTTGTTCAGTTGCTTTTATCCCTTCCTTTACATAGAGAGCTACTCCTACCCCTCTTCTACCCTGCCTGTCTCTCCTGTAGGTTATGTGCCCTGGTATGTTAACATCCCAGTCATGGTTCTCTGTGTACCATGTTTCTGTGACTGCTACAAGATCCAGGCATCCCTCTTCCATCAAGGCCACCAGCTTAGGGAGCTTGTTGCCCAGACTACGGGCATTGGTACTCATTACCTTCCATTTCCTGATGGCCTTACTCCTTTTTGCCCCATCCCTGTCCTTCTTGCCTTTGTCACTTTCCTCATTTACCCCTGCCCTTCTCCCTATTGCCACCTCTATGTTGGTGTTTACAGCACTTACTACAGTGATTTTTTTGTGGGGGGCTAGGATTTCCCTGCTCCTTTCCAGTGCTTCCCCCCTTGGCTAGTTTAAATGCTTGCCAATGAAGCATTTAAAACTATCACCTAGGATCCTGTTTCCCCTCCTGGACAGATGCAGCCCATCATACCAGTATAGGCTTGCATCACTCCAGGTGGACCCCCAGTCTCCAACGAAGCCAAATCCCTGAGCTCTGCACCAGTTTTTCAACCACTGATTGAATCCCATGGTGTGGAACATCCTAGCCTCTCCTATGCCATAGATGGGCAGCACCTCCAAGAAGCTTGCCGTGCATGCTACTTGTCTAAGGCCCCTCCACAATTCTACAAACTCTTCCTGCACTGCTCTAATCCCTTTCTTAGCCAGGTCATTTGTCCCTAGGTGGACAATGACATCCAGCTCCCTCCCCTGTGCAGCTGCTCTGGCAATCCTGATAATTCGCTCCCTGTCCCTGCAAGCCATGGTGCCAGGCAGGCACCTTACCTCCTTCTCCCCTTCCTCCCCCAGTTGTACCTTCCTAACAATGGAGTCCCCCACCAGGAGTTGTTTCCTTCCCCTGTGGGGTCCCATGCCACCCTCCCGTGGGTCTCCTTTGTGGAGATTCCCAGTATCCTCCTTGGTCTCTGGAAGAATTAGCCCAGGTCTTCACTTCTATCTTAAATACAGCCTCACACCAGCTAAATATGACAGAAGGTCTTTTAATGTACTTGTTTGAAAAAGGAGACAAAAGACTAATACAAAACTGGAGACCTATATGTATCTTAAATACTGATTTCAAAATTCTAACAAAACTACCAACAAAATGGTTAACCCAGCTAGCAATATATCTCATGTGTCCTGCCCAAGCATGCTCAATACTGGGTAGGTCAATTTCAGATCATTTGATACTCCTTAGAGAATTAGTAGATAGCGGTAACTTGAATAAATTATCAGGTTTGATTATGTCTCTTGATCAAAGGAAAGCCTTTGACTCTATAAATCCTGAATATTTATTTTACATTGTCTGTATTACAATGTTATGGCATACCAAACATTTTCATCTCTTGGATACAAAGCCTATATAATACTGCCACAGTTTCTCCTTTAATTAATGGGATGTGTGGGCCCTTGGCTCCTACTAAAATAGGGGTAAGACAAGGCTGCCCCTTAAGGCCTCTTTTGTATGTATTTTGCATAGATCCATTATTAAGAACTATTTATTAATCACAGTTGCTACAACTATTAAAAGACCATGATGGCAATGTTCCTTTTAAATACATTGCATATGCTGATGATCTGTGTTTACTAATACCCAATCTTATTTCAGCTGAAAATGCCATTAGAATATGTACACAGTATGGTTTAACCACTAGAACTTCCTTAAATTTAGAAAAATGTACAGGATTAAAACTAGGAATTGGTGCAGTACCTATGCAAAATATAGCTGGGATTTCCATTATATCAGACCCTATCAAAATATTAGGATTAGAATTTGGAAATAGCCCCTTAGATCTCCTGAACTGGGAACCTAAAATTACAAAAGGGAAGAATATTGTGGCAAATTGAAATACATTGAAACTTAGTAAGAAAAAGAGAATATTTCTAATTAAATCTCTCCTAATTCTCCATTTTTTTATATGTAAGTCATGTTTTTCCTGTACCTAAACAGTTGGAGACATAACTATTAAATGTTTTTTTTTTCCTAACAGTCTGGGGTAGCAGATTAAATCCACTAAAAAGGAACATTACATACCTATCCATATCGCAAGGTAGTTTGAGTATGGTGAACCCCATAGTATTTTTCTTTCTTAGATTTTTCTACTCCAATATGAGACCAATATTAATTAATACATACTAAGCCTGGAACTCTTTTTTTTCTATGTAAATATTGAAAAATGGTTTCAACCCTGGGACTTAGGCACTCTAAAATATGTTAGGCATTATGGCAACTCTTCACCATACTTCAGAGAAATTTTCATTAAGCTCAAGATCATGGAAAATCCAGAGCCAACAACTTACATTCCTTCCTAGGAAACATCTATGTTCACATGCAGTATTACACACACATACTTCTCAGAAATAGTGACCTTTCCCCTATGTCCACCCCAACCATATTTGTTAAACCTTTTAAAAGAACCTAGAATTCCCAGGAAAATGTAGGACTTACACTGGCTTAGCTGCCATGAAAAAATGTATGTAAAGAGTAATCATAAACACAAACAGTTGTCAGACAGATACTGTAACAGAGAACAATGCATTCAACAGACTGAATCAGCAGACCATCTTTTCTATTCCTGCTCCTTTATATCAACATTCCGGAACTGTCTTGCTCATCAAAGGTCTGAACCTCACTTCTCAACAGTTTCCTATGAAACCTTAATTTATGACCATTATGATCTCTCTGGGAAAAAATGGGATAACAGTACCCTGAATGTAGTGTTCACTGTTATAAAATGGAGTATCTGGAGGAGTGTATGGAAAAATAGATGTTTTTTTTTCTCTACAACAAAAAATTACTCCTATTGATGTGCTAATGAAACAAATTGAGGTTGAATTACAATCTATTTACCAGGAAGAAGCAAAACATTTCCCACCAAGAATACTGAGTATCCATGGAGAAATATGCCCTAGGTAACTGATACAGATATTGCAGTTACTTACATATATATGTATTTTAGTATACATTTCAATTATAATAATATTATTAGTGTAAAGTGTAACCCTAGTTAACACATGGAAAAATCACAGATATTGTTCTCGGTTTGAATTCTTGAATTTCTGTTTTTTTTTTTCTCTTCCGAGATTAGCAGGAGGCTTCCTTAATAGGTACAAAACACTTACCTCTGATACCTTAAAGAATATAACTTAATCATTTGAACACTGTACATAGTATTGTACAAAAACCTTTCTTTCCTTTTGGTGAATTAAGTATTTTTGCACTATTACTTGTTTTGTTTTTCTGACGATTGTTTGAATTGTATTCTAATAAACTTCCCTGCTCTTTTCAAGAAGTGCCATGGGATCTTTAACATCCACTTGAACTACCACCAGAACAGGCAGATGGGACCTTGGTTTAACATCTCATTAAAAGACGACACCTCAGGAGTGCAGCATCCCCCTCATGCTGCACCACAGTGTCAGTATTGGGATTTAACCCAGGTGCCTGGTATGTGGATAGAAGCTACAGCCTTCTAATCTTCCAGCCTCAGAGGTGAGTGTGCAACCTGCTGAGTCACTGACACTGTTATACTGTAAGTTTCAGTGCCCATCAGGTTGTGTCCAAATCAAACTCCACCACTTTCCCATCCTGCCTCTGCCACCACCAGCCCATCAGCCCACCACTGACATCAGCAGCCTCATACAGGTATACCAATAGAAGAAGTGCCCTAATCTATGTGTTAGTCATGGAGGGGAAGCATAGTGGGGAAAATATTCTGTGGTTCTTCCAATCACTGCTTGACATCTGTATATACCCTCAACATCTGAGGGTAAAAATCTTTGTGACAGACAATGACATTAATCTACTAAAGGTAATGAAAGATGGGGATTTCACATATGCTCTTTGTTTTGCACATTCACTAAATCTGGTGGTGAGTCATATGCTTGACAAACATGCACAGTTAAAGAACATTTGACAGTGTATTGCACGTTATTAGTAATTTCTATCACTCTCTCTCAAACACGTTTCGCTCCTCTGCCATTACCATCACAAGCGCAGTCTTCCTCAGTATTATGTAACTAAAAGTGTTTCCACAAGGTGCAGCTCTGTCGTTTATGTAGTGGAAAGACTCATGGAACAGAAACCTGTGTTCTGGACTATGGAATTTGACAATGTGACCTGTAGGGGGAATACCGGGTCATGGGTTTAGTGAAGTGATGTGTTCTGAAAAAAGCTTGTTCTGCCTCTGAAACCATGTGAACAGGCCACTAAAAATGTCAGTACTGAATCAACAGCTTTTAGCATAATAATTTACATGGTGAGTCTTCTTGAGTTCCACACATACTGTACCAATATTTACAGTCTTCTTCAGCAGCCCTGTAGCCATGGCGGCACTGGTGATGGGAGCAAGAATGACAGCAATGATGGTGAAAGAGGAGTTATTGACACTGCTTGTTCATCTGGGTCATCAAAGCAGCAGCAGGATGCAATACTAATTAAAGAAATGACACAGATGTTTCTAACACATCCTGCAGACACACTTAACAACATTAGATTGGACACACAATTTGGCATAGCAACAGTAATAGAGCCCAGATATTAAGAGCTACTCATTTCCCCAGGATACGTAGTCTAAATCAAACATATACTGTTGTGTAATATCAGGCATCAATTATTGCATAATCTTACAGTGGGGCAGCAGAGACAGCTTGAAGACACCAGCAAGAACGTACATGCACTACCTCCTGGTTATACTCCTCTTCCTCTTCTGCTGAGCTCATGTGGTGCCAGTACATCACCATGACATGGAAGAAGACTTGTAGTGATGATTCTGAGACAACCATGGACATTTAGAAGCCTTTTGATACTGAATGCCATACAGCTTGGACATTTTGGAGGAAAATATGGACCTGCTAAAAGCATACATTATGCAAACTTATCTAGCACACTTACTCACTGACACAAATAGTGATCAAATCAAATTCTGGCTACACAATCAAGTCATTTCAACTGCAAGGGCCAAAATGGCTTTATTTTCTTGGATACCCTTAGGCATCAGTCACTTTAGAAAGATGGTTTAGTACAGCTGAGGTTATTGCCTCATCACATCACTCTTGGTTATACACTGAAAATCTTAAATTCTTAGGTTTTCTCAAACTCAAATTACTAAGCATCAACTTTACTTATTTTTTCATTCATTTTGTTATTGATTTATTTGTTTATTTATTGAAAACTGATAACCTGGAAAGGCACACTGAGACGGGATCATTTCTAGGTGGGCAAATCTCCTTGGACTCCTTCCACTGGCGTTAGCACCACATTCCAGCTCAACACTCCCATCAGTAGAGGTACAACTCCTCCTCTAGATGACCCTAAAACAACTTTCACATTGTTATCTCCAGCATGATCAGGTCAGATCACGATCCGGTATGCCACTGTGAGTACACAAAAGTAGGTATCAGTTAAGTAAGAATCATCACCCCACCCACCATGAATGCAACAGTGACAGTATGACTTCAGTGTACCTTCCTGATGAAACATTTCAATAAATGCATTTCAATAAGTATGAGTGACCTGGCCAGCTACAGGTATGGACAGCCATGAACAGGTCTCCACTCTGACCTCATATAGTTAGCAGTAAACTACTGCAGCTTTGGCTGCCAGCCGACAGTTTTTGTATTCAAACTAAATTCAGTTAATGTAAAAATAAAATGTAAAAAAAAGAAAAATCAAACAAAATAAATATCTGTCCATGGATGGATCGTGTTGTGAAGGGAAATGCAATGCCCTACATTTAATGTCTTTTCATTTTTTTTTGGTTTTGTTTCTTGATGTATAACCTTTTTTTTTTGGGGGGGGGGGAGTACTATTATTTAATTTGAGAATCAGTAGGTCCAGAGAAAACACTGTAACTGGCATGTAAGTAAAGGACTTATTACAGGGGTATATAAAGTATGCCTTGAGGTCTACTATGAATCATAACTTTTACTGTAACTCACACCGGGCTATGGCAGTGTTAAGTGGGTTTTGCAGACTTTTGTCTTATCATCACAAACAAGAAACCACAATGGATGCATTCCAACACAACCTGCCACAAGTAAGGCACAGCAATTAATATTCATTGCTGATCTCAAGACTGTTTTACCCCCCTTCCCCCAGTTTATTATCTGCTTTACTCCATGCCCAGTAATGCATTGGGAGCCAAAATGGTTTGGCCAAATTCTGGAAGTTGCACTACATTTGTGGCCTTAACTCCAAGCTGATTCAAAATTGTTACTGACCCACTCCTCTCACCTTTCTCCTCACCCAGCTTGCCCTCTGAGGTGCGACTGAAAGGGGATGATCTCCCCTCTGGAGCACTAATGGGTTTGGAGATGGGTACAGGACAGAAGGCATTGCTGAACCCCATCATACCAGTCTTTATCCTGCAGGACTGGATGTTTTCCTCTCCTGGATTTCTCCCTAAATCAAATCAAATTAAATTTATTTTTCAAAAAGGCACCTTTAAATAGTTCATGGTGCCTGTACATACAATAAAAAACACATCAATCCCAAATTCCATAAAATTATACCAGATATAAAATCATAAAAAGTAATAATACAGTCACCAGTTACTAAAATGACAGTGGCTTTACTCTTCCTCACAAAATGCCAGGCGAAAGAAGTATGTTTTCAGTTCAGCTTTAAAACTTCGGATGGTCAGCCATTCTCTTATCCAACTAGGTAGAGAATTCCACAGAGTAGGGGCCACAAATGTAAATGAACTGGCCCCAGATGTTTGTAAATGCACCCTGGGAATCTCTAGCAGTCCCTCGTCAGTGGATTGGAGAGGCCGAGTGAGGCAGTAGAGAGAAAGGAGATCTTGCAGGTAGCTGGGTCCCTGGTCATGCAGTGCTTTATAGTTCAGCAAACTGACCTTGAAGGTGATACACCACTGCACTGGCAGACAGTGCAGTCTGTGAAGCACAGTAGTAATGTGACTGGTCATAGAAGTACCAGTCAAAAGCCTGGCAGCCACATTCTGCACCAGCTGCAGGTGGTGGATATTAACCCCCGGTAACCCTAAATAGAGGACATTGCAGTAGTCAAGGCGAGTGGTCACAAAGGCATGGACCAACATCAGAAGATCCTCAGGAGGAACCAGGTGTTTCGCCCAGGCAATATTCCTCAGATGGAAAAAAGAGATCTTGACAATGGCTGACACCTGAGCTTTTAAGGTCAGACCGCTGTCACAAATAACACCCAGGTTTCACACCTGATCTGAGTTGGTAAGCTGAACTTCCCTGAGCCAAAGACCCAAGGGTTGTCCAGCCAACACATCCCACCCCAACGATCCGGGTCCACCGCCAACACCTCAGTTTTATCCAGATTCAACCCTAGCCAACTAGTACTCATCCAATCCTGAATCTCAAATAGGCAGTTGAAACACCAAGAGAATATCTCACTGTTCAGGCACAAAGGACATGAACAGTTGAGTATGATCTGCATACCAGTGAAAACTCAAACTGTACCACCTAATAATGTCTCCCAACAGCAGCATGTACACTGCAAACAACATGGGCGCTAAAATGGAAACTTGTGGTACCCCACAGGATAGGGGGGAAAGGGTCAGAGAAATAAATTCCTGAGACAACTCTTTGTGTTATACACTCGAGGTATGATCAAAACCATCTGAGGACCATACCAGAGAGTCCACAGATGAACTACAGGTGCTCCAAAAGCACACCATGGTCCACAGTGTCAAATGCCATCAAGAGATCAAGAAGGACCAAGATGGAATGAGTCCTTCAATCTCTTGCTCCCTAGCACATTGGTGACTTTGATTGTTGCACTACCCACTCATGCATGCAGATGCATGCTGATTCATGGAATTAGCAAACATCCTCCCTTTCCTCCCAGCAACTCTTCCTGCACATCTACCTGTGGTCTCCTATGTGGCAGTTCTAAGTCATAGCTTAGCATGAGCCCTCCTCAGTGAAGAATGACATCCTTCAGGTGCTTGATCCTACTGTCACCTGCCAAACTTGCATCCACCCACATTTGCTTCCAAACCCAGGTATCTTGCTTCATGAGGTCAGCACAGTGGCTACATAAATGTGCCAGCCCTGGCTTCTTCATGACCATTGCTAAAGCTAATCCTTTTACCAACTAGTAAAGGAGAAGGACTGCATTTACCTGTTTACCTATCTGTAGTACTGGGAGAGGGGTGGGGGCAGACTCCATCCAATAGAAAGAAAGCTTAAATGCAAAAGACACTGCTAGCACAGATGTCCTGGGTGTAAAGCAGAAGCAAACTGCTTGCACCACAATGCTGGGTTCTTCTTGTTTTTTCACAGGTTTTGAATGCTACATGGTTGTGATGCAATGTTTTGGGATGCATTCTCATACATACGAACATACGAAGAAGCCAGCAGAAGAAGGCCATTTGGTCTATTGGGTCTGCTTGTATTGCAGGGTCCACAGCTTGAGCTAATGTCCTTGCCCTTCCTCCTCACTCCTCCCATCCTCCCTACCCATGATCCTTACCTTCCCCCATGCCTTATCCAGCCTCTCTCTTAAAGCTGACCACTTTCTTCAATGCGATGAAGAACAAACCACATTACCAAGTGAGGAATGTCTGTAATCATGAACAGCTTAAGTAAACCATTAGTCATTATAAGAAACACTGTAGTCACAGAAAATAAAATGCTGTGTGCTCAAGTAAAATAAGTATCAGACTTTGAACTCAGTAGGACTAAGGTGGTGGCTAAGCTCTACAATGGCATGTGAATAACAGGCAATGCAATGTTAATATTAGATCACAATGAAGTGGTAATACAAATGTTTTCTCTGCACCTCAAGCTCTATGTGAGCAAATTTGCATATTTGCTCTGTGTGTAACACACATGGGTGTGCAAATGGTCATCTGATCCTATTGACACTTTATTGTAAAGTCTGTGATCATTTGCTAATGCCATGTACTTTGCGGCATCTACTTCATGTCTATAGGATTCTTTTTGCACACTGCAACTGTTGCAAATGACTTTAGCATACTCACTCTTTAGCTTTTGCAATTGCCATTTTCTGACTGTGTACTGGGACTTTTGTAACTACGAAAAGCTATTGTATGCTAGTAGTCTACTTCGTGTTGTGCAATAAGATGTTTTGCTCCAAAGAAATGTTTGCTGTTTTATTTTAGGACAAACAACAGTCCAAATCAAACTATTCTAGCATCTGAACATCTCAACCATTTGATCTGTAAACATCCAGCCTTCTAAAACATGGGTTTAACCTCTTAATTTAATATGTTAAATAAATCCATGGATACAAGCAAATCATTAACAAAAAAAAAAAAAATCAGCATACTGCAAATAAGACAGTCTGAAATAGAAGATACTGTATTTCATAAATGTCTGGTTGATCCCAGGGGGTATCTATTGTCTGTTTTAGTGTTCTTGATGCTTGTCAATTTCATTGTTTCTTTAAAGGATTATGCATGCTATTCCACAAGTTTGCACATAGCATTCTTGGTGCAAAACCCATTTCTAAGCCATGCATTTTTCCTTGCATTCATAGCTGCTGTAATTACCCAAAGTCTTTATGACCAGAGCATGTGTAATTCAAGCATCCTTTTTACACAAGTTCAGAATGAAGGCTGACGGAGTGAGACAAGTATTTTACTGGTAAGTATATTCTGTAAGGCTCCAGGAACTCAAAGAAGACTGGGAAGAGGGGGGTTGCTGTGGGGCAGGAGCATTTGTCACACGTCTCCTTCTGTATAATGCTGGATTTTGTTTAACAAAAAAAATGTTTACCTTATGCTCATAGACAGAAAATAGTTATTTTTTTCTAAAGTACTGTTTAGGGGATCTAGCAGAACATCTGCCATGTTGCACAATTCCCAGGGCCACATGCTCCCTGCATTATGGGGCTCTACTGCTGCAGTGTGTGCTTAATTAAGACTTTGGATTGGAAACCTGCTGTCCAGCCTCACAGCTGCCTCTAACATAACTCCAGCTCCTTGAGTCTTTAGCAACTTCATGAGGGGGCCATGAATGTAGATGATAAGGCTCCATGGAAGGTATGAGTGACTGCCATGTTTCGTAGCATAGGCTGCTTATTAGTTTCTAGTTATGCAATTTTTTTAATTGAAAATCGGTAACAGGGAAAGGCAAACTGAGCCAAGGCTCATTTCCAGATACAACCCAAAGGGTGAGGAACAGAAATAAAAATATATATATTCCTGAGAATAATGCAGAAAATATACACAGCAGAATGTGCATCAAGTGAGATGCAGTCAGGAATGGGCTAAAGAAAATACTTTTATGAATGAATCTGGAGTGCATGTTTTGATGATTTTGCCTATAAGATTTCCATGATAAATGTAACACAAGGGCCAAGTAAAAGGAAGAAAGTTTCAACACTCTGTTATCAGACAGATATAAAACATCTAAACCATCACCATAAGGTTACTTCTGATATAAACACAACATTGTTCGCCCTCTCAGATCTTCATAACAGAAAATGTTAGAACATAGAAACAGTGTTTTGGAGGCAGAAAAAAGACTAGAAGTCCATCAAGTCCACACTGTGGTTTACCAGCTTGTTGTCGATTGGGATTAGGATAAGTGTCCTACAGGCAGCTCAGCCTCATTCTCGGCCTGTCCCACCGCTCCTACCCTGCACATGTTCTCACCAACCCTGTAAATCTGTCCTACTTTCTCTTGAATTCAATTACTGTCTCCTCACTGACATCCTCTCTGGGCAAGCAATTCGATTTGTCCCCCACTCTCCATGAAGTAGTACCTCCTCACAAATCCTTCCTAAATTCCCTCCAACTGTCTTATAATTGCATCCTCTTGCGGATCATGTCTTGTCATCCCACCCTGTTTTCTTCACAGAGACATCAGGCCACAGACACTGCAAACAGACCCCTTTAGGGAGGGGGTGGTAGACCACATTTGTTTGTTTCCCTGTTTGTTTTCAGCTAGAAGTTTGGCATCACAGTACTGGAAGTCACTTTTATAAACTCAACACAGGTAGTTAGCGATACAATTGTCAATAGTTATTGTACAAAAATAACAAAGGCGACAGAGCACTCATCCTAGTGACCTAACATTTTGCGTATGCTCCATGTGCTTTTTCAAAGGCTTTGAAAAACCTCATGTCTCATGTGTGAAACATTGGGCTGGTAGGATGACTGCTCTTTGTCACCTTTGTTACTTTTGTATAATAAATATTGACAATTTTGTTGCTAACAACCTGTGTGGAGTTTATAAAACTAACTTCCAGCACTATGATGCTGACCATCTAGCTTGAGTGTGTTCCAGTTTTGTGATGGCACCAGTGGTCTCTCCTGAACTGAGTTTGGATGCAATTGTTTGTTGGTTGATTGTTTTTTCCTCAGACAACCTACAATGAAAGCTGCTAACCTATGACTCAGGTAGTACTGTGAGACGTATCTGCAGTTCAGTTACTTCACTTGCAACGGTAAAACAAATTTAGACTGGATTTTCTCACCCCATCCCAAACCCAAGAATCTATTTTACTCCTCTGTCAAATAATGTTTTCAGACAAAGTCTGGCTCAGCTCTGAGAGGTTTGATGCAATCACTTCCTTTGGAGAATGAATATGATAGCAGTGTACGTATTTCTCAATTAACTCCTTACACCTGGTCCTGACTGTAATATGTAATAAATGTGTAGACAGAACTCCATGTGGCAGCACAGCACCTGTCAGTAGCCAAAGCATTATGAAACTGAGCCACAGATGTGGCCATGCCATGAGTGGCATACCCACAAAGAGTACCTGAAGGCTCCATACTGTGCCTATTGTAACAAAATGAAATTGAGTATACCAACCATTTGGAAAGACGCTTTCTAGACAGGGGCACCTATTGTACCATCCTGGGAGTGAATGAATCAAAAAGCTGTGAGGATTTTCTGCAGCCCTTTGTATGGTACCAAATAGAGCAGAAGCCTCAATGGATCCTCCATTGAGGAGAAAGAAAGAATGCAGGTAGTCTGATTCAGGGTGTAGTCAGAAACTATCTGAGGAAGAAACAGAGGATGGGTACAGAGTGAAACCTGATCCAGATGAAATGGAAAGTATGGAGGATCCACAACATGATGTTATCATGAATGATTATAAGACTCAACTGCTTTTTTAATTTTTGCCCCCTTATTAACCTAAGACAGTCCAACTGAGATACAACACTTAATTGTCATGGAGGTTCAACTTGTTCCCATTTTAGGGCTGGGTTAACTGAACATACAGTAGTAATGTAGTATTGAGGTGATGGAAGGGATTTAGGGTGCTTCTTGTCTATCCATTCTACTGCACAAAAACAATACCTAGTATCAGTATGGATGAATCTAATCTTATAAACAAGAAGGCTACCTCTAATTCATGCTGTGCAACCCTCTCTCCTATATGCAATATCCCTTAGGAATCGGTCTAGTCCTGCTTTAAACTTCTGAACAGTGCTAACTTCCACACTAGGCTAATATTACAAACCAAAAGCTAGTTCAAAAGGATCTGTGGCGCACTGACAGTAACTGCCATCAAAAAACAAGAAAAGTCCAAGCCTCCCACACCAGCAAGAAACGTCCCAGTAGACCAGTATAAAAGTGCTAAATAGTGTAATTTATTTTACGTTCAGATGCAGTGAAAGTAAGCAGCAGCACAATGCTCATCGTTTCACAATGCACTGTTGCTTTCTCAAGAGCACCTGAAAAAGCAACTGTGCATTGTGAAATGCTGAGCATTGTGCTTACACTTATTCTTACTGCATTTGAACGTAAAATAAATTGCACTATTCAGCACTTTAATACTGGCCTACTAGACAGTTTCTTGTTGGTGTGAGACACCTTAGTTTCCTGATACTTGAATGGTATTGCCTACAGTTCAGTGGGTGAGCAACCATAGATAGAAACATGGACTTTGACAGCAGACAAGGACTGCTTGGCCCACCCAGTCTCCCCATTTCCCTACCTATTGGATAAGCTGCAAATCCTAGTTAACCAACAGCGTACTTCCTCCTACCCCCCGCTATAATCACCTTATGTCTGTCCCATGCATTCTTGAATTTTCCCACTGTTTTTAACCCCACGATCTACTCCAGAAGGCCATTCCATGCGTCCGCCACCCTCTCCATGAAAAAATACTTCCTTGTGTTGCCCTTGAGCTGTCCCCCCTCTATCTTCAAATTGTGCCCCCTTGTTCTTGCACATCCCTTTTTCTGAAAGATGCTGCCCTCTTGGACTTTGTTGATTCGCTTGAGGTCCTTGAAAGTTTCTATCATGTTCCTCATCTCCCTCCTTTCCTCGAGGGTATACATATTAATCTTCTGTAGTCTCTCTTTGTATGGTTTCTGGTACAGACCCTGCACCATTTTAGTTGCCCTCCTCTGGACTGCCTCCATCCTGTCTATGTCCTTGCAGAGATGGGGTCTCCAGAACTGCATGCAGTACCCCAGATGGGTTCTCACCAACTGTCTGTACAGAGGGATGACAACTTGCTGTTTTCTACTGGTGGTGCCTCTCCCCTATGAATCCCAGTGTCTCTCCAGCCCTCCTTACTGCCTTTTCAAATTGCCTGCCTACCTTTAGGTCATCTGATATGACTATCCCCAGGTCCCTTTCCATTTTTATTGTTGTTCGTGTCCTCCCTCCATTGTATACTCTTCCCCTAGGTTTTTGTTTCCCAGGTGCATTACTTTGCACTTCCTCGCATTGAATCTAAGCTTCCATACTTTTGACCATTCCTCCAACCTTTCCAAGTCCCTTCTCATGTCGTACACTGCCTTCACCACTAAAATCCTCCTGGTATTTATGTCACCTTTAATTGGCACTAATTGATGGACTGCTTGGCTAGTATTCCTTCCTCTTACTTGCATCGCATGTCCTATAACTTTACCAGGCAAGTGCCTCTCACTGAATAAAGGACCTGGTTACCCTAAGCTGTTTGTGCAATTCCTGCTGCTATCATGCTTCTGCATACTATTTGTTTACCATGCTGCACACTTCCTGCTACTCTTTGCATTACCATGTATGTCCTATTCCATTACTGAAGGTGTTTTCCATGCTGCATATTGCCTGTTTCTCCTTGCATTACCGTGTATGGCCTGCTCTATTGCTCAGGGGGACTAGCTAACATGCCCATCAATTTATTGGCTCTGAGCTCACTCTCGGCTGACTTTCTTGCTCAACACCCTAATCTGCATCCTGAGCATGTGATGCCTGAGTGGAATCCTTCCTGTCTAGCCCATAATGGGAATATCCTTACTCCAAGTGGAGCTTTAGCCATTCGTGTGCGATGGCGCCTCTTGATGTAGAATTTATGACTAGCTGTGAAGGGTGGTTACAAGCATTCCCCCTTTGGCTGCAGTATTAATTTACTACAGTTGCATCTTCAATGTTTTTCTCTATGACTGCCTCTGGTTCACCTGGTTTGTATTTTAGATTGGTAAGCTGGCTGAGTACCTCTGTGGTCGTTGCTCTCCTCCTCCCGCCTTGGAGGTGCTTGTTGCAGAGAACCCTTGCAACCCTTTGCAACATTCCCATTAGAGAGATAGAGTAAGAGCCCTCCACAAAATTGGAATATTTTCCACCCCCCTGAATAAAATTTCAAATGTAGCAGTTAAGCTGTCACAAAATAAAATGCCCCAAGCCTTGAGGGAAGGCAATCTTGACCTTGGATCCCCATTGATTTCTTCCTCAAAGGAGTTGTAGTCTCTCCTCCATGCTGCAAATCATAACACTTAGTTTTAGTAATATTCTTAGCTTACTTAGGTAGGTTCTGCTGTTGGTTGGAGATGGATGATGGCCCTACTAGCCATTCCCTCTCTCCTTAGGAAGCCCCTTGCTGTTAACAGTGCACACCATATTTTTGGAGCTATCCTGCTAACTTGCACATCTCATTTATGCTTCATTAAGCTGCCTGTTGCTGTCAGTCTGCTTCTTTACTTCCATTGGGTCTTATTCAGATTCCTTGCCTGGTAATCTTTATACAGTAGTTTTATTATATACTGTCACATTTTTATATTCTGAACATATTGGAGTGTAGGATCTCATTTACATGGGGGTTTTTGACAGATTAAATTACATTGGGTTAATATTGTAGTGATCTGTGGAAATGAAGGTGTGTTAGGACTGGTTTTACCATGCCGCCATGACAGCGAACATGGAGACATCCCTGACAGTGACAGCCACAGTGCCGACTGTCAGCATTGCAGTGTCAGGGATGCCTCTGTATTTCTATAGGGGGGCTGCACCCCCGAACCCCCCATGTGTGAGGCTACGCCCCCACACCCCCGGTCTCTAGGATTCCAACTCCGAGTCAGAGTTGGACCGGGGGGGGGGTGATACAACCTGCGAGGCAGTCTCAGGTGCTGCACAGACCATCAAAGCAATGAGTGGGATTTGCCCAATTCTTGTCGCTGTGATGGACTTTGCGGTGGGGAGTCACTGAGATGTCGGTATACTGCTAGGACTCATGTCTTGCATACATGTAATGTACATTTACTTCTAACTAGTTATTTTACCCTAGGGAGGGTGGAGGTTTTTGGTATTTTTGAACTCTGTAAATATCTCTTTTTCTTGGAGGTTCAGGACAAGTTTAATTCCCTTGGATAACATTTGAATTGATTGACGTGAATGATGGTGCATTAGGATGTGGGTGTGTGTGTGTGTGTGTGTTCTTACAACTAGTTATCTTCCTCCTGCGGGGGGGGGGGGAATTTATTTGCTATGATTTCATATTCAGATTCCTTAGACATTTTCAGTACATCAAGTTGAAATCTGTACATATCAGATTGCATGGTCTTAGTTTCTTCATGGTCCTTGACAAGCAGCTTTTTGTTTGGCTCTTATACTGTCAGATTATATTATCATGTATAAACTCCTGTTGCAACACTAAAGAACTCAAGGTTTATGGAGCATAATAACCAGTTCAAGAACATAGTTGGATAATGTTTCCAGCTACTGCTCACATTAGATAAACTTTACTTCAAACGCTTTGTATGCCATGTATATTTCTTTTCTGTAGTTCTACTTTGTGTGGCTTATTTTTAATTTACAATTATGACAATCTGAGTTGGGCTTGTTTTACATGAACTGCACTCATAATTGAGCTATACAGAACTATGCTTCAGTTGGCCTCATCTTACTCTGAAGGTATCGCTAAGTCACTTTAATTTATGTGCAGTGCACTCCTCACATGATTCTATACTCTAAGCAGATCTGACCTTTAGGCTTTTTCGGCAGAAGCTGAACTGGTATTTTTCAGCTTCTCTGGTGTGTTTTGTATTTTTTTAAATGAGTATTTTAAACCAATGGGAATTCTTTTCTGTTTTTTTCTGCATGATCTGGGTGTTAAAAGTATGGGATTTTCTAAATAACGGCCATTACGCTTCTGAGGAAGAACTGGGTTGGTCCAAAAGCCAAAGCACTTTGTTCTTTTTGTTACATCTATATTGGTTCAATAAAAGATATCAAATCATTTACTTCTGGATGTGTTCTTACAAAGACCAATACAGCAAAGACTAAATCTGTATGTCTCTATCTCCTAGTCATCGATCTCTGCTACAATTCTTTTGGGGTTCCTTCCTAAGGTACATTTAGCCAAACGACCCTTCCTGTGGCACCTCTAGGGGTGGAACCCTCTTACAGGGTTCATTGCCTTCAGTACCCCTACAGGGTGGTAATTTCTAATGGAACAGCCACAACATTGTTATACAGTTGCACAAGCATAACATTATTCTGGTTGCGTAGGCCACTGAACTTCTGTTAGACAATAATGCTGTCCAATGCTTCCCTTATTGTCCTGCCCTCCATTTGATTGCTTTAGTTCTGTCTGCACTACCAGGTCAAATTTCAGTGTATATTCCATTCTGTCTATTCCCTTTAAAGTTCAAAATACAATGATCATATTCCATGTCAGTTTTCCTTTCTATAAGCTTATGAGTATGTGTACAATCTCTCCTCACAGATCACTAATCAGCTTTCTGTCTTTGTGCTGGACTCTCATGATCTCTTTAATTTTTTCTGTACTGTGGTGACCAGCACTGGCCACAGTACTCCATAAGCATTGTCTAACCAAGGTCTTTTATAGGAGTGCGCACCTCCCTTGACGAACTCCCCTCCCATTCCTATGCATCCTAACACTGCCATTGCTTTCTTGACTGTGGCAACACATTGCCTAGCTGGCATTAGCTTACTGCTCACAATTACTCCTAAATCCCTTTCCTCCATTGTGTTTTCCACTATTGTACCACAATGAGTATATTTACAATCCAAAATCTTCAGTCCTGCTTGTAGTACTTTACACTTGTCCATGTTGAATTCTGGCCCCCAGTTTTTTTGGCACATACCTTATATGTGCATGTCCCACTGTAGTGCATCTCCTTCTCTGTTGTGTACTTTTTTTGCCAATTTTGAGTTATCAGCAGCCTGCTACCAACTATCTCCACAGGGCCATTGATAAATCTTTCAGGGAGAAATGGATGCAGCACTTACCCATGGGGTACTCCACTTAGAATGGGCTCTATACAGTATGCCTGTTCGCCACATATGTGTGGCACATAGGCATGCCTATGACTGAATGCTGCATAGCAGGGTCCAGCAGACCCTCACTAGCATTCACTGCAGGAATGCTATTGCCTTGCACACCAGATCCCCCAGTCACCCACACAACTACACACCATGGGTGGTCCAGTGGCATGCCAGCGGTCATGGCCGCACTCCGCACCATTCAGTAAGATGTGGAGTGCCGGGCCAAGGGGGCACAAGTTGCGAGATGGGGAACCCTGTTTTAACTCTTACGCATCCCCCCCATGGACACCCGCTGGCAGTGCTGGGAATAGGAACCTTACCACACTGCTGACTCAGCCCACTGAGCTGCTGGAAAGGGCTGGGACAGCCATTTTGGCAATCATACATTGCAATCCACATCCTAAGGTCCGCACCTTCCCAGGATCATCTGCATGCATGCATCAGGGGATCCACTTCAGGACCCAGAATGGGCATCCACTTGGATGCCCATCCAGCTCCCATGATCCGATCCTTGCAGTGATGATCTACACCTCCAGGGATGGGGGCATGGACAGATATTTGGCAATGGTGAATACAGTCTGGTTCATGTCTGTACCAGGGTACGGAGCTGCACAGGCTCTGTATGTGAGAATCACACATATGTCCCTCCTGTTAGTGAATAAAGCCCTATATCCCTTCAGTCAGATGAGGAAGTGCACAAGGACAAGAGGGCATGCAATTAAACTGGAAGGAGGATGTTTGAGAGAGATGCAAGGAAGTACTACTTTACTGAAAGAGTGGTAAACTCCTGGAATGATCTGCCAACAAAGGTGATGGGTTTTCAAACATGCATGGGATAGGCCTAAAGGAATATTGGTAATAGGTGGGGGAGAGGGGGATGGCTGACAGAGACCAGGCAGGATCTGTGGAGACTGAACAGGAAGGGAACAACTGTACAGACTGTGTGAGTCTATACATCCTTTTCTACCAACAATTTCTATGCTTCAATGTCTCTGTTTCTATGGTATTAATCCACCACCATCACTTCCATCTTCATACTTGCCTGCCGATTTGTGGTCCAACTCTTGTACTTGTTGTGGACATCATTTTGTGCTACTTTCCACGTGTATTTTCACTGTTGTACAGTGCCAAAGGCCTTGCTGTAGTCAAGATGGGCTACACACACTGCCCAGCCCCTCTCCTCTCCTCTACTTAGTTACCTCCTCAAGAAGGCAATCAGGTGTGTTTGACAGGATTTACTTTTTGTTAAATCATGTTGCATTATGGAGAGCAGTTTCCCTTTCTTCCATGTGCTATACCACCATATCTTTTAGGATTGACTTACACACATTTTGACAATCACCAAGGAAGCACTCCTAGTATCACCTTTTTATCCAGAATCAACTATCATTATCAATGGTACTTATCTACTGTAATTTAGGATGCTTGTGTATCCCAGCTGATTGCAATTCTCAGTACATATTTCTTTGTCTGGAGTGGCTAATGCGTTATCCTGATCATTATGTTGAAGAATAGTCTGCCTTATTTGGGACTATCAGGCCAAAATGACCTGCAATCCAGTTCACCTTTACAGGACTGAATGGATAAAAGTGATCTTCCACTCCGGTAACCTGAACCCTGGTGACACAGGTGTGGAGCTCCTATTATTTTTATTTCTTATTACATTCAAAAGTCATGACATCTGGTGGTATGCAGAAATCTCGACAAAATCTGAGCAAGTCAAATTTGAATCAGGATCACCTGGTTCAGAAATCTGCACTCTAACCCAAGACTACATTCCCTGCCATATTAATGTTTTTTAAAGTAGTATGAGTGACAATGGTATCTGATGGCAGTGTTGGAAAAATGAGTTATTTCCTCTTTCTTTTATAAGTTAATAATGTCTCTTCTTGTATTGAGACTCCAACCCTGAGGTCTGGGCAAGAGGAACACAAAGTAAAGCTGAATGGCTCTATCTGCTTCAACCTCAAGAGAGGAGTCTCTTATATCAAAGGAGACATCCCTTGGAGGTCCTATCAACTTATTATAAATCACTTGAGTTTAATTCAAATGATTTATAATATGTTTAGCTTTTTTAAAAAATCTTATTGTACCATCCTACCACTGGCACTGAAGTGGTATGCTCCCTCCTAGCTCTTCCAACAACAAAAACAGCAACAAAAAGCAACAGAACAAAGGGGAAAACAGGGAGGAGAAGAAGCACTGTGGGTAAATTTGGAGACCGGCAATGGCACCACAATCCGCACAGGGGTTGTATACAGACCACCTTCTCAGGGGGAGGAAATGGACAAGGAAATGATAGAAAGAATACTTAGAATGGCAGAAAAAGGGGAGATATTGCTGATGGGTGATCTGAATATGCCAGATGTTAACTGGAATGCAGTTGCAGCAGCCACTTCAAAGAGTGGGGTTATTCTAGATGCTCTACAGGGGGAATACCTTAGACAACTAGTATCGGAGCCGACTCGAGAGGGAGCAATCTTAGACCTGGTTCTCTCAAATGGAGATGAAGAGAGGATCACAGATGTAGAAGTGGGTAGCCATCTGGGAACTAGCGACCATCGAACAGTATGGTTCACAATAAACACAGCAATAGAGTCAAGCCGTTGAAAGGCAAAGTACTGGACTTTAGGAGGGCTGACTTTGACAAAATGGGTGAGTGCCTAAGGAATGCACTAGCAAATAGGCAGGAAGGAGGGGTGGAAGAACAATGGGGAATAATAAAAACTGCCATCACAGAGGTAACAAGCCTTTGTGTGAAGCAATTAACAAAATGAAACGATGTAAGAAACCACTATGGTTCTCAAAGGAAGTGGCAGTGAAGGTTCGAGAGAAAAAGAAAGCATTCAGGAAGTACAAGGAATCACAGAAGGAGCAGGACAGAGAACTGTATCAGTTAAAGCAAAAGGAAGCTGAGAAGGCAGTCAGAACAGCAAAGGCCCAAACCGAGGAAAAGATAGCCAACTCAGTTAAGAAGGGGGATAAAACCTTTTATAGGTACAACAGGGAGTGAAGGAAGACCAAGGAGGGTTAGTGAGGCTTAATAAAGAGGAGGGAGGGTGGGCAGAGGGTGACTATGAAAAGGCAGAGATACTAAACAAATATTTTTGCTCAGTATTTAAAAAGGAAGTAGGGGAGGTACCTAAAACAAACAGTAGAAACACTCTGGATACAGAAGTTGATAACAGCCCATTTACAGAAGAAAGGGTTCTGAAAGAACTCTTAAAACTGAAGGTGGATAAAGCACTGGGGCCTGATGGGATTCATCCCAGAATTCTAAAAGAACTAAGGGTAGAACTAGTGACACCACTGACTACCATCTTTAACAAATCATGGGAGGATGGGGTGGTACCCGAGGACTGGAGAAGGGCACATGTGATTCCCCTTCACAAAAGTGGGAGCAAGGCAGAAGCAGAAAACTACAGACCTGTTAGTTTAACCTCAGTGGTAGGGAAATGATGGAATCACTTCTGAAGGAAAGAATTGTTGAGTATCTAGAGGCCAGAGGGGCTCAGGACCCAAGGCAGCATGGATTCACAGCGGTAAGGTCATGCCAGACAAATCTGATAGATTTCTTTGACTGAGTGACCAAAGTAGTAGATCAGGGAGGGGCTGTGGACATGGCCTACCTAGACTTTAGCAAGGCATTTGACACAGTCCCACACAAAAGATTAATATACAAGTTAGCCAGCCTGGGAGTGCATCCCAAGATGACAGTCTGGGTAAAGAATTGGCTGGAGAATAGGACACAGAGAGTAATAATAAATGGAGTCCACTCTGAAGAAAGGGGGGTTACTAGTGGGGTACCGCAGGGTTCAGTATTAGGACCAGTCCTCTTCAATGTCTTTATAAGTGACATTGCAGAGGGACTGGAAGGAAAATTATGTCTCTTTGCAGATGACACAAAGATCTGCAACAGAGTTGATGCACAAGGTGGGGTGGAAAGGATGAGAAGGGACTTGGCAAGGTTAGAGGAATGGTCAAATGTATGGCAGCTTAGATTCAATGCAAAGAAGTGCAAGGTAATGCACCTGGGAAACAAAAACCCAGGGGAAGAGTACACAATGGGGGGTGAGATACTAATAACAACAAAAATGGAAAGGGACCTGGGGGTAGTCATATCAGATGACCTAAAGGTGGGCAAGCAATGTGAGAGGGCAGTAAGGAGGGCTGGGGGATACTGGGATGCATAGGGAGAGGCATCACCAGTAGAAAACAGGAAGTTATTATCCCTCTGTACAGACAGTTGGTGAGACCCCATCTGAGTACTGCGTGCAGTTCTGGGCCCAATCTCTGCAAAGACATAGACAGGATGGAGGCTGTCCAGTGGAGGGCAATTCAAATGGTGCAGGGTCTGCACTCGGAAGACATATGAAGAGGACTTAAGGAGCTGAATATGTATAGCCTCGAGGAAAGGGGGGACATGATAGAAACTTTCAAGTATCTCAAGGGAATCAACAAAGTCCAAGAGGGTAGCATCTTTCAAAAAAAGAGGTGTGCAAGAACAAAGGGGCACAATTTGAAGATAGAAGGGGGCAGCTCAGAGGTAGTTTAAGGAAGTATTTTTTCACAGAGAGGGTTGTGGATGCATGGAATGGCCTTCCGGAGGAAGTTGTGGAGTCAAAAACAGTGGTGGAATTCAAGCATGCATGGGACAGTCATAAGGCAATTCTAGGGGTTGGGGGTTGGAAGAAGTAGGCTGCTGGTTAACTAGGATCTGCAGCTTATCCATTAGGTAGGGAAATGGGCAGACTGGGTGGCCAAACAGTCCTTATCTGCCGTCCAAATCTATGTTTCTGTGTTTCTATGTTTCCACATGACAGCATGCTGCATATAGATAGTAGCTCTGCATGCTGATTGGTTGTAATCCCATTTCTGATTCATAATTTTTATTTGCTGTGATCTAAAGTGATGGATTGCATATACTGAATATAAGTATATGAAGGAAAACTTTGATGACACCATATTGAATTTTTTTCTGCTGTACTTCTGATATAAGGCTACTACACTTCAATTCCTTTTTGCACTGTTCCCCATTATAAAAAGAGCATTTGTTATAGCAAAGAGTCTCTCTTGAAGACATTGCTTTATAGAGAGATTCTTCTCTGCTGCATGCCAGATTTTCGTGATGTACAGAAACTCCTGATCAAACAGAAGAGCTTACATGTAACAAAGCACACTGGCATGTATGGTGTGGACTGAGTTTATAAATGAAAACAATGATTCATGTTTTTAGGAATTAATAAACAGGATGCAGATTAATCTGATTTCTAACTGCATCTATCATATAAAATCAGAAACCCAGCTCTAATTTCAATGAAGAAGGGGCTTCCAGAGCAACCCAGCACTGCTCCATGTGCACTGTTTAATGATGTGGCATGAACTAGCAATATACTAGGGTGGTGAAATAATCCACTGCCCCAGCCTGCACAGACCCAGTCCTTGAATACAGTCTCTCATGCAATTTCAGTTATTGAGCTAAGCCTAAGTGCTGTACACCGCACAGTACTCCCAACATTCAAAATGTCACACTGAGGCCAGAGAAATAATTGAAAAAAAAAGATTTTGTTCTGCAATGTCACAAAAGGGACTTTTTGTAATAAACTTCACTCATTGCTGTATTGCTGATTGCTTTTGAACAGTTGCTTACTTCATAAATACATGTATATTTTACAAAACCATGAACTGAAGATTGTGTTATAAATGCGCTGAAAGGAAACAAATCATCAGTGTAACAACAGAGGCTTCACACTAATAATTTGCTCCACTGGACTGTATTCATAACACGGATTGTTTTTCTTTGTGTTGATGTTACTGTGGACATAGTTTAATCGGGGCACAAGGATTGACACTTTCTTCAAAGAACTATTTCATATTTTCTATGAGTCTAGAAATAACGACAAAAGGAATAATGAATGCATTAAGAGAGATTTATTTCTGTTTCATCTTGAATTCTGTGTTTGAAAGACAGCAGCCTAAATTTAATTTTATATTCTGCCCATGGTGAGCTAACTTCATTAGATATTGAACCTTAATGCTTTGGATTTGGTTTAATCAGTTTCACAAACAGTGTTCACCGCAGTGCAGTGATGAGCTATAGTCACCTGACTGTGATGACTTCATAACTCTCAACATTTGTCACCCAAATGTGGGACACTGGTTCTTAAAATGTGGGACACATCATCATCAAATATGGAAATTCAAGTCTGTGACAGTAAGAACTAGTGCTTTGATTTTCAAATAATTTGCTGTTAACAGACCATCAAAGGGTAATTCAGATTTCTGTTTAACATCTCAGTTGGGAGCATCTTCTTCATGTGATAAGCAAGCGATCACACTTAAGGGTGTGTGAGTTAAGGTCTGATAAATACGTGCCATGGGGCATAGTGAAGCACAAGGCCGTAAGCTAATCCACATCCAGGAGTGAGTTATTGCATTGTGCTTATAAAGTGGATTTATGCTGTGAAATCTTATAACAGTTCAAAACATTTTCAAAAAGTAAAAATAAAATGCACCACATGTGGTAAATAGTCCTTCCACCAAAGTGTTGCCACTAGGGGCACTGTACTGAGTACTGTACAGAGCACTGGTGCTTTTTGCTGCTAGTATAGTGACCTAGCATGCTGGAGCAGGAATGAGAACAAGCAAGACTGCAGCTGCTAGGAATGGGCGTGAAGGGAGGGAGAGGCACAGCCCAAAACTGATATGATTTTTTTTATGACTTTATTTTATTGCCTCTGACCTGCAGGGAGAGAAAGTTACTGCTGTTCCATTGTGCAGTGTTGGCCACTTGCTCACGAAGAAGAGCAATACAGCACAGTCGTATTCAGCCCAAGTAAATTGCCGACTTTTCAAATGATTAAATCTTTTTTCTGTTTAGCTGCCAGTCAGTGCTGTGCTGTACAGAGCTGTTGCACAGAAAGAGATATGGAGAATAATGGATACTGACTCATTGGTAACAAGCTGGGTAGTACATCGAGAGGTTACCATGATGACATTAAGAACCTCAAGAGTGAACCGTGAGAGGTTCTGTCACCAATGGCTACCTCAAGATGTACTGGCCAGCTTGTTACCGATGAGTTGGTATCCATTGTTTTTATAGTTTATGATGCTACTGGCTGCCATACATCTTGAGGAAAAAGTCACAGACACAGATCATTAGCTTTTGCTTACTTCTCCAATGGCCTTGCTCTTGCTGCTGAGTAGGAAGTAGATGCTCAAGCTATGCAGCTAGTACAGTATAACAACATTTTTAAAATGATGGAATTCAGTGCATAACAACGTTCCATCATACACTACATCAAGTTTACTGACGTGAGCGATTGTGAAGTGGGGGGGGGATGAAGAGTGGTAGCAGAGAAAAAAAATTGCTGCCATCTCTGTGTAGCACATTGATTTTATTAGTAATGCGGACACTGGTGCTGGGACTTTTTCTTCTTCTGTGCATTATTAAAAAAATACATGATTAGAATCTTGTTTCAGTTAATCAGCTTTCATTGTTGTTCCTACCCATTTTATAAACATTGTTTCCAAGTAATAAAATGAGGGATGCTCTCCCCCCCATTGGGAACAGTTGAGAGATATGGCACCACATTCTTTTGCTACCAGCTTTATTCACTTCTTCCAATTAAAGTAGCCTTTAAATGTACATGTGTGTAAAGGGAGGGGCAAGGTGTCTGCTGAGTAATGGCACTATTGCTTTGCTGCTCTGCATGTTCTGCTACAAACTTACTTTCCAAACATAAACAAGTTCTACACCTACATAACAGAAAACTAAAAAAAGGCAGAAACATGAGAAATGAATGGGGCACACTGTTTCTGATAAAGTTTTAACTGTAGCCAGACACACTGATCAGCTCATGTTTTAAGGAAACCCATACCCGAGTTTGGATGTAGCCATGATAGCTGCAGCATCTTAGGCCGACTCCTACAACGATGGCTACAGACAAAACTGTTGTCCATGCATAGAGACTGCTTGTTTCCACACAAAACCTAACAAAGTTGGCTCAGTCATGACTTGACTAAGTCCATTTGGAACTGGCGAGAGATATGCATAGACTCTGATTAAAAAAAAAAGAAGTAGAAATGCTAGTAAAATGGGAAGAGCATTTGGAGAAAGAAACTGAACAAACTAATGAAAAAGTAAAGACTTTTAATGCACTTTCACCGGATTTGAGACCAAGCTCTCAACAGTTGAGGCCTTAATAAGTCCTGAATAAAAATATGGAGATTGAGTTGCAATCAGGCAAAAGATTCAGTCAGTGGGAAATGCTTTAAGGTACAAAAACTTGCAGTTTGTAGGAGTACTGAGATCCTGGATTTGATTTGCAAATCAACAAGAGATTTGATTAAAGACATAATGAAAAATGCTATTGCATTGCCTGCCATTTATAACTAGGCCTATGGAATTGTAAGCAAACATCTGAATGTGGATCTCGCAAGTCCAAATCCAAATCAAAGTACTACAAATATTTAAGCCAGCAGAAGTCCATTTTCAGAAATCCTGTTATCCACCAATATGCACAATAATGTGTCTGAAACTGATTTTGACTCAGATGGGCAATACAGCTTAAAACTGTAAGTGGCAACTGAATATAAAGATATCAAATTTAAAATATTCCCAGGTGTTTGTTTGACAACACGGAAGCATAAAGTAGGACTCTTACCCTTTAAACATGAGATACTGGAACTCAGTGGAAATGTGTCCATTGTGGAGCCAGAGAAATATAGGCCCCGATATTCAAACTGCGCCATTCTGAGGTGCAAGCCCTTGCGCCGCTCAAAATAGTTGCTCAGGGGTGTGTCCGGGGCGATATTCAAAGGAGTTGCACTATTGAGCAACTCCTTTGAATATCACCCCCCAGCCACAGCCATTGTGCATGGCGCAGTGGAACTTGCGCCACCGCAAGTTGTCAGAGTTGAGCATTAAACTTGCGGTGGCGCAAGTACCATTGCGCCATGCGCAAATTTCCAATATTCAAAAGGTGACATGCAAATGGAGCCATAATTCATGCAAGGTGCAGGGGGGGCCATTTGCATGTGATTATGGCCCCATTTGCATGCTATTAGCATGTAGGTGTGCCGATCCCTGAGGACTTGCGCCTGGCCGCCCTGCCAGGCAGCAGCCGTCGGGGACTGATGCACCCTGCAGCCCAATCGCTGGCAGTATGTATGCAGACAACACCCCCCCCAAACATCTCCCGATGCCCGATTGCAGGCAGTATGTATGCAGACACCTCCCCCCCCAAACAGCTCCCGATGCCCGATCGCGGGCAGAACATGTATCAACCCCCAGTGCCCAATCGCAGGCAGAAGGTGTATCAACCCTCAGTGCCCGATCACGGGCAGAATGTAAAGCACCCCAACCCGAATATCTCCCTGGTGGTCCAGTGGACGTAATGACGCGATCGTGGGCAGAATGTCCAGTGACAACCTCTGAACACCTTCTCAGGCCCATGGCCACCACCGTTTCGACAGCCGGCGGGCAGCAGCACTCGCCGTCGCCGCCGCCGCCGCCGACTGTTCGTACAGCATGCCCATTGCGACAGAGCACGGGCGTAGCTCATACCTACATGACAGTCCAGATTTGTAATGATGTTCATTCACAAATATGGACTGTCATGAGGTATGAGCTGCACCCATTGGCTCTAGCTCTGCACCAATGGGCATGCAGCCCTACCGACAGTCAGTCGGTGGGTGGCGGGCTGCAGGCGTGGATGCTGCTGCCCGCCGCCGCCGGGGGAGCGGGTGGAGGGATTCGTGGGTGGGGTGGGGGACACTAGACACCAGGAGATATTCGGGGGGTTTACATTCTGCCCGCGATCGGCACTGGGGTTGATATACCCGCCCGTGATTGGGCACTGGGGGTTGATACATCGCTCTGCCCGCGATCGGGCATCGAGCTGTTTGGGGAGGTGTTCAGACATACTGCCCGCGATCGGGCATCGGGAGCTGTTTGGGGAGGTGTTCAGATACATACTGCCCGCGATCGGGCATCGGAGCGCGTTTGGGGGAGGTGTTCAGACATACTGCCCGCGATCGGCTGGTGGGGGGGCACAGGGACCGAGTTAGCCAGCCACGGGTGGCAGCTGCTGTGTTGCGCCTGCAATACAGCAGCTCACCGTGGGTGGCCTCAACTTGATCCTTTTTGGGCTCAAAGTTGTGCAGGCGCAGGTTGGGGTTGGCGCTTGCTCAACTCTGCACAGCCCGACTGAATATCAGGTTGTGCAGTTTATGCATGGTTCCTCCCCCTCATGTTGAGCATGCATTCATTTGCATTGCGCTGTTGCTCAGCCCGTTTTCAGTGGCGCAACTGCCTCCTGCTGAATATTGCAGAATGGCGCAATGTAGAACTTGCGCATGCGCAACCCTGTTGCGCATGGAGCAACCCTTTTGAATATCTGGGCCATAGAGTTAAAGCAGCAGTGCAACGAAAACTGATTTTCCAAGAAAGATAGTTTCAGCTTCAATAAAGAAAAATATTTATATACCAGTCAGATGTACTTATCTGGGTGCTTCATATGCTGTGCACCATGAATCTTTTTAAATTTTTTTTATTCTAACCTTTGTCAGTTATACAGTGCTATTTCTATGCAAAATGTGGGGGCCATCTTTTTCTTGAGAAAAAATCAATTAAAACATTTGTAAAATACTTAAATTGTGGTGGGATTAGAAAACTGTACCTCCAAATTAAACAGAAAGGTGCCTGGAATCTTTTAGAGTGAAAAATAGTTGGGTAAAATGGCCCAGTTTCATTGCACTGATGCTTTAAGATACATGGGAAGACCTATTGAATAGATATATTTTTTCCGGCCAGCTGGCAGATTTTTTAAAACTCCGCCAGGGCTCATGTGCAACTTCCATAGACCATGACTATTGATGAATCCCTTTCCCACTTTGAAGAATCTAAAATGCATGAGTTCCTATTTCAAGAGATACTCTGCTGCTGAGAAATGTTTGTTTTTCAGAGTTCATGCTTTCATAGAAACTATTCCTGTACAATGAAAAGATCATCATCCAAATCATCATCAGAATGCTTTGCTTTCTGTGAAGTTTTGTCCCTTTCTCTCCTTCAGATTCTGAATGAACTTGTTTGCATAAGCCTCAAATTGTTTACTTAACATGTTATCTCATAGGGTTGATTTTTGTTTATATTCCTTAAAATAATTTCACTGAGCGAACAACTTTGTACACTGGTAATTCTAATATAAACTATATGACAACCTACACTTGAACTATACTCAAGCTCTCCAAGAGGAAAAAGCACTGTTAATAGATGTACTTTAACTGTTTACATAATCC
Organism: Neoceratodus forsteri; assembly: GCA_016271365.2. NCBI lineage: Eukaryota > Metazoa > Chordata > Ceratodontiformes > Ceratodontidae > Neoceratodus > Neoceratodus forsteri. The sequence goes on along the minus strand of CM057455.1, from coordinate 1,780,771,167 downwards.
ATCAAAGGAGCTATCGACAGCATCCCTCTTTGCATGTACGTTATTTGTTAATGAAGTACAGTAATTATGTTCTTCATTTAGGACTATTAATTTAAGAATATCTTGTTCCTCACATATTTGGTTTCTATGTTTTTAATTTAAATTGTATAATAACCATAGTGTTCCTCTCATTTCTTCTGTCATAGATTTTATTTTTAAGCCATTATGTTTTTAACTACAGTATATGGATCCTGACAGAGACCCGTTTATTGCACTGTACAAATAATGAAATGCTAAGTAAGCGATAAGACATAATGGCCTGTGCATTGAACAGACCTGTCCACATGCCCAAGGGCATAGTAAGGCACCAGGCCACAGACCAAGTGTCTTTGGCTCCTGGAAGTGTAGTCAGATCTGTTTAATGCACACCCCCAGAATGCCCTATTGCACTTATAATGGGCTATACTCTTTTTGTGCTTTTGAATGTTATAAAACTGTGTTCATACATTTAAAAAATTGTATTATTATTAGAATTTGTGATAAAATAGTCCTTCTGCCACCTAAAAAATGAAGTCATTTTTGCTTTCAGATTGTTCCTGTGCAGGACTCCCCCCCACCACACGTATCTGCAAGCAGGAGACACTGACATTTGTTATCAGCCTGGGATGGGACAGAAAGCAGCTATTGAGGGTCATGCAATGTCAAAGTGATTTTCTTCTTTGTCTGGTAGGCCCCCATGGCCCCCCCCCCTTTCCATGATCAAGAGAGATGCAACACAGTTCTTGGAGGAAAATGACCACAGCCATGTTTTATTATTTACAATTCTAGATATTAATCTTTATTAAGTCATAAATTACTTTATAATTTCTACTTGGATTAATACTTAATCAATTAATATTGAGCAGCGGGCACGGCAGGGAGGAAGCGCATGCCCCAGACCCCCGCACCCACCACAATTTGGGAGACCCATTTGGGTGCAGGCCAAGGCATACCTCTGCAGTAGCAAGACAGGTCATATGGCAAAGGTTCCGATGGCTGCCCCTGTCTGGCACTGCTGACCATGCAGTCTAGGCTGCTGAAGCTGGACCTAGACCCCCCCATGCAGGTGCAGGTATTGTGGTCCCTCATCCTCACACCAACGAGGAGGCCATGAAACCTTTGGGAGAAATGGCATCGTCCCCTATTTTCCACTACTTTCCTCATGCACTCCTCTCATACCAGACTACCCGGCTGCGACATGTTGTAACACCTTTCACACTGTAATTCATTTACCCTGTCAGTTAAAGATTTTTGCTACTTTGTTTGACATGCATTTCATTGTACAGTTACCTGATGCCCTTACTTCTCTACTACCATACTACAACATCCCTTTTTGGGGCAGGTGAAAAACCTGGGAAAAAACCCTGTAGGGGAAAACTGGGAAAAGTCTCTCCCCAACCCATAATGCGGCCACCCATAGTGGGCCAAAAGGGGCCCTACTGAGCCATCCTCATCTCCTGAAATGCCAGGGGATGGGTGGGTGGGTTATCCGAGGGGAAGATGATCAAGAAGGCTGAGAAACAGCCTGCTTGCTGGTTTTATTCATCCCCTCATCTCGGACCCCCCCCTCACAGAAGGGCTAGCTATGCCCTATAGCTGTTCATGTCCAGAGGCTGCTAGCCACTCCCCTGGGCTGGTCTCTAGCAGCATCTGGTCACTGGCCATGGAGGAGGGGGAAGGGAGCCTCACAGACAAAGGGGCAGCTGCTGCAATGCTTTGGCAGCCTAGGTATTGTCTGGTAGGCCCCCATGCCCCCCCTTTCAATGGTCAAGAAAGACACAACAGAGTTCTTGGAGGAAATGGCCACAGCCATGTTTTGTTATTTACAATTCTAGATATTAATCTTTATTAAGTCATAAATTACTTTATAATTTCTACTTGGATTAATACCTAATCAATTAATATTGAACAGCAGGTGCTGCAGGGAGGAAGCACATACCCCAGACCCCCGCACCCACCACAATTTGTGAGACCTCTTCGGGTGCGGGCCAAGGCATACCTCTGCAGTAGCAAGACAGGTCATATGGCCAAGGTTCCAATGGCTGCCCCTGTCTGGTGCCGCCGACCATGCAGTCTAGGCTGCTGAGGCTGGATCTAGACCCCCCCATGCGGGCACAGGTCTTGTGTTCCCCCGTCCTCATGCTGACCAGGGGGCCACGACACCTTTTTGAGAAATGGCATCATCCCCTATTTTCCACTACTTTTCTCATGCGCTCCTCCTGTGTCACCATGGGACGGACCCTGTCCCCCAAGCCTTCTGCTCAAACCTTTCCTCTAATTTCCTTTTACCTTGTCCTTTACTCTTAGAGACTTGGCTTGTGGCTAACACCCTAGGCCCTCCACCAGGCCTGGACAGTACCATTCCCGACTCTCTAGGCCCACTTTGTCTGCAGCTTGCCACTAGTGACCCCACCTTGCTGGCCAACTCTCTGCACTGGGTGTAACCCTTGAGAACCTCTCCTGAAGAGAAAACACCATGCTTGAATGCTGTCCTGCCCTGGATACTGTATCGAGAAGTTGTGCTGTTCTGGTAGAACCCCAGGGGCCCATTCCTCAATCCAGCTGGTTGCCCCTGATACTGCCCAGCAAATCCACACTTCCCATATTCTCTGTTCTCAGTACCGTCTTGGAACCTGTAAGAGACAACAACAGTCAATGCCAATGCTAATGTTGCAGAGTACCACTTCCTGTCTCAACTAAGGCACTCTGTCCCCTTGTTGGGATACCTCTTGCTGTTGGGGTGTCACAAAGCCCCCCCAAACTGTTCAAAATGCACCTCTGGTATCTTTAGGCTAGATGCAATCCTGGAGCCTTCTGTTGCATCTACTGGCCCACCCTGCACCCTTCCATACCCATGAGGCAATGCTCATGAATATCTGTGGTGTGCATCTGGACCTTGCTGTAATTTAGCCGTGACTCCATTCAAGTATAATCATAATTCCTTACCCTCACTCCTATGTGTCTGGCTTGACTGGGCATGCCTAGGGGGCCTTGGATCCTTCTTCCCCCATGGCTCTATGGTTGTTGGGCAGGGGAAACCCCCTTCATGTGTATCCCGAAGGGCATGAAACTGCCACTTCCAGCTGAACCATCCCAGTATTCCCATGAATAGTTGGCTAGTCCTATGCACCTGAAATGCCTGCAACAGCTGCCAGAACCCCTCCATCAGAATTCAGTTGGCTCCTGCCAACCCGATCCTTATTATTCACCTACCAGATGCAGTGGAGGATCCTGGATTATATCAAGTGGGAGTGCTGTTGTGGTGTGCCTACGTGTTATGCAACTTTTATAATGTTTTCAATCCTTTATACCATCCTTTTCATTGCATTTCTGACTGAAAACATTCTATCATTTTGAATGCCTATTATCTTACAATACTTTCCCAACAAAGAGAAATGCATCAGCAGCAGTGAGCAAGTAAGTTACAATGGTGGGTACATCTGCACCCACTAAAACCCCCTATATCCACTACTGGCTATCTGTCTGATGTCTATGCTATGCCTGAGGGCTGGCTACTCAGCCCCCATCTTGGCATGCTCCTGAAGTTGGGGCCCATTGGGCAGCACCTGCCAGAACCCTACATTCCAGGCCCCAGGAAGCTCCTGGCAACTGGATTCCCTATTTCAAATCTATCTGCTGTCTGTAATACCTTTGTTATGCCTGATGGGTGGCCCCCGGCCCCCTTCTCTGCAAGTTCCTGCGCCCACGGCATACTGGTCTGGCCCCCCGGGCCTTATCCTGCAGCCACTCCAACCTAGCTCTTGCCATGGAGCTCCTGATAGCCTGCTCCTGAGCCAGGTCTCTTACCTGGATTACCCCACAAGCCAACATGCTTGACCAAATAGGCTAGCACGAGTTTTATCCCTTATCCAGAACTGCGAGGATGATGCTGCCCATGTGGTTCACCCTCTCCCCTTTTTCAGCTGCCCCGTTGCAGCTCCCCCAGTTACCAGAGAGGCCTACCTGTGGAAAATCCTCCACCCTTGCAAGATGTAAACCCCACTCCTACTCAGTAAGGGAAACCCACTACCAATGGGCTAGTAGACAACCTAGCCCATGTGCTCACCCCCCCTGCAGCCAACCGAGGGACTCCTGACAGTTGAATCTTCACCTGCTGGGGCCTCCCCAGCCTTCCTGGACTTGTTCCCAGTTTCAACCACCTTGAATGTTCCGTTGCCATCCTACTGCAGGGGGATATCGTTACCTGAGTCCCCTGATGCTTCCTCACAGAAGACTGCCCAGGGTATACTGCCAATGACTAACCTGTGGAAGAGGGTGCCCTGAGCCGATTAGTTGTCTTTGCACTCTGGGTCATGATCAGTGTTATGCCTGGGAGCATATGTTCCTGCTTACTGGGTAGTATTTCTTTTACAAGGTAGCCGACACCCACATTAACCATTGTGGAGACCTCATCAAAGAAGCAGCATCCCATCTGACCTGATCCTTGTCAGCCTGTCCTGATATGGGCGGCTGCATCCTGCTAGCCTAGACACACCTGTCCTGAGAACTGCAGCCCTATTCCCCATAGTGGTGAAAACAGCCTGTTGCATTGATCAAGGGTACACATTGTCTTGCCTCATTCATGATTCCCCGCAAAGTCTAACCTATATCGTGCTCATGGTCCCGATCACTAGACCCATGAGAACTGCCAAATGTAATGCTTCTGGCAACTTGTAAAGGGTCTAATTATTAATAAGCACTTGTTAGTGTTCTGGAAGCCAAGTTAGTACTCTGTAGCTTACAACAACCATGTAAACTGCACATTGCAGTGTTCTGCCACAACTGTCTATTGTACGGTCTAAGTGCATAACAGGGTGACCTCTACAAATGACAATATGTTGACCCACACAGCCCTACGATGGCCTGTGGTCCTTCGTGGATCACTGAGTTCTGTTCCAGTGGAATAGCTCTGTAGATGGCTTGTTGGTGGGTAGGACCCTGACTGGAAATACCAAGAGAAAGAATGCCTATGACATGGGAGGAGTGAGCTAAGCAAATCCAGAGCACTACAAACACTGCAACTGATTGGTTGTTTTGCCTTCCACAGCTGTGGTGTAGTGCCCAATTTGTCAGGTATGTCCTACTTCAAATGCTGGTGTTACAAACCGGGGGGGGGAGGTTTAGACTGCCACAGCCTTTTCTCGGCACCTTCCAAGTGAAATGCTGCAGCTATCACATCACTGCTAATCATATTAATGAGAATGGAGGGGGGGCACTTTGAAAGTCATGGACCTGAAGGGCCATTACAGCTCCCAATGAACTCGTTAAGGGTTGCCTGCAGAATGACAGTCCAAACAGAACTTACAGGCAGTAGTTGAAGTAGTGACAGGTCCTGTGTTCCACCCCTCACACGATCTCCTGCTTTACCAGATCCCATGCTGTGGTCAGGCTGTACTTGCACCAGTGCCAGCCCATCAGTGTGCAGATCCTTGGCTAGCAGCAAAAGAGTCGCTGCCTGTAGAGCCTGCAGACTGACACCATGAACATACCAGCTGGGAAACCTCTGCTCAACAGCAGGCAGGTGGGAATTCTGGAACACTGGGAGTAAATTACTCCTGTACTCTGGTGGTACTGAAATTATTTAATATAATCTGCCCTGAGATTTTTTACGTGGTGAGTCGTGAACAGGGCTCTATCGCCGTATATCTCTGTGAGCAACAGTGGCCGGTCGTGACAGAAGAGATCTGACCATGTGTTTTTCTAAAGTGAAACTGTTGCCATTAGGGATGATCCTGTCCAGAATTTGGTCTAATTATCCACTGGAATAGGGTACATCTAAGTGGCACCTGCTAGCAACTGTAAGGTATTCATCTGAGTCCATCAGAAGGTCAGTGGTATGCCATGCCATACTGTTTCCTGTGGACATGTGTTATCTTTCCACTCTCCAGCCTAGGACTCTGTAGCACTCTCCCAAAAAAGGGGGCGGGTCTGTCTATATCCAATGTGATGCCACTGGGAATCACCCAGGACCTTGTCCTCATAGACCGTAAGGTAATTCTTCGACCCCAGCTCAGCTGTGCTGCGATCACCCCTATTGCTATGTGAAGGAAACCATTTATTCATATTGACACAAAGTTTCCCTGGGAATGAGCTCACTCCACCCATGTCCAGGTTCCAACAGCAATGACGCGCTCCCAGTTGCTCTCCAGTGCCTAACTAGCCAGCCATGTTGCCTGCAAGCCTAAATTTGCTATACGGTGTAACACTGCTGGTGACTTCAATCAATTAATCTCAGCATAGGACCTGGAGAGAACTGACCCCCAGCACCCGGTCCCTGCTGCCACCCGAAGCAGCAGCTCTAGCCCTTCCCCTTGGAACCAGCTCACTCAATTCAACCCCTGGGTAGGCAATAAAATTCAAAGTGCGGGGTCGCGTGATAGCTGCCTGATTGGAGAGTCGTACTCCTCGGAGCTCCTTGATCCCGCTCCTTGCCATTGCTTTCGGCTGACTAAGCTCACAAAATAAAACAATCAGGACGTCTGGAAACTCTTTTTGTTCCATTTGAGCTTCGGGTGTTGCGATGGAGGATTTCGTCCGAAAATCGCGCCCTAAACATTCGCCCCCGCAGACGCCTGAGAAAATGCAGGCCGCGAAGAGGGCTAAGCAGCAGGCTGCTAGCCTGACACAGCTCCCCATAATAGATGCTCACGGAGGCGAAGTTCCTTGAAGTCATGAAGCCCTTACAAGCCTCCGTATCCACGATAACAGGAGATATCCAAGAAATCAAAACTTCAGTGGAAACGCTCTCTAGAAGGGTTGGGGACACAGAAACTAATCTTTCTTCCTTAGAGAGCAGGCAAAACACAGCAGATAAGGAGATCGTGATGGCTAAAAGACGAATAAAGAAACTGGAGGAGAAACTTGAGGATTTAGAGGGGCGCAGTAGAAGAAACAATTTGGTGATAATGGGTATCCCTGAAAAAGAAGAAGAGAATACCCCAATCACTTTCATGCAAAAATTTTGCTACAAGGTCGCTGGTTCTCCTCCTGGAGGGTATGGACTATGTAATAGAGAGAGACACGAGTCTATCGCCCCAGCGCAGAGGGCAGCGCCTCCCGAGACCTATGATAATGCGCTTTCAATTTTCAGGACAAACAACATGTTCTGGACAAGGTCAGAGGAATAAAGGAGCTGCTATGGAGGGCAATCGTAAGGATTGTGCAAGATCTGCCTCATTCTGTAAGGATTAAAAGGCAAGAGCTACATCCGATAGTTTCTAAACTCATTGCTGCTTGAAGCCATTCAAGGTGAAATACCCTGCGATATTGCTGGTGTCGCATGAAGGAAATGGCTATCCTTGAGACTCAGCAACAGGCCTATCAAGAGTTGCAGCGGATATTGCCAGACTTGTTTAAATGAACTCTTGCTTTCTCTGCTTATGTTTGGTGAAATCTCATTAATAGTCCTGTGATGAGTGTGTGAGTTGGGCCTGCTCAGGTCAATGTACTTTCGACTATTACAATGGACGGATCTTTATTCCCTTTCCCCTGTCCCCATCCCTCTCCTCCCTTCCCCTTTTTTTTTTCTAGAAGGCTGGCCTATAAAGCTGAACTGTTTAGATCCATCGCAAGCCAATTTACCGGATCGGCTCACCAAGCCTAAGGAAAAACAGTATTGAAGAGAGAGATCAGACCACGGTGGAAGAATGAGGATGGGGAAATGAAGAACGGAAGGACTCTGAGGCCCTTCTCTCCTTCCCCCTTTTTTTTTTTTTTGTTGATAAGCACCCTATGTGGAATTTGGAGTCTGTATACATTATAGCATAACCTGTTATGGGTAGCCTTAGGTGGGGCGGGTTTGGGGAGCTCCGGGTGGGAGGTGAGGGTCATTCAGTGTCAGGCTGCTTGGATAAATATCATGTGGCAGAACAGTAGGAGGAGTGCAGTTTTTTTGAACTGGGGGGTAAGAAGTAGTTGGGGGTGGAGTGTGGATAGAAAGGTTTGTTATGGAGGGGGGGAGGGAGGCTGGTATCAGCGAGCTGTTTGGGGGGGGGTTTGAGGAGTTCTCACATCCAAGGGTACATTTGCAATTGGATTTCGCCTTATATTAAGTGTGCTTGCATTGTCATGATAGTGGTGTGTCTTTTAATACCACAAATTACTCTCCAGGTTGGTCCTCTTTATGATTTTTTATTAGCTCTATGATGATACCATACAATTTTGTTAGCTGGAATGTTAGGGGAGCCAAGGATAGGGTCAAGAGGCAGGTGGTGCTAAAACACCTCCTTCACGTAGGGTCGCATGTTGCGTTTCTGCAGGAAACTCACTTAAAAAGAGTGGACCTTCACTACTTCAAAAGATCATGGGTAGCTCAAGTTTTTGGAGCTGGGATCTCATCTAAGAGAGCAGGGGTAGCTATCCTAATTGCTAGGGGTGTAGCTTTTAAACTGGTACGTGAATGTTGGGACCCAGAGGGCCGCTTTGTTTTTGTCTATGCTATGCTAGCATCCCAACCGGTTGTACTGGGCTTGATTTATGGCCCTAATACTGATTCACCGTTTTTTTTTCAAAGATCTTTGTAATATAGTAGACCTAGACGCACAGAGTGTCACCATTCTTGGAGGAGACTGGAACTTGGTACTCCAAAATGATATAGACAGATCCTTTAATAAGCGTAGGGGCCTTACCCCATCTCAGAGAGCCCTGAAAGGCCTTATCAATAAATTAGCACTAGTCGACATTTGGCACTTATTCTACCCTGATAGAAAGCAATATTCTTTCTATTCTTCAGTGCATCATTCCTACTCGAGAATAGACTACATCTTAATGAGTCTATCTGCAGTTCCCAACGTTTCTCAAGTAGAGATTTCAGCGAGGGTAATCTCAGATCATGCCCCGGTTAGTGTAAGGTATAGGCCCTGCCCAGAGATACACAGACCTTCACAAGGACTCCACGGCTCAAAAAGATTTGATTTGGGCTGCCCTAAAATGTGCTCTTAGAGGGGAACTAATAAAGATGGCCTCTAAGAAGAAGCGGGAGCAGAAGGACAAATTGGATCTTTGTTGTCCTCTATTCAAAAGTTAGAGCACAATTTGTCTCGCACCTCAACTGACTCTGAATGGGTCAAATTGCATCAATTGCAGGCCCAATATTCTGATATAGTCTTCCAAAAAGCAGAGCTGGCTCTTTCTTGAGTTAAATTACAATACCTAGATATAGGAGAAAAGGCTAGCAAGCTCCTAGCATGGCGGGTAAAACAAAGTGAATCGCTACAGTTCATAGTAGGGGTCCGAGCAGGTCACGGGGGACAGATTTGCACAGATCCGAGGGAAATCTCAAGAATTTTTGGGGATTATTTTCTGGAATTATACATCCAGGAGCCCGGTACCAGTTCCTCTGCTTCAGAAATTGAGGCCTACCTAAAGGAAGCACACCTACCTAAGCTGTCTGAGGCTGAGTCCAAACTCTTAGAAGCGCCACTTACAATGTCAGAGATACACCAGGCTATCCTTCAGATGCCTGCGGATAAATCCCCAGGTCCCAATGGTTTTTCGAGTAATTTTTACAAAGTTTTCCTATCGGACGTCGCACCAATCTTTATTTGATACCTTCAGATTCTGGTTTGATTTTGGTATTTCGGACCCGAGGTTTTTAGAAGCTACAATTTCCCTAATTTTAAAGCCAGATAAGGATCTATCTAGTTTAGACAGTTACCGGCCGATATCGCTCCCTAACACTGATATCAAAATTTTGGCAAAAATATTGGCTAATAGATTGTCTAAGGTAATGGATCGACTTATCTGTAGAGAGCAAGTGGGGTTTATGAAAGGGAGACTATCTCACGACCATATGAGGAAACTTACTCACTTGATGGTGGTAGCTAAAGACTCCAAAATTCCAATGGCACTTTTGTCACTCGACTCCGAGAAGGCCTTCGATCGAGTCTCCTGGCCTTTTTTATTTGCCTCCCTTTCGGCCGTTGGTATTCCCCCGAACTTCCTAAATTGGATTAGAATCTTATATTCTTGCCCCTCGGCGAGGGTGAAATGCAATGGCTTTTTGTCCCCATCCTTTAAACTGGAACGTGGTACCAGGCAGGGCTGTCCTTTGTCTCCTTTATTATTTAATATATACCTAAAGCCATTGCTGCGAAGACTTATGAGGAATCCTTTAATTGAGGGTATACGAATAGGCGACTCTAGATATGTATGTTAGGCGTACGCGGATGATGTGCTCTTACATATAGAGAACCCAGGGACCTCGATACCTTCTATTTTAAATGAGATTGCCTGCTTCTCTAGAGTATCCTCATATAAACTAAACTGCACCAAATCCAAAGTCCTCCCTCTTAATCATCTAGCGAGAAAAGCAGACCTGCAGGATTTAGGGGTTGCATGGGAACCTAAATCTATTACATATTTGGGTATCCATATTAATGTGAATCTGTCTTGCATGTTCAGGGATAATGCAGACCCCATAGTACGAGAGATCTCGGAAGATTTTAAAAGGTGGGATTCAATATCATTATCAATATGGGGTAGGCTGAATCTTATCAAGATGCTGATTCTCCCTAAGCTCCTCTATCCCTTAGACATGATGGGTACTTACCTGCCCAAGAATTGGTTCTCGAAGATACAGAAACTATTTAACTCATTTTTGTGGCAAAATAAGGCTGCTCGACGGTCATATTTTAAGCTTACGGCTCCCAAATCCAAAGGGGGTCTAGCTGCCCCTTCCTTGTTTATGTATTACCTAGCCCAACATGTTAGTAAAATGGTCTTTTGGAAGAGAGAACTGGCAAAAACAGTCTACACCCCTCTCTGGTTGGACATAGAATCGGCTCTGGTGAAGAGGGCGAAATGCTCTCTACACGCCTTACTGTACGCCCCATTGTCATCTCTACCTAAATCCCTCAAAGACAACCCTCTGGGATGGTCCTTTAGAGCCTATCACCAGCTGCAACGTTATCTTGGGGCTCGATGGTGGCTCGGTGGCTCTCAGCCCATTATAAATAACCCTCAAATTAGAATTAATGGAGCTCCATCTCTGAGCCTTCTGGCCTCGAATAAACAATTGTGCGGTGGATGATTTCTGGGATCAGGATGGCCTTTACCCGTTTGAAGCTTTGAAAGAAAATGGGATCTTGCAGACACTGACTTTTATAAATGGCTGCAGGTCAGTAAGGCCTCATTCAGGTTTTTCTTCAACTGGCCCAGTCGATGAGGGCCAGATAAATGTCCACAGTCTTTTTTCGACTGCTAAGCAGCAGCATGCTGTAGCCAGGGTTCGTAGACTCCTCCAAGAATGGGACCACAGACTTCCCTCTGGAATCTGCTTCTATTGGGTCAAGGCCTTGAACGTCAGTGCCTCTCCGAGAATATGGCAAGCTCTTTGGAACTCAGTGTATAGATATATCAAGCAAGATAGGCTAAGACTGGTGCATTTTAAAATTATGCATCACCTATACTTAACTCCTACCTATTTACATAGAAGGGGTGTGCTTGACTCCCCTCTTTGTGGGAAATGTAAAAAAGAAGATGGAACACTATATCATTTATTATGGAAATGTCCGGAGGTTCAAAAGCTCTGGAAATCAGTGGGTACCCTGTTGGGCCCTATCCTTGGCTCCCTTAGACTAGATACTCCAGTGATCTGGCTGTTAGGCGCCTTCCGTGCTGCTACCATTAGAGTCTGGAGGGCTTGTGTCTCTCTGACCTCCGCGGTAGTGAAGTTACTAATTATGAGACACTGGACCTTGGATAAGGTCCATCAGTTGGATTGAGTGGCACAGAGAATCTTGGCATGAGGCGATACAACTGAAAAACACATAGCAAGTATGAGAGGTAGATGGGAGCAGTTTGCGTCTGTATGGGGCCCGCTTGAACATCTGTTGTTGACTTGGAGACTGTCTGATTAAAAGAATTTGTCTTTTTACTGCAAGCACCCACTTAAGTTGTAATCTTTTTGTACCCTTCCTCTTATACCTCATAATTTGGGGTAGGGTGGAGGGAGGAGGGAGGAGCGGTTTTTGGGGGGTGTTATTGTTGACTGTTGTTATTCTCTTGGAAAGCTTTGTACCTGAAGTCCATATGCATGTGTCGAGCTATTACGCTTTCTCTGTAATGCTTTTGGTGGTTATGTGAAAATAATAAAAATGTTAATTATAAAAAAATTCCAAGGGTGCAACCCCAGACACCAGCCACACATTTGCAATTTTTCAGCACGCTTCCCTCGGGACGTCACCTCACATGGTATGGAACCAGCAAATGGGACACATTGTAAAGCCTGGGAACAAAGGCTGGAGCTATGCAGAGGTGTAAGGAAATATTCACCTAGTAGGCTTTGAACTCGGTACCTTGGAGATAGGAGGAAAACCTTGCTGGTGAACTGCAGATTAACCAGTTAAGTGATTTGCTGACGATCACACCATATACAAGCGAGAGTTGCTGAGATTCACACCTAGGTCTTCATGCCTCCAAGCCTCTTGGCATGCAGTTCTGAGCCTATAATCACCAAGCCATAATGACTACCCCTACATGTTCCTGAGTTTGCTGTGTCCAGAGCAAGCTTTTGGTACTATTGACTCTGGTCAAGCTTCACCACCATACCACTGTGGATCAGCGTGCCCTGCTAGAGCATTTTACATTAAATTAATCATGGTACAAATCCCCTTTTTCATCTATTTATTTTAATTAATCCTTCCTTCTTTAAGTTCCATATTTTTATGCAGAAAAAAGGGGGGGCAAGTACCCCTCAAGTAGGATGAGCAGTAGTCGAACCCTGGTCCTCTGATGGGCTCACAGGGGGGTGTTGGGGGTTTTCCCAGCCCTATGGAATGTGCCCAGTCCTGGCCTCTGCCTAGGGGTGGGGCAGATTCCTGTTCCTCAGATTGAGACCCTTTAATTAAGCAACCTGTTCAGTATCACCTTGCACAAGTGGGATTAGCTGAGAGGCCAACCCAGGCATGAGCCATTTCCCTCCCATCTCGAGTAACTGTGACTCAGCCCTTGGCTCTGCTGGCATTCCCCAGCACTCATCACTGGTCCCCAGGACTGCCACCTTAACCACAGCCCCCACTGTCCCTTTATTTAATTTTTTTTTAAGGTTCTTTTGACCATGCCTTACCAGTTTGAGGCCCACCCAAGATGGCCACTATCCTCTTGAGATCATTCCCATGAGACCTGCAACTGCTGTATGCCCACTGAGCCCAGGTCTTGTGTGAAGCTTGGAGTGATGTGATTTCAGGATCTGGCCAATTCCCAGCTGCCGGCAAGCCCCAGAGAATGCCAGGACCTGTAGTTCTGCCTGTTGGCCACTGGATAGCACCTCCTTTGTTCATTTAATGTATGAGCCAACCCAAGATGGCCACCATAATCCCACAAAAGGGGTCCCACGAGACCTGCAAAAGGCACCTGTCCCGATGGGCAGATATCATGAGACTCACGAGGCTGTGCAGGCTATAGGTGCCTATCATGTTTGTTTTTGTTTTTCTTCCTTTTAAAACATTGTAGTCCACTCGTTCACCCATGCTGTGGATCCATCACCACGCGGACAGACTGTTATTTGTGAGTAGTAGAGCTGGCTGCATGGCGAGGTGCCACTCATGAGCCTCCAGGAGGGCCCGAAGGCTCATGGGACTTGTAGTCCTGGGCAAAAAAAGCATGGAAAATGGTCCCAGCCATCAAAAGTGAGTTTTAGCCAAAATGCGGCTCCCCACGGCTCATCTGACTTGGGCCACCCCATGGCCTGCACTCGGACTCACTGCCTAGCATTGGGAACCCTTGTGGACCCAAGTGGTGGGTGCCCATGCCAAACACCTCCCCAGATCGGGCCTCTGTCAGCCTGGCAGACTGCTCCCCTGCTGCCTGGCTGGCAACGGGCCGATGCTTAGGAGCAGCGGTGAATGTATAGGGCAGGTAAGCCCTGCTCGAAGCAGGGAATCTTACAGTCTAATTTTTTTTTTTTTGAGTCCTAACAGTGCTTGAAGGGGCAACAACTGGGCAGAAAGACAGGCAGCCCCTAGGGGCTGCAGGGGGCCTGCCCTGACAGGTGCTTCAGTTCATACAGTTACACTAGAAAATCTGCAGATGGGTTCCATGCAGTATGTTCAACATGGCTAGTTCAGCTCTACAGCAGTTATAAATCCACTAGTTAAGGAGTATACATCTCAGATATTCCAAGATTAAATGCCTAAACTAATGACTGCCAACAGCTGCCTTTGTCTAATTGTAAAACATCCTGCAACCCATCTGTTTTTTTTTTGTTTTTTTTTTTGGCCTACAGCTTACTTGAGCAAGCAAAAATGAAAAGCTGTACTGAGGCCCTCTTACTCCCAAACTCCCTGCTACCTTACCTTGTGTGGGGAGTCAGAAGTCCTGATCCGAGGGGAGGATGATTAAGAAGTCTGAAAAACAGCCTGCTTGCTGGTTTTATTTGTCCCTTCCCCTCAGACCCCCCCTCCCACAGAGGGGATAGCAATGCCCTATGCCCGTTTGTGTCCAGAGGCTGCTAGCCACTCCCTGGGCTGGTCTCAAGCAGCATCTGGTCACTGGCCATGGAGGAGGAGGGGAAGGGTGCCCCACAGACAAAGGGGCTGCTGCTGCTGCAATGTTTTGGCAGCCTAGGTATTCCAAGGAATGTATGAGCACTGGTATGATACATACAACCTCTCCCATTCCCATGACCAAGCAAACCAACTTATCCACCAAGTGGAAGTACGTCTGCCCCCACACTGCATCTTGCCTATGAGGAGTGAATCTGTCAGCATCAAAATAGAAAAAAAATAATAACAGAAGTGGTCCAAGGATATGTTACATTAAGAACTGCAGTGGTGTGGAGCATAATTGCCAGCAGAGACAGTGGGAGGAGGCATGCTGCTGGAGCATCAGTGTGATTTTTGCATGACAGACCAGGAGGACCAGTTAGTAAATTATTTTTTATTTATTTATTTTTATAAATTTAACTTGACATGTGTAGGGCTACTATTTACTATCAACAAAAACTCCTTAATATATTTACTCAAGGGCTTTAGTGAATGATGGTTTCCTAGCTAACATATGGGAAAAAATGGTGGTGTTTGTGAATGTCAGTGTTCTTGCACAGTGATTTCTTTTTCATATTGTGGTCCTACTTTCTAGTGGTATCCAGTGAGGATAATGACTGAATATGGGTGACCATCAAAATGGCGACTCATATTCAGTGCTTTCCCCATGGACTACCCTGCAAGGGTTTTGACCCTACATGAAAGTGAGCATAGGGAAGGGTGACCAGAATGGGGGATAGCGAGTGGAAGGGAAGGGACAGGGAAGGGGTTTTAAGGGACTGATGTGCCTGCTGCCACTGAGCTAGCTGTGTAGTGTGGTGGTGTGGGTGGCTAGCTCTGGTGCAGCAGGCACTGGGCACAGGGCTAGGGTGGGGACAGTGTAAATTTTGTCATTGCCAGCAGCTGCGGGACTTACATTTTTGCAGAATCCAGATTTTACCCCCTCCCCGACATGGAGTTGAGAATCTATATTCAGAGGGATGTGGGGGGCAAAGCCCCTTGAGAGAGGGCATGGGGGTACATCCCCCCCACAAAAACACTTTTTTGTTTTCCAGATGTTGGGTCACCAGGGAGATTATATCACTGATTTGCTTTTCTGCGATATACACTCACTATAATAGCGATCACTGTTTTGCGATCGCTATTATGACATGCAACCCCTTCTAGCACTTGTTTTTACCACTTCATTGAATAGAATCAATGCACAGGCAACAACCAATCAAAATGCAGAAATGTCCCTGCCTACTTTATAAATAAAATGTATAAAGTGAGTGTGTGTGTGTGTGTGTGTGTGTGTGTGTGTGTGTGTGACTCCTGGAGTTTCAAATTCACTGTAACCAAATGGAAAGTGATATACCAGGGAGGAAAAACAGAAGTAGAATGTACATAGTGTGTGGGTCTCCTCTTGCTGTACTCAAGGAGGAAAAGGAGCTAGGGGTCATGTTCAGCAAGGGACTGAAGTAGGACAGTCAGTGCACAGCTGCTGTCAACAGGGCCAGAAGAATGTTTGGGTACCTCAGAAATACTCTTAGCATAGCAAGGGAATTCATTTTACCACTTTCCAAACCTGGTCAGTCAGAACATGGAGTTTTGGCCTCCTCCGTACAAAGAAGACACTGAGGCAGTGAACAGGGTGCAATGCAGGGCCACTAAAATTATGGATATGGTGGAGAAAAGCAGTGAGGAGAGGTTGGACACCATTACCATCTTCACCCAGATGAAAAGGAGGTTGAACATGAACATAATCTCAGTGTTTTGCATGCTGAAGGGTATCAACAAGATCTTACAGTAGTAGATATTTGAACTGGTGTCCTGCAGCAGGACACAGGGACATGCCCTGATGCTCAGGGGTTGTAAATGCAGTGTTACCATTAGGAATAATTTTTTTTCCCCAGAGTGTGGTGTGCCTATGGAACAGCCTACCATCATAATCAGGGACATGAGGATGTATGTACCTTTATGCAAGCCTGGAAAAAATTCCAGTTCAAAGGGTTCACTACATACCTCTGTTAGGGAACCATTATAAACTGGATAATTTTTGTACAACACACTTCATCCCATGAGAAGATGCAGGGATGATGAACCTAGAGCCCCTTCCGACTTTACATTACTTATGTACTATGTTACAATAAACACATTATACTGATATAAGACCTCAAACTCACAAATGGGAAATCTTCTAAATCTGTGGGAATAAAATACCGTACTTAGTACTGTATTCTCATTTATTCCACTCTGAAAGGGGAGGATTCGTTTAATCTTAATAAAAAAATGTTTTTCAGTTAGAGAAATTATTCCTCTAAGTATTTCAGCTAGTATTCCGTGATTTTGACAGTCAAGTCCACATAGAGTTAAGTGGCACTTTTTTTTTTCGTTAGTAGTAAATTTTTATTGTTTGGTCTCAGATCTTAAACAAGAGAGTTAAGTACAAGTTCAATTCAAAATCAAATTTGTAATATAATAAAATAAAGATATAAAACAGCACATACATTAATTCCAGGACTATAATATTACATATAAAATCTTGTTCAACTAAGTTCATATAACCTGGCAATTCTAGAAATACATCAGTGGATCTTAAGAGAGGACAGAATGACCCCTAAAGGATTGAAAACCCTTTCTTTAAATGAACCTTATATATCCTGTCTAGATAACATGAAGTAGTTTTAATAACTAGTTCATCATTGCTAGTGAATAATATCTACAAAATCAATTGCACATCAGTTGTTACTATATTTTGCAAGAGTGATGTAAGCCATCTAGATCTGGCTCCATCGCACCATCTACAAACTAGAATAACATGTTTCAGATCTTCAATTTCATAAGCAGCATCCACAGTATCTTACACATTTCTCATTAGACTTAGTATATCTAGCTTTGATAACATTACTCAGAAACAACTCCATACGATAAAGAGTATAGAGTCTTTTTTGACTAAAGTCAGTTAAAACATCTAAATAATGTCTGTAGAAGTGAGCTGCTTCAAACTCGATCAACCAATTTGAAATATAAAGTTTTGGGTTATTCTCAAGATCTTTCAGTTTGTGGTTATCTGAAATTTTAGTGGTAACAAACTTCCAATATTTTGGACTAATAGAAATTTCTTTAGATAGATACTTCTCCAAAAACAGCAAGTTGTTAGCTTTTAGGACATTTTGTATATTTCTGAGCCAGGTTGACTTCAAAAGATTATAGTTAGACCAAGAGTACTTCTTCCTGAGGCACATAGCGGGCATTGGGTTTTGGTTCATACGAGTTACATTTATCCAATAATTTACCTTCCTAGCCTGTATAAGATCCAGTAAGGGTGTTATACCCAATTCTGCTCTTATTAAAGAGGCAGTGATAGTGGGACTTAGGCCTAGAGCAGTTCTCAACAGTTTCGTAAGAAGAACCTCAAGGGAATTAGATCTATTCGGATCCCATACTTCTATATTATATGAGTTGTGAGTTGTATTTTGAGTTGATTGCTTGTAGCAAGGGTCCTACAGATCTACCACCATATTTTTTGTTAAATAAGCTTAGGGAACTAGCTGATTGTTTTAGCTTAATCAGTAACTGACTAGAATGTTTGATCCATAGGCCATCTGAGGCAAAGTTCAAGCCAAGGTAATTATAATCATTAACAATGGTATTTTTTGTAATACCAACTTGCCAGTTTTTTATATGACATCTAGATCTGAAGATCATAACTTGACTCTTGGTTTGATTGGTTTTTAGTTTGTTTTTGCTAGCAAAGTCATTTAATATTTGTAGCTTTTTAGATAAACCCGATTGGGATAGTTATATTAAGATTAGATCATCAGCAAAGGCCAGGACAGGACATTCCCTTGATAAAATTTTGGGGGAATCAGTAGATGACTTCTCCAGCAAAACCAACAATTTATCTATATACAAGCAAAAAAGAAGGGGTGCAAGAATGCACCCCTGCCTGACTCAACGATTAGTACAAAAGGGAGATGATAACTGGTTGGCTAGCCCCACCCTAATTTGAGCCCATGTGTCAGTATAAAGCTCCTTGATTTTACACACTAGTTGTGGAGAAATACCCTTGTTAACCATTTCTTTCCAAAGAATTTGCCGAGAGATGGAATCAAATGCAGAACTGAAGTCAATGTAGGCCACATAGACTCTTTGCTTCCTTAGCTTAACATATTTTTCAAAGAGGTGGTTTAAGATAAAGCAATTGTCAGTGGTAGAATATCCCTTCCTGAAACCTGCTTGGTATTTAGAAAGACTCCCTAAGTGGTCAAGTTCTAAATTTAACCTATCTAAAATAATTTTGGTGAAAATCTTACCCATTAGATCCAGCAGTGATATTGGTCTGCTCTTATCTATCTATCTATCTATCTATCTATCTATCTATCTATCTATCTATCTATCTATCTATCTATTTTTTTTATTAGAGTGGTTGGTGATACAGTATAAGTTACAGTAAGAAAGAAACACACACGGACAATATTATATCAATGCAGTACAGTCAAATGGCAGAGTATTACAAAATCTGATAAGGTAGTAGGAAGATTGCACAATTAGGATATAAATTAATATGCAGTAAAATCAAAGGAACATATTACATATAGTACAAGCCTATTATGAAGCATGGTATAAAGTTCATGTTTACGTTAATGAAGAATGGGCCAATAGCTGGGCAGACCTGGCCCCAACCGAGCAAGTGTAACAGCCCAAAAATCAGCTTCCCGGGTAAAGACATCTGTATCATAAAGGGTCATTATGAAGAGTTATTTCCATTTGTTATGGGTGAATGGTGTGGTGTCATTATCTATTTTCCAATATTTCAAAATAAGTCACTTGACTGCAATGACATTGGCTTTAACTATTGTGATCTCCCAAACAGATAGTATAATTCTATTAACATTTTCCAAAACAATTGAGCCAATGTCTAAACTGTTTTTACTGAAAATTTTGTGGATAATTTTAAAGGATTCAGACCACCATTTATTAATTAATTGACCAGACCCAGATCACATAGTGTGTTGAAGATCTGCATTTTCCTTTTGACAATGCCAGCATCTAGAATTGTCCTTGAATATAGCTTTATGTAATACCTAAGGAGTGAGATAGACTTGATTATTTTAAACTTTATTGATCTATATCTAGATGTATTATGCTCATAATTGTGTACAGAATTTGGTTCCACTGGGCCTCAGTAATTTAATATCCAGATCCCTTGCCCAGTTTCTTTATTATTTTTGTAAAATTGGTTTTGATTCATGTGAAGATGTAGAATTAAATATTTAAACACACCTTTCCAGTTTTTGCCTTTAAGTCTGCCCAACACCCACGTACCAGCTAATAAATCTGCCCAGTTATGTATGCTTTTCCATTGCCATGAATGAAAACAAATTGATTTGCCACAAGTTTTTATGTTTGGGTCATTCCAGAATTTACTGGATTTAAAAGACATTGTATTGATGTCAGCTTTAATCAAATAAGATTTAACCACCAAGCTTACATTCTTAGTCACACTATTACTTTTTTGGGAAAATATGGGAGTATACCATAATGTGTCAGTAGAAAGCTTCATATCTGTAATAGTAGAAATCTTCATTTTTATACAGGATTTGATGGCATTTCACACCATTAGTTCCAAAAGGTCCTTTTTACAAGATGGTTCTATGTAAGTTACAAGGATAATTATGATAATAAAAGGAAATATTAAATTTCATTCATTTCACAAGACAGTACATGTGCATGAGTATTCACACAAGAAATCCTAAAGAGAGGTTTACTATATCTTAATATTACAATTCCTAAACAGTGTATATATAGAGGATAACGGCTGGGAATCGGGTGATAACCACACATGTAATCACCTCTTGTGGTTGCTAGGGGCAACAGTAAACCTCTTGAGCTACGCGAGGTTTCACTGCTGCCTTAGCAACCACTTGAGGTGATTATATGGTTATCACCCGATTCCCAGCCATTATTTTTTATAGTGTATGGTGAAAAAAGCATTAATAAACACCATAAAATGCATTTAACTCTTGCGTTAGATCTGCGATACAGTAGAAGCCTTTGGGATCATTTTACACAGCAACAGAAAAAAATCTGGTTGGTCGCTGGTGGTCACATGGTCAGGAAATCCTAAGGGTTGTGGGATGCGACATTGCGTCTTGTTCTGGGGCCTGAACAAATGATGATACGAGGGGAAGTTTACATCCTGCAGGTCAGAGAAGTCACTCGTTTTTAACTTTACTGCTGCCATTTCAGTCGTTAGTCTCGGTAATGGATGTGATTTTGAATTGTTTGCTGAGACTGGCGGTCATGATCTATGGGGTTGGAATCTTACCTCATTCATGCATTCTTTTTTGTTATGCCACTGCTTGAAAGTTCTGAAGAGTGGTTAACAGCTTTTAACATTCTGAACAGTGGCATAACAAGGCTGTGTTACTGCTGATTATGGTGGTTAATAGGGGCTACCCATACATTATACACACATTGTATGTCTATTTATGCATGTCAAAGCTAGTCATGGTTATATCATCCACTGCACATACAACAAACTGATAGTTATTATTTTAGCTCTTTATAGAAACGTTTTGGGTTTCTGGCCACACCACTAAGGGAGTTATTTAATGAAATCCACAGAGTCATAGTGACAAAAGGAAAGGTCATATTTTCATATTTGTTCAGAGATCTTGACAGTTTGAATTCTCTCATTTTGCTATTTCTCAAGCAATATTTATGTTTTGTTTTTTTTCAAAATGTTCAAACTGATACACTGGCTTAGCAAAATACAATGTTTTATACATTTGATTTGCCCAGACTAATGTCATCCTATTCTCCAGAGTTAGCTAACCAAGTTCTCTGACAAACTGCAATGGTGTGTCCTAAAATCACATCTCAAAATGAATCTGGCCAGGTGATTATAAACCACCTCAACCGTTGTCAGCAGGGTTTTGTTTGCAAAGCCATTTACATGGCTGCTGTAGTCCAAGATGGGAACCAACAGCTAGTTTACTATAGAGGTTCTAATATGTTTATTGATACAATAACCAGTAAGCCAAAAGGCTCCAAGTCTACTATTAATTCTTTTGGTTATTTCTTCTATATGATAATCAAATTTTAAAGAGGGACTATGGTCAAAGTTTTTGGCATCCATAAATTCAGAATTTGGATCAGCATAGCCCCAATCAGCCTCATACCAAAAATGTGATCTCTAAATTACTTTGTTTAAAAGTTACAAGTTATTTTACAACCCTAAATTTACTGTCTGTTCAAAAAAGCCAATTTCAGTGAAAAGCTGCTGATGATGTCATCTCCTGAACTCACAGTCTAGTCCTCCCTGTCAGCAAGCTTATAAGACCTGTTTCTCTAAAGTTTAAATATCATGTGCAATGGTTTTCACCAGAAAAATAGGCAGCATCATTCAATAAACATTGTTTTAAAAACTGTGGGCCAGATATTCAAAACTGCCCTGGGGCTAAATTAGCACTGCTCAGCAGGCAAACTTATCCCAGAGCAAATGGCCTACTATATTCAAAAGGAATAGCCCAGCGTTAAACTCACTGAATACATAGCATGTACAGGAAGCAGGGCAAACTGGGCCTGGAATGCAAGGCTAAAATAGCCCAGGAATAAGACAGCACTGAATATAACAAATAAGACTGCACTGAATATAGCTCCCAGACAGGCAATGCAAACACTCACAGAAACACAGTGCAGAGATGATATTGCATGCCCAGGAACACATGCAAAGAAAAACAGCCCTGAGTATGAACAAAGGAGCAGACAGCAGTTCAGTACCTGTGAATGCCAAGGAACAACCAGGACCCACATGTGACAACCATAGAACAGAACAAAATGACCAAAATACCCAAGCACCCAAAAAAGACACAGGACACAGGGATGGCATGAAAAAGTAACTATAATCCAAAAAGACAACAAGAATGGCATGATAACAACAGGAACAGTAACAGATAACTCAAACTGGCCACATACAGCAACAAATTACAGGAATAAAGGTAAAAGAGGACAACAGAGCAAAATAACAAACAGTAAAACTGGCAAGAAACTGAAAGGGCCATATGACAATGGCAAACACAAGATATACAAGCTGAACCAGAACATATTTACAATGTTTACATATTTACAGAGGTAGCAGAAATGTAGGGGAAGGGGAAAGGGAAGTCAATACAGACAGCAAAGGAGGGCAACAGAATGGGAAAAACTGAGGGCGGGCAAAGGGGGTTGGGGGGTGGGAAGACAAAACATAAAACGGGCTACAGTTATGACTGGTTGCTGGAGGGTGTTGGCAGCCATTCCTCCAGTATAGCTGCCACTCTCCTGGTCTCTGAGATGAGAATGGCCTGCTGTTTAATCAGCGTCCTCTGCTGATGCACCAGTCAGCACAGAAGCGCATCTCTCCCCTCAGACTCCTCTGGAGGGGTGGCCCACAGTGATGACCGGCATGGATCTACAGGAGAAAGGGGGACCATGTCAGGATGGGATACCGACAAAGAGACACAGTGCAACCCCAGGTGGCAACACACTGGTGGACAGCATGTCCCAACAACCATGTCCACGTGGCAATACAGAACAATGCACACCTGACACATGCCTGCAGGACAAGGCAGGACGACACAGGCAGCAAGCACCATCCCAATGTACACGGACATGCGTGGATGTATGCTGACAATGCCACAGCACAGTGGACACCACACAGCTCAGTGGAGTGCACTGTGAAACAGTGCAATCAGACAGCCATTCCCCGAGATGTGAATGACAATGGGCCATTGCATGACATACACATGGGATGACACATGTTGGAACATGCTGCCCATAGGAACAGAGCTATGATACACAATGCAGAACACACCCACCAGAGAAATGGGCACAGCCGCAACACAATATGATTGCATGCAGCCTGTACTGTAGCAGAGCATGGCATGTGGTGGCTCCACCACCCACTGCAGCAGCACACACAAGGCAGACATGCATTGCCACTCTCATGTAACATTGGAATACAGGCCATGGGCCATCAGCAGCAGGACAGCAGTAGGCCAAACACATGCCCAGTACAGTGCTGCACATGTGGGCACAGTATGGCAGGGCCCCCCATTGGTGGGCACTACAATATCTGCAGGAGCGGAACCACTGCACACCATGCCACCACAATTGACCATCCCCTGCACACCCCATGCATGACAGGTGTACAAACACCAGGCACTGCAGGGACAGGGGAACACCAGCCAGTAGGAGAACATGGTCCCCCACCTCAGCAGTATACAGCAGGCACACATGATGGGCAGAGCTACACATGCCTGTATGGCACTAGGGCTCCAGACAGCCCCCCAAGCAGGCACAGTGTTCGGCTGCTACCCATCCTGAGCCAAGGTCCACCATGCCATACCGGTGGCCATAATTCATTGCCCACACACTGGCAGGGTGTTGCTATCTAGATGCCACCCCGCAACTCCCTGTAAAGTACAGTGTGAACAACACTGGCATGCACCTACAACATGCCTTGCAGTACCTCAGAAACCCTAGACCAGGTAATGAACAACTCACATGCCATGTGAACTACAGAACAGTTAAGCAGGGCTATATATGGCAATGGCAACACATGATGGGCAGGGCAGCACATGCCAGTACAGCACATAGGCCCCATACAGCCCCCCAGCAGGCACAGTGTACAGCTGCTGCCTATCCAGACACATGCTGCACCCTGCTACTCTGGTGGCCAACACAGTACCACATTGCACATGCCATGGTACCAGGCACACAGCCGTGTGTACAGCAGGACCAGCACTGTCAGCCCATGGAAAGACCCATCCATTTCACATTCTGTGCAGTGTGTAGACAAACAGTGTACTCACGCAATATGCTCCAGTCACCATTGCTGCTCTCCTCCACCCGCTCTGGCACGGCCGGCACCCTCCACCCATCCTGGTGGCCCATGGCTTCATGGGCACCCCCCTGGTCTGCGCTACTGGTGCTGGACCTGTTGATGCGCTCTGCAGGGGGAACAGGGTACAACACTGTTACTACAATGTGATCCCCCATGGTATGCCACAGCACTATTCATGGTACACAGGGTATCCCACACCATCACCCCCCACCACAGGTGGCATGGCACGGTGCACATACACGTGCCCCCACTTGTGCAGGCACACTGTGTCATCAATGTCATGCCCTACCCCTGACATGTGAAGCCACAATGTCCCATTGAATGGGCACTGTGCACACAGGGCTCGTTGGCATGGCAATAGTGCCATGGACTGTGGCCACATGCAGGCGAACATTGGCAGGACACACACATAGCAGTGGAGGTCTGATGTAAGGGGAGACTTGCACATGCACAGACACACCTCCCAACACATAGACACACTTAAGGGAACACAGACACAGACACAGACACACACACACACACACACACACACACAGAGTACTCCTGGGTGTGGCGCAAACCGACACCTACCTGGCATGGGCACTGTCCCATCACACACCATTTGCCTGTAATGCTCCAGCTGGTGCTGCTGCCTCTGCTGCAAGTCCTCGTATCTGTGGCGGCACTTTTCCCCATCCTGTGCAACGCCCGTTCTGGCTGTCAGGTGTGGAGCGATTGATGCCCACACCTGTCACCATGGAAGGACCCCTCCCTAACCTCCCCAAACAGCCTTCTGTGCCTCTGCTGCACAAGTTCCACAAGGTTGGCAGTCTCTGCCTCACCCCACTGCCTGTCCCTGTCCACAACTGCCTTCTGTCTCCTCTGTGCAGACATGCCTGGTACAGACTTACTTGGCACCTCCCTAGCACTACAGTGGCACACCCTGCACCTGTCCTCTAATAGTGCCTATCACAATGCATAGCACTGCGTTGTTGTGTGGTATAGTGCCGCACAACCCAGAAATGCACGAAATGCGCATGAGCGACCCTACCATAGCTTGGCAGAAGACAACAGGAGAAAGGACTGCTGTGTGACTGAACTTCTCTACTGGGACTATATTGCCCTCCTTCCTTCCCCTCCACCCCCCCCACCCAAAGCTAGTTCTATTTTTATAGGCACAGGATTTGACTGACAACAGGAACTTCCTGTTTAGGGGCAGGAAGTGAGTGAGCACAGAACCACCAAGAACCCACCATCCTAGAAGGGCAAGAGTAGCTCTCTGGCCCCCTCTAGCTGCTGGAGGTCTGCCTCTGAACAAGTAAGTGGTCTACTGAGAAATATAGGATATTCTTGTCTCAGAACAGGACAATCAGGAGCTTAAAGGGCACACAGGCAGAAAGTAAGGAAAGAGAGAAAAAAAAAACAGAGGAAAAAGTAAGGATTGCAAACAGTTAAGGGGCCAGAAATAAGACATGATTGGAGTGGTGCAGTGCAGTGGCTGTGGAGCAGCAGTCTTCCGGGAAATGTTCTGGAGAATGCGGTGTTGTCTCATCTGCAGGCACCTCTCTGGGCTGAGGGAGGAGGTTGCTCATCTCCAGGCTGAGTTGGCCAGGATTTGTGGGACCTCCTCTTCCATCCAGGGACCACCAGTGCCACTGCCGTTGCCTCAGAGGTTGCCAAGAAACAGGAGCGGTTGGACCACAGTGGGCTCAGGGAGGGTGAGAGTGGTGGAACAGAGGCACATCCCTCCAGTTGTACCTCTCCACAATTCCTATGCCATTCTGGCAAAGTGTGGTTCCTCTATGGAGGCACCTACAGTGGAGACCAAGGAGGATGCTGGGAACCTCCACAAAGGAGACCCACAGGAGGGTGGCAGGGGACCCTGCAGGGGAAGGAAACAACTCCTGGTGGGGGACTCCATTGTCAGGAAGGTAGAACTGGGCAAGGAAGGGGAGAGGGAGGTAAGGTGCCTGCCTGGCGCCATGGCTTGGAAGGACAGGGAGTGGATTCTCAGGATTGCCGGAGCAGCTGCACAGGGGAGGGAGCTGGATGTCATTGTCCACCTAGGGACAAATGACCTGGCTAAGAAAGGGATTAGAGAAGTGCAGGAAGAGTTTGTGGAATTGGGAAGGGGCCTTAGTCAAGTAGCACGCACGGTAACCTTTTCGGAGGTGCTACCCATCTATGGCATAGGAGAGGCTAAGGTGTTCCGTACCATGGGATTCAATCAGTGGTTGAAAAACTGGTGTGGAGCTCAGGGATTTGGCTTCATTGGGGACTGGGGGTCCACCTGGAGTGATGCAAGCCTATACTGGCATGATGGGCTGCATCTGTCAGGAGGGAACCAGGATCCTAGGTGATAGGTTTAAATGCTTCATTGGCAAGTTTTTAAACTAGCCAAGGGGGGAGGCACTGGAAAGGAGCAGGAAAATCCTAGCCCCCCCCCCAAACAATCACGGTAGTAAGTGTGGCAAACACCAACATGGAGGTGTCGATAGGGAAGGGCAGGGGTAAATGGAGAAAGTGACAAAGGCAAGAAGGACAGGGATGGGGCAAAAGAGGGTAAGGCCATCAGGAAATGGAGGGTAATGAGTACCAATGCCCGTAGTCTGAGCAACAAGCTCCTGAGCTGGTGGCCTTAATGGAAGAGGAATGCCTGGATATTGTAGCAGTCACAGAAACATGGTACACAGAGAACCATGACTGGGATGTTAACATACCAGGGTACATAACTTACAGGAGAGACAGGCAGGGGAGAAGAGGGGAGGAGTAGCTCTCTATGTAAAGGAAGGATAAAAGCAACTGAACAAAAGAGTAAACAGGGAGGAGAGGAGGCACTGTGGGTCACCTTGAGACTGGAAAGGCACCACAATCCGCACAGGGTTGTGTACAGACTCCCATGTCAGGGGAAGAAATGGACAAGGATATGATGGAAGGCATTTAGAATGACAGAGAAAGGGAGATACTGTTGATGGGAGACCTGAATATGCCAGATGTTAACTGGAGCACATTTGCTGCAGCCACATCCAAGAGCAGGGCCATTCTTGACGCCCTACAGGTGGCAGGCATTAGACAGCTAGTTTCAGAACCCACTCGTGAGGGAGCAATCTTAGACCTCATACTCTCAAACGGGGCAGTGAGAGGATCTCAGATCTAGAAGTGGGTTGCCATCTGGGGACAAGTGACCATCAAACAGTGTGGTTCACGTTAAACTCAGCTACAGAGTCAAGCCACAAAAGTGAGGGTACTGGACTTTAGGAGGGCTGACTTTGGCAAGATGGGAGAGTGCCTCAGAAAAGCACTAGCAAACAGGCTAGAAGGAGGTGTGGAGCAACAATGGGAATTATCAAAACTGCCATCACAGAGGCAACAAGCCTTTGTGTGAAGCAAATAAACAAATCAAACGAAAGAAAAGCCACTATGGTTCTCAAGAGAGGTGGCTGTGAAAGTCAGGAAGAAAAAGATAGCATTCCGGAAGTATAAGGAAACACAGAAGGAGCAGGACAGAGAGCTGTACCAGTTAAGGCAGAAAGAAGCAGGAGGGAAGTCAGAATAGCAAAGGCCCAAACTGAGGAAAAGATAGCCAACTCAGTTAAGAAGGGATAAAACCTTTTATGGGTACATCAGCGGCGAAAAGACAAAGGAGGATAGTGAGGCTGAATAGAATGAACGATGGGTGGGCAGAGGGGACAGTGAAAAACAGGAATACTGAATGAATATTTCTGCTCAGTATTCACAAAGAGGAGGGGAAGTGCCTAATCCAATTAACAGAAGCACTCTTGATAGGGGTCGATCCCAGTCCTTTCACAGAAGAAAGGGTTCTGCAAGAACTCCTAAAACTGAAGGTGGACAAAGCAATGGGTCCTGATGGAATTCACCCCAGAATTCTAAAAGAATTAAGGAAGGAACTAGTGAAACCACTGGCTACTCTTTTAATAAATCATGGGAGGATGGTGTGGTACCCGAGGACTGGAGGAAGGCAGATGTGATTCCCCTTCACAAAAAGTGGGACCAAGACAGAGGCAGGAAACTACAGACCTGTCAGTCTGACCTCTGTGGTAGGGAAAGTGATGGAGTCACTTCTGAAGGAAAGAATAATTGAGTACCTAGAGGTCAGTGGAGCACAGGATCCAAGGCAGCATGGGTTCACAGCGGGAAGGTCATGTCAGACAAATCTAATAGATTTCTTTGACTGGGTGACCAAAGTAGTAGACCAGGGAGGGGCTGTGGACATGGCCTACCTAGACTTTAGCAAGGCATTTGACACAGTCCCACATAAAAGATTATTAGTCAAATTAACCAGCCTGGGAGTGGGTCCCAGGGTGGTAGCCTGGGTAAAACATTGGCTGGGACAACAGGACACAGAAGGTAATTGTAAATGGAGTCCACTCTGAAGAAAGGGTGGTTACCAGTGGGCTACCGCAGGGTTCAGTATTGGGTCCGGTCCTTTTTAATGTCTTCATCAGTGACATTGCAGAGGGACTGGAAGGAAAGTATGCCTTTTTGCAGATGACACAAAGATCTGCAACAGGGTTGATACACAAGGAGGCGTGGAAAGGATGAAAAGGGACTTGGCAAGGTTGGAGGAATGGTCAGACGATGGCAGCTAGGATTCAATGCAAAAAGTGCAAAATAATGCACCTGGAAACAAGAACCCAGGAAAGAATACACAATGGGTGGGAGGTAGTAACAACAACAAAACAGGAAAGGGACCTGGGGGTTATCATATCAGATGACCTTAAGGTTAGCAAGCAATGTGAGAAGGCAGTAGGAGGGCCAGGGTATACTGGGATGTATAGGGAGAGGCATCAGCAGCAGAAAACAGGAAGTTGTTATCCCTCTGTACAGACAGTTGGTGAGACCCCATCTGGAATACTGTGTCCAGTTCTGGAGACCCCATCTCCAACAGACAGGATAGAGGCAGTCCAGAGGAGGGCAACTAAAATGGTGCAGGGTCTGCAAGAGAAGCCGTATGAGGAGAGACTAAAGGAGCTTAATATGTATACCCTTGAGGAAAGAAGGAGAGGGGACATGATAGAAACTTTCAGTACCTCAAGGGAATCAGCAAAGTCCAAGAGGGTAGCATCTTTCAGAAAAGAGACTTGCAAGAACAAGGGACACAATTTAAAGATAGAAGGAGGGCGGTTCAGGGCAATCTGAGGAAGTATTATTTCACAGAGAGGGTAGTGGATGCATGGAACAGCCTTCCTGAGGAAGTTGTGGGGTCTAAAACTGTGGGAGAATTCAAGAATGCATGGGACAGACATAAGGCAATTCTTGTGGGGGGCAGGAAGATATAGGCTGTTGGTTAACTAGGATCTGCGGCCTATCCTGTAGGTAGGGAAATGGGCAGACTAAATGGGCCTAGCGGTCCTTATCTGCCATCAAAGTCTATGTTTCTATGTTTACCATGACCCCAGCGATGACATACAGTGCCTGTGCAATGGATCCGCACATGTGCCTTGTAGCACGGGGTTCATGTGATAGTACCGTGCAAGTGCTGTGCACATGTGCATAGTGCAATTGCACTGCTCGTGTGCCATGGATGCACAATGCCCCGTAGCACAGCGCTAACATTACAGCACGGCACTGTATACTAGCATATTAGCCCGGCGCTAACCATTTGCCAGGCGTTAAATGTTGTGATATTCAAAGGCTGCATGTAAATGAGGCTACTTGTGTATGCACAGGGCAAACACAGTAATTAGCATATCATTCTTGCCTCATTTGCATGCTTAACAGGCTGCATTGTCCGGCCATGCTATTTAAGGGCAAACAGTGCTCCACCTGTTTTGCTAATAGGGACTGCAGTGCTGTAGCTGAAGGTGGATGTAAACACTGTGTGAAGGATGTCCCAGGAGATACAACCTGAAACTGCAGGTCTGTACAGTACTCAGGCCAGTCTGCCATTCTTTCGACAGCCAGCACATGGGACAAGGTGGTGAGGGTATGCATGCTGGAGTGATAGCCAGCCTATAGATGCGCTGTCCATGTCAGTATGTGCACACAGAACTGTAGGCCACCATGAAGCAGGACAGCAGCACAGACAACACTGTCACTGTCTGCATAGTACACACTGGTACTGCCATGTGGCATTGTGAGGGTTACCCTGACACCATGCAGTGTGCCATGGCTGCAGGCAGCATGGCAATAGCACTGCTGCAGCAGGGTTTGTGCAGGCTCGGCAGTGGTGGGATCTGCGGCCGTTGGGCCCCACTGTTGCTGTCGGGCATGAAAAAGCACTGCACCGCATAGGACATTGAACTGACAACTACCATGGTGTGAGTACCACAGCTGCCTGCGGGTGGCATGCACAGCCATGTTATTGGATGTCAGGCCACCATACCTGTCACAGGTGTGTGTCCAACATGGTGTGCATGTTGTGTGGCGCACACACTATGCCAGTACCAGGGGGTTGGGGGGGCTGCGGCAGGGGTATGTGTGTGTCACAGTCCGTGTGTCATGCCATGGGGACCAGCCACATGACCATGCACATGGTACCATGTCCCCAGCAGAGTGCACACAACCATGATGGCTGACACACACAGCCAACATGATGTCACAACACTTTGCACAGACATGGCCACTGTGTGTGTCGTGTCACAAACACATGCATGGCGGTATGGCTGCATGGCGCCATGTGCCCTCACTACCGCACATGCGCATGTTGTGTGCTAGCGATGCAGTTTGGCATACAGATGCACCGTTGTCATTAACTGTACCGTGAGATACACTATGTGTTCAAACTGCACAGTGCCTGAGGCATGTAGGGCCGGCCATTGCATGCCAGGTGTGTATGGTGCCATGGTCAATTAGTATAGTTACTGTCATGCACATATTGTACACCCCTGTGTCTAACCAGTACCATTTTCTCTGTCCCACACAGGTGATGCTGCCAGGCAGGAGTGTCTGCATGTGCACAGGTTCACAGGGGACAAGCTGAGGGCAATGGTACCCACCTTCAAGGAGAGAGACTTGGTGATTAGGCATATCAATTCCACCGATGCTGTGATCCACCGTATGTGGGAGGAGATAGCGGTGGAGTTTAATGCTGTGGGTAGCTGTGGATGCAGCACAGATGCTGTGAGAAAGTACTGGAATGACCTGCTGTGATGGGCAAAGGAGGAGGAGGAGGCCAGAGAGTACTGGAATGGCTGTGGACAGGTGGAGGGCCACAGACCCTGGAGCAGAGTGACTGGGACCCGATCTTGGCATTGGTTGCCTTGCCTCTGAGATCAGTGGTGGTGGAGGGGTTTGAAGGTGGTGGGTGTGAGACACAGCTGACATCACCTAGGGCAGGTATGTACACAGCATGTCAACAACAGCAACTGCATGACACCTATGAGGAGTTTAGGATGCTATCTCACTGTCGTGGCACAGCGGAACATGTCAGACACACATGTGGACCAGTCTTGTTGTGTTTGTGGTGCATGTGCGGCACAGCAGTGTGCATGTGTTGGCAGTGCACAGCAATCACCAGTGTACAGGTGTATCATTCTGTGTGTGCTGTGGTTGGGGGTGTGTGCATGGGGGCTGTATCATCATTCACACAGACAGCACTGTGGGGGGTGCAAGGGCATGCTGTGGGGCCTACACTGTTGTGTGTTGTATGTCATGGTGGTGGGCTCAGCATTCAGCGTGCTGTACAGGTTTCTGACACTGTTCCTTTCTCTCAACAGCACATGGTGGACATCCAGCCATGGGACGAGAGATGCATGGCCCAGCAGCTCTGGATGCTGAGGAGGATGCTACATGAGTGTTGCCGTAAACATCTGGCATGGGGGCCGGCCATGGATCATCTGTTGCAGAGCACCAGCGGGTGGCATGTGGCCATAGTACTCATCTGCCAGTGGGTGAAATTGTGGCCTATGATGATGACGAGAAGGATGATGATGTGGATGCAGCATATGGCCTGGAGGACATACAGGTCAAGGACCTCAGTTGCAGGCAGGTGGTCATCCTCACAGTGACCAGTGACCATGGTTTGGGGGACTCAGAGATTGAGGATGACCTGCCTGTGGGCGGCACTGTAGGTGGAAGTGGTGGTGTGGGACCTGCAGGACACACACACATGGCTGCATTGTGGGAGGGATGTGCACAGGCACATGGTGGCAGAGCACAGCACCAGGATGTTGGCCATACAGCTGTCCAGTGTGCACTGTTGGACATGTGCTGCCGGCCACAGAGTGCAGTGCAGGCCCTGCAACAGGCACTGCTCCCTGCCAGGCCACTGCAGCTGCATCAACTGCAACAACAACAGCACCAGCCACCACAACATCCCACCCAGCATCCCCAGCGTACCCAATTGCAGTCACCACCACCCGCAGGCTGTGGCAGTGTGTCACTCCTGGGCCAAGATGGCCATGGTGCCCAGCCTATGCTCCAGGCCACCCTGGTGTCCCAGCATGTTGCATAGCAGGGCCTGCATGACATCTGCAGGGAGGTGCGGCATGAATTGTCCCAGTTGAGGGAGACAGTAGGCTCGGCTATGCTATGTGCTGAGCAGCAGGTGGAGGAGTGCATCACATGGATCCTAGGCACCATTGAGTGGGGCCTTGGATACATCACTGCCACTGTGAGGGTGCATGTGTAGATGATGCATGCTGCAGTCATGGCTGGTAGGCAGGGCTCACCCACCACGCAGCACAGGCTCTCCACATATGTACCCCGGCATGCTTCCAGCACACGGTGTGGGCACTGGCTCCTCCACCCCCGCATCCTGGTCCTCCACTGGCCGGTCTTGACATCGTGGCCGCCCGCCCACCAAGGCTGGGTTTGCATCACACCATGGTCACAGGTGTGCTACTGGCCAGTCATCATCGCAGTCCTCACCACCCATTTTGTCAATACAGAACACTCCAACCTCTGTGTCCCGCACACAAGGGGCATGTCATGTGCATGGTGGTAGGTGCCGGTGGTAGGCTCCACTGGCATGTACAGTGACCCATTGTGTCATACACACACACACAGACACACATTCACACACACACACTCATCCCACAGGACGTCAACGGCCTCCCCAACCCCCTGCATTCGACATAGCCATCCGCCATCCACACATGCATGACACGCACTGCTCTCATAGCCACATGATGTGCATGGTTCCATTGTGTGTTGCACGAGGGGGTTTCACAGTCTACACTGTTCTGTACAGTACTGTACTGGGTATGCACACATATTAAAGGCACTGTACACGACTTGTTATTTGTCTGTGTTGTGTTCACTCACCTTCCCATCTGGGCTAGTGTTTCCATGATGCAACTCCTGTGCTCCAGGGCCCTGCATGCCATACAAGGATCTCTTCTCTTGAGTTGCTCTACTATCCCCCAAACCTCTGGCTCTGGGTCACTGTCTGACTGTTCCTCAGGTTCAGGTGCATATATACCATGGTTTAGCACCATGTTGTGTAGCATGCAACACGCTAGGAATATACGGAATACCTTCTGAAGCCTGTACTGTAGGGCACTTCCTGAATGGTCTAGGCAGCGGAACCACATCTTTAGCATGCCAAAGACCATCTCTATGATGTTTCTGGTAGCAGCAAGTGCCTCATTGTACCTTTCTTCAGCCACTGTGGCTGGCCTGGGTACTAGTGTGAGCAGCCAGGGTCTCAGGGGATAGGCACTGTCCCCTGTGAAGAGATGTGTACATGTTTGCTGCACTGTTCTGCTGTCTGCCCATTGTGCATATGCATCACTTGTATTGCTGTCCCATTGCCCCCTGCCCCAGCCTCCGCCCTGCCTGCCCCTGCTTCTCCCCATTCCCACTGTGGTGATTGCATGTTGTGGCTGCAGATATTCACCGACAAGATGTCCACTGGGTATTCTGCCCTCCTCAAAGGCCTGGCACAGCCTCGATTGGTGCCATATGAAGGTGTAATGGGCATTGTTGGGGTACTGTGAAAAGACATTGCTGATGCACCCTGTTGCATCGCACACCACCTAGCAACTGATGGAGTGATACCTCTTCCTGTTGACAAATATGTCACTGCCATCACCAGGTGGTGCACGGATGGCAACAAGGGTGCAGTCAATGGCACCAAGAACTGCTGGTAGGTGCACAACTTGATAGAATTGCTGCATGGTTTCTCTGCACTCAGCTGCCATGTTGGGGCATACAATGAATTTGGCAGCATGTGGTAGGAAAACATCTAGGAACTGGGTCAGGAGGCGCAAGGTGGAAGACTGTGATACCCCAATGGTGTCTCTCACTAGGGTTTGGAACATCCCAGTGACTAGAAAGCACATCGTTACCATCACCTTCTCCTCCACTGACATGGCATTGCTGCATCTGGTGTTGGGCTGCAGCTGCTCATGCAGGAGTTCACATATCTGTCTTCACATTCTCTGTTAATTCTGCACTGGCCAGTGATGTGCTCATCAGGCAGGGACTCAAAGGAGACTCTGGGCCGTTACCACCTGTGTGCAGCAAATCTCCTCCTTGGCCTGCGTTATGAGCTGAGTTGGCCCTGGTCCCTCTCTTCCTCCTCCACTACTTCCTCCATTATGTGCATCAACACTGCATTACTGAAAAATGCCATTGTGGCTTTCTGCTCTGACTGATCCCCCATATGTGGATTGCCCTGTGATAAGACCTGCCTTTTATAGGCAGTAGCTAGTGCCACGCTATTTGTTGCGCAATGTGGCCTTGCATGGCACTATACCTTTAAATATCACATTGCACCTGTATGCACATTCCCACCCCTCACTTTGCCCCTTGCATACATTAAGTTTTTGTGCCAGCGCTAACATGTTGCACCGGTGCAATGTCCTATTTTGAATATTACCTGCGCTAACCTGGTGCTAATCAGGTGCAATCTGTTTGTGCGTGGTGCAAACCTTTGAATATCTCACCCATGTGTGTTTCAGGTTTTGCAACAAAGTCAACAAATTTTTCTTTTATTGTTTGGTGCCTTTATGTAGTGGTCCTTTTCTCCAGGATTGCTGGATGCTAAGTCATAGCACACTGTTGTGAGAGTTGCAGACTGAATACCTCTAATGTAGTGAAAGTCTGTGATCATTCATACCTGTCATTTGATTAAAGATATTTCTCAGGATGGCACTTTAACACAATTATTCTAGCTCTCTCTGTAAATAGGGGTTGGAGAGGTAATACTGTTTTGAATCCTTATTACAAGTTTAAATGCAGTAGCCAGCTCAGTGTTTTCTCCCTGGCAGGCTGTTATTTGACCTACATTCAGATTCATCTATGCTGTACACCACATTAAAATGATCATTTTACCAGGGATAACACTTCCACCTCTAGTAGGAATTATCACATATAAGGCCACTGTTAAAACTTATTGTAAAGCAGACACTGACAAACAGCAATAAATTTACCAACATTACAACACTAGTAGCAATACAACTTCCTAACAGGCCAGTAGAGTAACACCAAAACTGGTATCAGCAGCCTGGATTTATGCTGAATCAGCACCCAGCAACCCTGGAGAAATGGACCACACCAAAAACATTAACAAATATGAATTTGTCAACTTTGTTACAAAACCTGAAACACACATAGTTTTATAGCAATTTTTATGTTGATTACGCGCAAGTGCCAAAAACATATTGCATCAGCTTTTGCAAGAAGCAGGTTGTGGAGGCATGGCACTGTTGTGGCCAATGCCCCCACAGCCTTTAAAGGCTTGGCCCACTGTCCACAATGGTGTGGCACGCTGCTGCTGACACTAGTTCAGCCAGCAAGACACAACCTTCTAAAGTTTTAGCCACTGCAATCAGGGGCCGCCTCGTCATTGCAGCATCATCCGCTACAATGAGGAAGTGGCCCCTCATTGCAGGGCTGTTGCTGACTGGGAACCCAGTCCCCATCAGCTTGTCCTGCCCCCCATTTCTTGTGTGCTGAGTGGGGTGCCCAGTCCTCCTTGGCTTATATCCCCACTCCTTCTGTGTTTGCTGACCGGGGTGCCCAATCCCCATCAGCATACCCCCCCATTTATTTTGTGCAGCTGCAGTGCCCTATACCCCAAAACACACAGGTGGCACGCTGGGAGCCCACCCCAGCATGCCAAAAGTACCTGCAAAAAAATAAAAGTCCTGCACTTTTTTTTTACTCCTAAAAAGAAGAAAACGGTCCCTCGCCATCTGCGCCCCCTCCCGCAACCCGCATCCTCCCACTACATACCCCACCTCCCCACACCACCCTCACCCCATACTTATCTCCGGAGCCCGGCACAACGATCTTCGGTGGCCCAGGAACACGTCTGCACTCTTCAAAGCCAACCGCGAACTAAGGAAATGCCAGTAAGCTGTATAATGAAATAAATAGCTTTTTTTTTTTACTTTGATGCATATATTAGTCATTTTTTGGAATTTTGGCACCAAATTTTCAACATGGGGTTTTTGGGACCCATCCTTATGAATTATGTCACTGTCATGGCATTAATTGGCTCCGAAAGGTGATTTCACGGTCACTGCACGGAATCACCTTTCAGGACTGATTAACAAAATGACAGTGCCAGTGTTCATGAGGTGGGCTCTCAAAAAGCCTATGTTGCAAATTTGGTGGAAAAAATCCCCAAAATTACTGTTTTACTAGCGTGCATTGTGCAGTTGCTACGCACGCACGTAACTTCACAAATTTGCAATATTTTCATGCCAGATTTTCAACATTGGCATTTTCCCACACCTCCTTGTGAACAGTACAGCTGTCATTTTTCACATCCTGGCCAAAATGTTTTCTCACTTCTGGCGCAGAATAGCATGGTCGCTGTGGGAAATCAGTGTTTGGGACAGATTACGAAAATGACAGTGACACTGTTCATTAGCAGAGGTCCTAAAATGCCTATGTTGAAAATTTGGCACCAATACTCCATAAAATGACTGTATTACAAGTGTGCATTGCGCAGTTTGCAGGCATGCTCATAAGTTCGCGAATTTATAATATTTTCACTCCAGATTTTCAACGTTGCCATTGTTCTGCACCTCCTTATGAACAGTACAGCTGTCATTTTTCAGATCCTGGCCGAAAAAAACCGAATGAGCGAGTGAGAGAAGGGGAGTGAGTGAGCTTAACGGAGCTCTATCGTGACTGCTGAGGATTTCTTTGTGGGCAGAAAAAGGTGGCAACGCAGGCAGGAGCCCAGTACAAAAGGCCAACCTGCAGTGCTGGCAGAAAGGGAATGAGCGAGTGACAGAGGGGGAGTGAGCAAGCTCAACGGACCTGTGTCAGGACTACTGCAGATTTCTTTCTGGGCAGAAAAAGCCACCAACAGAGGCAGGAGCCCAGTACAAAAGGCCATCCTGAAGTGCCAGGAAAAACAGAATGAGCGAGTCAGAGAGAGGCAGTGACCCACCTCAACAGAGCTCTGCTGTGACAGCTGTGGATTTCTTTGTGGACAGAAAAGGGTGCCA
Organism: Neoceratodus forsteri; assembly: GCA_016271365.2. Lineage (NCBI taxonomy): Eukaryota > Metazoa > Chordata > Ceratodontiformes > Ceratodontidae > Neoceratodus > Neoceratodus forsteri. The sequence goes on along the minus strand of CM057455.1, from coordinate 1,780,733,440 downwards.
ATGCAGGGAGGAGTCCAGTACTAAACAGCAGCCAGCAGCACCAGGAGAAACACAATGAGCGACTGACAGAGGGCCACTGAGCGAGCTCAACTGACCAACGCAATCAACATTCGGCATTGACAAATGCTTGTTTTGGAATGGTGCTGCCTGTTTTACTTGTGAAAACTGCACATGATCTTTAAACTTTGGAATAACAGGTCCTATAAACTTGCTTACAAGAAGGACTAGACTGTGAGTTCAGGAGATGACATCAGCAGCAGCTATTCACGGAAACTGGCTTTCTTGAGCAGGTAGTGAAATCAGGGTTACAAAATAGCTCATAAGTTTAAAATGAAGTAATGTAGAAACCTAACTTTTGGTATGAGACTTACTATGAGTATGCTTATTCTAATTCTGCAAGATAGCACTTTTGGCCAGAGTCCCTCTAAGTTTTCATCAATCCACACTCCTAGGCTGAAGGGTGAATATCTGAATTAATGTTGACTACAACATTTTCTAATAGGAAATCAGTTTGCTGGGCATAGCCTGTTAACAGACCATGTGTAAGATTATAAGACTGGTGGTAATTTTTTGGGCCTGGACATGCTAGTCCACCCTGCTGTTTTGTTAAAGTTCTTTCTAAGTTATCCTTGGCTTTTTAGACTTCCATGTAAATGTTTCAAATAGTCTAGTTACGTGAAGAAACCATTTGGCAGGAACATCCACCAATATTGCTTGTAATAAATATGATGTTTGTTGTCAAACAGTTTATTTAAATTTCCATATATAATGGTATAACATCAAGAAGCAACTATTAAACAGTACACAGAAAACATTAATTTTTACAGGTTCATTTATAACAATAAGGTATACAAAAAGTGTCTAGCAAAATGCTACAGTAACAATAACAGGAAATAGATCAAAAGGAAAATTATGATTAGAAACTGTATAAAGCACATAATAATCTTAATAACTTCACAAAGTGTCATTGGCAATACAAAGCAGTGAACAAGAAAGGCATGTAAAATTTCCTTATGTTTATGTAACCCCTGGGTTATTGGAACTGGGTTGATTAGGTTAGATTAGGTTGCTAGGTAGGTTTGCTGAGCAGCCCAGGTTCAAAAACCTGATTTTTTGTTCCCATGGCAACTTCTGTCAGTCAGCCTGGCAGAGGCTCCAAGAGAATATAGAGGATTGTGTATGCGCAAGCATACACAACAAGGCAGTTGCGATCGAGAGGTTTCCGTGGTAACCTGAGACCTCGAGGCGTTTCGAGAGGTCCGTTACCACGAAACCTCAAGATCGCAAAACTGCCTTGCTTTGGCTATTGCTCATACACAATCTTTATAGTGTATGGGCAACCATAAATACCACTTGTGAACACTCGGGGAGCTTACTTCTGTGTCTGCCGCCAAAGTGCCGCCTCGGTTGCCGTCGGTTGCTGCCGGGCCTATTGGCGCATGCGCCGAATGTGTTCGATCTTTGTTGTGCTGCACCGTGACGCACTGGGTGCAGCACAACAAGATCATGACGCACCGAGTGAAGGACAACAACGCTGTTCCAGGCATGGATTTCCATGCGGAACAGCGTTCCACCATACACTATAGAACTCTTGTGGCAGCATGAGACACATTAGAATGTTAGCATGGAATGCAGCTTGGGAGAGTTATCTGCCTGAGTGCAGAGTATGGGAGTTGCCTTTTGCCTGGTGGCAGAGGTGGAGTGTGGAGCTGGCTGGGGGAGGTCGCCCTTCCCCCTGACCTGGCCAGCACTGAAGTCAGTAAATGTGAGTGGCATTGAGCAGCTGCAATGGCTGGCTACAGTTTGTGCCCTTATGAGAGTGAAGATTCCTTAACGGAGTTAATGATCTGCAACTGTGAGTAATGGTGGGTGCTGTTCCCTACCTGTAAGAGACCCTAAGTAAAGTTCTGCCCAGTTCTGTGATACAGGTCAGGATTTGCCCTTTGAGTTCAAGGGAAATGCCTGTAGTGATTTTAAATGAGTACTTTCAGTCACAAACAGTGCCTCCTCAGTATGGATCTGACATAGGAAAAGATGCCTCTCTTCTTTGTGGAGTTAGACTAGAGTAAAGGCTCTGTCTGACAAGGGAGGAGAAAAATGTGGTGGCCAGGATGTTCACTGTACTGCTTTGCACATTTGGAAGCAAGCAATGTCCAGTGCAAGGATTCTGTAGGAAACTTTGGTGAGGGGGAGCTTAAAGTGTTCACTCCTGGGATGGTAAATCCTGAGCTTGTCTAGGGTCCATGACCCAGAAGAGGGATGGATGGGAGAAAGTAGATTGTGCCTCTACTGAAAAAGGGGTGTGGGTTTTGTACCTGTAACTGGCAAATTACTAGTGTAGAAAAGATGGACTGTATGTACCTATAGTTCTGCACCTGCAGCCCCTGTGGGCAAATGTGTTTTCTGTCAAGATTCTTTGTGTAGGAATAAAACCTACTGCTTGACTCTATTTCTGTTTGTGGACAGCTTGTGTGTGTGTATATGGACTGTCAAGTGTGTGGTGCTCCAGTGCCGTGGCCACCCTGGAACTCATAACAAATGCAATTGTCATGGGACCCCCCTCTGGAAATCACCACACCCTTCTTTTGTGGTTCAACCATCTGGAGTTTATTTGGGTAGAAACCCCTTTTTCATATAACATAATTCCTTGTTCACATTTCCCGTAATACTTTTATTTACATTGTCCTGGGTTCCAAGCCCAACATATCAACAAATATTCACCATTGATACATTTAGGCCTAAGCCTCTACCACTCCATACTTCATGTGGCCCTGGATTGGATACCTGGTGCCTGCCCCTTCAGTGTTTCGTCAAGGTTCAGGTGTCCCCTCACCTGACCCCCCCAGCCCCATTCCCCCTTGAGGTGATTGCCTGCCTAGCTGACCCTTCCCCCTCCTAGCTTGTCCCTTCCTTCCATCACCCTCCTTTCCAGGTGGCCTCCTGACAGTCTGGACTGCCTTTTTAATAGGGCAACCTCTTTTGTCATGGGACCCCCCCCCCTGGAAATCACCACATCACACCCTTCTTTATTTGGTTCAAACATCTGGAGTATATTTGGGTAGAAACCCCTTTTTCATATAACATAATTCCATGTTCACATTTCCCGTGATACTTTTATTTACATTGTCCTGGGTTCCATGCCCAACATATCAACAAATATTCACCATTAATACATTTAGGCCTGAGCCTACCATTCCATTCTGTCCCCCCACCTGAGCCCCCAACCCTGCTCCCCTTGAAGTGATTACCCATAGGAGCCCACCCTGCCTAGTTGTACCCCTATGGCTTGGCCCTTTCTGTCTCTTTTTCCCACTAGCCCACACATTAGACCACACTCCATGCCCCAATTGGGCTTCCCCACTAGAAACTAGCCCGTAGGCCCCTGTACCCTTGTCAGCTCTCCGACGCCCCCCTGCTGGCACCCATGAAGGCCACATTCCCAACTCCTGAAAGGTGTACCCCATTCTCCCAGTACCACCCTGGGGTGTCATGCCTGATTAAATCCTGGAGAATGCACCCCCCCCTCCTGTCTGTCTAGCCCAGTTCACTGACTTCTGATTCACTCTCTTCCGGGCCTTGTCAACCACTAACAGGTTCCTGGCTCCCTCCAGCTCCTGCACTGGACCATCTCAGACCAAGCTATATGCACATTGGGCCATCTGGCTTTTATCACTGAAAAGTCCTTCCATATCATGTGGACCAATGCCACCCATGGCAACTTGCCCAGATCGTTGCCCCCCCAGATGCACCATGATCCTATCCGGCACTGACTTGGATCTGCTACCCTCCTTCCACGGCAGCAGCAACCCCATCTGCCTCAGGCCCCTATGGCCAAGCCATACAATCTTGGTTTGGTCCAGATTCTGCCCCTACTGCTGTCCACCCCTCATGGTGTGGGCTCATTTCTCAGTCCAGTGAATGCAGGATGCCCAACAATCTACACCACCTTGTGATGGCCAACCACTGGAAAACACAAATTGAAAACATGTTAGCAGCCATGGCCAAATGTACCTTATGTATGCCTGAGAAGACCTCCTATCCACTCTCTGGGTTTTGGAGTACAATACCCCACTCTGCCACCTCTGAAGCAGCCCCTATGCAGAAGGAATGGGCCACAAAAATGCCAGGTTCCTCCCCCAGGCATAACATCCCGTTTCATTTTCTTTCTTTTTTTTCCAAACACAGCCACATCCTGCACAGCCGTGACTGAGTCCCTGTCACTGTGCTGCAAGAAACTTCCCCTCCCTGGTGGTTGCACTGCCCCCTACCAATCCAATGCAGTCGCCAATCAACCACCCTCTGCTTTCCCTTTCCAGAGATCGACTTTGCACCCCCCGCCCCACCTGGTCCTTTTTTTTTTTTTTGAGCACTTCAGTCACACACCATGGCTGAGGAGACTGATCAGGCAAATTTCTTCTGCCTGCAGCCCCCCCATGTCCCCTTTGGCTTGTGCGACCACCTCACACATCCGGAAAGCCCCCCTCTGTGTTACCCTAAAATGGCCACAGAAAGGCACTCTTCCTGGGCTGAGGAGGAGACACATGGTAACACTGTCCCCAGCCATTCCAGCAACTTGGCCCTGATGAGCCTGTGCCCATCCACCTTGTGACCCTGCAGGGTAGCCAGCCTTAATGCCTACGCCACACCTCTGGTCCCTGTTAGGTGCCCCCCATGCTTTAGCCTGGCCCACCAAATCAGTGCTGACCAGATGATCCCATCGTGGCCCCAGCCTCCTCCCCTCTCCCCCTTCGAGACCTGTACCTCCATTACCCGGCTGCTTACCTCCAGCCTGTGACCCACCCTAATCTCCTGGCAGCTCCTCCAAGCTGCCTCATAGGCCTTCATTGTGTTTTGTGCCCAGGTACTCCAAAACAATAGCTGGGCTCTTTCCATCCAATTTCCCAAAGTTCCTGTGTGTCCCGTGGTCTCCAGCTGCTGCTGTTGGTGCCACTTCACGGCATCTGTCCAACTGGAACTGTGAAAGACTGTCAGCAATGTAATTCTTCACTCCTTCAACCTGCCTAGCCTTAGAGAGCAAGTTTAGATGTAAAACCTTCCCAAACCAGCTTCCTGGCTACTCTCCAGACTGCCTCTGTGGTCCTGGACTGCCTGTTCAAAATGGTCACCACTGCCATGTTACCACACCAAAATAATATTTTCTTGTTCAGCAGCTGGTATCCCCACACTGTTAGGGGCACCCAAATCAGAAAACAAAGCCTCCAGGAAGGCAATGTCTCTGGTTATCCCAAGCTCCTCCCGCTTTGAGGGCCATGGTTCCGAGATACATTCCCCTTGAAAGTTGGCCCCCCATCCCAAAAATGCCCACAGCATTGGTAACGAGCTCCAGCTCAGCCCCATCTACCTAGGCGTACTCCAAAAGGTGTTGCCATTACACCCCCTGAGGAACACCTCCCAGGCCAACAGGTCCTCCTTCATCCCTGAAGCCAAGCCAAACCCACTGGTGGGGGAGGCTGACCTTTTTCTCTGAGGCCCTAGATAGGCAACTGGTGAACACCCTGCCAGGAGCTATTGCTTGGCAGGCAAAATTCAGTGACCCAGGAACTGCTGGACCAGCCTGAGTTGCACGCACCTGTTCACCTTGTGCTTTAAAAATAAGCTCCTGCAGTTTGGCCACCTTATCTGGTGGCAAGCGGCTCACTCCTGGTCCAGATCCAGCTCAATGCCAAGGAACTACAGCTGCCAGGTGAGGATGACTGTCTTGTCCTTTGCTAGGGGAATTCCAACAATCCCACATATGCATTCAAAAGCCACAAGCATCCGGCTAGTGCCAGCCTTATTTTCCCCTATAAAAAGAAAACCGTCCAAGTGATGGACCACTGCCCCCGCCCCATGATATAAGGGTAAACTTATCCATATCCTCCCCTTCCCTATCTTTCTTTAAGGGCCTGAGATATGTGGTCACCCAGTGTCATCCCCATAGGCCACCTTTAGTAACCTCTGCTACTCCTTCTCCTGGCCTTGAGCTCTGATATCCCCTTTAGCTACCTGTTTCTCTTCTTTCAACTCTTCCCCTGCCTTATCCACTTCCCCCAAACCTCCAATATACCTGCTAAGTAGTCCTTTGAAATATCTTCCACTATCAGACCCCCTGTTGAGTCCTTATCCCTTCTCTGGCTGAGGCTCACCACCCTCGTACAGGTTATTCCTGGTTGGCCTTCTGTTTGGATGATCTTTTTGGGGTGGCGGGTCCTTATGCTTGTCCACTTTCCTCTCCTTCTCCTCCTCCGCTCTTGATTCCTTAATGATCACCTGTACCTGGTTCATCAAGTCAGCTACCTTCTGAGCCAGCAGTTCACTGGTTTCCCACTTGTGAGCCTTCTGGGGTGCCATCCTGTAACTAAATTATCAGGCATGAGACCCTGAGTAAAATCACATTCATGCTCCCCTTTCCATCCCAGCAGGTTGTACTTCACCTAGCTGGTATCCCTTCCCCCATCTAAAGTGGTCATTGGCACTGCTGCCCACTGCAATTCCTCTATTTATTTATTTACTTATGTTTTGTTTTGTTTGTTTTTGTTTTACATCCAGGACCCCTGCTGGCCCTTATTGCCCAGCCTGCAGGCTTACCATTGCTATGTCCTTTTTTGTGTGTGTATGTCCTACCTCCCTTTGTGCCTTCCCCTTAATTATGTCCTTTGATTTTATGTCTTTCTTTATTTCATTTATTTAATATTATTTCAGTTGTTTTTTTTTTTTGACCCAATATCACCCCTCCTGTCCTTGTGTCATTTTTTTCCACCTTGCTGAGGATACTGCCGAGGCTAGCTAACAGCGTGTGTCCTGTGCCAGCTTGTTCCCCGGAGCCACAGCATATATGTTTACTTCGACCCCCCCTCCATGCTTGCTGTGGTCACCCACCCTATGGCCCCAACCTTTCCCATGCCTTGCAGACGATAGACCTCCCATTCTCTTCGCTGGCCTTGACCATGTCCAATATGCCTTTCCTTATATATATATATATATATATATATATATATACTATATCTTCACATTATTGGCACACCTAGGGCATGGCCACCAACTGCTTGCTGCTTCCAGGCCCCAAGTAAAACATAGCCCCGGCAACCACCAGCTGGCTGCCACAAAATAGCATCTGTCAAGACCCAGTGCTCCTCTAAGATGGCAGCCAACCAAAACAAAGCTGTCTGCCCTGCAAAACCTCCCCAATATGCCTCCTCTGCTGCCATTCCCCGGGAGGCTCCATGGCCCTGAACCTTCTGTGGAACAACCCTAATCCCCAGTTCAGCATGGAAAAAATTTGAGGACTGAAAACGCTGTAATAAGGGGGGAAACCTCACCCACCCCTACCCCAAGAAAGACCACCACAGTCAATCCATATATTTATTAAATATTTTCTCAATTTATGCCCCTTTTCCGGCTGCAACATCCCCAATCTGACCTCCTGCTCAGACTGCATAGGCCAGTCTATGGACCCCTCCCTGGCAGCTGGGATGAAGCTCTTATGTAGGAGCGTTCCCCCCATTCACTCCAGCCCTGAGCCAAACAGCACCTCCAGCCATCAAAGTCCTCAATAAGGCTACCTCCCATGAGCTCTAGGGTCCAGTAGGACTGCCCTGCAGGCCGCTTCCTGACGCTTGCTTAGTGTATCTGAATTTGCGAGGCTCCCTCCCTTCTCAAATTAGTATTTCAATCTCAGGTCCAGCAACAGCCCCTGGAAACCACTCCCAGGCCTGCACCTCACCCAACTCTTTCATATCGTACAAGCGGGCTGCCCCTTGGCCTGCTGGAACCCACCATCTGGCCAGATTAAGAACATCCTATGACCCCAGCCTGCATTCATCATCATTTTATTTATTTATTTTTTATATATAAATATATATTTTGTTTTTAAATATGCCCCCACCACACTAAACCCATACCCTGGGCCCAGATTATTGCCCGGGTTCCACTGGCCAGTCACCCATGGTATATACTCTCTTTATCTCCTCGCCACACTACAGGCATGTGTGCCTCTGCTGACTGCTAGGCTGAGCCATTCTGATTGCCCCTGTCATCTATGGTCCCAGCTAGCGAGATGCCTCCCGCAGGCCTAGCCCCCGGACTTTTCTTTCTTTTTTTTTTATTCGTGCCTGAATGCCTGTCTACAGTTTTCCTGGAGGCCCCACGTGGCCAGGGTGGTACATGGGGAGGGAGAGGGGAAGACCCCTCCGTGGCTCCCTCCCGCTATCCATCCCTACTCTCTGCCCTGTAGCACATCCAAGCCCCATCAAGGCAATGAAAAACAGCCATGATAAAAGGTGGTGCCATGAAGAGCAGACCCTCTTCTCCCCTTTAAAGTCATCAGCATGAGGGCCGGCTCGCTGCCCACCAATCTACCAGGCCCCATGTGCCCCCCCCTTTTTTTTAGGTATTCCCTTTTAGCACATAACACCCTTTTAACTGGCTCCCAATGGCCCTGCACTGGCTCCTATAGCTTCTCACCCAGGCCTGAGCCAAAAAGTTCTGCCGCCCATGTGGCCCAGCTCCTGGCCCCCGCTACTCTCCCTCCTTTGTGGCCTGCTCCCTTGCAGTGCCACAGGCACGCTGGACAAAAACTGGCCACATGGCCAACCTGGGCCCAACTTGGGTAGGTCCCTGCTGGTGAGTAACAGAAAACAGGTGGTGACCTGAGCAGCCAACACCCATGCAGGCACCCTCCTGAGGCCCTCTCAGTCCTCCCCACTGCTCGCCCCACACCTCAGCCTGCCAAGATCCATATCTGGCTGCCACTCATGCCTACTGCAGCCATCTGATGTGCCAGCCCACCTACCTCTGATCCCCCCTCCCTCTCTTGCCCCCCCATCCCAAATTTTTTGTGGGGGCCTAGCCATGTGGTCCCAGCGCCAGACTGCATACAGAGAAAGACTCTTACGGGTGACAGCACCAACACAAAATGCCTGCACCGACACACAGTGGTTCCCTCATGATAGAAAACCTTTTAACCACCACCAGAGTGAGCAACAGCCCCAAAACCCCAAAACAAACCCTTCCACCCCACAGCTGAAAGCCATGCTCCCCCCCCCCGAACAATGCTGCAGGGCTCCCTACTTGCTGTTCAGCATGCAACTGGTGATCCTCTCATAAATTCAGTGATTCAAGCTCTATAATCATCATAACACAATTTAGAACAAGCTGCGAAAGACAGAACATACAACATGAGTTTGTTAACCAGCTGCAATTTAAGTTTAAAGCTAAACCTTTGCTTAATTTTACTTTAACTAACATCAGATATAAATGTGTAACTATATACTACTATATATAATTAATATATGTATAATTGTTTTTTTGTTTTTTTTAAACCCAGTTTTGGTGTGGGCTCCAGCCACAGCAGCCCACCTTGGCCTTGCGAGGCCCACTGCTCCCACACCTTAACTGAGATTCCTGATTTCTAAACCCAACATCCAGACTGTCTTGTGCAATTGCACCTCTTGTCTGACCTCATGTGCTAGCTCCTCCCCTTTGTGATGTCACATCTCTCCTTAAACAACCTCCATCTCTTCCTTTTGTCCTGCCTGCGTAGCTGACCCCTCCCTTCCCCTTCCCTTCTTAGCTTGTCCCTTCCTTCCATCCCCCTTCTTTCCAGGTGGCCTCCTGACAATCTGGGCTGCCCTTTCAATAGGGCAACCTCTTATGTTGCTTGGATACCTGCCTTCCTCCCAAGACCAAGCGAGGGGAAATAATTGCCAGTGGAGTGAATGGACAGTTGCTACAAATGCCATCTGTGGTGCCAATATGCCAACTGTGCATTTACCTGAGGGAAGGGGAGTTTGCATTTACAATTAATATAAGCTTAATAACAAACTATAATCAGGAAGGGAATACACAGTACCAACCATCAAAGGAATTCAGGCTATTTCCAGGTATGTATTTGACATGCAGCAAAAACCAACATGAGGGGGGAAAACTGAACAACATGAGAAGAAGGAGGAAAAAGAGAGAGGGATGGAAAAAGAATCATCTTGACAAGTTTTCTAAGAGGAAGAGGGAAGGGGGAAGGGAGAAGAGCAATGCTGGTATTCACATAGTAGATAATGAAGCCATCTTTACCCAACTGAACTGTGTAATGAGCACTTTACCCCAAAAGGCTTGTGAAGATAAAATATCAGCTACTTTGTGTTTGTATGGCTTAGGCTGTACCAAAAATGAGACTCCAAAAATCTCTAAAACATAGTTTTAAACTTAGTTGAGCAACTTCTAAACATTTCCATTGAGGATCCAAATGCATTATCAGCTAAGAGACAGGGCACTGATTCTGATTGTGACTTTGTCTATTTAAAAGTATCCTACAAGAGCTTTATAATAAAATATTGGAAAATGCCCATTTGTTGGATTCTCTTGATCTGCATGTCATCCCTTCTGACAGTTGTATTGGCCCACCTTTGTGTGGGACTGAGAACTTAAGTTGGGATAATGCAGACTCTATTTCAAAGTTAAATACCGTGTATAATCTTCTAGTTATGAATCGATTTGAAATCCTGACCAATACAGAGGGATGACTAACAAATTTGGATATTGCAGACCTTGGTTATATTAAGCTAATTTCATGGAATATAGCAAGCTTGAATACTAAATGGGTGGATACAGAATGGCTGGACTTAATTAGGAGCTGCAACATGATTTGCTTACAAGAGACATGGCATAATAAAACTCAAGATCTTGCTCTGAATGGTTATACTGTGTGTCATGTCCCAGGCATTAGAACTGCCAAGATGGGCAGATATGCTGGGGGCCTTGTAACATGGATCCAGATTAATCCAGCTATCAACGCAGAGATTATTTTGGCCAATCTTCATTTTCAAGTTTTTCTTATTCAATATTCAAAGAGATCCTTTTGTTTGATTAATGTTTATATACTGCTCTCTAAAACTAAAAACTGGTCACCTGAAATCTGGAATCACTTAGAGGATGCTATTCACTTGGCCTGGGCCAGTACAGACTGTAAGGACATTTTATTATGTGGTGATTTTAATGCAAGGGTAGGCAATAATTTGATGGGTTTGTGGACTGTAGTTTTCATCTTCTCTGCCATCAGCAATCTCACAATCTCCTTAAACAGTCAAAGGGCTACAAAACAAATAACCCAGGTAATAAGCTTATTGAATTACTGATGACACACTACTTAGCCCCAATTAATGGTCATATTAAGAGTGATTTATGGGTGAATATACCCACCATTCTGCCAGAGGTCCCTCTACTATTGATTACTTTTTCTGGAATGGTGGCATGTCCTTATGGGAGTAATGTCAGGTACTTATGAGAGCTGAAAGTGGCCATCTCCCTCTGGTCTTTCAATCAAAAAATCTCTCCTTCAATAGGCAGTATACTCTTCTACCAGCAATAGAAATTCATAATCAAACAAGAATCAGCTGGTGGAATTCTAAGAGTCCCGTAATCAAACCCATTCTTCAAAATATTATTTCCTCACTGGATAGTTCTGGTTTGGATCATCCAAATATCTGTAGTAATTTAGAGATGGCTTTCGAGCAAATAAAACTTCTTTTGACTAAGGCAAATGCTCAGCCAACTACGAACTCCCTAAATCAGAATTGGTTTGATTCAGATTGTAAGGCAGCTAAGTCCCAGCTAAATTAGCTGATTAGAAACTGTATAATAAATGCTCATAATAAAAACTATAAGTTATTAAAAAAGACTAGAGAAAGCTATAAGTGTCTGTTGAAAACAAAGCAAGTTCAATTTCAACAAAAACAGTGGAACAAGATGCTGGATGCTATTTACAGGAATGATTCTTAATCTTTCTGGCTTATGGCGGCAAAAGGCACAAATAATCTCAAATTTGAGATAGACTTATATATTGGCCTAGATACCTGGGTTGACTTTTACAGTGCCAAGTGTTATTCACCAACTACAGAGCAGAGCTTGTCTCTTGATGTTGATAAGGCTAGGTTCATCTATTTCACCAGAACAGAAGTATATTTCTCCATAGTTCCACTAAAGGGTAATAAGGCCTCAGGGGCAGACCTTATTCCAAATGAAGATTTTGTTGCTGAAGTTTCTGACTGGTCTATTATTCTAACACAGTTTTTCAATATACAGTATGTTGTTATAAACTAGAGTTCCCTAGATCTTGGAAGGGGGCAATAATTATTTCTATTTGCAAAAAGGGGGATGGGGATAAGTTGGATCCGTCAATGTATCGCCCCATATCCCTGATAGATAATCTAGGTACAATTTTTGCAAAGCTAGTGCTAAAAAGTCTACAGGAACAATTACAAACACTTGGGGTCTGTCAGATTTGCAGGCAGGTTTTAGGCCTGAGTTTAGTACAACTGACAATTGTTTCATTATTACACATCTCCTTGAAAAGTACATTCATATCAGAAAACAAAAACTTTATGCTGCTTTCATAGACTTTAGCTCAGCATTTGACACAATTGACAGATCCCAACAATGGCTCTGTTTGAAAGAGAAAGATGTCTCTCGTGAATTAATTACCATAATTAGGGAGTTATACAGTCAGATATGGGCCCAAGTGAGGCTTTGGTAGAAGTGGTCAACTCTCTTCCAACTTTGAAACAAATACTGGGGTCAAGCAGGGTTGTGTACTTGCACCAACCCTGTTCTGTCTCTATACAGATTGACTACTATGCCAATTACAGTCTTCAGGAACCGACTCCCAAAAAATTCTTAATAAGCATATTGCTATACTTGCATATGCCGATGACTTAGTCTTATTTTCTGTCACGCAGTCTGAGCTACTTCAAAAGCTTAATATTCTGGCCAATTATGCAAATAATGATAACTTGTAGGCCAATGGGTATAAAAGCCAGGTTATGATGTTTGGTTCCAATTGTATACATAAAAAAAGGAAAATTGACCAACAATTTCTTAATACTGTTAAACACTATACCTATTTAGGGTAAGTGCTTTCCTGGAATGGTAAATGGTCCAAACATATTAATCAGTTAAAGATTAGGCTTAAACAAACTGCTGCATCACTTAACTCCTTTAATAGAAAATTTGGGGGTAAATCTATAAGACCATTGTTAATAGCCATTAAGGCTAAATATTACACTCAGGCAGCTTTTTCTAGTGAAAATTGGTCTGTGTCAAATGACAATTCACTTGAGATTCCGTTATCTAAATTATAGAGGTCTAGTATGGGATTTGGCAATTCAGTCCCTTCAGTGATTATTAGAGCAGATGTAGGTCTAACAAATCTTCAAAGCTACATGGGCTGCTAAGAAAGTACATTTTTGAATTAAACTATTATAATTAATGGGCTTCCCTTTTTCACATTAGGAAACTGTGGCATAATTTGCCATTATAAAGGCGCGTTTATAACGGAAAACACGTGCACAGTTTTCCCCACACTGCGCATGCTCGAACTCCTCGCTCGCTGTGTCCGTCCTGAACAGGAAACCCTTCAACTACCCAAACCCACCATGGAGAGAAACTGCCACGGACACTCAGCAGTAAGTAATTTTTCAAACTACTTCAAATGTTCCACACAGCTACTGGATGGACCCCCATGACAATATTTTAAATAAAGTGAAAGTGGACCTTGCATGTTGAGGTAATCTGACTATGCCGGCACAGCAGTTTTTTTTTTTATTTTATATAATTGCTGAGGTGAAAAAGGGAAACCTAACAATTATATAAAATAAAATATGGGTCTCGGTGTGTAAACTCGAATTTACCTACACCCTCGGGGTTTGATGCTATGCATAAACCCCTTGGGTATGTGTAAATTCTCATTACACACTGAGACCCATACTTTATCCTATATACAATATGATCATAATCGAATTTCATCCCTTGCATTAATGGAAAAATATTCTTGGCTTAACTTAGGTCACTTACAATCTAACTGGCTTTCGCATGTTTTCCATATTCTTCACCATACTGATTTAGAATTTTTAAGAATTTATCAATCTAGGGGGATAAAAATTAGCCTTAAATATCAGAAATCTGTGACTAATAGAATTATTGTCAAATACAATATTCAAGACCTCGATCTCATTTCAAAACTTCATATTTCCCCTTGGCTAAGAGTAAATGATAGGTCACATTATTATCAATCTTACCTTGACCTAATCATGGATAATAAGTTGAGAGTGCTGTATACTAACTTTAGGCTGGAAGTTTTTTTCCAAGCTGTGTTCTCTCTGCAAGATATCAAAAGGGTTTGAATATACGTGACAGCTACTGCCAGTGCTCCTTTCAATATCTAGAGAACTTGTTCCATGTTTTTTTTTTTTTGTGTCAGTACTTGGTATAATCAGCTCAGGGAAAAATGGTTAAAACCTATTTTTGACGTAATAGCAAAAGAGGATCAATTCTTATTGCTGAATATATTTTTTACAACAGGTGATGAAGCAATTGTATATGCAGTTGCGAGGTATATTGAGGCAACCATAGATTACGGGTTAAGCTCTTTAAACCCAATTAAGGATTCTAGGTCACTGTTAGGACAAAATACTGATATGAGATTATACCTATTGATTTTTCTGGAGATGATAGCAAATGAGTTGTATTTCATAAAGAAAACATTAGTATTTATATCTCCTAGCTAAATTATACACGACTGTATTGGTGCTTTGGCTCTACGTGTGCTTATGCCAAGATATTATTGCACTGTTTTTAATCATTGTTTGTATTACTCCTAGAACTGCCATATTTATATTTATGTATTTTTATAAGTATGTACTGTATGCCTTGATAATTTGTAATGGTCTTTAGACTGATCAATAAAAGATTAACTAACATCAGTCAAGTCAAACAAGTAAAATCACTGTATATGTTCACTGTTTCTTGAGGCAAAGATGTGACAGAGACCCAACAGAAGACAGCCATGCCTGGCAGAAAGTATAGCCCATGACACCATGAAGTCTGCAGTGCAGTCTTACTAGCCAGAAGGAGAGACAGATTGGACTAGTATAGATGGTGATGCTTTGAGGAGAGTGCTGATTCTTCAGGGAGCTTTGCAAAACATTCCTTATGCCTTCTGGAAAGTACCAGCTTAATAACTGTAAACATGAAACCAGTAAATACACCTGATTGAGATGACCTTCATATTCCTAACTGATATAAACTGGACTCTGATTTAGTTTGATGATCCAAACTGGGGGGTAAACCACCATGGTGACCAAGAAATGTTAAAGAGCAGCTGGCACCTTCAGGAGAACTTTAACAAAACATAATATTTAGACACTGTCCATCTTGTAATTCACATTAATTCTGTATTTCTCCTGCCCATTATTTTTTACTGATGTTATTTGCATGAAAACAAGATATTTGCTCCTAAAAAGTGTATCTAGACCATTTGCTTTCTCCCTACCTGAGGGCATAATGCACTGTTTGTGACATCACAGTTATTTCAATGGCAACAGATTGTGATGTCACAACACAGGATTATGACTTGAAGTAGGGAATAAGCTATAGAGGCAGATGAACTCTAAGGGATAAACAGCAAGTATTCATGCAGATTTCCTCAGTAATAAATAAGTGAGAGGAGAAATCTATAGAATATATACAGAATACAAGCTGAATTGTGCCTAATTATTATATTTTTCAAAGTTTTCTTTGTGGCATCAGTAGCTCTTTAAGGTCAGCATATAAATCATTGCTTATCTGGATGGAGGAGGTGTATACTTTTCCTAACTGTTTGAATTAAACTATTTCCTTTATTCATGAAATGTATCATGGTAATTCAAAAAGTACTACTGGCCATGAAACTGTGAATTTATTAATTCAGTTATTGTACATGCTATGTTTTTATTAGGTATTTTCAGTAACAAAACTAAAGTATCTGTTTGATTAGAATTTTGGTGTGGACATTTTCCTTTGTGTCTTATACCTGGGTGCAAAAATTTACTTACACAATGGGGAAATAAATAACACTATCCCCTTATAGCTCAGAACAAGATCAACATTAAAAACAATAGAAACATAGAAACATAGAATTTGATAGCAGATAAGGACTGCTTGGCCCACCCAGTCTGCCCATTTCCCTACCTACTGGATAAGCTGCAGATCCTAGTTAACCAGCAGCCTACTTCTTCCTACCCCAACCCCCTAGAATGGCCTTATGACTGTCCCATGCATGCTTGAATTCCACCATTGATTTTGACTCCACAACCTCCTCGGAGGCTGCTCCATGCATCCACAACCCTCTGTGAAAAATACTTCCTTAAATTACCTCTGAGCTTCCCCATCTTCAAATTGTGCCGCCTTGTTCTTGCACACCTCTTTTTGAAAGATGCTACTCTCTTGGACTTTGTTGATTCCCTTGAGGTACTTGAACATTTCTATCATGTCCCCCTCTCCTCCTTTCCTCGAGGCTATACATATTAAGCTCCTTTCATCTCTCTTCATATGTCTTCCGTGCAGACCCTGCACCATTTTAGTTGCTCTCTCTGACAGCTTCCATCCTGTCTATGTCTTTGCAGAGATTGGGTCTCCAGAACTGCACACAGTACTCTAGATGGGGTCTCACCAGCTGTCTGTACAGAAGGATAATAACTTCCTGTTTTCTACTGGTGATGCCTCTCCCTATGCATCCCAGTATCTCCCCAGCCTCCTTGCTTCCCCTCACATTGCTTGCCCACCTTTAGGTCATCTGATATGACTACCCTCAGGTCCCTTTCCATTTTTGTTGTTGTTAGTATCTCACCCCCATTGTGTACTCTTCCCTGGGTTTTGTTTCCCAGGTGCATTACTTGCACTTCTTAGCATTGAATCTAAGCTGCCATACATTTGACATTCCTCTAACCTTGCCAAGTCCCTTCTCATCCTTTCCACCCCCCTGTGCATCAACTCTGTTGCAGATCTTTGTGTCATCTGCAAAGAGACATACTTTTCCTTCCAGTCCCTCTGCAATGTCGCTTATAAAGACATTGAAGAGGATCAGTCCTAATACTGAACCCTGTGGTACCCCACTAGTAACCCTCCTTTCTTCTGAGTGGACTCCATTTACTATTACTCTCTGTGTCCTATTCTCCAGCAAATTCTTTACCCAGGCTGTCATCTTGGGACCCACTCCCAGGCTGGCTAACTTGTATATTAATCTTTTGTGTGTCTGAAGCTTGAACTACCTTGGTCTGGAGATGTATTTAATAAAAGAAGCATCCTTAGTAATGAGTAGTGAGGCTGATGGTTCATCCTTAAAACCCATTCTTATTGGTAGCAACATATGGTGTCAGAACCATCCATTGCTTATCGTGACCCAAAATGATGGCAAAAGATAGAATGAATTAAGTCACCCGGTGTTTCAATAGAATTATTATTTGGACACAGCTGCAATGCAACTGTTACACCATTACCATTGTAGAGATATCCTATCTTTATTTATGATGTATCTTGATTGTTGTACTCATGGGTGAGCAGCTACAGTGCTCACGCTCATATTGCTTTGCTTACCAAAGGAGTGTGACCTACATTAGACAGCATTCTCACTCATGTTCAGAGTTTTTGGTAATTGTGAATTAAGTGGATTGCTGTGTTCTCCAGCTAGCTTAGTTGCTTGTTAATATACTTTCCATAGCATGGTTCCCCAGTGGAAATAACTTTTATAACTAATTTATATATCTATAGCTAAAGAAATATAAAGAGATAAAGTGTGTTGGAGGGCTTAAAATAATGTGTAGTACTACTAAGTACTGACAAATTTAAATGATGGAGATTGGGAGTGTTTTCAAAGTAAGGCCATCTTAATCTGTGCCAGTACATGTGGGCCCCAGTATTCAGAAGTGGACATTCGTGCCATGCAGAACATAGCGTGACCATCAGGGAGGCATATTTATACAGGCAACATGCCCTCTTTGGCTCATGCTGACTTTATGAATATTGAGTTATGGTAGGCTGTGCAAAGGTCATTTTCATAGTGTACCACAGGTCCCTACTGGCAACAGACACACTGGGGCAAAGGAGGATAGCACATCCCAAATAGGTTAGTGCCTTTGCTCCATGGTGCCCTATTCAGAAATCGACATGCTAATGATCACATATGGCATGCAAGGCACTTAGGGGTCATTTGCATGCAATTATGTGGCCATAAGAAGATCTTTGGAATGCCTCTATGCATTTTTATCCATGGAGGCATTGTGAGGAGCGTTGACCATTGCTCCCACCCTCGCCCAATCCACATTCACTACCACAGATAAATCCCTGCAAGTCTAGTGGTATACCCCTCTCACTCTGATGACCAATGTACTCATAAAGCAACCCAGATAGTCTGCTGATACCCCCCCCACCTCAATTCCCATTGTAAAATGACATCCTCTCTCTGGCCCACTTACTCGGCACCCACCACTCTTCCCCCTCCTGTCCAGCACCCAACTCACCCTACAGAGTCCATCCACGACTGTAGGCAGGGCAGTGGATGGCAAATGGCACAGACACTCTCTTCACCACCTCATCCATCTGCCATCCAAATAACTGGGTCCAAGTGTGTGTGAGTACTGTAGAAACATCTGTTTCTACAGGATGCGTGCACTAGGTTCCAGTCATTCAAATGACAGTCATGGAGTTGATGAGATGAGGGGCTGTGCCTGTCACTATCCACTTCTCTGTCTGCAGTCATAAACAGGTGTTTTGGGATGAGCCAGGTGCTTGACAGCTGGGTGGAGGGTGTTGAGTGCTGAGTAAGTGGGCTGGGGGAGAGATATTTTACAGCATAGATTGGGGCAGATGGGAGCACCACTGGACTGCCAGGGTTGCTTTATTTGTACAAAAGGCACCTGAGTGGGAGGTGGGTACCAACAGATTAATAGGGTAAGTTATACATTTTACAAAGGGATGGGGGAAGTGCCACTGGACTACCAGGGCTAATTTATTTAAACATAGGGGATTGAAGTGAGATAAGGGTACCAATGGACCAGCAGAGTTTATTTTTTTTTGTACATCGGGGATTGAAGTGGGAGAAGGGTACTACTGGACCACTAGAGCTGATTTATTTGTATCTCCAAAAATCTAATAAATAAATACATTTGTACATTGGGGATTGGGGTGGGAGAGGGGTTCCACTGGACCTCCAGGGTTGATTTATTTGTACTTTGGGGATTGAATTAAGGTGGGGACAACTGGACTACCATGGCTAATTTATTTCTACATTGGGGCTCAGAGCAGGAGGACCCCCTGGACTACCAGGATTAACTTATTTTTACATTAAGGGTCAGGGTGGGAGGGGGTAGCATTTGACTACCAAGGTATGTTTTAGTTTTTGCAACAGGATTGGGGCTGGAGGGGAGTCAGTTTCACAACATTACTTGGCACCAGTGCTGCTGCGGGTCAGGGGGTCATGCATCACGGTGCACATTGATAAGAGTATGATTTTGGAAGCAATAAATAGTGGTGCATTGGCAGCCTTTTAGCACTTCCAAAATCCTCTACCTATACCCCTGCATACTGTATGCAAGAGGCCTTCCTCATTTGCATGGGCACAGAGATGTATTTAGCATGCTTTTTCTATCCACTGAGCACTGCACTATAGGCCCCTTTCAATATGGCTTTTACCCTCTTCAGACATGCTGTGTCCAGTTAGTGTGGTACTACAGTATTCCTGTTAGCGCCATGCATACTTTCTGCATATTGGGGCCTTGATGTTTAAAATGAAAAGATTTAGATTTCATTTTGCATACACTTTCTGAATACAGAATCAATTTCAGCTTATAGAAATAGGATTAGGTGCCGATTTGGAGTAATTCTAACTAAATGCTGTTTTCCTATTTATGTCACACATTTCTTATTCACTCCTTATATCATCACAAATCTTTTGTGCTTCCAAAAGCTTTGTCTGCAATACCATCAAGGGGTAATAATTAAAATAGCATAATAAGTGACTTCTATCATAGAGATAAGGGCTGTTCTAGTATAAGTGGTCCTTCTCATGCAGTCAGAGCACAGAACAACTGCAATACATTTATCTTTCCAAAACTGCAGTAAACCCAGTTAGCAAAATGGCATGCTAATTCTTGTGCCCTGATTGGCTCATCTGATTACATCTACAGTGAATGGCATTTATTCATAGGCAATCATTTCATCATGGACCTCTCACTCAACAGATGTTGCTCTTAGGAAATTATGATTTCATGGAAAGTAACACAAATAAGCATTTTTTACAATAAATGAATCTGCATACAAAACAATAACAGCATAAATCTAGTCAGCCATGACAAGATAGCTCTGGAAGGAATGTGTCCTGATCCATAAAATGAGCCCAGAGTTCTTTAATACCCCTGTGCCTACCCATTACTATTGGGGAATTATCAGCTATTACAATTAAATTACAGGCAGACATTTAAAGATGACAGAATATTTTTTTTTATTTATTTAGTTGTTTAACCAGGAGTAGCACACTAAGCTGAAAGCTTTTTTATAGGAGTGACCTGGGAGCATAGGGAAGTTAAGTGACTTGCTCAGGGTCACACAGTATGCAAGTGGAAGCTGTGGGATTCAAACTCAGGTCTGATCTGTTGAATGTCACCAGATTTGCAGCTCAGCACCTTAAACCACTGCACTATACTGCCTCAATATTTTTCCAAGGAAGGACTAGCTGTTTCCCCAACCCTTTCAGTTTTAACTTCCTTGCTCTCTCAGTAATGGTTTCAGTGCTTCAAGCATCATTCTGTTCCAGATGGCAGCTCACAGATTTGGTGGCGTCAGTTTGTCTTTCATTATCCAATGGTTTCTCGACAGCTAGCTCATCATGCAAGGCAGTTTTTAAACATGCTAATTAAAAACTAGCCAATTAGATGAACCATGTCTAAGAACATCACAGAGCTGGATTGTTTGTTGTTCTTCTTGGAGGTTCTTGAAGAATTTATTTTCTTATGTTGTTTACATAATTGGGCCTTTAGCTTCTATACATGAAGAAAGTCATTTCCACTCTTTATCTTAACATTTCAAGGATTTATTTTTCAGTTTTAATAATCAGGAGATAGAACATATTACAGCAGCATAAAACTGTTTCTGTTATCTGTGACCCTTAAACAAACTCCAGCAACTCAGCTCCTAATCTATTATGTGAAAGTAGTCCCTGCTTTTGGTTTATAACATAGTAACAAGGTAATTTAAGGTTGGAAGGGACACTCAACCCATCATGCCTGTACCCCTGCCTCCATAAGCAGGGGAAAAAAGGATTCTCTGCAAACATGTACCAAGTTATAAGGATTCTCTACCCACCCTATCATCCAAGGTACCCATTGATTCCCTTGGTAAACAGACATTTGTCAAGGCATCCCTTGAAGGCCTGCAGTGCCTTAATATCCACGGTCCTCACTGCTAGACTGTGTCACAGAACCACCATCCTCTGGGAGAAAAAGGACCTCCCAATGTTACCCCTAACTTTACCACCACTGAGCTTCAGTGTGCCCCTGCAAGTATACATAACACTGAGATCTTGCCCCGTCTCAACCATTTTCTCCAGCGTGAACATGAAAATCACACCCACTGATGAAACTGTACTGAACTAAGAGCTGGTGCAATTTTTGTGAGTCTGCGCTATAAAGGCCTAATCAGATTATATACAGGTGTTATTTGATGCTTTGGTTGCATTTAGTATTTTGCTACACTAAGGCTAAACTTACTGTCGACATTTTATTATAATATTTGTGTATATTACAATGTCAGTCAGCAGTGCATTTGTTCCCCTCATACTGTTGCCAATTTTCTGTCCTGCTATGAACATTTTAAGGGCCTCCAGCCTCTTTTCCTTGATTTTTTCCCCCGCTACCCTGGAACATTTTAATGACCCTACATTATTTAACTGTGTTACTGCCCTTTTTGCATTGAGGAGAACATAACTGCATGCAGTACTCCAGGTGAGGCCTTACCAGGGCCTTGTAAACTGCAGGATCACTTGCACTGCTGGTTACACCCCATGTTATGCACCTCAGCATTCGACCATCCCTCTTGACAGCAGCTGCACACAGCGTCTTATGCTTTAGACCCTTGCCTATTATGGCTTCGGGTCCTTTTCCTCCTCCACTGCACCAAAAGGAGCCCAGCACAATGTGCAGGTCCTATTCCCCAAGTGCAGCACCTTGCATTTGGTTACATTGAATCGGAGGCTACAAGAAGGCTGATCAGTCACCCAGTTTGCTCAGATCCTCCTGGAGTTTGTCCCCATTCTCAAAGAAGTCAACTACCTTTTCCAAAATAGCATCATCAGAGAAACTGAGCGAGCTAGTGATCCTAGTTTCCAGATCATTAATGAAAAAGTTTAGCAGCAGTGGCCTCAATAGAGATTCTAGACTCTTGAAAGTATACAACATTATCAAAAAATGTCACCCATTTCCATATTTCCATTGGTCACAGTTTTTTTTTATTATATTTTATTCATTTTAAATAAATGAAAATGCAGTACAAGCATTCCATCCTGGAAACAGAGTGGCTTACACATGGAAATAATGTGCATCCAATCATAGACAGTAAACACTGTGGGCCCAATTCTTAAAAAGGGCTTAGAGAGGTGCAAGCTGTGACAAACAGCAGCTTGTGCAAAAGGCCATTGGGCCAGAGACCCTGCACCAGATTCTCGCACAGGAGGGGTCCAGGTGCCTAACTCTCTACACTTGAGGCAACCCCTCCCGTGCAGCACACGCCTGGTGCAAGGGAAGGGGCTGCCACAGGCTCCTTGCGGAGGGCACAAGCAAACCCTTCCCCAATCCCTGATATGCTCCTATCTTTACAATTAAAAACACCACTCATTGGCAGTATAGTGCCCCCTACCCCGATCCCTGATGTGCCCCTATTTTTATAAGTGTAAATATCTCTCATTGGCAGTATAGTGCCCCCCACCCTGATCCCAGATGTTGCCACTATTAATTATAGGAAATCCATATCCCCACCCCAATCCCCAATGTTCACATTATTAATACTATGGTAATTCCAATGGCCCCTTCCCCAAACCCTGATGGTGCCGGTATTATTAGGAAGTATATCCCTTGCCCCCCTCCTCAACCCCAAAGGTGCCAGCACTAATATTAAGAGCCGGTGACCAACACAGCCCACTTCACATCTCTGCAGCTGACTGCAGACTAAACTGTCAATGAGCCTGCTATAATGTGTATGTGTGTACACATTACAGTAGGTTCATTGACAGTTCAGTCAGCGGCTAGCCACAGAGGTGTGAGGTGGGCTGTGCTGGTCACTGGCTCTTAATATTAGTGTTGGCACCTTTGAAGTTGGGGAGGGGGCAGGGGATGTACTTCCTATTCACACTGGCACCATTGGGGTTCAGGGAGGGGGCCATTGGAATTACCATATTATTAATAATGTGAACATCGGGGATAAGGGTGGGGGACATGGGTTACCTATATTTAATAGTGGCAACATCAGGGAATGGGTTGGGGGCATGGGATTACTTAATTTTCATAGTGGCAACATTGGGGATTGAGGTGGGGGGCACTATACTGCCAACGAGGGATAGTTACAATTTTAAAGATAGGGGAACATCAGGGATCATGGGGGGGGATATACTGCCAACGAGGGATATTTATAATTATAAAGATTGGGTACATTGGGGATTGGAGTGGGGGGTACTAAACTGCCAACTATGGATATTTACAATTATAAAGAGAGGGGTAGATTGAGGGGGGACCATGGCACATTGCTGCAATGTGCATAACTCACACGGAGGGCACATTTCTGAGTACCCTTATACTAGCCCTGGCTGGTCTAAGGGTACTTAGAAATTTGCCTTTTGAGTGAGTTTTGAGAATACTGGTTTCAGGTGCTTTAGTAGCCTGTGTCTGCCACAAGCCCCTAGCGCCTTGCCCCCAGCCCATTTGGTGGCACACAGAAGGCACAAGCCCCATTTGGTGCAGGCAGCTTGCAGTGGATGCTGGCTGCCTTTATGAATCACTCCTGGTGCATCGTTTAGTGCAAGGAGCACCTTGCACCAAATAGTGGTATGCAAGCCCCTTGCGCCACCCAGGGAGCTTTAAGAATCGGGCCCTGCATCTCTGACATAACTATGAAATTGAGGTAGCTATCTTAATGTTCAGAAAGTCCACCATTTTTAGAAACTATTGTGTGGAACGGTAGCACATGAGCTAGTGGTCATTATCAAAATGAAACCTATCTCTTAAACCCAGTTTACTCTGGCCATTTCTACACCATGGTAGATGATCTGCTTATGAAAACTGCACAGGCATCAAACCATTGTGGCTCTTCTGCTTCTGTCCCAGACAGAGGAGTTGAACTGTTGTACATGGTTTCAAGTGCTGTATAAATGGTGGTCACTTTTCACCTTGCTACCCGAGGGTAATTTAGCATCACAACACACAGGGAACTCCTTGCAGCATGTGTCCCACAATGCAGTTCCCAAGAAACTGGTGTGATACTGGTGTGGAAGCAGATATTCTTATGTGGTATACACCACTGGCTTCATAAAGGACCAGGTGCAGACTGACACCGGTGTGAATCACACCGATGTGTAACAAACTGGTCAGTGTATATGGGGCTTTTGGGTCCAAGAACAAGCCATACCAAATATGGGGTAGTGGGTGCCACTGAAAAGTATGTGCCACTGATACCATCAATACTTAAACCAGATGGCCACTTAGAGTAGACAAATCCCAGTTGCCCAAACCATTTATAATAGGGCTCCATTATAAATCTGCTGGCTACAGTGGATCAATGGGGCCTAGTATAATGGACACCTGAGACCCATTAACACCTCCACAACTGCTGTAGCCTCCCCGCCACTTCCTACGGTTACTTGACCGCAGCTGAGGAGGTGTTAATAGACATCCATGGCACTACCTAACTGCTACAGTCTGTCTTATGAGGTGATAATTCCCAAAAGTCCCATGTCTTGCCCCCTTCCCCTCCATTACAGCTGTTTTCTCTCCCTGCAGTTTTCTTGGTCTGCCTTAATGAACTGGTCTCCGTTCTGTAAATCTGTCACTTATTCTTTGCCAAGTGTTTTCTTTCCCCAATCATGAAGCTGCCTTAATGAGTGAACTGATCTCTATTCTGAATGACTGTCACCTTTTCTTTTCTGATCATAAAGCTTACAGTGAATTCTCTTCTGCTCTGTACCACCCGAATCCCTCGATTTCCCTGGCCGTGAATGCAGAGGTTAGGAGGTGGGGCGGGGATAGTGGTGTGCAAAAGCAGTGATGTATAATAAAACAGCAAAGTAAGTCTGAGATAAATCATGCTATATGAAAGATGAGAGCAGGGCTGGCTGGGGCAAAAGTTGTGTGGTGTGACATACAGCCATTATTAAAAGGTGGGTGGAGCTGAAACTCTACAGTGTTTATCTGCACCTATGTAATTATTTAATTACACGCTGTTCAGTGTTGGACTGGAAGAGAAGGGAAAAGAGAGAGGTAGGCTGAAAAACCATAATGCTGAATCACAGAGCAACACAGCACTAGAAATGCATAATTTGGGTATGCTGGACAATGCTTATAATGGACAAATGTGCTATGTACACAGTAGTCTGTTATAAGCGGCTTTGACAGTACCAAAAGTTAGATCATAGATGGGGTGACATGACAGCTGGTCCCCCATCAATAATACATTCAGAGCTAAAGATAGTTATAGCAATAACACAGTATATGTAAAATGTAACCACTCTTAAGGAAGTGAGGAGTACAGTTACACCCCCATACATACACATTAAACACTTATTCTATTACATTTATGAATACTAAAAGAATGGAAAGTATCAGACCAGCTGCATGTTATAACATATATAGCTCTATGTAACATACTCCATATTATCCCAACAAGCCCTGATATAAAGCTTTTTACTGTGTGCTAAATTAAGAATCCACATTAATAATGAGAAAGCACTTACGGGCTGAATTTTAAGAAACAAACTTCAACAACTGTGAATAGCATGTCAACTACCGTATCTTTATAAAAAGAATAATTCCCTAAACTAATACTGGGATATGGAGTATGAGTAGAGTACAAACTGTCATACTGCAGATCTGGTACCCTTGGCTCAGTTGTCCTCGTGGTCTGTGAAATATGGCTGCCATTTCTTCTTCACTTCTAGTTTTGCTGCAAACTTGTCTACATCCACAAGATCCCTAAAAAGGTGAACTTGGTCCTCAAATACCAGTCTAAGTTTTGCCATGATGTGTGGGATCTCAAGGTCCCTCAATTTGCTGCAGACCATGTTGATTTTTTTCCGATGGTGTCACATTGCAAATGAGACATCTAGGAACAGGTGAACCATTTGGCCATACACACTTAGTGATCCATTCCTCTTTGTCATGTGGAGTATTTTATCCCTTGAACCCACACTATCTACCACCACCATGAGGATCGGTGGTGTCTCTTTAATTGGCCTACCTCATGGTCAAGTCATGCAGGCATTTACAACTAGTGTGCTAGATAGGTCACCCTCTTCCTCATATTGTTCCTTCAGGAAGTCATGGAAAAAAGTGGAGCACGGTCTTCTACTGCTGCTTCAGGCAACCCAATTACATGAATGCACATTTGATTTTCCAATAACCTGAGATGACTGCTCACATGCTCTGCATCTTGAGCTTGGCCCATTGTCTTTGTTTTACATTTGTCTGTATACATTTTTAGTTCATAAACCTCCACTTTTATTTGATCTACTGAGGTTTCCACCAATGTGAGAAGCTCTGCCATGTAATCAAACTTTCATTCATTGCCATCACTGAGGCCATCATTTTTTTTATTTTATGTCCCCAAAATTGCAATGCCTTCTCAGATCCTTCTGCTTCAGTTGGCCCTGCCTGAGCCGATCTTGTGCTGTCCTCTGATGTAGCTGCCTTTCCAGTCTCTTTTCAACTGTCTCCTGATGAGTTTCCATGATTTCGCTTCACCATGTTTCAAAGAAGATGTTCAGCTATTGAATGATGTTATATTTTTGGAGGTGAGGAGCAGCCTAAAATGTTTTTTCCACAGCTTAAAAGTTGTAGAGCTGCAGAGCTGCTAATTCGGCATCCATGTTGCTCATGCACCACAGTGCCCTCCCCCTATTGGTTACCATTTATAACATCATGTACAGTACATAGAACAGTAACAATAACAACTAGGTCCATGAAATGTTTAGTGTTGTTAAAATGCTACTCTTTTTATGACCTTCAGCATTATTCTGGTACTTTTACAGCTGATTAGCTAATTTGAACACAACTAATGTATATCTGAATGTCTAAATAAAAAAATCCACTTTTAAATTTCTCCACTTTTTAACTTATCTCCAGAGAAGTACAGTAAATTGCTAGAAAAAAGTAAATTGGGGGTTGATCAGCTATGATTGCTTCATTGCAGATAATTAGTAAGATGCTATATATTTTTTCAGCAAACCTTTTGTTGACTTTAGTGGGGTACCCGACATGGTCATCCTGTAAATGGTCAGATATAGCATATGATGTCTAAATGTGCTGACGATTCTGAGGAAACAGACAACAATCAGGACTTCTCGTTGAACCAAGTCAAGTTTTGAAAAATGTTTGCTGTTCACACATTGCAGTGGAAACATAGTAATCAAACTGCATTTGTTGAGAGAAAATTGCTTCTGCTAAGACAGACAAACATGCAGATTAGTTTATACAAAGCCTGTCCCACTGTATAGGCTAACGAAGCCCTGTTATGTTTTTCATGATTCACTTTGGCAGTGCAGACGAGACTTAAGTTTGTGACCTGTGGAAGCTCATCTGTCAAATAAAAATAGCAACAGCATCCCTGATGGAAGAATCACTACTAATTATATGCTATTATATACTGCTTGAAAGCTGAAATTATTCCTGAAGAACTCATGCAGCAACCTTATGTATGCTGTTTATTTTTTTAGAAAATGCTATGACCAAACTGAAACCTCTTGCTCTTAAGTTCTGAGTTGCAATAAATTGCCTAGAATCTGATGAAGATTCCTTGTATGGCTGATGTTTTGCATGGGTTTTTATTACTTGTACTTACTTTTAATTATTTGCAATTTTATTTTTTAACCATTGTATCTTTGTCTTTTTTTTTTTCAACCTACTTACATAGAAACATAGAAACATAGAAGTTGATGGCAGATAAGGACCACAAGGCCCTTCCAGTCTGCCCATTTCTTTTTTTACCTTATGAACAGGGACCCTGGTTTTCTATTTTTACCGGTAACACCGGTAACAATCACGGAATCCTGCTTGGCTTGCGGATTTTGAATTCTTGTACCGGTGCCTCACGGAAATTGCATGTCACTGCACAGAATCGCTAAGATTTCAGTATCTTTTAAAAAATTTTTTATTTTCTCTGTCTATGTCCCCTTCTCACAGCATCGGTATTCCCTAGCTTTACCCCCAGGTAATGCTCAGGAGCTCCTGTGGGCCTGCCCCTATCCTGCCTGGGTTGTACTCCCCCAGGTGGGAAGGGAGCGGACCCTAGGTCACCCCTCCACACTCCCTTACTGTGTGTCGGGCAGCCCAGTGGGTCCCTCATGGAGCCTGGTTATGTAGTCTGGGGCACCTGGGTCCCTTCTGCCAGTGGCTGATATGGGGTGATTGTTCCTGGTTTTCTGGTCTCTGTCCCTGAGGGCACCAGCACTAGAGATCCAAGGAGGTAGGTCACATAGAGACATGCCACTGCTCCAGATCCTGGCTAGCGTCCTCCCCTCCTGATCACTCTGCAGCACCATTGCACCACCACCCGTGGTGACACCAGTGGTTGTAAAGAAGCAGGACCTGCAGCCCACCCTCCCCAGAGGAGGAGAGCAGTTCCCCAGGTGCTCAATCCTACTCCCCTGGCCAGACCACCAGCAACCCGAGTTTGCTTCTGACCCTAGGTCACTGGCATTGCAAGCAATAGTGCTACTGCAGCGCCAGTGGGCTGACCCAGATTTCAGCATCTTAAAATGAATGCTGCTGTGCTTTGCATTCTTTCTGCTTTACTGCATATAGAAACAGTAAGGAAATCACCTGCACTGCTTTGTTGTAATCAGCCATTCAGTTTAAGCACCCATGCCTAGTGGTTAGAGTAACAAACGGTGATTGAACTGGGTACATCTAGCAGACTTGGGTTTGAGTCCCACAACCTCCACTTGCATCCAAGCAAGTCATTTAACCTTCCAAGTGCTTGTAGGTCACTCCTTAAAACAAACAGTTCTGCCTAGTGGGCCTTACCTGCATTACAAAGAATATGAAAAAAAAATACCAATATACTAACATACTAAAATGCCAGCAGAATAGGCCTAATGGTCTTTCGTGTCTGCTCGTTTGGTCAGTCCCAACCTAGGTGCTGACCTTGCTATCCCCTCGCCTTCTCTGGCTTCTCCTTCCCAGTTCCGGATATTCTTGCTGCATTGGATTTGCTTCCACCCTTCCCTGTACCTGTCCCACCCCTCTTGAACCCCTCCACTGTCTCTGCCTCCACCAGCCCCCTAGGCAGTGCATTCCATGGCTCCACCACCCTCTCAGTGAAGTAGCACCTCCTCCTTTCTCCCCTGAATCTTCCCCCCTCCAGCTTCCAGCCATGCCCTCTAGTGGCCCCTTCCTCCTTCCTTTGAAGCACCCCGACTGTTCCTCTGCTATTTACCCTCTTCATGTACCTAAAGACCTCTATCATGTTCCCCCAGTCCCTTCTCTCTTCCAATGTGTACATATTTAGCTCTTCGAGCCTCTCCTCATAGGTCCTGTCCCCCAAGCCCCAAATCATTTTGGTTGCCCTCCTCTGGACCCTCTCCAGGAGGTTAATGTCCCGCTTTAAGTGTGGCCTCCAAAACTGCACGCAGTACTCCAGGTGCGGCCTCACCAAGCAGTTATACAGAGGGAGTATCACTTCCCTCCTTCTGGAGGTGATCCCCCTAGCGATGCATCCCAGCATCCTGTTGGCCTTGGCTGCTGCCCTCCTACAAGTCTCAGAGTTGTTCATCTTGACATCCACCACCACCCCCAGGTCCCTCTCAGCCATCGAGACTTGTAGCATTCCCCCAGGGTGTACACTTGGCCTGGGTTTCTGGCCCCCAGGTGGAGTACCTTGCATTTCCCTGCATTGAACCTCAGCTTCCACTTTCTAGACCATCTTTCCAGAGCCTCCAGGTCCCTCTGTAGGGCCACCCTCCCCTCCTCCCCATCCACCACCGCCCCCAGTTTGAGTCATCTGCAAAGAGACTCATCTCACTCCTGATTCCTGTCCTTATGTCAGATACGTAGGCATTAAACAGAAGGGGCCCAAGGACTGATCCCTGTGGGACCCCACTAATGACCCTCCTTGGGGATGAGACTATCCCACCAACTACGACCCTCTGGGTCCGGTCCTGGAGCCAATTGCCTATCCATCTGATCATCTGGTTCCCCACCTCCATTTCTCCCAGCTTATCCAACAGGCCCACGTGAGGAACAGAGTCAAATGCCTTGCTGAAGTCTAGAAAGAGGACATCCACTGGTCTACCCAGGTCCAAGGCACTTATCACCCAGTCATAGAACTCCACCAGGTTTGTCTGACATGATTTCCCTGGGATGAATCCATGCTGTCTATTGTCCAGGCACCCTGACTTATCCAGGTCTCCCCCTAGCCTCTCCTTGACAATGCCCTCCATCACCTTGCCTACCACCGAGGTCAGGCTGACAGGCCTGTAGTTCCCTGCCACCTCCCTTGATCCCCCCTTGTGGATAGGCACTATATGTGCCACCTTCCAGTCTTGGGGCACCCACCCTGTCCTCAGAGAGATGGTGAAAAGCTCTGCCAGGGGTTTCGCCAGGACATCTGCAAGTTCCTTCAACACTCTGGGATGTAATTTATCTGGCCCCGGTGCTTTCTCCGTCTTAAGGGAGCTGAGGGCTTCCCTCACTCTCTCTGCTGTGATTTCCACTTCCGGTACCCCTTCTTCCTGCTTAGCCCTCCCCCCACCTGCCAGTGATGCCTCCCCCTCTCCCCAGACCTGCCGATCGGTAAGGGTCCCCCCCTCCTCAGTATCTCTGTCTCCTCCCATGTATGATGCAGCACCCCCATTTCCCTGGTAAAACTGAGGTGAAGTACTCATTTAGTACCTCAGCCTGCTCCCCGGGTCTTGTGCCCATCTCCCCTGATTTAATCCTGCTAATCTGCCCCTTCACCTTCGTTTTCTCCAATGTATCTAAGAACCCTTGTTCCTCTCCTCATTTCCTAGCCCAGGTTCTGCTCCTTCCTTGCCTGTGCCTCCACTGTAGTGGCCCTTCTAGCCATCAGCTCGTACTCCCTCGATCCCTTTCACTCCTTGAGCACTTGGATTGCTTATAGGCTGCTTTCTTCCCCGCACCACCTCCTGGACCTCCCTGGTCCACCAACAGGAGTTTTAGGCCCTGCATTTTCGTCTTACTCTTGCACAGGTGCTGGTAGCATCCTGCACCCCTCTCTGATGATTTCCCACCTACTCTCAGCGTCCATGTCTGACTAATCCCATCAAATGCTCATAAGGATCCTTCCCATTTCCTTAAATCCGCCCCCTGAAGTCGGTTACTTCCGTCCTTTGTGCAGCCTTCTACCCTCCTAGGTCCAGGCAGAACCAGACCGTGGCATGGTCACTCCCGTCAATGGTCCCTTACCTCCAGGCCCCAATCTGGTCACTGTCTGCCAGGACCACATCCAGTACCGATGCCTCCCTAGTCAGGTTCCCTCACCTGCTGAGTTAGGGCGCGTCTTGAAAGACATCCAACAACCTCTGTTCCCTGGTCACAGAGGATGTCATAGTCTCCCAGTCTGTTCCTGGCATGTTTAAGTCCCCAACACCACCACCATTCCTCTGCCCAGTCTGCAGTGTTTCCTAACATCTGCCACCAGACTGTCCTCCAGCTCCTCCGCCAGGGCAGGGGGTCTATACACCACTCCTATTTTTACTCTCTTGCCCCCCCTTGTTATCAAGGTGACCCAAATCACCTCCACGGTTCCCTCCGCCTCCTCTACTCCCCCTATGCCAATGCAGTTTTTGACTATCATTGCTACCCCTCCTCCCCTTCCCTCTCCCCTGTCCTTCCTGAACATAGTGTATCCCTCCAGGTTCAGGTTTACTACATCATAGAATAGAAGTCAGGGTACCATATAATTTACTTGAGTTTTACTTGGACTGCAATGATTTTGTATAGGTAAAGATAAATATTCAGATATGTTTTATAAGCTTGTTTTTAGATTTTAGTCAGGTTTTATTGTATTCTTTGCATATAAGCATCTAGGTTGTAGATTGCTAAGCATGGGACCACTGTTACCAACTAACTTATTCAAGTTTATAATCAGTAGGGCCACCCAAAATCCTTAGTTGTTTTAATGAAAACTAGTCTGAATGAAAGTATGTTTACAAAGAAGAAACTGCCTTACTATTTATGAAAAGACTTCACAGTTAGCACTCCATTTAGGTGAATTGAATCATTTGCACCTTTTCTCCCACCTGCTGGTTCTGTCTCTGTGACAACAAAATGTTTTCTGATAGACTGCTTCAACAAAAAGCAAATGTTAAGTGTTTAAGAGTACTTAACAAGGTAAGACCCCAGGGGCTGTATGATGCTGGTGGGCAGAGTAGTGCTCAATTCACATCTGAACAAAGACATGAAAACTGGGAGACTCCCTTTTCATGGACACCAAGTAGAAAAAAAAAAGCATCCACATGTCTGGGAGATGCATTAATCCATTGAAGGTCCTCCACTAATCACTTGTGGATTTTAGGTGAAAACACTTTATTTCAAAAGCAAATTTAAGCAGGTTTTTTGCTCCTTCTACCCCTGGCCATCCACTTCTTCAGGCCTGCTGAGTCCTGACCACTATCCACTGACCCTTACTGCTGTGCTACCAGTTAACCCAAAGAAAACCTTCATTAAGTGGGCCCCTACCCCTGTAGAGGCTACCAGGGAGGAGAACTGCCCAAAGAGCTTTCTGTGTATCCTAGGCATGTCGGGGTCAGAATGGACACATGTCTGGGGCTTCTGAGTATGGCGGGAAGAGCAGCCATCCGTCCGGTTGGCCAGCGGGTGTTTCCCATTTTCTTGGGAGCGTGACAGGCTACATGATGTCAAGGCACAAGCCGACATCCATCACACTTCTCCCGCAGTGAGGACTGACATATTGTCGTGCCTCTGGCCTCCACCATGGGCCAGCAAATGCTGAGCCATAAACCCACCCTCCCTCTCAGGAGAAGGGGAGTGGTCATTGGACACTCAAGCCTTCACTCACCAGCTGGCCCTCCAACACTCAAGTCTGTTCCCTTACCCTGGTCAGCGGTGTCACAGGCAGATATCCAATTCAAGCAGTTAAATTATAGATAGGAAAAAACAAAGGTAGTCCACCTTAGTGGTGATTGTTCAGATTAATTCACATCTGAGTTCTAACAAGCAAAGAGACCAAGTCATTTGTAACTTGTGCATGTGGGGTGTGAGTGTTGAAAGGGGATCATAGTGCTGTCACTACTGCCATCACCCCAGAGGGATGTGTACTGCATTGTTGCTACTGCCATCACACCAAAGGGGTGGGGGCTGTAGTGCTTCTGCAATCACCACTGGTGGATGGGGAATGTAGGCCTGTTGCCATCCCACCTGAGGGATGGGGGCCATAGTGCTGATACTGCCATCACACGTGAGGAATGATGACCATAGTACTGCTGCCATCAGACCTAAGGGATGGGGGCCATAGTGCTGTTGCTTCTGTCACACCAGAGGGATGGGGGCCATAGTGCTGCTTCCATCACACCTTAGGGACGGGGGCTGTAGTGTTGCTGCTGCCATCACATCTTGTACCTAAATAACTTTAAATTGGTACAAGGATGGAAGGATGTGTAATAGTGGAGGTCAACATTGGTAAAATGCATGTTAGCAGAGTTAAAAATTGTTAAATAAAGTACACAAAAACAAACACTGGTAAAACCGGATTTTGGCTTAGCAGGCACCGGTGACAATACCATTTTTTACAATGTGCAAAACAGAATATGCCCTTTCTCAATCCCGGTAAACCAGTGTCCCTGCTTACGAATGTGCCATAGGCCTTTGATCTGTCAATTGGCCTATCTATTCATACTCATCTGTATTGCTCCCTTATGCCTATCCCATGCCTGTTTGAAGCCCTGCTCTGTATTCATATCCACCACTTCATGAGGTAGACCATTCCATGCATCCACCATCCTTTCTGTGAAAAAGAACTTCCTCACTTTACCCCTTAATTGGCCTTCCTCTAATCTCATGCTGTGTCCTTTTGTCTTGCTATTTTTCTTATATTGAAACACATTAGACTCTTTCACCTTGTTAATGCCTTAAGGTGTTTGAATGTTTCAATCATATCACCTCTCTCCCTCCTTTGCTGTAGGGTATACATATTGAGTTCAGTTAATCTGTCCTCATACGTTTTCTGATGCAGTCCCTGCACAATTTTGGTTGCCCTTCTCTGGACTGCCTCAATTTGGTTAATGTCCTTGGGAAGGTGTAGCCTCCAGTACTGCATGCAGTACTCCAGATGGGGCCTGACGAGTGTCTTGTAAAGAGGGATTATTACCTTCCTTCTTCCGACTTATGATACCCCTACTAATACACCCCAACATCCCTCTAGCCTTATCTACTGCTTTAGAGGTCTGCTTGGATGATTTCAGGTCATCGGTGATGATGATGCCCAAGTCTCTTTCTTCCCGTGTGACTGCCAGCATCTCCCCTCCCAACCTATAGGTGGCTTCAGGGTTTCTCTTCCCTATGTGCATGATCTTGCACTTCTTTGCGTTAAACCCCAGTTGCCAATCTTCTGACCATTTTGCTAGTTTATCCAGATCTCTTCTCATTCTTACTCATACTTGATCATACAGTTGGTAATTCTTGATTCTGGACTGAGTTTTAGGCACAAAATTGGACTTGGCTTGGCCAATCAAGGGCCAATAAACTGATGGGAGGGCTATCGTTTACTTTTGCAACATACCCTGTGTGACAACAAGATTTAGGTTGACCAAAAAAGGTCCAGCCCTGTCACAAAGGCCCAGCTCCATTTCTAGCTCCAGCCCTGTTGGCCACAGTTCCTTTGCTGATAAGTTTGCATTTGCCTGTGAGTCACTGTGATGCAGCAGCAGTCTTCTTAACATTAGCAGCAGAAATCAAACTGCCAATAAACAGTCAGAAAATTCTTGCTTTCAACTTGCTGAGGTGGTGGTGCCAGAGTTACACACCGGCAGGTACAGCAGTCTATTGGGATCAGCCATATCCACAGCCTTGGCTTCCTGCTATTCCTATGGTAATTTCACTGTTATCAGCTGTCAGTTTCTGAGCTACACTGCTGTAGGCCTGAGGCTGCTTATAGTTCCTGGAAACAAATTACCCTCAACTCTGGCTCACAAATGTCTCATTGCTTTATGTACACCAAGAATGGAGGACTTCAGAGGTTTTAGTCTTCTTCCCCCAGTACTAACACCATCACATCTTCTTCCTTCAGGATCTTGAGTCTTTTTGTTTTATTCTATTTTTTCTATCTTTCTCTCCCCCGCCATATCCCTTAATTTTCTATCTTTCTCTTTTATTCTGACTTTTTCTTCATGTCATTCCAGTGACACATTGATGTTTTACCTGTTGCCATTTTCAGCAAACCATGTGACCTTATTATCTCTGATTGGACTCTGCTGATATTATGATACTTGTCAATAAATCCATCGAGACTGGAGTTGTGAATTGAGTTCAAGAAAAGAATGAAACACCTTGAACTTTAGGTGGTCGTGTTGTCTCGGATCAAATCAAACTTTGTCGAGATAGTGTCAACTTATGTTGGTACAGCTTAAATGAACAAAAACAAACAGACAGAGCTCCTAGACCCCTGAATTCATCTGCTCCACTTTTATGCTGTCTGTTTTGACAGAGGATACCCAGTTGATATAAGATCTCTGTGGCGGATCCATGGGGGCTGCGTGTGTGTGCGCACGCGCGTGTGTGTGTGTGTGTGTGTGTGTGTGTGTGTGCATGTGTTAATCCCTTGATGTACTGCCGTTGCCTGTGCTGGTAGGGAACTGATTATTTATATTTCTTGAGGAGGCTGCACCCCCCATGAGGGGGGCTACGCCCCTCACACCCACTTCTTTATACAACCAACTCTGAGTCAGAGTTGATTCAGAGTGGGGGCACAACACCAGGAGTTGTGGTGTCAAGTCAAAGTGGACTACCACAGTGAAATATTTCGACCCAGTGAGATTTGTTGCTGTGGTGGTATTTTGCTGTTGTGGGGTCATTGGTCTGATGTGCTACCATCTTCCAATTGTTCCCAGCTCTAATGTCAGACTGGGTGGAAACACAAACACCAAGGTAACTCCATGAAGCTGGTGGAGTGCAAACTTAAGAAAGATAACCAGGAAGTACGGTATTTTTTTTTCACAAACAGAATGGATGGATGGGTGGAATAGGCTGCTGAAGGAAGTTGTCTGTACAAAATCAGTAGGGGCATTTAATCAAAGATGGGAGAGATACAAGGAATTGACAAAGGTCAAATCAGATGAGGATGGGGAAGGGGAGAGTGAAGAGCCTTTAGGTCTTTCTCATGCAACATTAGTTACGTAGGAATGGGCAGACAGTGAGTCAACAGGAATGTTTCTACTGACAGACTATGTTTTTAGGTTATCCTGAATAGCAGCTGTCTACATTGCCATGCCAGGTTTAATCCACTTCGGGCACAATAGAGTGCTTTTATCGATTCTCCTTCTATGCTCATCCTCCTTAGGCAATCTTACCATATGCTGCTATGTTCCAAGGTCATTATAAGGATCCCTCCAGCTGTGTATTTGGCAGGGTTTCTTAAAGCTGAGTGCAGTAGGGAACACCATTTCAACAGTGGTATAAACAGCAATACCAGAACCCACCCTGCCAGGTTTGGCAGTGGTAAGTGTGTGTAGCAATCAGAGGGCTTCAAAAGTCCCCCCCCAACACTGTTACTCATCAGACATGTGGCTTGGCAGGCAGTGTCAGGGCATCTAGAACCCTGGTGGACCTTCATTTTCCCCCCTGCATACAAGATGGATCCCCTATTTGGATCAAAGAGAAACAGGGCAGCTGGATTTAGGGGCCAGGACCCTCCTCAGTCAGACTGCTACAGGAATAAGGTGCTAAGGAATAAAGAGTAATGAGGCAGTGGATTCTGATATGTCTTAATTTTGGTGCCCCTTTCCCTATAGCTTCTCAAAGTAAGTTGAAGGAGCCCCTTCACTTTGAACAGATCCTCAGAGGTGTGCACTGCCCCAACTGTTCAGGGCCATTTTGTAAACACGTGACCCTCCTGTGAACTAGGTGTGGCACCTAGATGTGGCTACTGTAATGTGAAAAGCTTAAATACAACTAAAACAAATTGTGTAGAACATCGTACAGCCTCATTTTCATTGTGTATTGTACCTCATCTCAAAACAGTCACAGTTTGGCTATACAGTAAATATAATTTGGCTTTTAATTGACAATTTTACTAGAAAAACCAAGCCTGTTTTGGAGTTGCCCTAATCTGTATTAGGATACAAATATTTGAATAAAACACATATTGGAAATTATCCCTTTCTACTTTATAGGGTAAACACAATAATTAGGTAGTCAATAAAAATATCCTTCTAAAGAAAGACACTGAACATGTTATACAGTATATTATTCAGTTTAAAAATGCACCAAAGACCCACCTTTTAAGTGGCCTTTCTGACTTTCTGGAATATGGTATGCATTCATTTTTTATGTTAATTGCGCACAAGCACAAGAAACATATTGGGGCAGCTTTTTCCAGAAGCAGGTTATGGAGGCATGGCACTGATGTGGCCAATGCCCCCACAGTCTTTAAAGGCTTGGCCCACTTTCCCCAATGACTTGGCACGCTGATGCTGGCGCTAGTTCAGCCAGCATGCTACAACCTTGTAAAGTTTTAGCCACTGCAATCAGGGGCCGCCTCGTCATTGCAGCGTCATCGCTGAAATGAGGGAGTGACCCCTCATTGCAGGGCTGTTGCTGACAGGTAGCCCAGTCCCATTTGTTGTGTGCTGAGGGGGGTGCCCAATCCCCCTTGGCTTATGTCCCCCCCTTCTGTGTTTGCCGATGGGGGTGCCCAAACCCCATATGCATGACCCCGATTTCTTGTGTGCCAAGGGGGTGCCCAGTCCCCCTCAGCTCATGAGCCCCCCCAATAA
The DNA here is from genome assembly GCA_016271365.2 of Neoceratodus forsteri. NCBI lineage: Eukaryota > Metazoa > Chordata > Ceratodontiformes > Ceratodontidae > Neoceratodus > Neoceratodus forsteri. Next base: position 1,780,695,417 of record CM057455.1, on the reverse strand, counting down.
TGTGCTGATGGGGGTGTCCAATCCTCATTGGCTCCAGTGCCCCCCCACCCCAAAACATGCAGGTAGCATGCTGGGAGCCCACCTCAGCGTGCCAAAAGCACCTGGAAAAAAAAAGTCCCACAACGTCTTTTTTGTTTGTTTGTTTTAGTCCTGATAAGAAGAAAACAATCCCTCACTATCTATGCCCCCCTCCCACAACCCGTGCCCTCTCACTGTGTACCCCACCTCCCCGCACACACCCTCACCCCATACTTACCTCCGGAGCCTGGCATGATGATCTTCAGTGGACCGGGAACACGTCTGCACTCTTCAAAGCCGACCGCAAACTGAGGAAATGCCAGTAAGCTGTATAATGGAATAAATAGGGCTTTTCAAACTTTGATGCATATCTCAGTCATTTTTTTGAATTTTGGCACCAAATTTTCAAGATGGGGTTTTTGGGACCCCTCCTCATGAATTCTACCACTGTCATGGCGTTAATCTGCCCTGAAAGGTTAGTGCATGGAATCACCTTTTGGGACCGATTATTGAAGTGACAGTGCCAGTGTTCATGAGGTGGGCTCTCAAAAAGCCTATGTTGCAAATTTGGTGGAAAAAATCAAAAAAATGACTTTTTCGAGCATGCATTGCACAGTTGCTACGCACGCTCGTAATTGTGAGAATTTGCAATATTTTCACACCAGATTTTCAACATTGGCATTTTTCCACACATCCTTGTGAATAGTACAGCTGTTATTTTTCACATCCTGGCCGAAATGTGTTTTCACACTTCCGGCGCAGAATAGCGCGGTCGCTGTGGGAAATCTGTGTTTGGGACAGATTACAGAAATTACAGTGACACTGTTCATGAGCAGAGGTCCTAAAATGCTGAAGTTGAAAATTTGGTGCTGATACTCAATAAAATGACTGTGTTACGAGCATGGCGTTGCGCAGTTTGCATGCATGCTTGTAGGTTTGTGAAGATATAATATTTTCACTCCAGATTTTCAACATTGCCATTGTTCTGCACCTCCTTATGAACAGTAGAGCTGTCATTTTTCACATCCTGACCAAAATGTGTTTTTGCACTTCCAGTGCAGAATAGTGTGGTCGCTGTGGGAAATCCGTGTTCAGGTCACATGAAAATGACAGTGACACTGTTCATTAGAAGAGGCCCTAAAATGCCTATGTTGAAAATTTGGTGACAAAAGTCCATAAAATGAGTGTGTTACGAATGTGCATTGCACAGTTTCCACACATGTTCATACCTTCGCAACTTTGCAATATTTTCACTCCAGATTTTCAACATTGCCATTTTTCCACACCTCCTTGTGAACAGTGCACACCTCCTTATGAACAACGCAGCTGTCATTTTTCACATCCTGGCCGAAATGTGCTTTCTCTCTTCCGTCGTTCAATAGCATGGTTGCTGTGGGAAATCTGTGTTCGGGACACATTAAGAAAATCACACTGTCACTGTTCATGAGCAGAGGTCCTAAAATGCCTATGTTGAAAATTTTGTGTTGAAACTTCATAAAATGACTATGTTACGAGCGTGCGTTGTGCAGTTTCCACGCACCCTTGTAACTTCGCAAATTAGTAATGTTTTCATGCCACATTTTCAACACTGGCATTTTTCCACACCTCCTTATGAACAGTACAGCTGTCATTTTTCACATCCTGGCTGAAATGTGTTTTCGCGCTTCCAGCGCACAATACTGCAGTCGCTGTCGGAAATCATTGTTTGGGACAATTTAGGATTGAGCGAGTGAGAGAAGGGGGGAGTGACCGAGCTCAACGGAGCTCTTCTGGGACTGCTGTGGATTTCTTTGTGGGCAAAAAAGGGCAGCAACGCATGCAGAAGCCCCGTACAAAAGGGCAGGCTGCAGCCCTGGCAGAAACGGAATGAGTGAGTAAGAGAGGGGGAGTGAGTGAGGTCAACGGAGCTCTGTCAGGACTGCTGCAGATTTCTTTGTGGCCAGAAAAAGGTGCCAACAGAGGCAGGAGCCCAGTACAAAAGGGCAGCCTGCAGTGCCAGGACAAACAGAATGAGCAAGTAAGATGGGGGAGTGAGCGACCTCAAAAGATCTCTGTCAGGAGAGCTGCAGATTTCTTTGTGGGCAGAAAAAGGTGCCAACACAGGCAGGTTCCCAGTGCAAAAGGGCAGCCTGCAGCACCAGGAGAAACACAATGAGCGAGTGAGAGAGGGGTAGTGAACGAGCTCAACGGAGCTGTGTCGGGACTGCTGCAGATTTCTTTGTGGGCAGAAAAAGGCAGCAATGCACGCAGGGGCCCAGTACAAAAGGCCAGACTGTAGCAGTGGGAGAAACAGAATGAGTGAGTGAGAGAGGGGGAGTGAGGGCGCTCAATGGAGCTCTATCGTGACTGCTGCAGATTTCTTTGTGCGCAGAAGAAGGCGGCAATACAGGCAGGACACCAGTACAAAAGGGCAGCCTGGAGCTGCAGCAGAAATGGGATGAGTGAGTGAGTGAGAGAGGGGCAGTGAGCGAGCTCAAAGGAGCTCTGTCTGGACTGCTGCGGATTTCTTTGTGGGCAGAAAAAGGTGCCAACAGAGGCAGGAGCCCAGTACAAAAGGGCAGCCTGCAGCAGCGGGAAAAACAGAATGAGCGAGTGAGAGAGGGGAGCAGTGAGCGAGCTCAAAGGAGCTCTGTTGGGACTGCTGCGGATTTCTTTTGTGGGCAGAAAATGGTGCCAACAGAGGCAGGAGCCCAGTACAAAGGGCAGCCTGCAGCAGCAGGAGAAACAGAATGAGCGAGTGAGAGAGGGGCAGTGAGCGAGCTCAACGGAGCTCTATCATGACTGCTGCAGATTTCTTTGTGGGCAGAAGAAGGCGGCAATGCAGGCAGGAGTCCCATACAAAAGTCCAGCCTGCAGCGCTGGCAGAAACGGAATGAGCGAGTGAGAGACGGAGAGTGAGTGAGCTCAACGGGGCGGTGTCGGAACCGCTGCAGATTTCTTTGTGGGCAGAAAAGGAAGCAATACATGCAGGGGCCCAGTACCAAAGGGCAGCCTGCAGCAGCGGGACAAACAGAACAACCGAGTGACAGAAGGGGAATGAGCGAGCTCAACAGAGCTCTTCATGACTGCTGCGGATTTCTTTGTGGGCAGAAGAAGACAGCAATGCAGGCAGGAGCCCAGTACAAAAGGGCAGCCTGCAGTGCTGGCAGAAATGGAATGAGCGAGTGAGAGAGGGGGAGTGAGTGAGCTCAACGGAGTTCTGTTGGGACTGCTGCAGATTTCTTGGTGGGCAGAAAAAGGTGCCAAAAGAGGCAGGAGCCAGTACCAAAGGACAGCCTGCAGCGGCTGGAGAAACAGAATGAGTGAGTGAGAGAGGGGCAGTGAGCGAGCTCAGCAGAGCTCTATCGTGACTGCTGCAGATTTCTTAGTGGGCAGAAGAAGGCGGCAATGCAGGCAGGAGCCCCGTACAAAAGGCCAGCCTGCAGCGCCGGCAGAAACGGAATAAGCGAGTGAGAGAGGGGGAGTGAGTGAGCTCAATGGAGTTCTGTTGGGGCTGCTACAGATTTCTTGGAGGGCAGAAAAAGGTGCCAACAGAGGCAGGAGCCAGTAAAAAAAAGGACAGCCTGCAGCGCCAGGACAAAGAGAATGAGCGAGTGACACAGGGGGAGTGGGCGACCTCAATGGAGCTCTGTTGGGACAGCTGTGGATTTCTTTCTGGGCAGAAAAAGGTGCAAATGCAGGCAGGAGCCCAGTACAAAAGGGCAGCCTGCAGCACTGGCAGAAAAAGAATGAGCGAGTGAGAGAGGGGAGAGAGTAAGTTCAACGGAGCTTTCTCGGGACTGCTGCAGATTTCTTTGTGGGCAGAAAAAGGCACCAACAGAGGCAGGCGCCCTGTACAAAAGGGAAGCCTGCAGTGCCAGGAGAAACAGAATGAATGACTGAGACAAGGGGCGTGAGTGACCTCAATGGAGCTCTATTGTGACTGCTGCAGATTTCTTTGTGGGCAGAAAAAGGTGGCAATGCAGGCAGGAGTCCACTACAAAAGACCAGCCAGCAGCGCCAGCAGAAACGGAATGAGCAAGTGAAAAAGGGGGAGTGAGCGAGCTCAACGGAACTGTGTCATGACTGCTGCAGATTTCTTTGTGGGCAGAAAAGGCCGCCATTGCAGGCAGAAGCCCAGTACAAAAGGGCAGCCTGCAGCAGCGGGAGACACAGAATGAGCCAGTGAGGAAGGGGGAGTGAGTGAGCTCAAAAAAGCTCTGTCAGGACTGCTGCAGATTTCTTTGTGGGCAAAAAAAGGCAGCAATGCACCCAGGGGCCCAGTACAAAAGGGCAGCTTGCAGCAGTGGGAGAAACAGATCAAGTGAGTGACAGAGGGGGAGTGAGCGAGCTCAACGGAGCTCTATCATGACTGCTGCGGATTTCTTTGTGGGCAGAAAAAGGCGGCAATGCAGGCAGGAGTCCAGTACAAAAGGCCAGCCTGCAGTGCCAGCAGAAACAGAACAAGCGAGTGAAAGAGGGGGAGTGAGCAACCACAACGGACCTGTGTCGGGACTACTACAGATTTCTTTGTGGGCAGAAAAAGCCACCAACACAGGCAGGAGCGTACTACAAAAGGGCAGCCTGCAGTGCCAGGAGAAACAGAATGAGCGAGTGACAGAGGGGTAGTGAGCCACCTCAACAGACCTCTGTTGGGAACAGCAGCAGATTTCTTTGTGGATGGAAAAGGGTGCCAATGCAGGCAGGAGCCCAGTACAAAACAGCAGCCTGCAGCACCAGGAGAAACAGAATGAGCAAGTGACAGAGGGGCAGTGAGCGAACTCAATGGACCAATGCAGTCAACATTCGACATTGACAAATGCTTGTTTATTTATGTCACTGCAACTTATTTTTTGTTTTAAAGCAGTAGTGCGATGAAAAATGTTGACCCAACAAAGCTGTTTCTGCCACAGTTAAGAAAAGTATTAGAATACCTGGCAAATGCATTTGTCTAGGTACCTCCAATGCTGTGCACCATGAGACCTTTTTTACTTTTTTGATCCTAACTCTTGCCAGGTCTACAGTGCTATTTCTATATATGCAAAATGTGATGGCCATCTTTTTCTCTTAAGAAAAAACTCATTTGAAACATTTATAAAATACTCAAATTTTGGTGGGTTTGGAAAAATGCACCACCAAATAAAACTGGAAGATGCCTAGAATTTTTTATAATGTAAAAAGGTAGGGTAAACTTTTTTGCCCAATTTCGTTGTACTGCTTCTTTAATTGATGACATTTGTGTCATTCTATGTTATTGCTTGTTATAGAAAACCTTTATGAACCTCATGAAAAGGGTATTATATCAAATGATATTTGTTTTGACTTGTCTTATATTCTTACATTGCAGTAAGAACCAGGGTGTTTATTGCCACAGTGTGTGTTATAAATTCATCCCAGGTCTGGTATAGTTATTGTGCCAAACTATATTGGAAGCAATGTCCTGATTTCATTTTTATAGTGACAATGGAAGTCTTCTGCAAGGGAATGCATCTGAGGTTAATCCTACCATGCCTAACATGATGCCCATCCCAGGCAGTTCTAAAGAATTTGTTTTTAAGCCAGAAGATATTCTGAAGTCTAGTAGACTGTGATCGGCATATCACCACCTGAAGTCCTGAAAATGTCGGTCTCAGTAGAACTGCTTAATTGTGATCAATCCTTGAATCTCAGTAAATGCCTGGTTTGGGTAAGCTGACTTTTTAATTATATATTAAACCACACCACTTTAATGAAAGTAGAAAAAAGTACAGATTACAAGCCAAAATGCTGTGACCATATTTAACTTTCAAAAAGTTTACATATTCAAAATGTTGTTTCCTAGTATGGCTTCTGTTACTTGTCCCAGAAACTGCTCTACCTTCCTGTACAGCAGTCATGCAGTATCTTAATTTTGCAAAAGGAAAAGAATGATTTTGCATCTTTAGTCATCAAAGGTATCATAATTCAATCTTTTATTGTGTCATTTATAAATTGCCTTTCTTGCATACTCGCAGTGTCATAATACTCTCCTTGATTAATGAGGATCCATACAATTACAGCGCAGAAACTGTCACAGTGTAGAGAGGATCCTGTCTGAAGGCAAAAATTACATTTAATGCTCATGCATTAGCAGTAGATGTGAAGGGAATTATTACTGTCACAGGAACTAAAGAGTCTGCGACTAGAAGACTGATAGCTTTGTAGTCTCTGGAACTTGATTCTGTGCAGAAGGGTGACCTTTGACACCCAGCACTCTTAAACTCCCTCTTTCACTCTTGCAGTCTTGAAAGCTTTGCCTGCATTATCTGGAATACCTCTGTCTACCTAAGAAACTGACAGACAGGACAGAGCCCTTTGAATGCAAAACAAAAGCTGGCTGCAAGCTAGTCTGTACAAGTGAAATTCGATTACAGACATAATAACCAGGTTCATACTTCATGGTGCAATTACTCTCCATGGTGTAGGTTAAGAATATAGAAGGAGCAAAGGAAATGAGGTTGGGAGAGGGGGAGTAGTTTGATGAGAATCAAGGAACACACAAAAAAAAAGGTTTTGGGATTGAGCAGTTTGATCATATTGATTGTCCACCAAGAAACCATTCAGCAGCTTGGCTCACTTTTTCATTCCTGCATATATAGAATTTTTACTTTAGCAAGTTTATTTCTTCCAGTAGGAATCCTGAGAAATAAGATGCACTGAACTTGCTTGTTAAAGTCTTTGATGATGTGAGGAGAGAGGTGCAAAATGCACAAATACTGCAAGTCTCTGAGTAATCAGCCTACAGTTTAATTTTAGGAGAACATCACAGACATCCCATTTGTCTGTTATTCTGCTACCTTCTTTGTGAGTGGAACTGGTTCTTTGTAAGTGTACCAGGCTGGCCATGGATATTCAGTGTACTACCCCTGCATTATTAGCTCAACTAAGGGTCAGGGGCCTGGGGTCATTATCTCCTATAATGCTTCATTTCTCTAATACATTATAGTTGACATCAGTTGCACAGTGTCTCCACCTAGGAGAATTAAAGTGGTCTGGATTGTATGCTAGTACTTACCTCTAGGAAACAGTACCAACTCACTGTGGTCTCCCAGTACTGGAATACCCCACCCCGCTCCAATGCAGAGAAATAACAGTTATCCAAAATATAATAATTTGTAGCATTATAAATGTACTCATACCACAATAATATGCTCATGACACAGATATGCAAACAAATAACATATGATTTATGGGGTAAGTAGGTTCAAGGTTCTGGGGAAGGAAAAGGTCAAGGCAAGTAATATGTGCAGCTACACCTATAGCACGGCTATGTGAGCTTTAGTGCAGTCTGCCTCTACTACCACCAACATAGTGCCTCTACCAAACTCTTCTGTTAGGAACTGCTAATGGCCAACTGAAACCAGTGTTCTTCCCCCTAGTCCTGGGGGAGCTCATGGGGAAGCCTGTGTACCTGGGTGTTGAACCATTGTAAAACCAATGAGAGTTGCACTTGTTTGACTGTTGTTGGTGCACTTAAACAAAGAATAAATGATTGGCAGCAATCTCACACTGAAATCCTGGACAGGTGACCTACGTTCATAAGCAAACAATCGCCTCTGTGACCCTATCTAAAATATTTACAGATCTGGTACAGGAACTGAAAGCCCTGAAGGGTTATGTATGGTTTACACTCATTGGCTAAAGCTTCCACCTGGTCTCTGCAGTCTATGCTGGATTTCTTGATTCTTGTCCACATTAGCAGTCCCACCTCCAATGCCTCAATCATCAGCTCTCCTCTGCTGATCTCCTTCTGTTACTTTTCAGTCCAGCTGGGGTGTCTCAATCAGTCCAACACACTCTTTGGTGGTTGGATGGCTACTGGGCTGTGAGGCTCACCTTCTGCACTACTCAAAGCAACTTCAACTGCCAGCTTGCCACCTGGCGGTGGTGGCTAGCACAGTGGTGTCCAAGCATTACTACCTGTGTTGCAGTTTGGACCATTCCAGTGGGTTTCTGTGAAAATCTCTGTGATACTTGTTAGCTGCTGTGGTAGCCTCAAGCAGACCTCTAAGAGCTGGCACATTCAGGTAGCAGCTTTGCATCCTAGTTGTCTTACACAGAACTGAAAAGTTCTTGAAGAGCTCCTCAATTACTGATTGGTCACCTTACACCCAGACAATTTAATGAAGCCCTCCTGTGTTACAAGAACCTTTGTGGTACCTATGACACTCTGCCTATCTACTTGTTATTATATCACATCATATTTGTGATATAAATATGTTTGTTTGAATGTCTGCTTAGGGAAATGGCAGCCAGTAGCTTTTAAAGGGGCCTGACCTTTGACCCCAAAGGCCCTGGCATGCTGAAAACAGTTGGCTATAGTGAAACTGACCCAATGAATGAATTAATTAAGATCTTCCTTTTGACATCTCCTGTCATGCCCATGTTAGCTGTTATACAACTGGCAGTAAAATGACAACTACTTTGAAATCCAGGAAGCCATAGAAGACTGCATCTTTTACGACATCTTAGGAAGCCATAATTTCTAACAGATACCTGTTACATTTCTCACTGCTAGGAGGAAAATACCTGTCAGGATGTGTTTCTAAAGATCAAAGGTGATTGTTCTGATCAAAGAAACTGTATTAATTAATATTGCTATCTTTGCAGATTTTGAGTAAGCAGTAAAATGACACCTTTTTGGATATACTTGGTCACATTACAAATTAATTACAGGACTAACAGTGACCTCATGTGCTGTGACATCACAAGGAGGTGGAGAGATTAGCTTTCAATATTGCCAAACAGTCTGAGGGAACAGAGCTGACTTTTTCTCCAGACTCCTAAGGGAACCTACACTGTGTTTCTGGACTTAGACACTTCTGTTACAATTAGGTAATACCAACTAGAAACTGGGTTAAGACTAGAAATTCAGTAACAGGCATTTTTGTTTCTGAAATTCCCTTTTCTTTTGACTGTAAGTATTAATCTACATAAGTTCGGTGTTTTGTATGTTCCTTAATCCTGGTTGAGTCTTTTCTCATTTCTGCATGTGAATGCTGGAAGAGTGTTGATATTACTGACATAACTGTTAAAGCACTTATAGTGTCACACTTTTTCACAAAAGGTAAGAAAATACCTAGGTCTCAAATTGAGTCAAAAAGGGGAGCATTTTTAACCAGGCTGGGTGCCCTCTGGGTTAAGTATTGCACTGCATTTCCCTTAAGAGGATGTGATATTTGATCATGTTAACTGGGTGTGCTAGCGAAAAAGGGTTAATATTTGATCTCAGAACTCAAGACTATTAGGTGTTTTCGGACCCAAAACAGACAGGAGGGTTACCCTGATTGTCTCCTGTTCACATATTGCACTTTGAGGTTTGGCACTGTGGAAGCAGAGGTCCTGACCTCCGGAGTGCATTTGTGACAGATCTGGTTGGCAGCGGTGCAATTCAAATGTATTTGTTAACACGAGCACTAACAGTTCAGTGTGTCAGATTGATAACTGTAACAGCTCACACTCAAAATAAGGCAGTGACTTAAAAATTAAAGATCTATATTATTATGCTTGCAGTCTAAGTTCCCTACCTGTTTTATTTTTTGGGGGGTGTAAGCTAGTGTAGCCATTGCCTAGGAAAGAAGATGGCTTCTAACTACAGCGAGTACACTGCAGACTACCTGAGGCAGTTGTGCCAAGAGAGAGGAGTCCAGCCCAAATGGTGAGCCAAAAAGCACCTTGTGGAGGCTCTTGTGGCAGCTGATGCCCAAGATCTCGAGTCACAGTCGGTGACTGGAAAGGACCAAACCTTGGGCGTGGAGGGACAAGGGTCCAGCGCAGTGTCCAGACCCAGGGAGGAGGACAGCAGGACCAGCGTAAGCCGAGAGCTACCGCAGCAGGGGAAGGTCACCACCATGCTGAAGCCTGAAGAGATCAGGCTGAAGATGGAGTTGCAGAGAATGGAGCTGGAGTTCGAACAGAGGAAATGGGAATTCGAGAGAGAGGAAAGGCGAGAGAAGTGAGAGGCAGAGGAAAAAGAAAATGGTGAAGAGAGACTGAGAAAAGAGAGCGTCAGCTTCAGAGAGAGGCCGAGTGAGAGGAGAGAGAGCACCAGAGGAGATATGAACTGGAGAGGCTACAACTCCAAAGACCAGTGCCAGAGCAGGTAAGTGGCATGGATGAACTGGGAATTCCAGGACTGGGTTACAAAATAAATTCTAAATTGATTGCTGAATTTAAAGAGGGGGGAGATATGGATGCATTTCTAAATTCATTTGAAAAAGTATGTATTCAGGCAAAAATTTTCAGAGAGTCCTGGAGCTTCCAGCTATCCCCGCTGCTTACCAGGAAAACTTGTAATGCATTGGGTCAAATGGACAATCAGGACAGTAATGATTATGGCAAACTAAAAGCTGCTTTTTTAAAGAAATATGATTTAACAGCAAAGACGTACAGAGTTAAATTCCGTAAGCTCAAGAGAAGCCCTGACATGAGCTACGAGAAGCTAGCCACTAAACAACATCAGTTTTTAAAATGTTGGTGGGAAGGGATTGAAGCAGACTCTGTAGAGAAAATTGAAAATGTTGTACTTTTAGAGCAGTTCTTCTGAGCATGCCCAGCAGAGCTGAAAACCTAGCAAGAGGACCGAGATCCAAAAACAGTGCAGGAGGCTGCTGAACTCTTGGACCGCTATGCCAGGAGCAGACCTGCTCTGAGGGGGAGTGGGGTGGGTGTGGCAGTGCAGAAAGGGAAAAACATGCCTTCAGGGCAGCCAAAACCCTCTCTGCCTCCACCGAAACCAGGCAGCTCCAGATTACAAAGAAAAGATTTGCCCGATTAAAGAAATGAATGTTGGGTTTTCAGAGAACCCAGGCACCTTGCCAAGCAGTGTCCAAAAAGGGCAGACAGTGCACAAAGTAGTGCCAGGAAAGAAGTGGGTTGTTTGTGTATCCCTGAAAGCATGCCAGTAAACATGAGGGAGCACACACACCGAGTTACTGTGAATGGGGTACAGACCCATGGGTTAAGGGACACGGGGGTGTCCCTGACTTTGGTAAAAGGTAATTTGGTAGAGCCTGAACAGGTCATACCCAATAAATTTGTGACTGTACGGGGATTCACTGAGGAGAAGAAAATGCTGCCACTTGCTAGTGTTCTCCTGGACTGGGGTGAGACAGGGGAGACTGTGCAAAATGTTGCAGTAGCACAAAATCTTGCTCTCAATGTAACTGTTGGGAACAATTTACAAAAGGGGATGGTGTGTGCAGTTAACTGCAGTCAAGCAGCAAAGGTAAATTGTAGTTCCCTGGACCCATAGAAGCCCCTGTGGAAAACACTGGGAGGCCGGTTCCACAGCCTATGTTTCCTGATGTGGAGAATGATAAAAGGGGTAGAAATTCCCCAGGTAGCAGTTAACAGAACAGCTACAGGAGGTTACTCTAATGATGGAGGGGTAGCCCATTGTCAGAGGGTTAGGGATGGCAGTGACCCTGAATGCCCTGAAGCTAGGTCAAGGGATCCTAGTTTAGGAACTGGAGGGGACCTGTCCCATACCTTGGGAATGTGTAAAGATTTTGCAGCTGCTCAGAAAAATTACCCTCGTTTAGAGAAGCTGAGGGCTTGGGCAGACTCTGACAGAGCACTGGGAGGTGATGGGAAACACAACATTTACTGGGACAATGGACTGATGTGTATGCAGGATGTAAGGACAGAGGGAGGGGTGATGGGCAGGTAGCTTGTCATTCCCCAATGATACTGTGACCGGTTGCTCAAGATTGCTCACAATATTCCCATGTCTGGACATCTGGGAATCATGTGCACTATGCAGCGATTGGCCCAGAATTTCTATTGGCCCAACTTCACCCAGCAGGTGAAGGAGTATTGCCGGTCCTGTCATTGGTACCAAGAAGTAGGGAAGGAGAGTACGAAAACTCAAGCTGCCCTAATTCCCTTGCCCATAGCAGAGAAGCCATTCCAGAAGGTAGCAATGGATATTGTGGGGCCTTTGAATATCCCCAGCTCCTCCAGGAAGAGGTTTATCCTAACAGTGGGGGATTATGCCACCCGGTACCCAGAGGCAGTTGCCCTATCCTCACTGAGGACAGACAAAGTGGCAAATGCCTTGCTAGGGATTTTCTCCCGTGTTGGGTTCCCACAGGAGGTTATCACCGATCGAGGGGGTTCCTTCATGCCAGACCTGATTAAATGTTTGTGGGATAAGTGTGGGGTGGTGCAGAGATGCACAACACCTTATCACCCGCAAGCCAACTGACTTGTAGAAAGATTCAATGGTATCCTTAAAACAATGTGCCAAGCATTTGCTGAACAGTATGGGAGGAACTGGGAGAAATACCTTCCCAACCTGTTGTTCACATACAGGAAGGTGCCCGAAGAGTCAACAAGGTTTTCTCCCCTTCAAGCTCTTATATGGACGCAGGGTACATGGGCCCCTAGACTTGATCTGGGAGGACTGGAAAGGCAAGCACACCACCCAGGGAACACTCATAGTGGATTATGTTCTTAAGTTTAGGGAAAAGCTGAAGGAGCTTATGGGAACAGCCCAGAGCAACCTGGCAGCTGCCCAACAAAAACAAAAGGTATGGTATGACCTCAGAGCCAGAGCTTGCTCGTACATTGTGGGTCAGGAGGTCATGGTCCTAATCCTGGTCCAGAAAGATAAGCTGCACGTCAAGTGGGCAGGACCATACAAGGTAGTCAGACAGGTGAATGACGTAAACTACATTATACAACTACCTGATGGGAGACATACCCAAAGAATGTACCATGTCACCATGATGAAGCCATATGCAAATAGGGCTGATTTGGTCTTTGCAGTGTGTAGTCCTGGGTAGTGGACGGATGAAGGAGACCCCCTTCTGGACTTGCTGGAAGAAAGCAAGTGGCAGTCCTCTGTGGAGGCAATTAAAATGTCATCCCAGTTGACCCTGGACCAGATCCATGATGTAAAGGAGGTTTTAACAGACTTTGCCCCATTGTTTAGCACCAAGCCTGGACCAACCTCCTTAGTGACGCATGTTGTGGAGATGGAGACATAAGCGCCCATATGGCGAACAGCATATCGGGTGTCCGAGGCCATCTAAAAGGACATTAGAAGGGAGGTGGAAGAAATGCTGGATTTAGGGGTAATCCAGAAATCCCACAGCCCCTGGGCATCACCCGTAGTCCTTGTTCCCAAGCCAGATGACTCCATTCATTTTTATGTGGACTATCATGGACTCAATGCAGTCACCAAGTCAGATGGCCACCCAATGCCATGGACAGACAAACCCCTGGACAAGCTGGGAGGGGTGACATACCTTACCACTATGGACCTGACAAAAGGGTATTGGAAGGTAGAGTTAACTGCTAGAGCTAGGGAGAGGTCGGCCTTCATCACTCCCATAGGGTTATTTGAGTTTAAAGTAATGCCTTTTGGAATGAAAAACACCCCTGCCACCTTCCAAATGTTGGTGAACCAGGCGTTAAATAGTGCTGAGGAGTACACCGTGTCATACCTGGATGACATTGCCATCTCCAGTGCCAGCTGGGAGGAACACCTGTCCCACCTTAGGGAAGTGTTGGGCAGGATACAGAGGGCTGGGCTCACTGTAAAAGCTGAAAAGTGACAGGTGGCCATGGCTAAGGTGGCAACCTTGGACATGTAGTAGGCCGGGGACAGCTGCATCCTAACCAAGCAGAAATTGAGGCAATCAAGGTATGGCCCAGCCCTGAAACACATAAACAGGTTCAGAGTTTTCTAAGGACTGCAGGGTACTATAGGAAATTTGTACCAAATGACAGTACCCTGGTCACTCCCCTATCTGGCCTGTTAAAGAAAAGGATGCCAAAAAGGATTAACTGGGAACCAGCCTGTGAGCAAGCCTTTACACAACTAAAGGAGGCACTGTGCAGTGCTCCTGTATTAATCAGTCCAGACTATAGTAAACCCTTTGTAGTCCAGACTGATGCCTCAGATGTGGGTATTGGGGCAGTGCTTAATCAAAGGTCTAACCAAGGGAAAGATCACCCGATAGCATACCTCAATAAGAAGTTACTTCCCAGGGAGCAGGCTTATTCTACAGTGGAGAAAGAATGCCTTGCAATGGTGCGGACACTAAAGAAGTTAGAGCCATACCTATACGGGCAGCACTTCGAGGTACAGACAGATCACAGCCCCCTGGTTTGGCTGGCACAAATGGGTAAAACAAATGGTAGGCTATTAAGGTGGAGCCTTGCCTTGCAAGGTTATGATATGACTGTCTCACACAGGGAGCCTTGCCTTGCAAGGTTATGATATGACTGTCTCACACAGGGCAGGGACAGCAAATGAAAATGCAGATGGGCTATCATGTCAGTTTGAGCAGTGAACTGAATTAGGGGAACTCATCCCATGTCTAGGAATAGATCCCACCAAATTCAGTCTAGGAGGGAGGAGTGTGAAGCTCTGCCTATCTACTTGTTATTATATTGTATCATATTCGTGATACAAATATATGTTTATTTGAATGTCTACTAAGGGAAATGGCAGCCAGTAGCTTTTAAAGGGGCCTGATCTTTTGACCCTCAAGGCCCTGGCTTGCTGAAAACAGTTGGCTATAGTAAAGCTGACCCAGTGAATGAATTAATTAAGATCTTCCTTTTGACATCTCCTGTCATGCCTATGCTAGCTGTTATACAACAGGTTGTAAAATGACTACTTTGAAATCCAGGAAGTCATAGAAGACTACATCTTTTACGACATCTTAGGAAGCCATAATTTCTAACAGATACCTGTTACATTTCTCACTGCTAGGAGGAAAATAGCTGTCAGGATGTGTTTCTAAAGATCAAAGGTGATTGTTTTGATCAAAGAAACTGTATAAATTAATATTGCTATCTTTGCAGATTTCGAGTAAGCAGTAAAATGACACCCTTTTGGATATACTTGGTCATATTACAAATTAATTACAGGACTAACAGTGACCTCATGTGCTGTGATATCACAAGGGTATGGAGAGATTAACTTTCAATATTGCCAAGCAGTCTGAGGGAACAGAGTTGGCTTTTTCTCTGGACTCCTACGGGAACATACACTGTGTTTCTGGACTTAGACACTTCTGTTACAATTAGGTAATACCAACTAGAAACTGGGTTAAGACTAGAAATTCAGTTACAGGCATTTTTGTTTCTGAAATCCCCTTTTCTTTTGCCTATAAATGTTAATGTATATAGGTTTGATGTTTTGTATATATTTACGAGGGCTGTGCATGGGCCAAATAGTATTTTCCGAATACCACAAATAGTAGGCTTCCCGAATAATAGGATGCATTTTCTGAATAGTTCACTATTCGGCCACTATTCGGGAACTACTCTTTGGTGAGATTTCCAAGTTGTGCAGAGCTTTGTTGGCCAATCAAAAACTGTTTCTTGAGCTCAAAGGCAAGCACACCATGTGACTTCTTCACTCTGAGCTGGTAGAAGACAGGAGACAGTGGTTTCTGAGAGCTGCTCTGCAGTACTTCTGAGAGCTTAAACTCGCTAAAAAAGAAATAGATTTTTGCTTCACAGGATTTTTTGGGTCAGTATAGTTTGTTTGATCAGTGTCAGAAAAGCTATGTTTGACTTTCTGACAGGTATTTTGTCCTTTTTGCTGTATTCAGTTACACAGACTAGAAGGGCTGCCTGATAACACCCTTTCTCTGCTGCTGTCTGACATTGCTCCAGTGTGATTTTTTTGGGTGAAGCACATTTTGTTTTTGTGTTTTTTTTTTGCTGTTGTCTGGTTCCCGGCTTGGCTTCCTGCATGACTGATGAGGGTGTCTGCTAACTCCCCCCTCCTGCAGGTCGCTGCTCATGATTTGCTGTATACATGCATAATATTTGATTTTGTGAGGCTTTGCCCTGCATGTGCATGCTTAATATATTTTTTCATGAGGCAGGGCCACACTTGTGCACAGCTGTGTGCATACAGATTTAGAAATAAATGTCTTCAGTTCTAAGCCAGTCAGGCTTGACTCACTGAATAATTGTTGTTAGTCCTCTGGTTCCGGGCTTGGCTGACTCCCCCCCCTCCACACACTTCCACAGTCCACCGAACACAATTAACCTGTGCATGTGAAATATATTCCCTCCCCCTCCCCCGAGTCTGTGCCTTGTGTGTGCAAAGCTGTGCACATGCATTTTTTTTTGGTTTGTTTGTTGTTGTTTTGTTAATTAAACCACTGCACTTAGTGGGGCAGGCTTGTTCCACTGAGTTGACTGTATGTCATCTGTCATTTCCTTGCTTGGTTCCATGTTTGACTAAAAAGGTTGCCCTTTTCTTCCTCCTCCTTTTTAAAGGCAGTGTTTTTATTTGCTGCTACTTTTTTGTGGTGCAGTATAACTGGAAAGGTTGGTGTATTACTGTAGTTCCACAAGCACTAAGTAAAGCATCACACACACAGGTACTACGTAGTAATAGTTTGTGTTTTACCCAGTAACCACTACTGACCTGATCCAGCATGTCTTTAGCAATCTTGCAAACATACCTGATCCAGCCCCAGCAAAACATCTACACTGCTGGCCCCAAGTGGTGAGGGACAGGATGATAGACACACAAAAGTGCAGCACATCCAGGCAATTTCTGCTGGTGTTGTCCCTGGGCTGCCAAATCCCCAAACAATCTATGTAGAACAAAGGAAGCACTGGGGTGCAGTAACAAAATACAGTTAAGAGCAGTGCAGCATAAAGTTGCCAATACATTTATTTGTGCTAAGGCTGGAGGATGCCAATAGAGCCTTAGTGCTTTGACCAGAACCTGATCTTTGTCAGGGTGCATGTCAGGAACATACAAACACACTATGAATATACAACCCTTAAAGAAACACACACCATAAATAAATGAAGTTAAAATAAATGAGACTGAGATGCCCTTGTAACAAAACAATCCACAACTGACATACCCAGGGATGAAACACTGCATCAAGATTATAAAACATAGTTCATACAGTGGTGCAAGACAGTATGCAATGCAGTATCTTGCAAAATTACTGCAAAATGCTGCAGTATGCTCAAGGAGCAATGTAATTTAATGGCAATTAAGCCCTTTAGTCATCCAATATTTTGTGACGTCATTTACTGCAAAGTATTGAATTCCATCTTGTCTTGCTCCACTGTATATTACTGATACATAATACAATTCCAGAGAAGGTGGTGAGATAGACTACATTGACAATGTCAGACAGGTGTCTCTCTCTATTCGGCGGGCTAAAATATTTTTCTCCCCAAGCAAGCCTTTTAGTTCTTGTAGCATTGGTAATAGTACTACTACTACTACTAATGCCACTAGCAGTACTACTACTTCTAGTGTCACCACCTGTTCCATCTGCACGTTCACTGTCACATCCTTTTGTGCAGTAGTAAGGGGGCATTAAAACATACATGCTTTGTGCAGGAAGCAGCAGACACCACCACCAGTGTTCCCCCTGCTACCACTATGGCTGCTATATCCAGTCAGTGTACTTCCCACCACCACCAGTGCCATTCTTGCAACAGCCACCCTTCCAGTTGTCATCACTACTGCAGCCACTGCTACCACTATTCCTATGGCCAAAGCACCTTCTACCCCGTGTCTGTGACCACGAACACCCTCTAGTGCTGATCCAATGCAATGCTTGATATAGTTTTCAGAGTGCTATGTGTTTGGTGTGGTGGATCGAGTGTGCCACATGAAGTTTGTGTTGCATTAGTGAGAGCTCTGTGTTGGTGGTTGAAGTGTCATTGAGGTTTATATGATATACAATGTTCAATGGGTGTTTAATGGTGTTGTTGAAGTGCTTTTTTAAAGTTTCCTTAAAAAACACCTTTTCTGGCTGAATACTGAATACCGAATAACAAATAAGGAATACTTGGGACCTGAATACCGAATATTCTGCTGAATATTCAGGAAAAGGTATTCACACAGCTCTAATATTTACTATTTTTAATTTCAGTAAATGTTGTGGTTTCCTTAATCCTGCTTGAGTCTTTTCTTATTTCTGCATGTGAATGCTGGAACAGTGTTGTTATTACTGACATAACTGTTAAAGGGCTTATAGTGTCGCCATTTTGCACAAAAGGTAAGAAAATACCTAGGTCTCAAATTGAGTCAAAATTGGGAGCATTTTTAACCAGGCTGGGTGCCCTTTGGGTTAAGTATTGCACTGCATTTCCCTGAAGAGGGTGCACTATTTGATCCTGTTAACTGGGTGTGCTAGCAAAAAAGGGTTCATATTTGACCTCAGGACTCGAGACTAGTAGGTGTTTTTGGACCCAAAACAGACAGGAGGGTTACCCTGTTTGTCTCCTGTTCACATATTGCACTTCAAGGTTTGGCACTGTGGGAGCAGAGGGCCTGACCTGTGGAGTGAGTTTGTGACAGCACCCATACAGATTCTGGTGCTTAGTCGACTGTGCTGCGACCATTGTAGCCTTGTCAATAGGGATCAAAGAGATTCAAGACTGCTGTCATTGTGCAGTCTCTAGGGGCACTCAGTCCAAGTTCCTTATCTAGAAGGTCCCATGTACATTTATAGTTACCTGCACCCCCATATTCTGTCCTATACAGTTGCACTAGTATTCCAGTCAGGTTGGGGAGGATGGTAGTGGATTTTCCTGGTCAGAGTGCTAATGCACTCTGTATCATTGATGGCAGTGAAAAGCTCTGCTATCTGGCATAGAGCTGCAGAAGTGAATGGCACAGTCAGCATTGAAGAGGGCTGCACTCCTCATCTTCCACTCCCACTCCCACTCTCCCACTCCCACTCCTGTCTCCATGGCATTACCAGGTGACTGGAGGACAACAACAAGCTTGTGGACTCCATGGATCCAGGTAAGCCCCAGATGCAGATGGGATATCTCTGTGAACCAGATACATAATTGTAGTACTGTAACTTGAAAGGATAAAGCCAGCTGGTCTGTTGGTGCAGTGGCAGGGTTGCTGCTCATGATGCTAGTGACTTGGGTTTGGGAATGGGCCTATGCATCATTGCTGGGTGGGGGTATGAGGACTGAGTCTCTTCAAGCCACTTTCCTTATCTGTGGAGGAAGGGAAGCATACAGTGACCACAGGTGGTAATGCAGTTGGAGCTGTTTGTTAGTGGGTGGACACTGACTGGAGTCCGAGAACCAGCATGCCTCATGTGTGCACACATTCCATAGCAACCCTGCTGTCAACATCTAAGGGAGGGAGCATTACCAATGGAAGAAAAGCCATGGAACATGTACAGTAGCATGTAGCTAGTGCTCTTGGGCCTTGGTGACTCAACTGGCCATCCCTCTTAGTCTTCCCTCATAAAACAGACAAGAGTGAACAGCTGCACAGCCTCCACTGCAATCTACCATGGAGCAGGAGCAGCTCTGTGGATGTCCTGCAAGGTGGGAGATATGTGCCAAAGAAGGTAATGACAGGGCTGGGAGGTGGCTGAGCTGAGGAGGGCAGCTCCAGTAAAATGGGAATAAAAATATCCAAAAATGAGAATAAACCTGCTCATTTCAACTCTTATACCTCTAATATCTGATACGGTCCCAGATCAATTGTTTGCACTGATAACACCAGTCACCTTCTAGTACCCTACACGCATGCACACTTACTAAGATCTGCACAAGATGGTTTATTAGTTGATCCTTCCTCATTCCCCCTTGTGGGTGGTTGGAGAGGGACTGGGCATTTTAAGTTGTGGTGACCTCACTATGGAATGCATTACTGTGGCAAGTACAGGATATGCATCTACTGTACATTGAGAAACTACAGTCACTAAAACTTAAACAATCAGGCACTCATCACCTCAGTATTGCTAGAAAGCACCACTCAGAATATCGAGATAAAAATGATTTTTTATTCAGTGCCATGTACACCTGACACATTTTGGAATTTTGTTCCTTTTTCAAAGGCATACCTTTGAAAATGGAACAAAGTTCCAAAATGCATCAGGTGTACATGGCGCTGAATAAAGAATGATTTTTATCTCTATATTCTGAGTGGTGCTTTCAAGCAATATTGAGGTGGTGAGTGCTTGATTTTTTAAGTTTCATTTATGCATTCTTATTGAGAGTACCTCATCCCAGTGTGGTTCATGTCTTTGTTTTAAATTTCAATCACTGCCTAAAAATGTAGTGTTTTACTTTGCTTTGACTGATTTAAGAACTCCATACTGTACAGTATGGTGTCAAATTAAATTTTTTATGGATAACCATCAGAATATATTGTCAGCTAGTAGTTATGTTAGTTTTTGTTGTGAGCTCTGGTCTTGGGAAGGGTACAGTGTAAATAAAGTGTAAATAAAGCCTATTATTATTAGGATTATGATTATTATAATAGCAGAGATTCCAGTATTTCATGGAGCACAGGCACACACCAGCCTGAAGATTTACTCCCCCCATTGAAACTCTATGCCAGTATTTTTAATTTCCTTCCCTCTCTCATTTTGTTCAATCACAAACATAGTTTGTTTGTGTATGGACCTTGACAAAATGTTAAATGTATGTATTTATTTCTGTGTATTGCTATATTGAGCACTTGGAGACCTGGAAAGGCACTATATAAAGAAACCTCTCTCTCTCTCTCTCTTTCTCTCTATCTGTCTGGATTTCTGCCTTTCTATTGAGAATAGGCAAGGCAATTTTTATTTACCTGGTGCCCTTTCCAACAAGTCAGAGTGCCTCACAACAATAAAAGCACACAGGTATGAATTCAAAAATTCAAAGAACAGCAACATAAATACATTAAAAATAAATAAAACAATAAAATAAAAATATCTAGAGTTAATTAATAATCTGGATAGACCTGCATAAGTAAGTATGTTTTTATTCTGTGCTTAAAGGTACCCACAGTTGAGACAGAGTGTAATGATTCTGGGACAGAATTCCACAGTGAAGGGGCTGCAATTCCAATGGCCTTATGCCCAGACTGTTTTAAATGGGAATGGGCAACCAAAAGTAAACCTGCATCTGTGGACCGGAGGAGACGAGAGGGAGTCTAGGGCTTCAGAAGATCTTTCAGGTAGCTTGGTCTTGAATATTATGAAACAAATCTTGAAGATGATGCACCAGTGAACAGGAAGCCAATGCAGAGGCTGCAGTACTGGTGTGATGTAGTCACTACAAAGAGTTCCCACCACCAACCGGGCCGCGACGATCTGAACTAACTGCAGCTGGAGCACCAAACTTCCAGATAGAACTAGATACAGAGCAATGCAGTAATCCAATCTGGAGGTGACAAAGGCATGGACAACCATCTCAAGGTCAGCTGGCATCACATGTGATTTAATTTAGGTGATATTCTGAAGATGGTAAAAACCATTCCTGACTACTGCCGACACCTGTTTTTCAAATGTCAGCCTGCAGTCAAGAATGACACCCTAATCCTTCACTGCATCCATGGCTCGAAGATTGTGACCATTTAATGATGGAAAAGAGAGGTCACCACTTCTTTGTCATCCCAGACCAACCTGGTTTGACGACTAACACCTCTGTCTTCCCTGGGTTGAGATGTAGCCAGTTGTAGGCTATCCAGTTGTTGATTTCTTGAAGGCACTGTCTGAGCACTGACACTGCATTTACCTTATCAGGAGTGCAAGACAGGTAGAACTCAGTATCATCTCCATAACTATGAAACTCAACCTCGTGCAACCCTATGAGCTCACCCAAGGGCAGTATGTACACGGTGAATAAAATGGGTGATACAGTAGAATAGAACCTTGAGGAACCCACAGGTGACTGCCTTTGGTTCAGAGTTGAAGTTACCCAGTGCCATCTGCTGAGATCACCCTGTGGATGTAGGACTTAAACCAGTGTAAAACTGTGCCAGTGAGTCCCACAGTTTCTCTGGTGATCCAGCAAAACACCATGATCCACCATGTCAAAAGCTGATGAAAGATCTAATAGGACCAAGACGTAACACAGTCCCTGATCCCTCGCCATGAGAACATCATGCAACACCCTAACCAAGGCAGTCTCAGTACCATGACAAGGCCTAAATCCTGACTGGAAAGGCTCATAGATGTTAAATAAATCCAGATGAGCCTTCAACTGTGTTGCCACTACCTTCTCAATAATCGTTCCCAAAACTGCAAGATTTGAGACAGGCCTGTAATTTGCCAGGACTTCTGCATCCAAAGATGTTTTTTTCATGAGGGGCCTCACCACAGCCCTTTTTAGGGCCACTGGAAAGACCCCCTCCCTCAAAGAACACCCAACAATCCTAGCATACATCGATCCTAGATAATCAAGGCTACCAATAAGGAGCTAAGAATGCTCCAACCTTAGTCCCTTAATCTTCAACTATCTCAGCTCCCTGCAATACCATGGGGAACTGCATTGGGAGGTGAAGGAATGGACATGGACAGTTGCCAGGGAGTCAAAGGCAGCCACAAGAGCCATATTATAGCACCCCATTGCTTTCTTGGCTCCCTTAGCACAAGCCGTCATCATGCCCGAGACATCCAGCATGGCCTGGAGTGTGAAGGCTCCAAATTTTGTGAAGGGCAGTACCGGACAGTCTCCACAGGGCAAGTATTTAAATGGGGAGCCCCGCAAAGAATGACACAACATGATGATCTGACCATATAACTGAATCAGCCTCGATGCACTAATGTCAAGCCCCAACATGAAGACCAGGTCCAGTGTGTGGCCATGCTGGTGAGTGGCAGAGGCAACTACCTGTGTAAGGCCTAGTGATGACATTGATAGTGAAGCTGGTGACCAAATGATGAGATCTCATCGTTGACCCAGGCATTGAAATCCCCAAATATTAATATTCTGGGAGTTTCCAACACCAGGTCGACCAAGAAATCTGTCAGCTCCTGAAGGAAATCACCCTCACAATGCGGTTGCTGGTATATCAGGATGAGCCTAAAGCACACACTTGCCTCACCACTGACCGTCACACACTCAAAAGACCTGGCACTGCCCGTGGGGGATGCCGTGAAGCCCAAAGTGGATTTAAAACAAATGGCTACCCTATACCCCTGCAATTCTGCCTTGGGCAAAAACACCACAGAGTAACCTGCTGGAATAGATGCCTCCAGCACAGGTCATGAATTGTCACCCAGTCAGGTTTCCATGATGCAAACAAGACCGATGAGGATCCAGCAATGAAAACCTCCATCACTGCAGTCTTATTCCTCATCAACCTTGTGTTGCAATGAATGACCCGAAGGGGAGTGGCAGAGTCAGCTGACCTGCTAACCTGTTGCCTTTTAAGAGTAGGCAAACCCCTAGGAAGGGGAACTAAGCAAGGGGAACCCCTGTCACTATTCCATATTATCCCAGGGTGTCTCCAAGTCTTCACTAACCCAATCTTCCCCCCTCCACTGCTATCTTGGATCCTCCCCCACATCCTGTGCTTCCCATTCACAAAATTCTCAACTGTACACACTGGCAGGAAATTGTTGATGGCACAGTTATTGGGGATCCCTTGAAAGGATGGAACAGACATAGGTGGTCTAATGTATAATGGATCTTTGTCACTTTCTCTCCCTTGCACACAATTCCTAAACTAATAAAATCAGCACCCAGAAATGTTTAACCCTCTCCCCCACATATAAAACAGATGAATAACCAGAGAAACACACACACCCTAATACCTAATACTTACAGAAACAACTCATTCATCCAACACATTCATAAAGTTAACAGAGAGTAAACCCCTAACCACACACACTCTCAATTAAACCCATCCTAACCATTCATACCATAGACCCCAAACCCAGCACAGTGCAGTAATATTTGTAGTTCAGGAGCAGCACTTCAGACTGAAGAGTTTTTTACACTGACCAAGTCTCTGATTTAATTGCAAAGTTTAAACAAACCAAAGGTCCCCAGCCACAAGTGCTCTCATGACTAGACATGGCATATTACAGAAAAAAAGACTGATGAAAGCTCACAGCTCCAGCTCTGCCACCGCTGGAGCTGTACAAAAGTCAGGAGAATTCAAATGCACTCCTAAAATCAGGAGAGAGAAACTTAATCTGAGCCAGTAAACTCTCTCATCACCAGCCAGGCCCAGTCTTCCAGGTTATAATCCAGATGTCCCGAGACTGAATCTTTATGTTTTTCATAGCCACAGTACAGAATACTCCAATCCAGCACCCCAAGACCACTCACATATTTCGAGGCTGCCCATACTGTACAACTTAGAATCAGTCCCTCCTAAAGCCACACAGGTCTCAGCCCACAGCAACAGCAGTCCACCACAGTTTAGGTCCTTCTCTCCTCCCTTTCACAGACACTTCGCTCCTGATGAAAATGGCTACCATCCTCAGCCTTCCTTGGGTACTCTGCAAAAGTCAAGATCCTGCGGGGGGGGGAATGATCCAACACCCCTCAGTTCAATCCAGTTCTCACCATGGCTCTGCCAAAGCAATGAGCATCTGCAGTCATCTGTCTGTCTGTTTGTCTGTCTATCTGTCCATCCAACCGTCTACTTACAAATGTCCATCAGAGATGAAGAGGTAGCACTGAGGCTGAAGCTAAACTGAACATTCAATTTCCAATCAGAAATTCATGTAGACCAGCAGTACATCTTAATGACAAGTTAACCCAGAAACATAGAAACATAGACAACGACAGCAGAAAAAGACCAACAGTCCATCCAGTCTGCCCAATTTCCCTATTCAGCTCTGGGACCTACTGTCCCCCAGGGTCCTAGTCCTTCCCCGTCCTTCCCTCCCTCCTCAGTTCTGCTCCCTTTTTGCTGCCCCAAACAACCACTATACTCTTCATTCTGTCCCATGCATGTTTGAAAGTACCAACGATCTTAGCACCTACTACTTTAGCTGGTGGATTGTTCCACGGCTCCACCACCTTTTCTGTAAAAATATACTTCTTCATGTCCCTCTTAAACCCCCGTCAGTTTCCACTCATCTGCATGTGGTCACAAACTAGTATTCAATCTAAATGGTTCCCAGGATTCACTTGTTAATTATTTTCAGGAACTTGAAGAGAGTTAGGTCGCAATGGGGTACCACAAGGATCTGCCCCGAGTCCGGTCCTCTTCAATATGACACTAAGCTCTGTGGGAGGGTGGATGGTGGTGAAGTAATCAGGGAAATGCAGAGCTGAAAGTCAATGCTAAAAAGTGAAAGGTAATGCACTTAGGGAACAAGAATCCCAGGTTAGAGTACTGGATGCGAGGGGGAGACTTAGAACTACAGCTGAGGAATGGGACCTTGGTGTTATCATCAGCGACTCCTTAAAACAATCGAGTCAGTGCAACTTTGCAGTGTTTGGCATTGAGTTTCAACTGCCAAATCTTAGACCACCCCACTAGCTTTTGTAAGTCATTCTGTATTTCCCTGATTCTTTCATCACTATCCACCCTTCCAAAGAGCTTAGTGTTATCTGCAAAGAGACACAACCTGCACCTGAGTCCCTCACCAATATCACTGGTGAACATATTAAAGAGGACTGGACCAAGGACAGATCACTGTGGTATGCCTCCTCATGACCTTCTTCTCATTAGATTTGACCTCATTGATCACAACCCTCTGCTTCTCCCCACTGGCCAGTTGCCTATCCTGTTTTCTATGGCCTTAGCTACAACCAGACCCTCCATCTTCTTTAGTAAGTATCTGTGAGGTACCAGATCAAAAGCCTTGCTGAAGCTGAACTAGATCAAATACACTGCATGGCTCCTATCCAATTCCCTCAACAGCCAGTCTAAGAAAACTATTATGCTAGTCTGACAAGACCTCCTTGCCACGGGTCGGTGCTATTTACTGTCTTGGAGATCATTGCTGTCCAAGTAGTCCATGACATCCTCTTTGACCAGTGACTCAGTCAGCTTTCCTACAGTGGAGGTAAGATTGACAGGTCTGTAGTTCCCTGCTTGTTCCTTGTCTCCTCCCTCCCTCCCCACTTATGGAGTGGAACTATGTACACCATCCCCCAGTCCTTTGGAACTACCCCCATTTTTAGTGAGCTATTGAGTAGACATAGCAGGGATTCAGCAAAGCAGCTCCCGAGTAACCTCTGATTCAGCCCATCTGGTCCTGGGACCTTTTCTATCTTTAGTGCTGCCAACCCTTTCTGGACCCTTTTGCTTGTAAGTATTGACTGTCTCATCTCTGGGACCCCTGCTTCGACTACACTCTCTAGCAAGAGCTCATTATTCTCCATAGTGAAAACAGAGCAAAAGAAATCATTAAGGATGTCGGCCTTTTGTCTGTCCGCCTGTACCACCCTACCCTACCCTACCCCTCTCAGCTAACCTTATAATTCCCCCTTGTTTCTTCCTTTTTTTCCCCTGATATATTGGAAGAATTGTTTTTTATCTGCTTTTGATCTCCTCTGCAATATGCAGCTCAGTGTCAGCTTTTGCCTCCCTAACTACCCTTTTTGCCTCCCTGTTTTTCAGTAAGTATTCTTCCCATTCTTCCCCCCCCAGCTTTTCTGTATACTTGCTGAAGGCCATTTTCTTAGCCCTCACTGCTTCCCTGACTCTTGCCAAGAATCATAATGGCCAGATAACCGAAAACAAAGATGAACTCCCCTGCAAGTCACACATCCCTATCGTCTATACTGCTGGCATCCTTGTCATACATGGAACAAAGGCAGCTTGGGCATCTGCTGTACTCCATTACACTTCGCAGGCATCTCTAGCAGCCTCCCACCTACCCACTCTTGTCCCTCCTGCTTCTAGCCCTCCTAGCAGGTGATGTTGAAACAAACCCAGACCCAACAAACATACACATAAACAACATGGATGCCGCATGGGCAGGAGGCAATGGAAAAAAGATTGCACATCTAAATATCCGTAGCCTCCCTTCCAAATTTGCAGAGTTAGAGGCCTGGGTGACCCTCTACAAGCCCCACATACTGGGTATATCTGAGACCTGACTAAAACTGTACCACGACTCAGCATTGTACCAGCTCCAAGGCTACTCCTTCCTCCGACTGGACAGGCCGGGAAGGAAGAGAGGGGGAGGTGTTGCACTGTATGTACAGGACCACATATCAGCTGCCATTGTTGCCTGCTCAAAGACTGACTACATAAGTGAATGGGTTATCACCGAGCTGTCTATTAATCCGGCAACAAAACTCTATGTTGGCTGCTGCTACAACCCCCCTCCAGCCTCTAGCCGGGGCTTGTCTAGTTTTCTCTCCAGCCTGACAAGCTCCACCCCATCCAGAGATACTTTCCTGCTTGGGGATTTCAACCTAAACTGGGCTGCAAATCCTAACACAGACTACACAACTCTACTAAAGTCCCATAACTTGGATCAAGTAATCTCTACCACAACCAGATACAACCATCGCACTACAAACCACTCAATCCTTGACTGGATTTTAACAAACGGGCCGGATCTAATTCTCCAAGTAGGGACCATGGCCGATGCATTTAGTGACCACACCCCCACCTACATAGTCGTGAACAACAAGTCAGCATGCTCCCACCAAAAATACTGTCCTTCAGAAATTTCAACACCCCAAACCATGATCTCGCTACTGGACATGCACTGTCCTTAAACTGGTCCTCCCTATATGCAACAAAAAATGTCTCTTCTGCTGTCAATCTATTCACTAACACCCTCAAGAAACTACAGGACAACTATTTTCCCATAAAAACCAGGAGGGTTAGAGGTGGCTGCACGCACTGGATAACCAAAGAATTGCTACTGCAAATGAAGGTCAGGGACTCTAATTGGAAAGCTTTTAAAGTGTCCCCATCCCCCCATCTATGGAATGCCTATAGGCAACTATGGAACGCATGCAAACAAATGATAAAGTCACTCAAAAGAAAATATTTTAATGACCTTCAACAAAACACACTGGGAAATCCTCATAAATTCTGGGCAACAATTGGGTCTATACTAAACCGCAAGACCAACAAGTAAATAACACAACTTATGTCTACAGCAGGCATAATAAATGACCCGGTGGACATTGCAGACCTTTTTAATGCCATGTTCACCAACCTTACCCCGTAACTTAGCAAGTTTCCCCCTTACCCTCCCTCCAACCAAAACAAAATTGGTAGCCCCCTCACTCCTCAAGACCATCATGCCTCCAGCCCCTCTTTTTATTTCAGAGCCATTGGTACTACTACTACTGTAAGACTCTTGGAAACCCTACCCCATAGGGGCAGTCCTGGTAGTGATGGACTCTACCCCACCTTCCTGAGGATCACCTTCCCAGCCCTGGTAAGGCCACTAACACACATCTTTAACCTCGCTCTGTCCACATCAACTGTGCCTGACACCTGGAAACATGCCAAGGTGATACCCATCTTCAAGGCAAGAGATCCCCTAGCCCCAGAAAACTACAGACCCATTTCCCTGCTTCCTCGTCTTAGCAAACTGTTAGAGAAGGATGTCCATATCCAGTTATCTGAACACCTAAATAAGTTCAACCTCCTATGTCCCCTCCAGCATGGTTTCCATAAGCACCACAGCACCTACTCTGCCCTGGCAGTCTTCTCTAACCACATTCTCAAGAACATGGACATGGGTAAGGCTACAGGTGTGGCCTTTGTCTATTTGTCAAAAGCTTTTGACTTAGTGGACCACAGCCTCCTTCTCTCCATGCTTTGACAGTTTGGCTGTGCCCCTGGACCCACAGCCTGGTTCCATAGCTACCTCACAAACAGATCCCAATCCGTGCTCATAGGCAAAGCTGCCTCAGTCCCCCTTCCCACAAGCACTGGTGTAACACAACTTAAATGGGCAGACTGGGTGGGTCATAGACCCTTATCTGCTGACACTGTCTATGTATCTATGTGTACCCAAGGGGTCAATTATTGGCCCACTTCTCTTCTCTATGTTTATCAATGCAATACCTGCTGAGAGGCTAAACTGCAATGCAATTCTCTACGCAGATGACCTAGTCCTGTACCACAGTGACAAGTCCCTGGAATCCATCTCCTCTACCCTCACAGACAACTACGGGGTGGCTGAAAGCTGGTTCACATCCAGAAAACTCCTAGTAAATGAGAAAAAGATGAAGGCCATGCTTTTCAGATCCAAGCCCTTCTTAAACAAGACCACTAGATCTAACACCGCTCTGACCATATGTACTCCTGCTGGCCCCCCACTTGAGCAGGTCACCTCCTTCTCATACCTTGGTGTTACCCTCAACTCCTCCCTCACGTTTAATGATCATACAGACCTAATCATTAAAAAGATTAATCAGAAACTAGGTGCAGCCTATCGTGCCATTCACCTGCTTTCACCTGAAGCTCACCTCGCCATAGCACAAGGCAACCTTCTCCCTCTCCTGGACTACTGTTCCCCCATCCACTCCCCAATACCCAAAAAGCAAACCCCCCGCCTATATATGGCATATAATGCTATCTGTCACTTTGTCCTCAAAGCCCCCTCGTTAACCCACCACTGCAACCTCTATCAGTCCCTAGGATGGCTTTCACTTCAAGGACGCCTGAACTATGCTGCTGGCTGCCTGATGGAAAGTGCCCTCAGAAGTAACCAGCTATCCCCTTACACTCCCCTTCTTATAACTAGAGCAGCCACTAGACCACTTAGAGCCTCTTCCCTTCCAACCCTCAAAGTTCCTCATGTCTCTACGACGGTGGGCAGCAAAGCTTTCTCTGTAACGGCTCCCTCCCTCTGGAACAGTCTTCCCATCTCCATTCATTCATTCCTATCCCATGTGTCATTCAAAGCCAACCTTAAAACATGGCTACTGAAGGAGTCCACTGGAAAATGCTCGACAGACAGAGCAAAGCCCCGTGAGCCACCATAAAACTACCGTAATCTGTTGGCCACTGCCACCTAGTCTCAGGAGCACTATGAACAAACATGATTCGCTCGATGACTCACACTGCCTACCTTGTATGGTCCCACTTCTCAGCCGGATACGGCATAAATGAAAATATCTAGATACTCTATGGGTATGCTTAACTAATTCTCCTCTGTATCTTGACCTGTATTCTTTGTCAAATGTTACGTTCTCTCAACGCCTGTAACTTATATGTAAATGATGACTGTTTCTAGCTGTCCTAATGTTGTTGTAACCACTGTACTTTCCAATGTGAAGTTGTATCCACCCATGTATTTCCCTTGTACTGCCACCTTTGTGGCCCGGGTCGTGACTGAAAATGGTCCACTGGCACAGTGCACTTACCTGGTTACCAAAAACATAAATAAATAAATAAATAATTAGCAAACAATAACTGCTTTTATTGTATTAAACACACTTATAAAATGGGTCAACAGTTTTGTGGCTTCCACCACTTCTTCAGGCTCATATAACAGTGCTGATCCTGGATAAAAACAAAGTAAAACACACAACTGGTATACATTCAGATATATATTTTCCTCCATATGACACCAGGTGACAAGTTCCCACATACTACAACCCATACAAATTTATATACATTGTTCCAACCAGTTCAGTAAACTATACAGATCCAGTTCATGCTGATCTTTCTCTAAACAATCATAATACATTTCTGTGTCCAGCCACCAAACTATGAAGCCCTATTGACATCCTTATTTAATTATCTTAATAATAACTTATATTCATTCATAGTTACTGTCATACCTCTTTAAAACTTATCCAAGTGATTTATAAAAAAAAGGAATACTGTATGACTTACTGTTTACTTAAACTATATTCCTTCATCTCACATCCAGTAAGTTTATTCCATCTCTGTAAGGAATAATAATGTTAAATTTTGTTCTCTTCATAAAGAATATGTTTTCATTCTAAACTTCCATTATTCATTAATGTTCCCAAAATGAACCTCAACATGCCCTCATGTTTCTTTTCACCTCCCGATTTTACTCATAGAAACTTGCTGTCTTCCCTTTCTCGGGACTTGATTTAATCTGCTGTGTACAAAAGATAAAATATTCTTAATACTAAATCCTCTCTCCAGTTTACTATACAAAGCTTTTAGGCATACAGCGATTTAAATAAGAGCTTCACTCACCCAGACAATGTGGCTGCAGAAGTCTCAGTGTCTCCCTGGATGTTGGAGCAACTGAACCCATGTATATGCTCAGTTTAAATACCTTGAGAAGTGGGGGGACCTACTGTATAACATCACTGATGACATCACAAACCCGCCCACTCCCAGGTTCGTGCCTGTATTCACTGAGGAAATAATGTGTGAAAGTTCCTGCATGAGCCTGGTGGTGGAGTAATGGAATCAGAGAGACTGCTCAGGCTCAGAGGTCAGGAAAAACAGGCAGTTTGCCCCCTACTTCCGTCTACATGCCAGATCATTATTTATAATCTTCCTGCTTGTGCTAAAAACTACTTTGTCTGATTAACGGGTGTGTTTGATCTGTTATGTCAAAAATCAATTCTGGGAAGAGGCTACAAGTTTCAAATAAATCCCATATACATTTTTCAACTTCTGACTCTCTCCTTACAGTCTAAAATGTTGTTTAAACTTAACAGACCTTAATTAACATCTGTGGCCATCCCCTCTCCCCTCCTTAAACTGTTTTTCATATTATTCCTTCTAAAAACCTCTGTAATCATAAAGAGCTATGGGAGGTGAACGAGGGGGGCACATCATTGGGCCTCTGCTTTTCTTGACATGGGGGGTCCATTCTCAATCCATCATCTACATGCCCTCAAGAGGAACTTACTGCTTGAGAAAAGCCTACTTGGGTTTAGCAAAACAATATCAGAGCAAGTGTGGTCACATAAGCTGCTGACAGCTGGTTGTTCACCACCCACTCTTGGAAATTGTGAACAACATTGGTGAACTGTATGATGTACTCAATATAATTAACAGATTAAAAGCACACTGAATAAAAGTTCTAGAGGACATTTGGAAAATCCAGGAATTTAAATACTGGAGTCCCTGTTCATGTGTTCCATGTATCCAAGATTAAAGTCCTCTTTCTTAACACACAGGGTCCTTCTTTCTTCCATTCGTCATCACCAGTAGAGATGCCAGTCACACGTTTCATTCAGTCCCACTCTAGGATTTGTGCTATTCATCTGATAAATCCAAAAGTCCTCTCTCTTTAATATCATATCCTTCCATGTTATACTGCTGTTTCTCAGCTCAGTAATTTTTTCAAGGCCCCAAAATCTGAGGGATGATGCTGTGTGCCCTGCTTCATTATAGTGTCTTGCAATTGTTGAGCTCTCATCCTTGTTTCTAATATCACTCTTGTGTTCGCTAATTCAGTTTCTGAGCTCCCTGTCTGTTTTTTCCCACATATAACTTATCACATGGGCATTATAGAATGTAAATAACGTGATTGGATTTGCACGTAATGTGTTGTTGTATCTCAAATATCCTGTTCATGAATGGATGCTGAAAATGTATTTTCCTACTCGTGTTATTGCATTGAAAGCAGTGGCCACATGGATAGCTCCCATTTTTAGGGGCCCCAATAAAAGTTGTCACTCAGAGGACTCCCCGCTACTGTGAACTGTGTGTACTAGCTTGTCTGCTAGGGTTGGATTTATTTTGAATGTTACAAGTGGGTATTCTGTGAACCTTTGGTTATAGAGGTTCCAGACTGTAGAATATGCCAATTGTATGTTACTATTTGTTTGATATCATTCTGAAGGTGACTATATGCAGTGGAAAATACTATTCTGTTACCCACATTATCTTTCTTCTGGTGCTCAACTAATGTCTCCCTTGGGATGTCTCTAACCTCTTGGACACTAGACATCAGGTGTTCCCTCCTGTAGCCTCTGTTCATAAACCTTCTGGTCATATTTTCTGCTTCCTCCTCAAATTCTTTTGTGTTGCTGCTGTTTCTCTTGGCCCTGATAAGTTGTAACTTTGGAATACTTTTTTTAAGCCTGTTGTCATGGAAACTATCAAAGTGAAGTATGGTGTTCCTGTAAGTCTCTTTCCTGTACAATTTACAGGCCAACCTACCATGCTCTTTATATATAAGCAGATCTAAAAATGAGATCTGATCTCTGCTTGACTCCATCGTGAACTTTAAGTTAGTATTCCGTGTGTTCAAATAAGTACCAAATCTCTCAAGATCTTCCTCACTCCCCCCCCCATTAAATCAAGATGTCATTGATAAAACATCTCCACATTATTATGTTATTAAGGAAAGGGTTATTTACAGCCTCAATTATGTGTTCTGTTTCAAAGTTTCCCATAAAAAGGTTTGCGTATGAGGGAGCCATCATGCTCCCCATTGCTGTTCCTTTGACCTGCATATAGTATTCCTCTTCATACTGGAAATAATTTTTACTCAGAACTAGCTCTGCTAGCCCTGTCAGAAACTCCCCAGCTGACACAACTGCTGCTAGTCCCTCCTGGTAGGGTATAATAGTATATAGGCCTTTTACATCAAGTGATACCATCCAGATGTTGTGAACATACTGACCCTCCTGATTAATGTCAGAAATTATTTTGAGAACATGCTTCGTGTCCTTAATCTATGTTTTCAGTTTCTGTACCTCCGGTTGTATATGGTAATCCACATACTTGGAAAGTGGTTCCAAGATCGAATCGATTCCAGAAACTATTAGTCTCCCTGGTGATTTTTGTGCTTTCTTGTGTACTTTGAACAGTACATAGAACTTTGGAATCCTCGGATTTTTACTAATTAATAAATGAATCTCTTCTTCTTTACACCAACCTTGATCTACCCCTCTAAAAATTATTTGATTTCTTCCACTATCTCAGAGGTTGGGTCTCCACTAAGGCTCTGATAGTGTTCTGTGTCCCCTAGCTGCCTAAGGCATTCTACTTTGTAGTCCTCATAATTCCATAGCACAATACCTCCCCCTTTGTTTGCGGGTTTAACCACCAGGGTCCTGTACTGCTCCAGCAGTCTTAGGGTCTCCCTCTCTTTTTGATGAGATTGTTAGTTTATTTTTATTTTATTTTATTAAACTCTAGGATTACAAATACCTTTGAGAAGGAACTGCTCATTTACAAAGATTCCACGTCAAAGGATGTAGGATAACATACATACAAAGGTCAACAATGGTTACAGTCTTAAAACACAAAGATGACTAAGCATTAATTATACAACCAAAAATGGGGAGAGACAACATAAATCAGCTTCTGACAAGTTTCAGGGTGAACAGTATATAGTTTGTATAAGGTAGGAAGGAGTCAGGAAGAAGTAGGCAGGCTGTAGTGCCATTGTTGGAGGATAGAGGTGGGTGGCACAAGTGCGAGGTGGATGGGCTGGAGTGCCCCATATCTGAAAGTGCCAGTTGAGAGGGGATGGGGTGGGTGGAGCAGGGTGATGTGGGGAGGTAAGGGGTGAGAGTGGGGGAAGCTGGTGCCAAAAGTGTGAAACTCTATGGGAGGTTACAGGTCACCTTCGATGAGGGTAAAATGAGAAGACAGTTACTCCGGAGAGGCAGTCACATTGAGTGGTAGAGACAAGGAATAGTCGGAGTTGCCTTTTAAAGTGATCAAGCGTCGCAGTTGTGTTTCTTTGTTAGGGGTATTGTGCCACTGTTATAGTTTGGTGTTAAATTTTTAATGTTTAACATTTCCCTGACTTGATGCTCTATGACCTTAATATAGGCCTCTACGTTGTCCTTGGCTCTTGGGGGGGGGTTAAATGTGGATTTAATATTAAATACCTTTTGTAGATCTTCTTTATGGGTTTGTTGTTCCCTTTCCCTATTCCCAAAGTCTACTAATCTTATTTTTCTATAAAACTGCTGGAGGTCAACCTCCAGCTGAAATGGGTCCTGTCCCCTTGTGGGTGAAAAGGAGAGCCCTTTGCTTAGTACAGAAATTTCAGTCTCTGTGAGTTTCCTGCCAAGATTAAATACAGGTATAGATTCATTTAGTGCCTCTGGCCCCCTCTGAAGCCTCTTCTCCTCCCTCTTCCTCTCCCTTCTCCTCCACCTCCTCCTCTCTGGTTTCCTGATGGGACCCTGTACTCTCGACCTCTCAGATCATATTGTCTCCTCTCTTGTACCCCTTTCTCCATTTGTTGTGTCCTTATGTCTGGTTGTACTTGTTGATTTTGTTCCTCCTCTAAAAAAGGTCCAGTGCTCATTTGCTGTCTCTCAAATCTTGTAAATGTGTTTGTTACATAGCTATCTCTGCTATCAGAGTCCGTATTGTAATTCAGTTGGCCCTGGTATTCATTTGTACCCCTATTGGTTTTTGTGAACCAGTTATAAACCTTGTTATCTCAAGCATGTACATGGTTTCAGTTGCTCCTACATCCAGGGAGACACTGAGACCTCTGCAGTCATCTTGTCTGGGTGAGTGAAGCTCTTATTTAAATCACTGTATGCCTAAAAACATTGTATAGTAAACTGGAGAGAGGATTTAGTATTAAGAATATTTTATCTTTTGTGCACAGTGGATTAAATCAGGTCCCGAGAAAGGGGAGACAGCAAGTTTCTATGAGTAAAATTGGGAGATGAAAAGAAAAGTGAAGGCATGTTGAGGTTCATTTTGGGAACATTAATGAATGATGAAAAAGTTTAGAATGAAAATATATTCTTTATGAAAAAAAAAATTTACATTATTATTCCTTAGAGAGATGGAATAAATTTACAGGATGTGAGATGAAGGAATATAGTTTTAGTAGACAGTAAGTCATACAGTATTCATTTTTTATAAATCATTAGGATAAGTTTGATAGGGGTATGACAGTAACTATGAATGAATATAAGTTATAATTAACATAATTAAATAAGGATGTCAATAGGGCTTCAAAGTTTGGTGGCTGGACACAGAAATTTATTATGATTGTTTAGAGAAAGAGAGCATGAACTGGGCCTATATAGTTTACTGAACTGGTTGGAACAATTTATATAAATTTGTATGGGTTGTGGTACTGTATGTAGAAACCTGTCACCTGGTGTCATACGGAGGAAATTATATATCTGAATGTATACCAATTGTGTGTTTTACTTTGTTTTTATCCAGGATCAACACTGTTGTATGGGCCTGAAGAAGTGGTGGAAGCCACGAAAATGTTGCCCCATTTTATAAGTGTGTTTAATACAATAAAAGCAGTTATTGTTTGTTAATTATCGTGTGACTTGCAGTGGAGTTCATCCTTGTTTTTGGTTATCTGAGTTTTGTGTTGCCAATATAGGATGACCCAAGTACAGAACTGACATACAAGAATTAGGGCACCATAATCACCCACATCTTTTGTAAAAAATCATAATGGTCTCTTGAACCTGTTCTTTTTGGTTATCATTCTCATGTAAAACTTAGATGCCTTGAGAATAGCTCCCATTATTGCCCCAATCTCTCTTCCACCTCCCCATGTTGTCCATCCCAGCTAACTTTTCCCTGACAAACTCTCTCAGCCTATTGAAGTCAGTCCTTTCAAAATCAAGGACTGTATCTCTCAATTTTGGTTTTCCGGACCCAAGGGCCAGTTCAAACCACATGTGGTTATGGTCACTGCTCCCTAATGGCTCCACTATTCTCACAGCTCCTACCACCTCTGAGTTGATGAGCACCACACTGAGAACCGCAATCTACCTGGTGAATCCTTTACTAGTTGTACCAGTAGTCAGTCTTGAAAAGTGTCCAACAAGGCCATACTTCTGGAGTTCCTGATCACTGGAAATTCCCAATCGATGTCTAGCAGGTTCAGATCACCCACTACCACTACTTCCCCCTTTGCCACTCCTCTTTCAGGTTCTTTCCTGAGCTTTCTCTTCCTCTTGCCCCAGATGTCTATACATCATCCTAAGTGCAGTTTCTTGCAAGAGGCTGCCATGAGCTGCATCCACAGAGACTCTGTTTCTCCGTTACTAATCTTAAAGCGCCCATCTTCTGCCACCTTGATGCCATCCTTTTCTTTTTTTGTTAGTGTGAATTCTTTTTATAGTGCTCATAAAAGGTATAGGATTGACAGCACTGGAACCTGAAGTCCTCTATTTATCCGCATTACAGGAACAGCATAGGCGATTACAGTACAATTATCCCCACACTGCCCTGCCAATGTGCCTCAAGCCTGCCATGGAGGGACCACCACACAGGTGAGAGGGTAGTTCAGACTTCTGCCCATTCAACCCTGGGCATCTCATGTGAGACTGCCAACAAGGATGCAATTAGTGCCTACTTTGTTGGTGGTTTTGTCATGTGGACACATGCCCACTGGGAACTCTACTGAGACCACCACAATTCATTTCGCATAGACCACGGATAGCCCTCAGGTGATAATAGCTTTTGACAACTACTGACCTATACTGGATTTGAACCCATGACCTAGAGCTGAAAGGCTCCTTAACCCACTAGTAATCCAATGAGCCATCCAGTTCCCCATCTTGATGCCATTCTTGACAAAAAGGGTACTCCTCCACCTCAACCTGTTCCTCTATCCCTTCTGAACATTAAGTAGCCAGGGACCGTCAGATCCCAGTCATTTTTTGAAACCCACATTTCTGTGATAGCCACAAGGTTCACCTCAGTGTCTGCCAACAGCTTCTAGAGCTCACTGATTTTGTTACCCAGGCTCCTGGTGTTAAACACCCCCCTATTCATCTGACCTCTGATCCTACTTTGCTACTGTTCTTGTGCTTTCCTTGTCCTCTCATTCTCTTATTTTTCTTGCTGTCTGCACACTTTGCTTTCCCTCTCTCTCTAATGTCCCCTCACATAGTCCAGTTAGGGCCACAGCTCTCTTTTTGCTCACTCTGCTGCTACTGTACAAGCCCCCAGATGTGAGGGACTATTAGCTAGGATCCCCTTCTTCTCACCTTTCACCATGGCTCTCCTAGTCCCAATCTCCCCTGCAGTCAGTTTAAACATTTGATATTGATGTCAGACTTCTACCCCAGCATGCAGGCCCCCTCTCTTATCAGGTGAAGCCCATCACCCTTGAAAAGAGGAATCCCAGAAATCTCTCCACTCCCCCAAAAAGTGATACCCCTTCTCCTGACACCATTCTTTAAGCTACCTGTTGAACTCCTCTATTACATCACTCCTTATCCTATCTTTTTTCTGGTCCATGTCCCACACAGGGAAGACTTCAGAAAAGGCCAGGGAGGCTGAGTATGACTCCAGTCTAGCTTGTTGTTGGTGGAGAGCACTCATCCCTGCCCATGTAACTTCAAAAAAGCAGTCTCACACAAGAAGTGTTCTCACAGATTTACTCTCAGTGGCATCATATATAGTGTGTAGCAGAAAGGCTCACCACCATCCAGACTATGACTCCAATCTGTCCCCCAGTCTACAGAAGTTCCTCTTCACCATCTGTACCAACTGATTCACCAGATCATTGGTAGCTGGGTGTACTAGCATTCCCAGCTTCCCCTGCTCCTCTCTGCCATCCTCCCTATCCTGTCTAAATCCTGGATGGCTAATGTACTAGGAAGGCACAGGACCATCCTCCTCCTCCCATCCAACCCCACCTCATCCACCCTCTTTACCTCTTTAATCATTGAGTCCCCACCTATTAAGACTTCCCTGGTAGACTTGCTCCCCTTGGGTGCTATCATGTTATCTTGCCCTTTCCCAATGACTGACTCAAGAGTCTCCCCCCCCACAGCATAGTCAGGTGCCTGGGCCTCCACTAGAGGTGTGACATGGTTCACTGTGTGGATGGTGCTAGGCTGGACAACCTTCTTATAGCTACCTTTGCGCCCCTACCTTCCCGAACACTCTTTGCTCCACTGGACCAGTCGGTCTTTTGGGGAGTGAGGTTTTCCCTCAGATGAGAACCACTTGGCAATCTTAGTCTGCCCATTTTCCCTGCTTCTAGTATCACTGTAGATCCTACTTGATCTCCAGCCCATTCACCCCTTCCCTTTCCCTATGATTCCATTATGCCTATCCCATGCATTCTTGAACCCCACCATTGTTTTCATCTCCACCACCTCCCCTGGAAGACTGTTCCAGGATTCCACCTCTCTTTCTGAGAAGAAATACTTCTTCACATCTCTCCTGAATCTCCCCCCCAGCTTCTTATCATGCCCTGTTGTCCTTGAGTGCCTTTTGTTCTGTACAATACTTTCCTCCTGTACCTTATTTACCCCATGAGGTATTTAAAGGTCTCTATCACATCCTCCTATCCCTCTTCTTTTCCAGGGCATACATATTTGAATACTTAAGTCTCTCCTTATATGGCTTTCTGATGCAGACCCTGTGCCATTTTAGTTGCCCTCCTCTGGACTGCTACCACTTTGTCTATGTCCTTCCAGAGATGTGATATCCAGAACTGGACATTGTACTGTAGGTGAGGTCTTAATAATGATCTATCCAGAGGCAATACCACCCCCCTCTTTCTGCTGGTGATACCACTCCCTATGTACCCCAGTATCCTATTAGCCCTCCCAACTGCCTTGTCGCATTGCCTGGCCTTCTTTAGGTCATCCAGTATGATTACTACCAGGTCTCTTCTTGCTTGCTAGTCATAAGTACCACTGCTCCCACTTTGTTGTCTGTGCCCTCCTCCAAAGCATATCCCTAGAGAAGAGTGCTCCACAGCTACCACAACTGACTGTCTCCGCTCTGAACCCCAGCCCTATACAGGCCTATCAATGAGGCTAAACCTAGCTGATGTGACTTTCCAACAACAGATTCACAGTTTACAATGTATGGTATTCACCTGGCCTATTATACTAAACAGAAGTTAGCAACTTCAGCAGCTAAAGTACTAAACAGATGACTACATTAACTTGCAGTGCTCACACAGATAAGGTTTGGCTGTAAGGTTCAACTATAGCACAGCAAACAGGAATAAAAAACTACTTTGTAGTGCTCACCCAGACTGAGTGTAGCTGTAACGCTCAGCTATAGCACAGAAAACAGGAATAAAAAGTACCTTTTAGTGCTTCCCCCAATAGAGTTTAGCTGTAAGACTTAACTACAACACAAAAACTGTCTGGGTGAGTGACCCAGTGCACTGTAGGGATATAGTGACAATATGCTACTATATACCCTTTGCCTCCCTTTTCATAATTTACAATAGACAGTAAGGGCTCGAAACGAAGGTATGGTATCTGATACTGTGAGAGATGAGGAAAGCACAGGGCTCGTCCTGGGGGCCTTACTCTTTAATCTATATATAGGTGATCTACACCAAGGCCTCTTTAGTACTGACAATAAATTTGCAGACAACACTAACACTGGTGGAAGGGTTAGTAATTTCGATGAAACCACCAGGATACAGAATGATCTTGACACCATTACAAATTGGGCTGCAAACTGGGATATGAAATTTAACCCCAATAAGTGTGTGGTCATCCACATGGGTAGTAAAAATGTTAGATCCATTTAAAGACTTGGTGGTGCTGAACTTAAATCTGTTACTGAAGAGAAGGGCTTGGGGATGATAATACAGTCCTACTTACTTTTAGATTGCAGTATTCAACAGTAACAACAAAAGTCCTAAAATTCTGGGTTGCATTGAATGAAATTTCATCAACAGGCATAGTGAGGTTGTGTTGTCCCTGTATTGATTTTTGGCAACACCAAACTTAGACTACTGCTCTCAATTTTGGTCACCTTGACTGATGGTGGATATACACAATGACAGTTGGTAAAGAGAGTTCAAAGGTGTTTTACTAAAATTATTCATGGATGTGATAAACTGAACTATGATGATAGATTGGCAAACATTGACTAGCCTAGGCTAGTGAGGAGACGTTTATGAGGTGATCTGATTCTTCTGTATAATCTATTTAATAATGCTGAATTCATGTCAGACTTTGGATTTGATATTAAAAGGACAGGATATGTGATTAGATGCCATAACAAATGACTAGTGGGAAAACCATACCAGACTAACAAAAGATGGTCCTTTTTTACTCAGAGAGTTGTAAGTTTTGGAACAGTCTGCCACAGTCTAGTGTAGATTATCCTATTATATATAGTTTCAAGAAGCAACTCAATGTATTTATGGATATATGGGATCACAAGTGCATTACCACTATATAGTGGGGGGGGGGGTAGAATTACCTTTGGTGCATTTCCACCCTTATTTACCTAAGTATTTAAGTACAGAAAATAAAAACAGTCCCTAATTGGCTAAGGCTACCTGGGATAGTCCTGGCCATAAACAAACCACAGTGATGCTGGGTGCATAGTACTTAATCCTACCCCCAAAACAGTAGCTTCTAGGGCTGGGTGGACTGTTCTCCAAACCCCTAGATTGAACCCGCAATCCACGGACCTGAATAAATACGGAATTTGCTGTAGAAGTCCTGTTCTGGGTCCATGGAAATGTCATTTATACCATTGTGTGTACTGTTGCCATGGGGATGCCGTTGGCACTTTCACTTCATGTACCGGATACCGGCGGCATCCAATCAGGCAACAGATGGTCACATAATGCACTCACAGTATATAACCATGCTGAGTGCACAACGCAGCCCAGACAAGAGGATGATGGGTTGGAGGAGCACCTCGCTTGTCACTGCAGCAGCTGCCAGAAGAAGTTGCTAAAAAGCAAAAAAAAAAAACACACAAAAAAATATACATACATTTTGGAGGGGAAGGAAGAGAAAAGGACTTGACTTACTGGTGTGAGGGGGGAGAGAAACTGATTGTCGGGTGAAGGTGATGGGTCAGAACTGGAGAAAGGAGGAACCCAAAGGGACTGGGGAGATAGTTGTTACCTGAATGCGGCTGGGGGAGGCAAAAGTCAGGCAGTGTGACTGTGTTCATGAGCAAGAGCAGGCTGTCAAAATCTTTGACTTGTGGCATAAAGATCCAGAGGAGAGAGAGGGAGAAACTACTGGAGGCCCAAGAGAAATTTTACAGTTACAGAAAATCCCAAATGAAAGTTTTTTCTTTTCTTGGCCTCAGACAGTGTAACTGTGTGTATATGAGCAAGGGAGGGCAGGCTGGCAAAATCTTTGACTTGTGCCATTCCAAATCCAGATCCAGAGGAGAGAGAGAGAGAGAGACTACTAGGGGCTGAAGGGAAATTTTACAGTTACATAAATTCCCAAATGAAAGTTTTTTTCTTTTCTTGACCTCAGACAGTGTAGCTGTGTACATCAGCAAGGAAGGGTAGACTGGCAAAGTCATTGACTTGTGCAATTCCAACTCCAGATCCAAAGGAGAGAGGGAAAGACTGTCGGGGGCCCAAGAGAAATTTTAGTTACAGAAAATCCCAAATGAAAGTTGTTTGCTTTTCTTGGCCACAGATAGGGTAGCTGTGTACATGAGCAAGGGAGGGCAGACTGACAAAACCTTTGACTTATGCCATTCCAGGTCTGGAGGAAAGAGGGAGAGACTACTGGGGGTGCAAGAGAAATTTCACAGTTATACAAAATCCCAAATGAAAGTTTTTTTCTGGCTTCAGTGTGGCTGTGTGTACAGGGCAAGGGTAGCAGGTTGGCAAAATAAATCTTTGTATTGTGCCATCAAGAGTGGAGAGAGTGACAGACTGTGGGGGGGGCTGAGAAATGCAACAGTTCCAGAAATCCCAAATAACGTTTTTTTCCTGGCTTCAGTGTGGCTGTGTGTACAGAGCAAGGGCAGCAGGTTGGCAAAATAAAACTTTGACTTGTGCCATCCAATCATGAATCACAATTATTTGTAAACGTTCATTCACGATTTCATGTATTAAAAAAAATACTGTTCAGACAAACAACATACAAACTGATGAGCCTGTGATTCTGGCTGTGGGTGGCCAAGGGGATAATCAGACTTTGTGACTCATAGCAGACTGTATACACTACAACACAAGTAAAGTACAACTACTGTACACATAAGTGTCACCATCATTATCACTCATTCCACATTATTCCTCCTTATTATCATTAGTTTTATAGTATATCGTATTACATTACATATAAGCATTAACCAACCCCCAGTGTGGGACTGTGCTGCATGCAGCTATGCACCAGATGTATCTGCATCTCCAATTCAAATTCTAAGACACACTTAACAGTTGCTGAATTTGGTCATTTAACAGTAAGTAACTGTACTGTAGGAGTCAGTCAGGTAATCTTGGAAGGAAGTGGTGGTGGGCTGCTGTGCTGTTAGTGTGTTGTGTACAGTCATAAGTCACGACAGTAAATTTGTCCCTGGTGTGTGGGTGGGAGTCATCAGAAGGACAACACATTAGTTGGAGGGATCTTTTGTTACAGGTTAGAATACTAACAAAAATGGATCAAAGTGCTGATGAGGTGCATTCTATGGTAGGCAGTGGCATGCAAAAGACAGCAATCAGCCTGAAAAGGGAAAACAAAATCAAACCCCTAAAAATGATTTTTTTACATCTAAGGTTTCATCTTCCAAGCGAACGCTTGAATTTAAAAAAGGAAAATGTCTTTGATCATCAGTCCCAAGTAAAAAAAAAAAGTTATGTAGTTAAAAAAAAACTAAAGGCTTGGTAGGTACCACCCACAGAGGCACCCAACGATATGGAACAATTGCATACTATGCTACTGCCAGTCCCTCACCCTCATCCGATTCTTCTGAGGTTGAACCCGATGAGGGCGATAAAAGTAAAGATGAAGAGAATGATCAGGCAATACAGGTTTACTGGAGGGGATGGAAACTGCAGATGAGGAAGAAACAGGCAGAAATGTTTTGGTTGTGGAGGTGGCAGTGGGAATGAACCACAAGAGAAACCGGCCCAAGAAAAATCCTGGGAAATACCCTGAAAAGGTTACCAAGGTGCCATGCCTTTCTGGGAAAAAAACTAAAAAGATATCATGTTTTGTTTGGTCATACTTCTCCATTAATGCTTCCAACGAGTTGGTAGCAACATGTGCTATTTGTAAATGGCCAATCAGCAGGGGTAAAAAGAAAGTAGCATTGATAACTTCAGCACTGAAAAGGCACCTAGACAGATGTCATAACATTACTGAGAACTTCAGTTGTGAGTCTCGAAGAGAAAGAGACAGT
Source organism: Neoceratodus forsteri (assembly GCA_016271365.2). Taxonomy (NCBI): domain Eukaryota; kingdom Metazoa; phylum Chordata; order Ceratodontiformes; family Ceratodontidae; genus Neoceratodus; species Neoceratodus forsteri. The sequence goes on along the minus strand of CM057455.1, from coordinate 1,780,651,760 downwards.
AATAGCTCACTACACTCAGGGGTAACTCCCATAGATGAAAGCTGTGGCATCCTCTGCAGCACTACTGAAACACCTCCACCACCACTTCCTCCCATTCAAAGGACTCCTCCTACTTTTGCTGAAAGTGACCATTTGTTCAAAAGCCTTCCTCCTTCAAGGAGACAGCTTACCATCTCAGAAACATGTGAGCGTAAAACCAAATATGCCTTGACTCACCCTGTTGCTGTTAAAACAACCAACAAAATTTCAGAAATGATAGCTGTTGATTTGTTACCATATAACGCAGTTGAATATATAGGATTCAGGTGGCTGCTTGAGTATCTCAAACCTCGATATAGTATACCATCACAGAACTACTTCTCAACAATAGGGATTCCAGATCTTTACGATGTTGTATCTAAAAAGTTAGGACGTGTCTTGTGGAATGCTGTTGGGAGTGTGGTGCATCTCACAACAGATATCTGGATAATTTAAAACAATCGTGGCAATCAAAAATATTAAAATCCACAAATTACAGTTCTATAAATATTAAATTCAGCAGGAATATGAAAATGCTAGGCTAAATAAATATGTTTTTAGTGCTGTTTTGAAACTCTGGATGATCAGGCACTCTCATACCCGATGAGGTAGAGAATTTATTTATTTATTTATTTTTTGTTGACCGGGTAAGTGCACTAGACAAATCCTGCCTATTTTCAGGCACGACCTGGGGGAGGGGGATACAGATGAATGCCAACTGACCGTGAACCAGATTAAGCTGTTGGTGGTATTTTTTTAGTGAATGAGGGAAATTTGGCCAAGACACCAGTGAAATTCCCCTACTCTTTTCGATAAGTGCCATGGGATCTTTAACAGCCACCTGAACTACCACCAATCCAGGCAGATGGGACCTCGGTTTAACGTCTCATCCTACAGATGGATGAAGAGCTCCAAAAAACAATACAGCAATGGCTCACTTCACAGGGACTGTCAGCTGGCTTTATAGTTGTAGATAATGGATCCAACATAAGGAAGGCCTTGGAGGAGGGGGGGCTTCGTTGACATTCGCTGCTTTGCGTATCGCTTAAACTTAATAGTTCCAGGTTTTCTCAATGATGACATGGAGATTAAGGCTCTCGTTAGCACTGCTAAAAGAATATGCACTCACTTCAGTCACTCAAGCAAAGCCCGACACTTGTTTGAAAAAATACAGCAGGACACAGTTTACCCTTGCAAAGACTGATCCAAGACAGTTCTAAGTGATAGAATTCAAACTTTTATATGTTCCAAAGGCTGCTGGAACAAAAGAAAGCTGTCAGGCAATACATCTTGGAAAATAAAAATGGTGATGCAGACATCTATATTATTCCACCACAGTCGGCCATGCTGGAGTTTCTAATTTTCCTGCTCCAGACATTTGCGGAAATCACCAGAGAGGTTAATGCAAAGACAACAACTCTCAGTAAGGTGATACCCCTAATAACAATTTTAAAATTTAGCATGAATCTGATTAGGGAAAAGTTAGAGAAGCAAGACAGTTCGTGATCACATAGGCTGCCAGTGGAGCTGCTGACACATGCAGGTTGCCCTCCAGAATACAACAAGATCTAACAAGACGTGTGATCAAAAAAGTTGAAGAAGATTGCAAACTATGTAAAATGATTTATTCTGAGTACTGCATTAAAGCAACAATCTTGGACCCATGATACAAATTGAAGCAACTATTGTGTGATGATGATGATGATGATGATGACACTTGTTTCGAGATAAACAAACAAGAAATAATTGATGAGGTGCGTGCTGTCATGGGACAAACTACAACAGCAGCACCACATCCAGAATCTTCTTCATGACACCGCATGCATCAGGTGGCCCATCCTCTATTGTTGCAGCATTTTCTTCCAGTTCCTCCTCAGCCGCTGCAGCCGAATTTTCTTCTTCACCACCAACCAAGCATAGCACTCTCCCATAGTCACTTGGTTCAGCCTCATGTCTCAGGAGTTACTTAGAAGATGTAATTGTAACATCTTCTTCATCTGCCTCTTGTAACACAGCCTCAGCATAGACCATTGTTAAAACGTACCTGGAAGAGCCCAATATCATCTGAAATGCTGATCCTTTGCAATACTGGAAATCCAAACAAAATATGTGAACTGCTTTAGTAAACATTGCAATGAAGTACATGAATTTCCCTCCGACTAGTGTCTGTTCAGAACGATTGTTTAGTTCAGCTGGTAACATCATTACTGACGCACGATCCTGTTTGACACCAGAAAATGCTGAGCACCTCACATTTCTCAAAGTCAACATTCCTCACTTTAATTTCAAATATGATACCTGAATAAAACATACACTGACTGCTCTGAGCAGGCCATATCCACAAAACTCTTTCAAGAATTTGTGCCTGTGGTTAAAATCTTTTGTGAATAGGGTCTACTACATGAGGTAACAATTAATTGCAGCAAGTCAGGTCAGGACGACTAGGCCAGGCTACTATTACTTGAATGGTCACAAGAGCAGCAAATAATAGAAAAAAAAATAACATCCATGGGTTCAGATTCCAAATACAGCAAGCAACTGCATTTAAAGTCACAAACCTTCTTGGTGGTACCTGGTACCACTACCTGGTCTGGAAGGTAGGGTACTGCTGTCTACCACTACTATCACTTTTTGTCCTCGTGAGTCACAACTACTACTTATCACTTTTTGCCCTTACTCCAGTCCTTACTACTACTACTTAGTGCTTCACAAGTGTGGGGTGGCACAGTAGCAGACGCTCTCAGGGTGTATTTAAAGCAGTCCTCTATTATTGGTTGGAGCCCTGCTCGTACATAGAAAGCAGGAAGAGAAGCTGTGTAGTTCACACCTGATACAGGATGAACTACCATCTTGCAGAGGAGCATTATTTTAATTTTATTTTAGATGCTGAGTTACACTGTATGGGGACAGAGTCCAATGAGTGACTCAGGAGTGTGATTTGGCAAAGTTTTGGATATTTTAAGAGTTTACAGCATTGCGACCCTGGTTAGACTTCCGGGTATACGGCTGTATAAACAAACATCCTGCTGCGAGCGGAGCAAGTCATTTAAACTATTTAGTGCTTCACAAGTGTGGGGTGGCACAGTAGCAGACACTGTCAGGGTGTATTTAAAGCAATCCTCTATTATTGATTGGAGCCCTGCTCATATATAGAAAGCAGGAAGAGAAGCTGTGTAGAGGGGGAGAGGGGGACAGATGGACGGAAGGTCAGAGAATGTGGCTCAAGGGCTGGTGCCATGAAAAATGACACATATTTGTAGGGAACTGGCAACAGTTCTGGGAGTGAAAGTTCTTTAAATTTGATGGACTGCATCTAAGGAGGGAGTCAGTGCATTGGGGCAGAAGTTTGACGTCTTTGCAGAATATGTAAACTAGCAAATGGGAAGAGGGGTGCAGCACCCCATACGTCAAATGGGAAGAACACCCTTCCCCCCTCAGCTAGTGGTCAAACAGGGATTCTGCATGTTTGCAGTTCATTTGCATCACCAGGTAAGAAAAAAGGTCTGCCTCCCAAAACGATGCACAGGAGAAATGCCATACCTCACCCAACTAACACACCAAAATCTGGCCAATGGAAAATCATGTACACAAATGCTCACAGCCTGGGAAATAAGATCCCAGACCTGCAGGCAATAATGTCAGAGGCTAAACTGGACATAGTAGCAATTAGTGAGACGTGGTTTACCAGTAACCACACTTGGGAGACTTCAGTACCTGGCTATGTACTGTTCAGAAGAGGCTGAGGTACAAAAAGAGGGGTGGAGTGGCCCTGTATGTCAATGAAAATATCAAAGCTACAGAAATTCAGAATACACATAAGGAGCCAGAAGAACTGTGGGTCACCCTGGAAACAGGAAATGGGACAGCCATAAGAACTGGGGTTGTCTACAGGCCCCCAGACCAGGGGGAGGACATAGACACATTACTGTTAGAAGATATACAAAACATGACAGCTAAAGGGAAGGTTCTGATAATGGGAGACTTCAACATGCCAGATGCAGATTGGTCAATACCAGCAGGAACATCTGCCAGAACTAAACACATGGTGGATTCCTTCAGGGAGGGCCTCAAACAACTGGTACAACAACCCACAAGAGACAGGGCTATCCTAGATCTAGTACTGACTAACAGGGAAGGGATCACAGATCTCCATGTAGAAGGTCACCTGGGGGCCAGTGACCATCACATGGTATGGTTCAATTTGGCCACTACATCTAAATCATCCCATTCCAAGGCAAAAATATGGGACTTCAGAGGAGCTGACTTTGATAAGATGGCCAACAGAGTTAAGCTAGCCCTGGCAAAAAGAAACACAGGGGAGGGGGTACAGGCAAAGTGGGCAAGCATTAAGGATGCAATACTTGAAGCAACATCCCATTGTGTTAGACAGAAAAGGAAGTGCAAAAGAAGAAGGAAACCACTTTGGTTCTCAAATACAGTAGCAGAAAAGGTCTGAGCCAAAAGGCTGGCCTTCAGGAAATATAAGGGAACACAGCGGGATAAAGATAGGGAGGCATACTAAACTGCCCTAAGGGAAGCAGGGAAGGCAGTAAGGCAGGCAAAGTCCCAAACAGAGGAAACACTAGCATGAACAGTAAAAGAAGGTGACAAGACTTTCTATAGATACATTAGTGAAAGGAGAAAGTCCAGAGGGGGTATTGCTAAGCTCAAAGGAGAAAAGGGGGCATGTGAGGAGGAGGACCCTGTAAACATCTATCCTAAACAGATACTTTTTGCTCAGTATTTACTGAAGAGAAGGTAGGGCAGGGCCCACAGCTCAGCACCATGGACACAGGGGGAGGGAGGTGAGCACTACTCCCTTCACAAAAGAAAGGATCCTACAAGAGCTCACTAAGCTCAGGGTGGACAAGGCAATGGGACCTGATGGCATACATCCCAGGGTACTTAATGAGCTAAGGGTGGAACTAGCAGAGCCATTAGCAGAACTGTTTAGTGAGTCTCTGAGCACAGGAGAGGTCCCAGAGAACTGGAGAAGGGCTCATGTGATCCCGCTTCACAAGAGTGGTAGCGGGAAGGAGGCATCGAATTACAGACCAGTCAGTCTTACCTCAGTAGTGGGCAAGATTATGGAGGCACTCCTTAAGGAAAGGCTAGTGCAACACCTGGAATCCATAGGGGCACAGGATCCAAGACAGCATGGGTTTACAAAAGGAAGGTCCTGTCAAACTAATCTCATAGATTTCTTTGACTGGGTAACCAGAGTGGTGGACCAAGGGGGAGCAGTTGATGTCACCTACCTTGACTTCAGCAAAGCTTTCGACATTGTTCCACATAGAAGATTGATAAGTAAGCTGGGTAGGCTCGGGATGGGTCAGAAGTTGGTCAACTGGGTGGCAAATTGGTTGACAGGCAGAAAACAGAGAGTGGTGGTAAATGGTATACAGTCAGAAGAGATGCAAGTCACAAGCGGGGTACCTCAGGGATCAGTCCTGGGCCAGTCCTCTTCAATTTCTTCATTAGTGACATTGCAGATGGACTAGAGGGTAAGGCTTGTCTGTTTGCAGATGACACCAAGATCTGCAACAGAATAGATGATCCAGATGGGGTGGGCAGAATGAGAAGAGATCTGGATAAACTAGCAAAATGGTGAGAAAGAGTGGCAACTGGGATTTAATGCAAAAGTGCAAGATCATGCACATAGGAAGAGAAACCCTGAAGCCACCTATAGGCTGGGAGGGGAGTTGCTGGCAGTCACAAAGGAAGAAAGAGACTTGGGCATCATCATCACCGATGACCTGAAATCATCCAAGCAGTCCTCTAAAGTAGTAGGTAAGGATAGGGGGATGTTAGGGTGTATAAGTAGGGGTATCACAAGTCGTAAGAGGGAGGTAATAATCCCTCTTTACAAGACACTGGTTAGGCCCCATCTAGAGTACTGTGTGCAGTACTGGAGGCCACACCTTCACAAGGACATTAACCAAATCGAGGCAGTCCAGAGAAGGGCAACCAAACTGGTGCAGGGACTGCATCAGAAGACATATGAGAACAGATTAAAGGAGCTCAATATGTATACCCTTGAGCAAAGGAGGGAGAGAAGTGATATGATCGAAACATTTTAACACTTTAAGGGCATTAACAAGGTGAAAGAGTCTAACATGTTTAAATATAAGAAAAATAGCAGGACAAGAGGATACATCATGAGACTAGAGGGAGGCTGATTAAGGGGGAATGTGAGGAAATTCTTTTTCACAGAAAGGGTGGTGGATGCATGGAACGGCCTACCTCAGGAAGTGGTGGCTATGAATACAGTGCAAGGCTTCAAACAGGCATGGGATAGGCATAAGGGAGCAATACAGATGAGTATGAATAGATGGGCCTCTGACAGATCAAGGCTGATGGCACATTTATAAGGTAGAAAAAGAAATGGGCAGACTGGATGGGCCTTGCGGTCCTTATCTGCCATCAACATCTATGTTTCTATGTTTCTATGTGTAGCTCGTACCTGATACAGGATGAACTACCATCTTGCAGAGGAGTATTATTTTTATTTTATTTTAGATGCTGAGTTAAACTGTATGGGGACAGAGTTCAGTGAGTGACTCGGGAATGTGATTTGGCAAAGTTTTGGATATTTTAAGAGTTTACAGCTTTGCGACCCTGGCTAGACTTCTGGGTATGCGGCTGTATAAATAGACATCCTGCTGCAAGCAGTGTGAGCACAGCAGGGCACGTGGCATCACGTGTGGAGACGCGCGCCAAGACACACAAGTCTACGTGCGTGTTTGGCGTGTTAGGCGAGGAAGGTGAGAAGCAACACAGTTAGTAAATCATCCTTGAAGGGGTAACCGAATGCTAGATACATGGATTCTGGTTCTAAGCAGTGTAGACCTAGGAAGCATCATGGAGGGAGTAAATTATATTGTAAGTCACCAGGAAATGTCCCTTGAAAATATTATAGGATGGCAGCTATGTAATGATTGCAATATGTACACGTGAGATAGTTTATCAGAGGAGGGACTGTGTGATAAATGTGTGTTAATTTACACGCTGTTAAAAGAATTGGAAGACAAAAAACAAAATTATACAATACAGGAAGAGATTACTATATTGGAAGAATACATTGACCAGGCTGCTGTTAACTATTGTCAAGGTACTCCCCTGAAAATGTATGGACAGAGTACACAGGAAACTCATTCTATTATAGATATCCAAGAAGTTGCTGAAGCACAGGTTGTAACCGAACATACACAGATAGATGAGGAATGGAGTGTAGTACAGCCATGAACTAGTAGGAGGCGTAGGGAAAATACACATAAAGATGAGGAAAAAATGCTCAGATACTAGCCATCAGGCCACAGGGGACAAAGGGCCACAGCTTACAAAAACTGAGCAAAATAAGAAAGAGGAGCATATAAATTGCCAGGCACCTCATGTTATGCTGCAAAATAAGTATGAACCACTCTTAAATGAAAAACTTGAGAAGCAAACACATATACAGGATGGAGTAAATCAAGATTACAGTGACATCTTGATGATAGGAGATTAAATAACTATGGGTCTGGATACTTTGTTATGCAAAGGCAGAAATGAACAAGTTACTGTTAGCACCTCACCTGGGGTCAAGATTACTGACGTCAGGTGGATGCTTAAAGGGTTGTTGGCAAATTAAATGTCTCCCTTGGTTATTATCCACGTGGGAGTGAATGATGTGATGGAGAGGCAATCAAGAGATATGCATACAGACTTTTGTGCAGTGGCTGATGAAATTCAGAAAATAGGAGGGAGTGCCATTATTTCAGAAATTTTACCTACATCAGGTAGACATCTATGGAAAAATAAAAACATCATGAAATGAAACAGTTGGTTACAGCATTGGTGTGCTGTAAACAAACACAGTTTTATTGCACACTGGGAAACATTTGAGGAAAATGGATTGTTGTCAGGAGAAAGGGTTACATCTAAATAAAGTGGGAGTGAGATACCTGGCTAGGTCACTGAAACAGAGTATTGACTTAGCTTTAAACTTAAAGATGGGGGGCAGGGAAACCTTTCATAGGTGTAAAACAAAAAGTTGATACAACTCAGATAAATAATATCTGGACCTGTTTATTAATAAATGCCAGTAGTCTACTAAAGAAATTGGATGAGTTAAGATTTTATCTAGATAGTCACCATGTAAAAATATGTGCAATATCTGAAACATGGCGGGATCAGGAAGACAACTGGGGAAGTCAAATAAAGGGATATCAACTCTTTTTATGTTGGCATGCTTGTGCAGCCAACATCTTATGGTAGTGCAGCTTTGGAGACACGGTCACTGTTGGGCGAATGCAGGGCACACACCAGTAGGTGCATCCCTCATTCCCCAATCATTCTGAATGCCGGTGCCACACCATGCATGCATAATGTGGCAAGCACATCTAAGAAAAGGTCCGCTGCAATCCAAGCAAAGCTCATCAAACGCAGCAGACCTTCCTTTGATGTGCTTGCCGACATTACGAGTACAGTGGCCGTCAAACTGCTGACTTCAGGGGTACCCAATCCCCCTGTCGGTTTATCCCACCTCTCTGTATGTGCCAACGGGGGAGCCCACTCCCTGTTAGCATAAAGAACCCCCCCATTGTTAAATGCTGAGGGGGTGCCCAATCCCCCTTGGCTCAGCCCCCCGCTTTCTTTGTGTGCCGACAGGGGTGCCCAATCACTGCTGGCATAAATTCCTCCCCCATCCCTTGTGTTGAGTGCCAACAAGGGTGCCCAATCCACCATCAGATACAGACCCCACAAACAGTTAGGTGAAAGGCTGGGAACCCACCCCAGTGAGCCAAATCCCCCACAAGAAAAAAACTGTCCCACAATGTTCTATTTATTTTTTTTTACCTGCAAAACGAAAATGGTCCCTCGTAGTCTCCCTGCCCCCACCCTCTGTGCACCCTGCCTCCCCACACCCCCCTCGCCCCATACTTACCTCCGGAGTCCGGCTCAACGATCTTCGGTGGACTGGGAACATGTCTGCACTCTTCAAAGCTGACCACAAACTGAGGAAATGCTGGCAAGCTGCATAATGGAATAAATAGTTTTTTTTTCAGCTTTGATGCATATATCAGGCATTTTTGGGAATTTTGGCTCCAAATTTTCAACATGGGTTTTTTGCGACCCCTCCTTATGAATTCTTGCACTGTCATGGTGTTATTCAGTCCCAAAAGGTGATGTCGCAGTCACTGCATGAAATCACCTTTTAGGACTGAGTAAAGAAATGACAGTGTCACTGTTCATGAGGGGGGCTCTCAAAAGTCTATGTTGCAAATTTGGTGGGAAAATCCAAAATGATTTTTTTACGAGCATGCATTGCACAGTTGCTATGCACGCTCGTAAGTTAGCGAATTCACAAAATTTTCATGCCAGATTCTCAACATTGGCATTTTACCACACTTTCTTGTGAACTGTACAGCTGTCATTTCTCACGTCCAGGCCGAAATGTGTTTTTGCACTTTGGAGCAGAATAGCGCGGTTGCTGTGGGAAATCAGTATTCGGGACAAATTACGAAAATGACAGTGGCACTGTTCCTGAGCAGAGGTCCAAAAATGCCTGTGTTGAAAACTTGGTGACAATACTCCAAAATGTTACGAGCGTGCATTGCACAGTTTGTACGCACGCTCATAAGTTTGCAAACTTATAATATTTTCACTCCAGATTTTCAACAGTGCCATTGTTCTGCACCTCCTAATGAACAGTACAGCTGTCATTTTTCACATCCTGACCAAAATCTGTTTTCGCAGTTCCGGTGCAGAATAGCACAGTCGCTGTGGTAAGTCCATGTTCGAGACACATTATGAAAATGACAGTGACACTGTTAATTAGCAGATATCCTAAAATGCCTATGTTGAAAATTTGGGGACAAAAATCAATAAAATGAGTGTTCTACGAGTGTGCATTGTGCAGTTTGCACGCACGCTCATGACTTTGTGAATTTGTAATAGTTTCACTCCAGCTGTTCATCACAGGCATTTTTCCATGCCTCCTTATGAACAGTACAGCTGGCTGAAATGTGTTTTCACATGTCCGGTGCAGAATTGCACGGTCACTGTGCGAAATCAGTTTTTGGGACTGTTTGAGGAAATGACAGTGACAGTATTTATGAGCAGAGGTCCTAAAATGCCTGTATTGAAAATTTGGTGCCGAAAGTCCATAAAATGACTGTGTTGCAAGCGTGCATTGCGCAGTTTCCATGCACCCTTGTAACTTTGTAAATCTGCAATATATTTATGCCACATTTTCACCACTAGCATTTGTACACACCTCCTTATCAACAGTCCAGCTGCCATTTTTCACAGCCTGCTCATAATGTGTTTCCGCAGCTGTGGCACACAATGGCATGCTCACTGTGGAAAATCACCTTTTGGGACACATTAACAAAATCACAGCACTATGCGTCTCTAGCTCCACCACTGCCACTGCCAATGCCAGTGCGACAACATTCGGCATTGACAAATGCTTGTTTAGATTTAGGCAGCATAAGGGGGGGGTGGATTCGCCCTTTATATTCATGATGATATCCAGGTTGAAGAGGTAGAATGGGCATCTGATTCATTGGAGTACCTGTGGGTGAAAATTACCCCAAATCGCTCACCCAAAATATTATTAGGGATACTGTATAGACCACCTTCAACAAGTTACGAAATAGATTGTTTGATAAAACAACAAATATTACAATTAAACCCGGCCAACAGGATTATATAATTAGGGGATTTTAATCTCACAGGTATCAGTTGGGATACTCAGTTGGGGAAAAGTAAGATAGAAAAAAGATTATCTGGATATATTCAGCCAGATAGGATTAAGGCAGATGGTCCGTGCTGCAACAAGAGAACAAAATATATTAGATTTAATCTTAACAAACTGGGATGAAGGGATTGAAAATTGTAGGACTTTAGTCCCTTTGAGAAACAGTGACCATAGCATGATCATCTTTGACCTTCTTGTAAGAAGTTCAGTAGTAGAGGGGCTTACTAAAATATTGGTGTGGAAAAAGGCTGATTTTGGAGCAATCAGAGAAAGAGTGCAATTATGGAACTGGGAGGAGGAATTTGTAAATAAAACTATACATGAACAGTGAGAAATTATGAATAATGTGTTCAAAAAATGTGTGAAAGATCATATTCCACTAAAAGAGAAATACAATAAAAAGGGTGCTACACCAAGTTGGCTAAACTTCACAATAAAAAGGATAATTAAAAAGAAACAAAAGATGTACAAAAATATTAAACATAACATGAAAGGTGAGGGATGGATTAAATATAGGGTATTACAAACACAAATAAAAAAAGGAAATGAGGAAAGCAAGGAGAGAGCATGAAAGAAGACTTGCAATACAGAGCAAAGATAACTATAAGGCATTCTATGATTCTATGCTTATGTAAATGAGTTAAAAGGGAGTGGACAAAAAATAGGACCATTGGAAGCAGGAAATGGGAATATGGCAACTACAGATATGGATATTGCAAATATTCAAAATGAGTATTTTTCATCAGTCTTCTCTAAAGAAAATAATACCGGGACTTATCAAAAAATAAAGGGGGACAAGACCATGGGAAATCGTATTAAAATAATAACCCAGGATGTTCAAAATAGGTTGGCAGCTTTAAAAGTAAATAAATCACCAGAACCACATGGCTATCACCCCAGATTGTTAAAAGAGTTGGCCGTTGAGCTGGCCCCGCCTTTAAGTCACCTATTCCAACAGTCATTAGATTCAGGGAGGTTTTTGATACCTGGAGGTAAGCTATGGTTATACCCCTATATAAAAAGGGAAATAAAAAGGATCCATCAAATTATAGACCAGTGATTCTGACTAGTGTCCTGGGGAAATTGCTGAAATGGGATTATTAAGGGACTTTATAAATATACATTTATTTTTTATTTTTTTTTTATTTATTTGTTCTAGGATTACAAATACCATACAAATTTACAAGAAAATAACTTGAAAGATAAGTCACAGCATGGTTTCAGGAAAGGATATTCCTGTCAGACAAACATGCTTCATTTTTATGACAGGGTGAGCAGGGTTTTGGATGGTGGGGGTGCTGCAGATGTGGTTTATTTGGATTTTTCAAAAGCTTTTGATAAGCTTCCTCATAAAGTACTTGTTGAGCGACTTCAAAAGATTGGGCTGCACTGTAGTGTGGTATCTTGGCTTGCCTCTTGGTTGGCAAACAGAGTGCAGCATGTAAATATAAGGGGAACTTTTTCAGATTGGGCAAAGGTTACAAGTGGAGTGCTGCAATGGTCGGTGATGGGGCCAGTCCCTTTTTAACATCTATGTGGCAACACTGGAGGAACATCCAGGAAAAGTATGGCTTACCAAATTTGCTGATGATTGTCATCTAGGGTTGGAGTTAATGGATCCAAATGATCACTTAAAATTACAACATGAACTGAATTACATTAATTCATGGTGTTCAACCCACAAATTATATTTGAATCCAGAAAAATGTACTGTGATGCATTTTGGATCCAAAAATTTAAATGCCACCTACTACTTGGGTGGTATCATCTTAAAAACTGTTGATTAGGAAAGAGACCTGGGCATTTTGGTGACAAAGGATCTTTATTTTTCCACACATTGTAAAACAGTTACCAAAAAGGCAAATGGGATACTAAATTGTATTTTGAGAAATATCTCAAGCAGGGATAGTGATGTGATGTTGCCCCTGTATTCCACCCTGGCGAGACCCCTTATGGAATATGGTGCCCAGGTTTGGTCACCCTATTTAAGAGGAGATGAGGATGGATTGGAGGGAGTCCAGAGAAGGGCTACAAGAGTGATGAGAGGGATGCAGGGTAAAAATTATACAGAGAGGCTAAATTTACTAAAGCTGTTTGCTTTAGCGTACACAAGATTAAGAGGAGATATGTGCTTGTTGTTTAAAGCCTTAACTGAAGAAGAACTCTGGAACAAAATAGGCTTAAAATTTAGAATTAAAAGTCATCATACTAGAGCACATCCCTATCAGTTATATGGGGAACAGTGTATAACTTGGCACAGGAAAAGGTGGTATAACCAGAGTTGTTCCTATATAGAACTCACTGCCTTTGGAGGTGGTGGAAAGTAAGACAATGGAGGTATTCAAGCAGAAATTGGGATGGACTACATTTGGGTAGATTTTAGAAAAGCATCTTGGCTAGCATTATGGACATTATTGTCCCTCTTAGCTCTGATTTACCTATGATACCTATGATACTTGTCACTTTTTTGCCCTCAGCAAAGGATCCTGACTGTACTGTTTTAATTTTCATACGGTGCATGGCTTAGCAGATGCCTGAAACCCAGAAACTGAATACTCTTTGTATATTTATCACTTCACCCATATTTGGCTGCAGTTACTTCAAAGAAAAAAAATGCTACTAAATTGAAAATTCATATCATTTCTTTATTGTTTGTATGTGCAGGATATGCTAGCCTGGTTACATCTCATTTACGGTAACTGGGCTGAGATTATTGTATCACTATATTTTATTTTTTGATACTTAAATTACTTGGCAGTGGCTGGCAGCAATTGTGGAATTAGGAAGGATGTAACTGTGTTGCGTGTCTGTCATCAGGTCTTCAGGTGGCAGTGGCAAACTTTTTTAAGACTGCACTGCACTTAACCGATGTGATGTGTGACTGGCTGCCTTCCTGGGTGGTGGTGATCACTATGTCTTTTATTTTTGTTCTTTAAGGATTCAGCGTGTTGATTAGATTCAGTAGAAGTAGTTGTAATACTAGAAAATCTTACCACCTCTTGAACCAGGTAGTGTACCATATACCACAGTACACCGGGCATGCAAAGCAGTTGCATCATTTGCCTGGGTAGGGTGGGTGGGCTCTCTTAGTGCTGCTCATTTGATCATTTACATCCATTTCTTTGGCCTGTTCTGCTCTGACTGGAACATCCATCAAAATAATACCCACACAGCACCATTAATAAAAAGAAATCTTAGCTGCCTGGCAGTGCCTGCAGTGCTTGATGGTGCTATGATATAGGTATTTGCATCTGTCCATCTCTCTTTCATCCTCTCTCCATCTCTCTCTGTCTGTCCCAGCACGCTCATGTCACGGACCTGAGCAGGATATGCCACCATTATAGGCTAGCCATGATAGGGCTAGTGGTGAGTGATTGATTTTTATTTAGCAGTTTTACATTATTTGTTACACAAATAATCCATTAAATTATTTCCTTTGGGCCTCTGTGTCAAATGTTTGCTTGTTTATTTATTTATTTATTTATTTCAGTTTCAGAATTACAACCTTTGAGCCAAGGTGGCTCTTTTATGAAGGCTCCAAGTCAAAGACACAAAAAACATAACATTACAGAAAACATTCAGTACAGAAATTTGTCGAGGTAGGCAGTTATAATGACACTGTGTGACAAAGTTGTAAACAGAATACATAGCCAGATTTAAATACAAGCATACAAGTTACATAGACATATTAATTAATTCCAGTATTTTGGTAGCAAACAGAAATAAACCTGTTACTAAGTGTTGAATAGATGGTTACTAAGTGCAGGAGGTAGGGTGGTAGGAACCAGTAGAGGCTTTGTCATAGAGGAGTGCATAGGGGGTTAAGGGGATGGGAGATGGAGGGAGGAGGGGGTGACCAACTTTTGCTGCTTTTATGCATTTTTTCAAATAATTGTCAACAAATCAGAACTTATCAGAACTAATCAGAACAAATAAGAAATTCACCATGTTCTGGTTCTTATTTAATAAGGGTCAGAACTTCACCAGGTTCTCCCAGCCCTAGTGGCTTCCACACTCTCTCCACAGGCATCCCTAACCTTTTTGAGTTACTGAACATCAGGTTACCAACAACCTTACATGGGACACACTTTGCCTTGGTGTCATGTTCAAACTGTGATGGGAATGCCTCGAAGGCAATTGCAGTGACAAAACTGGCAGTTCACTGCAATCGTCCCCGGTATTCCCAACACTGCTGTCTCTGGGGATATTGTCCCTTCCCCGAATCAACTCCGGCTCAGAGTTAGTTATCTATAGCACAGGGGGTGCTGGGGGCGAAAAACACTTGCTTTCCCAGACAGCACAATGCTGATGCTGTAATGCCGTTAGACACAATTTGTGTCACTGCAGCATGGTGGAACCCTTTGCCTTCCTTCCCCCACCCATATACTGTGTAGAACATCAGCATTGTCCACACTCACTTCATGGTATAACAGATTTCTAAAACAGCCTATCCTACTGTTCAAGGCTGCTATAGTGTATAGTGGAATGCTGTTATGTGTGAATTTTCATGCCTGCAATATGCTTGTTGTGCTGCAGTAGTGACATCATTATGTTGTGCTGCAGTAGTGATGTCACTACTGCAGCACAACTTAGAAGACTGCTGCACAGCTGCTTTTCTCTATCCAATCAAGTTGGAAACTGTTTTTTTTTTAACTTGAACTTACAGAGCATCTACAGAACCCTGGATCAGTAATTTGAGCCTGTCACTAAATCTCGAGTGCTCCCTCAAAACCACTAGTTCACTGAAAGGAAGCAGAGTGTCTGAAATGGATATGGATGCCCATGCACTATAAAAGATAATGCATGGCCAACCATACTCAGATAAGCCAGTGTCTTTGTCTTGAGTTTTCTATGGTAACCAGTGAACCTCTTGAGCTTTGCTCTTGAAGTTCATGGTTGCCATAGACACCTCTTGATGCAGACACAGGCTTGTTATGTATGGCTGCTCATACATTATTCTCTATACAGTGTATTCTGGAATTCTGTTATGCATGTAATTCCATGCCTGTAAGATGCTTCTTGTGCTGCAGTACTGACATC
This sequence comes from Neoceratodus forsteri, assembly GCA_016271365.2. Lineage (NCBI taxonomy): Eukaryota > Metazoa > Chordata > Ceratodontiformes > Ceratodontidae > Neoceratodus > Neoceratodus forsteri. The sequence goes on along the minus strand of CM057455.1, from coordinate 1,780,635,958 downwards.
ATTGTGCTGTTGTGCTGCAGCAGTGATGTCACTACTGCAGCACAACAATGGACAATGCTGCCACACAGTTGCTTTCCTCTATCCAATTGAGCTGGAAGTTTTTTGTTTGTTTTTTTTTCATTTGAAGCTACACAGAAAGCTGCAGCACACTGAATCAGTAATCTGAGCTGCCACCAACCCTCAAGTGTCTACCCCCAACCCACAGTTCACTGAAAGGAAGTAGAGTGTCTGAAGTGGGCATGGATGGTCATACACAATAAAAGATAATGCACGGGCATCCTACAGGGAAATGCCTATGGCCCTGATTCTAGAAATGTTACACCTACCATAACAGCACTTGCGCCAAGTACAATGGCGCAAGTAGCAACTTACGCCAGCAGTTGCGACTTGCACGATTCTACAAAGTGGCCTGCAACATGTCAAAGGCCACTTGCGCCAAACAGCTGTTACGCTGACAGTTGTGCCATAAACCCCCTGTGACATGGAGCTAGGGGGTTTATGGCAGCAGTTGCACCCCATTCCAGAAGGGCAGCAACAAAGACTCCAATGTCAGAATTCTACAAGAACCCCTGGAGGAGAACCAGCAACGTAAGTTACATCTGCATTTAGCTGGTGTAACTTACATACATCCTCCGAGGGTCCTGTAGAACCCAGTACATGTGCCCCCCATGCTCAGACCACTCTGTTGTTGCCCCAATAGGCATCGACATGATCCCACTCCATCCCTGAACTGTACATGCCTCCCCATAGGCAATGGCCCTGCAGGCTGCCCACACCTCCTGTCTCAGAGTGCTCTTAAAGAGTCTTCAGTTGCCACTTTCTCACCTCTAAATCCACTGCTGTGAAATCCCCATTGGTGGTGCTGTCATCCTCCATCTGCCTCAAACCCTGAATTGCAATCAGAATGCAGAATACCCTGCCTTGGTGGCCTGAAGGTACCACCCAGTTGCTATCCCAGCCCTCCCAGCATCTTTCATTCATCTCAGTTGACAGTACAGCCTCTCTCACCTCCATGGACAGGCCACCGACTGAGTCCAGCTGAGTGCATACTGAAAGACGCACTCAGAAATTAATTTCTGAGCGTGGCTTTTCTGTACATGCAACCTACTGAACTCAGTCTGTGGCTGGGCCATGAGGTGAGAGGTGGGCTGTGCCAGTCACTGGCTGGGGATGGTGGGGGGTGCTGGGGGCTGGCATGGTATGGGGGGGCCACAGGACTACCAGGGCAGGTATTTGCTGTATTTGTGGATGCAACTGGGTCGAAAGTCACAGGTGGGGATGATAGCATTCTCCTGTGGGACATTTTACAACAGTGGATTCGGGGGCTGGGGGTGTGGGCAGCTGTGTGGGGCTCTTCAAGAACACATCAGAGGGCTGGGGGTGTGATCAGCCCTGCAGAGCTCTTCAAGAACACTTTTTGGGGCAGTCAGTGTGGGCAGCCCTGTGGGGCACCAATGTGGCTTGCTGGGCGTGGGGGGGGGACTTGCAATTTGCGGTGTGCCAGTTGCGGCTTGCAACATGCTTACCAGGTGTGACCTATGTTCGACGTACCTGGCCGCATGTCACAAGTCACAGGACTTAGCTGCAGTGACCCTGCCCCTGCTAGAATAGGGCACAGGGTCAATGTCACAGTTACGGTTGGCTCAAGTTGCGTTTTGCTGTGACTTGCACCAACCTTCTAGAATCGGGCCCTGTGTCTTCATCTTGAGTTTTATATGGCAACCAGTGAACTTCCCAAGCTTCATTCTCATGATTCCTGGTTGCTGTAGGAACTTCTTGATACAGACACAGGCTTGTTGTGTCTGGCTACCCATACATTATCCTCTATATAGTATACAGAAGAGTGCTGTTATAGATAAAAACTACAATAATCCCACAGCTATTGTATTATAGAAGTGACATCAGAAAGTTGTTGTACCCTCTTGGGTACATCACTACTACATTACAATGCTGAATTCCAAATATGATTGAAAGTTCAGTTCAAAACTGCTGAGTGCACAGCTGGTCACTAGCTTCATTCACTTTCATTTTCATTCACTGTGTTTTTCCTGTCAGTTTTGGATACAAGAAACCTGTAAATTAGGATCTGCTGTTATATCATTTTGCCTGAAAAACTGGAAATTTTAAATGATTCAATAGATTCCCATTTCTTTGCACCATTAAAATGTTTAAAATGGTTCAATAAATTCCCATTTCTATGGCTATTCTTTGTTTCAAGATTTGATGTTTTAGACATGGCAGAGGAGCTATATAGAAAACAGTTTTGAAACATGTATAGTGCTCCAAACACTGTAAAGAAAAATGGATGGACCACTTTGCACAGACAAGGTTGTGCTTCTTTGTCAAATAGGGTTGCCACCACTGGATGAGGCAAAAACCAGATCCTAAGCTACGCCCCTAGCCCCACCCCTTTTCATGAATCATCATGCACTGCTCCTCCTAGAAAGCCATTTGTTATATCAATAAGGCAACACTTAAAGCAGCAGTTCAACAAAAATGTTAAGATACTGTACTGTACTGTTAAAGTTACTTTCCCAGGTTATTCCTGGTTATTTATTTACTTATCTACAGTATGTATTTATTTATTTATTGACATTGGTCTACCAGACAAACATACAGAGATAAAATAAATCTCATTTACAGATATGATCTGGGGAGGGAGACAAGGGAAATACTGTAAATAACATTTAACAGTACACATGGTATTGTATAATACATAATAAACAAATTATTTCTTATATACTTTATATATTTTTCTGGCTCCAGTTCATTTTCATGTCCACAGTACTATGTCAAAGCTAAAGAAGAGACCATACTTTTTTCTCGTGGAAAAAATTATTTAAAACATTTAAAATGCCTAAATTCTGTTAGAGATCAAAATGTTTACCAGCAAATGAAAGTGGAAGACACTTGGCTTTGTTGCTGTTACAGAAGATGGGGCAGTTTTGCTGCTATGCCACTTTAAGAAGCAGTGGAAAAGATTAGGTTAAGTAAGTGCTAATGGTGTTAATGGCCATATTTTACACCTCCCAGGTTGACTACTTTCACAAACAAAAGGCTATTTTACCAACAGAACTTGTTTACAACTTGAACATGCAGCTGAAACAATGAATGAGATGACAACATTTGTTTCAAAAGTATGTGAGCACTCAAAATGGTTCAAAAACCTGACCAGCACAGAGCAAAGCTGGATTACCTGATAGGGACCCTGAAAACCTGATCACCAGGTAAAAAATCATGACAGACTGCAACCCTATTCTTGAGGCTGTCATAACAACACGGACCTCTAGAGCTTCACTCTCAAGGTCAGCTGCTTGTTATGACGATCTTTTGAAGGAAGCACAGCATTGTTGTGCACTGTGGCTCATACATTATCCTCTGTGTTGTGGCTCAGGGGTCTCATTCACAGAATGTAATGTTTTGCATACTGTAGCATTTGAACAAAGCTGCCTTAGAGATGAAATACTGTAATGAAGTAACTTTGCTGAGGGAAACAATAAGCACATACTTTGTGTTTTCAAAAAAAATGACACTTTTCTTGCGTAGCATGCTCATCTGGGCATTACCGAGTGAGTAAACGCTTTGCATGAAACATTTGTAATACACTCTTTCAAAGCAAGTCAAGGTTGGAGCACACTCTTGAAGACTGAGAGCAGCTGCATCACTGAACCTGATTCAATTTGAGGTTATACAGCTGAACAGAAAAGTAATGTAGAAATGTCTCCTTGTGACATCAAACAGGAACCATAGAAACATAGAAACATAGAAGTTGACGGCAGATAAGGACCGCAAGGCCCATCCAGTCTGCCCATTTCTTTTTCTACCTTATAAATGTGCCATCGGCCTTTGCTCTGTCAGTGACCTATCTATTCATAGTCATTTGTATTGCTCCCTTATGCCTATCCCATGCCTGTTTGAAGCCCTGCACTGTATTCATAGCCACCACTTCTTGTGGTAAGCCATTCCATGCATCTACCACCCTTTCTGTGAAAAGAATTTCTCACATTCCCCTAATCGGCCTCCCTCTAATCTCATGCTGTGTCCTCTTGTCCTGCTATTTTCTTATATTTAAACATGTTAGACTCTTTCACCTTGTTTATGCCCTTAAGGTGTTTAAATGTCTCGATCATATCACCTCTCTCCCTCCTTTGCTCAAGGGTATACATATTGAGCTCCGTTAATCTGTCCTCATATGTCTTCTGATGCAGTCCCTGCACCATTTTGGTTGCCCTTCTCTGGACTGCCTCAATTTGGTTAATGTCCTTGTGAAGGTGTGGCCTCAATACTGCATATATACTCCAGATGGGGCCTAACCAATGTCTTGTACAGAGGATTATTACCTCCTCTTACGACTTGATACCCTACTAATACACCCTAACACCCCCCTAGCCTTACCTACTGCTTTAGAGGTCTGCTTGGATGATTTTAGGTCATCAGTGATGATGATGCCCAAGTCTCTTTCTTCCTTTGTGACTGCTAGCAACTCCCTCCCAGCCTATAAAGTGGCTTCAGGTTTTCTTCCTATGTGCATGATTTTGCACTTCTTTGCATTAAATCCCAGTTGCCACTCTTCTGACCATTCTGCTAGTTTATCCAGATCTCTTCTCATTCTGCCCACCCCATCTGGATCATCTACTCTGTTGCAGATCTTGGTGTCATCTGCAAACAGACAAGCCTTACCTCTAGTCCATCTAGCAGGTCACTAATGAAGATGTTGAATAGGACTGGCCCCAGGACTGATCCCTGAGGTACCCCACTTGTGACTTGCATCTCTTCTGACTGTATACCATTTACCACCACTCTCTGTTTTCTGCCAGTCAACCAGTTTGCCACCCAGTTGACCAACTTCTGACCCACCTCTGAGCCTACCTAGCTTATTTATCAATCTTCTATGTGGAACAGTGTCAAAAGCTTTGCTGAAGTCAAGGTAGGCGACATCAACTGCTCCCCTTGGTCCACCACTCTGGTTACCCAGTCAAAGAAATCTATGAGATTAGTTTGACAGGACCTTCCTTTTGTAAACCCATGCTGTCTTGGATCCTGTGCCCCTATGGATTCCAGGTGTTGCACTATCCTTTCCTTAAGGAGTGCCTCCATAATCTTGCCCACTACTGAGGTAAGACTGACCGGTCTGTAGTTCCCCGCCTCCTCCCTGCTACCACTCTTGTGGAGTGGGATCACATGAGCCTCTTCCAGTCTTCTGGGACCTCTCCTGTGCTCAGAGACTCACTAAACAATTCTGCTAAAGGCTCTGCTAGTTCCTCCTTAGCTCCTTAAGTACCCTGGGATGTATGCCATCAGGTCCCATTGCCTTATCCACTCTGAGCTTAGCAAGCTCTTGTAGGACCCTTTCTTTTGTGAAGGGTAGGTGCTCCACCTCCCTCCCCTGTGTCCATGATGTTGAGCTGTGGGCCCTGCCCTACCTTCTTCAGTAAATACTGAGCAAAAGTATCTATTTAGGATAGATGCCTTTACAGGGTCCTCCTCCTCACATGCTCCCTTTTCTCCATTAAGCTTAGCAATACTCTCTGGACTTTCTCCTTTCACTAATGTATCTATAGAAAGTCTTGTCACCTTCTTTTACTGTCCGTATAGTGTTTCCTCAGTTTGGGACTTTGCCTGCCTTACTGCCTTACCTGCTTCCCTTAGGGCAGTTTGGTATGCCTCCCTATCTTCATCCCGCTGTGTTCCTTATATTTTCTGAAGGCCAGCCTTTTGGCTCTGACCTTTCTGCTACTTGTATTTGAGAACCAAAGTGGTTTCCTTCTTCTTTACACTTCCTTTCTGTCTCAATACAATGGGATGTTGCTTCAAGTATTGTATCCTTAATGCTTGCCCACTTTGCCTGTGACCTCCTCACCTGTGTTTCTTTTTGCCAGGGCTAGCTTAACTCTGTTGGCCATCTTATCAAAGTCAGCTCCTCTGAAGTCCCATATTTTGCCTTGGAATGGGATGATTTAGATGTAGTAGCCAATTGAACCATACCATGTGATGGTCACTGGCCCCCAGGTGACCTTCTACCTGGAGATCTGTGATCCCTTCTTTGTTAGTCAGTACTAGATCTAGGATAGCCCTGTCTCTTGTGGGTTGCTGTACCAGTTGTTTGAGGCCCTCCTGCAGGGAATCCACTATGTGTCTAGTTCTGGCCGATGTTCCTGCTGGTATTGACCAATCTGTATCTGGCATGTTGAAGTCTCCCATTATCAGAACTCTCCTTTAGCTGTCATGTTTTGTATATCTTCTAACAGTAATGTGTCTATGTCCTCCCTCTGGTCTGGGGGCCTGTAGACAACCCCAGTTCTTATGGCTGTCCCATTTCCTGTTTCCAGGGTGACCCACAGTTCTTCTGGCTCATTATGTGTATTCTGAATTTCTGTAGCTTTGATATTTTCATTAACATACAGGGCCTCCTCCCCTTTTGCACCTCGGTCTCTTCTGAACAATACATAGCCAGGTACTGAAGTCTCCTGTGCTGGTTACGGTAAACCACGCCTCACTAATTGCTACTATGTCCAGTTTAGCCTCTGACATTATTGCCTGCAGGTCTGGGATCTTATTTCCCAGGCTGTGAGCATTTGTGTACATGATTTTCCATTGGCCAGATTTTGGTGTGTTAGTTGTTGTGAAGTTTGGCATTACCCTGTGCATCGAGGGAGACAAACCTTTTTCTTACCTGGTGATGCAAATGAACGGCAAACACGCTTGAATTCTGTTTGACCACTAGCTGAGGGGAGGGGTGTTCTTCCATTCGACGATGGGGTGCTGCACCCTCTCCCATTTGCTAGTTTAAATATTCTGCAAAGACGTCAAACTTCTGCCCCAATGCACTGACTCTCTTTAGTCAGATGCAGTCCATCAAATTTAAAGAACTTTCGCTCCCAGAACTGTTGCCAGTTCCTACAAATCTGTGTCCTTTTTCTGGCACCAGTCCTTGAGCCACGGTTTAGCTCCCCATCTCCTTCTGACCTTCCGTCCATCTGCTCCCTTCTCCCAGACTGGCAGGATCTCAGAGAAGGAGATGCCGGACTAAATAGATGATAGTTTGTCACCCAGCCTAGTCAGGTGTTCCTTGGTCTCACAACTGACCGCTGGCGATCATTAGTCCCTTGCGTACTTTAGACATCAATGTTTTCTCCTGCTTTGTGAACAATTTAGTAATGCGGTCAGTGTCTCTCCATGCTGATGTACCTGGGAGACATCTGACCATCACCCTGGCTGGAGATGGGTATCAACTCCCCGAATCATGGAGTCTCCTATGATCAGAAGTTTTTGATTTCCTTGTGCTTGTTTAGTTTTGGTTCCTGATTTGGGTGAGTATTGTTGTGCTAGCTCCTGTGCCAGAGTGTCCTGTTTCCAGTGTCTTCTGCCTCTTTATTTGATTTCAGAGATAGAGGCAGATACCTGTTTGTAGTGTTTATATGGTTTTGGAGGTAATGTTGAGAGCAGAGAGTGATGGGGCACCTGATTTGCTCCTCCTAACCACCTGCCAACCTCCTGGACCAACTACCCTCTGCGGTCGAGGTTTTTCTGTTGGATGCTGGGAAATGGCGGTGGTTCTTATAATGTATTTCCTCTTCAATATGAAATTTGAGGCGGCAATCTCTGCCCATGCTGCCCGGAGCTGAGACCTAAGATTCCAAAGGCCCAGCATGTGGACAGTTTCCAAATCCTGTAAGACTGTCCTTCTGAAAATTGTTCCACAGTACCTGCAGTTAATGAAATCCATTACAAATAAGTTGCTGGGTTTGTAACCTAGTCAGAGTAATTAGAAGGAAAAAAAAAATGCAAGTAATGGTTTGATCAGGTTTTGTTTAACTTGTTATAACAAGTTAAATTACTAGTGCCTTGTAAATGAGATCACTTGTGGAGGCCCCACTGATCCGCCCTTCCTGCTCTGTCACAGGAAATGTCACAACTGTGGTACCTATAAAAGGAGTGTAGCGGGGTGGTTGGGGATGGGGGTGGGTGGCTGGGCCTCTTCCTGCCTAAAAAGAAGAACCACGGACGAAAGAACAAGGAGGTAAGAGCAGAAACAATCAGTCAACAACAAATGCAGTAACCCTGAAAGCTTATCCTAATGTTAGATAAAACTGTAAAACCTGTAAAGCACCACCTGTAATAATTTCAGAGAAGATATACCCTGTAAGAAACACTTTGCTCCAGAGAAAAATAAAGCAGTAACAGAAGATATACCTTGCAAAAGTCAATTTGAATCAGAAGATTACAGCAGTAATCTGTTAGCACACACCTGTAGGCACAATTTGTAATAATGCAGAAGAAGGTATACCAGCAACAACAATTTGAATCAGAGAAAATAATGCAATGAAATGCTAACAACAAACAGTAGCAATCCCTGTGAGTAAAAAATAAAAACACCACCACACAGTAAATCTGCTTAGCCAAACTAAGTCTTAATCCTTCTCCCTTGCTCTGGTAAGTTTCTCTACTCTGCCTTTCAAGCAGTCTTAGAAGGAAAGAGCTCAGGTGAAGCTAGGTGCCTTGGCCAGCAAACCAAGTCTTCTACCCATTATACCTGTGGCTCTTCTTGACTCATATTTGTAGCTTGGGAACTATAGATATATTTCTTTCTTTATTAATTGTTGGTACAAAACCACAAAGGTGGGTGCAAATGCACTCCATTTCCAAAGATTTTTATTTTCAGTATTACATCTTACACATACACATACATAAAAATAGGAGGGTGACATTTTGTGGCCCCTCATCACTTCATCTTGGCCCACCTGTCCCTATGCTATATAAGGTATTCTGTAACATATTACAAAATCAAAGTCAGCCATACAATTACTATATTATTTAAAATGATGCATCCTGGTCCGACTATCATGTCAAACAGCTAGTGTGCTCGCAGAACCACATTATCACAAGTTATTTATTTATTAATGTCTTTGATAAATGGGTGAGTAAACTGATCCAGAGGACTGTTTTCAGTTGCGACCCAGGATTCACCTCTATGTTGTTTGCTGTTTTCATAGTTAAACAACTATGCTACCAAGGACTAATACTAAATTTATGTTTCTTTGAAGTTTTACCAGTCTACTATATACAGTACGTATAGTAGTGTCATTTGTAATACTCAGTCAAAGTTCTATAGATAACAATAAAAAAAAATACTAGCTCATGGTCCTGTATTTCTTTCTGTTTAAACATGCAGAACTTATAAAAGTTATAAAACTAAGCTTGCATCCTGCTATAAAAATGTTTCTCCTGCAAAGAGTTGATCAAACAAATTCAATGTTTGACCAGGAAGTGAGCTATGTCACATGGGCCTAGTTTCATCCACACAGTTAATATAGAAGGCTAAGGGCAGAGAATTCAAAAGTTGAGAGCTGCACTAACAGGATTAGCACAATGCTAAGTGTAAATAGCATGGCCACCACCCTGTTAGCATGACCACTACTATATTGAAATGCACACTTAGTGCAGCAGTAACCCCGTTAGCCAACAGATACCATGAGCCTACTGTATGCAAATGAATGCATATATATTGCAAACAACTCTGTTAATGCATCAGTTAGGGTTGATAGCACAGCAACAAAAGTTTGGAAATGTGGTATCAGGGTTTTTTTGGAATGAATTTCCCTTCTTTTTGAGAAAGTGTAATGTAACTGGTAACTGGTATGTGGTGGGAGCTTGGCTCGGCCCTGAGTTCTCTCACACTGCTCCATTTTTAGAGTAATGGAATGTGTATGAGGGAGCACAGGCCCTCCGGGCCAAGTGCTTGCACTTACACATAAGTACGGAGCCATACAGCAGTGCCATATTACTCCAAAGGAACCCTTGTAACAAGTTTTTGCCAATATCTCTGGAACCGTAGCAAGTAGGAAAATAATTGCACTGCAGGTGTAATCTATTATTTCAAAACTTGTTTTTATAGCTTAGGTCACAAGCTGTGTGTAGCAAAAATTCCATATATCACTTTGTTTTCAAGATACGGGTGCCAAAAGGCGCCTTGGGCGCCTCAATGTTATCCTAGGGGAAATTTCTCAACTTCAGAACACTGTAACTATGGGCCTATTGAATGTTTTGGGACCAATCCATGAAAAGGCACATCTGTGGGACCAGGGCTTGGCAACCTGCAAATTTCAGCCCAAAGGACCCAACTGTTTTGCTGCAGGGGGATGGCAAATATTTGCAGATTTTGGGTAAACTACTATCTCAAATTACGACAGTTTCAAAAAATAGCATGACACTTTTATGATTTGTGAAAGTGTTGTGGCCATTTCTGTCGCAATTTCCAGCAGTACTGGGGCGTCAGTTTTTAAAACGGTATTTCTGAGGGTTCCCCCCAAAAAGAGATAGGGCTGTCATCCTCAGGACCCAACTAGGTAAACACAGCAGTCAGTGTTTACATAGGGGGTCCCAAATTTAAACGCCAGACATTTTTCTCTCTTGCCAACTGAAGACAAGATGGCCACCACACAACAGCAAAAGGGCCATTTGTGACAGTAAAATGTATTGGCGGCAGCTTTTGAGAGACACATATATCCCTTTGACTAAAATGGCAAATTTGCTTTTGAATAACTTTTGAATGGTTTAATATTTTTTTGCCAAATCTTTGAAAGGCACATTAGTGACCAAGACTATATCTTCCCTGAATATTTCAGACCAAACAGACAAATTCTGCGAGCTGTAGCCATGAGCAAAGAAATGAACAAAAAAATGTATTTTGTGTTTTTGGCTGCTCCACAGTTCCACAATCGCTTATCTGACCGTAGAGCCAGAGATCTATGGTACCAGACCATGCATGCAAAATATCATGCAAATCTGTTATATAGTGGCAAAGCTATTAAAGTGCAAAATTTGGGGTTTAACATAGAAGTGGCCATGCAACCCTAACTGTACTGGCCCTACTGGGCCAGTATAATATATATATATGTGTGTGTTATATATATATATATATATATATATATATATATATACGTGTATATATATATATATATATATATACTCTATATATATATACTCATAGAAATATATATATCTCTGAGGTGTGCGGTCACTGTTGTGATATACTGCACGGCTTGGTGTGAGTTGTCATGCATGAGACCGCAGGCCGAGTGCATCAACCACCCAAGGCGGGCATATTTCAGAGCTTGACTGCACACCTCAGAGTAGTTTATCTATCTTATAAAATGTCAAAATTGTTTTGAAGGGGGTAAACGTACAGGTGTGAGGTCACACGCTGATATACATATGGTCATGTGATGCTGTTCTGCTAATGATATTGCTGTAATTTCCCCTACCTATTTTATAAATATATATATTCATTGCAAAAAACTTTGTTTATGAATTAGTTAGGGTTGTTACTTCAGCAAGAAAAGCAGGGAAATTTGGTGTTAGGGTTTCCAAGCCTAACACCCCACCCCCACCCTGCAGAGCCTGACAGGCATTGAGGGTGCCTTGAATGTCAGCCCTAATGCACCCACCCCCACCCTGTAGAGAATGTCAGGCTTCAGGGAGTGCATTGGAGTCCTCAGCCCTAAGTCTCACCCTATTCGCCTTTTCTGTACCCATCTCAGCTTATTTACTTATAGAATAAGGGCCATAGGGCTGAGGACTCCAAGGTATCCCCCGAAGCCTGTCATTCTCTACAGGCAAGCCCCAGCTGCTAGACAAAGTGGCAAAGAGGAGCAGACCAAGCCACAACACAGACCAGATAACAGGGATCTTGGGCAGCAGCCACATGGCAGGTAATGGCAGGGTAGACAGAAACAAGCCATAGCCACATAACCATAAGCAAAGAAATGAGTGTCCAAAGGATGATTGAATTATAGTAATAATTGTGGGAGGGCATGTCAATGTAATCTGCTGCCCCACTGAACCTCAGACAAGCCTAGCAATTATGAGGATTGGGTATGGAAAGGTGGAACCAGACACTGTTATTATTTTTTAATGTGTACACCTATAAGGCACCAGTGATGTCTGTGGGGCAGAACAGGTAGAGCACTCTGCATGCAGAAAGAACAACCTTCCCTGCAATCAAAGGAGCTGAAGCTAGCACCTTACTATTAAATGAGGCCAAAATAGAGTTTGTCCATTGAAGGGGCAGACCTAGTTGTCCTGGTACGCCCTCTCCAATGGCTGGGCTCAGAGGCACATAGAAGGAAAAATTGGGGAGGGGGAGGGAAACAGAGAAGAAAATTACATCACCGGGGGGAGTAGTCAGAGGGGGGAGGAGGCAGGACTTAAGGAGGAATGTATACCAAAACTGATAGGATGAGGGGCTAGGATGGAGTAAAAAGGGGCTACAAAGAAGGAAACAGCCTCTTTTGCTGCAGAATTTCATTTTCAGAAGCACAACGAATAGCAGCACTTCAGACTGGAGATTAAATCACAGGAGCCTAGTGAAACTGAAGAAGAACAGATCAAGGATTTTTTGGTTGAGGCATTTAGAAGAGGTAAGGTTTTTCATCTATGTAAGAAGGAGGCAGCCTTTTCTCGCAAATAAAACTTGAGCGAAGAAAATGAAGGAAATGATGGGTAATTATAGGAAATGAGAACTGAAGGACAAAGAAGGGGCTGATTACAAAGGTGAACAAAGGGGGACTCCCCCAGCTGAAGAGAGTTGATGCCTTCAGAGTGCTGGAAGCCGTTGAGCTGGTTCACAGTAATTAAAGCCTTGTAATTATTTTTGGTTGTGTCACTGGTTTCTGGGTTTTGTTCAGCCAGTAGCTTGTGAGCGGGGCAGAATACAGCAGGAAGGCTCGCAGTGTAATGCGGGTAGAAAATTGTGGAAAGTGAGAGGGGGTAAGTTTGCAATCCAGAAAGGTGAGAAGAGGGAGATAACTGGGAGAAAGGCAGCAGTTCCTGAAAGAATGCGGTGGAAGTAATAAGGCAAAGAAAAAGGAATGTTGGTCTGATGCCTGTGGAGAGATAGAGGAGCAAACAAAAAGGAGAGTCACTAGCGCTAGCCCTGAAGAGCTCGAGTGGTCTGATAGAGCGATGGCCACATGGCGTCTGACATCACAGCCATGCGATTGAGGCCTACAGAGAGCATGGTATGGCCTACGAGGAGGCTAGGGCATGCACTGAAAAGGGGGCAGTGAGCAGTTTATTACACAGGAAAAGATACAGAGGGTGGGGTAAGAAAAAGGAACAAAAAGATGGGGAACTGGGCGTGGGTTTTGCAAGGGCGGGCCTATGGAGAAAAAGGGAAGGTAGGTCATTGAGAGCACTGAACACAATGGGACAAGCTCTAACAAAAGGGCAGGGTGGAGTGCATGGTCAGTGACTCGGAGGGGGATGACGATACCAAAGGGGACAAGGTGGGGTCTAGAGAAGGGGGATGGCTTCAAGGCCAAAGGTGCAAATGGGGACAATCTATGATAGAAGGAGGGGCAGAAGTCCTCAGAAGGAGGTGTCTAACAGGCCAAGATGAGCCCGCCGTATTTTTAAATGGCACAAACGAATGGGAGGTCGACAGAAGTGAACACTGACAGACAGGTGGACAAGGTAAGGTCCTCCTCTAATATATATATATATATATAAAAAGAGGGTACTGGGAGGATGGGTTCTGGCCATGAATATCGGCCGAAGGGACAGAAGGGTGGCAGTGGGGGTGAGACAGTGGGAATGAGCAAGAGGGATCAACAACTACCAGGGAACAGGTGTCCACTTGATAAGGCCTAAGGCCACGAGGCTTCCGCCATTTGGTTTTTGGAGCTTGGGAAGCATGCGGTACCCAGGTTGACAAAAGGAGGGCATCAACAAAGGAACTTGCCAGTAAAAAAGGGGGCATGCTGACACAATATAAGTACAAAGAGAAGGGGCCATATGTTCACAAAATACGAGGGATGGCAAGGGCAAAGCGATGCTAATGAGCGGGGACACATTGAAGGAGATAAAAAATGGAAAGAAAAATAGAATATTAATAATAAGGATAATAAAAGTGTGTGGATCAATATGGCGATCATGACAGGTTTATACTTTCAGAAGTATAGATCTGGATATGGCAGGGGTCCAGCTGCATACGTAAAGGGTAGAAAAAGGGGACTTCTGAAACAGAGGAGTCTAGTGGTTAGGTAGCCCTTCCCGAAGGGGGAACATGACAAATTAAAATGCATCTCTTTTCTTTCAGTCCCAATAAATTTAGGGCGAATAGCAGGACGGCACCAAGGAAGAACAGGCAATCCTAAGAGGATGCTTACAAAGCAAAATTGGAGCTAGCTGAGAATGCCACTAAGATGTGGGAACTGGTAGATGTGTCAGAACCACGGAAGCAGGAGACAAGAGGAAGGCCAAAAAAGGAAAAGGAGGGCAGGAAAGTGCCCTCCTTCCAGGCCACGTACCCCAGATGGGCGGGAACTGGCACCAGGGGGTGCCGAGACCAAGCAGCCCAAAGGTCCACAGCCAAACCCTGACTGACCTGAACCAGTTCCATCCCCAATACTTGAGCCCATCCCAGGGAATGTGCCAGAGCCACTGCTGCCATCACCAGAGACACCGATACCTGGAAATGAGATCATCCCAGTGAACCCAGCCCAAAAGGACCAAGTGGAGCTACGGGGTAACAGGTAAAGTGGCAGGAACAGTAGGGGATAGCATTAAAGAGTACATAGAACAAATTATGTTGTCTCTTGGGGAGGGGGTTTGGTCAATTCGAGCAAGCTTTGGCAGACATAAAGGCCAGCACAAATTCCAGAGGGAAGGGAGACAAGTCGGGAGAAGTAAGCTGTTTAGAAAAAGGGACAAGGGACTTAGGTGCCCCGGGGATGAGAATAGGTGAACACGTGCCTCTAGCCACAAAAGAAAACATTTGGAAGGGAGAGTACCTGGATGTGTTTGCATTGGTAGGTAGGAAAGCAGCAGCAAAATATGATGAGAGTGAGAATATAGGCAAGAGTGAAATGGCAGCGGCAGTAGTTTTATTGGGCAAGAAGGAAAAGGACAACTTTACAAAGGGAAAAACATGAGATGGGTGGTCAGTAGGCTTTGCCACGTATTCGGCCATAGCCATGGAGAAAAAAACAGTTGGGCATTCCACTGATCACATATTCGCTGATAATAAGGTGTGCAAAAGGGAAAGGGGGATATGGATGGCTATATTATGATGAATTTTTTTGCAGCATATGGCAACATATAGGGATGCGAGATGGGACACAAAACAGTATGATTTGTGAACAGATTATGTGACAGATCAGTCTATCCCTAAAGGGGAAGAGGGCAGGAGAGGGTCGGTGCCTCAAAAATGCTGCTAGGGCTACAATAGGGCCTTGTGTTCATGGCCACAATGTAGATTCAAATATGTTTGTTCAAAATGTGGACGGGGGGCACCAGACTTTGAGATGCCGCACACAATGGGCTCAAGGGGCCCAGCAAGAAAGTCCACAAATGGGTACAATCCAACCCTTTCGGGAGGGGCAGGGGTATAGAGGAAAAACATGGAATAGGGGACCCAGAGGAAGGGGGTATATGGGTAGAGAAGGACAGGGGTACCGAGAAAGTCTTGGACATCAGAGGGGGGACCAGGAGAGGGAGATGGGGATGGCCACAGAGGAGGGGTTTGTGAAAGTACGCACCACTATTAAGACAGAAATTTTCAAGTGGTAGTTAAGGTATTACCCAGACCAAGGGGCAGCAACATGAATCATTGAAGGTTATCAAACAGGTTTTCCACTGCAGTTTACAAGCCCCCGGGTAGCAAGGGAAGCAAAGAATCTAGGATCAATTCAGGGAAGAGAGGAGATTTTGAGGAGAAAAATTCAGAAAGAAAAGGCAGCAGGGAGGATAGAAGGGCTGTTCAAGAACCCACCATTAGACAATCTAAGAGTTTCCACATTAAGCCTAGTGCCAAAAAAGCAGGCTGGGGAGTTTGATGTCATTCACCACCTATCATACCCAGAAGGTGAGTCAGTCAATGATTTCATAGGGAAGGAGCATAGTAGGGTATCATATGCCACATTAGAAGAAGCAGTACAGATTATCAGGACCATCCCAGAAGCATGGATGGCAAAATGGGACATAGAAGCAGTTTTCCGCCTACTGCCGGTCCATATAGAAGACTGGGAGTTATTAGGTTTTAAAGTAGATGGACAATATTATTTCAACAAATCCATGCCAATGGGTTGCTCCACAGCCTATTCCACTTTTGAATTATTTAGCACTAACCTGCAATGGATATTTCAACAGAGGGCAGGTTATACAGGAGTGTTACATTATCTGGATGACTTTCTGTTTATAGGCAATGGGAAAAAGGAGGCAAAAAGCATGCTAAGGTGTTTCCAAGACTTGTGCAAGGAATTGGGGGTGCCATTAGCATTAAAAAACTGGAGGGTCCCAGCAGAGTGCTAGAGTTTTTGGGCAATGAGATAGATGCACAAACAGAGATATTTCGACTCCCAGACAAGAAAGTAGTGAGATTGAAATAGCTCATGCACATACACATGAGCAGGAGAGTCCAGCTGAAACAAATACAGCAGGTATTTGGCACCTACATTTTGCCTGTAGGCTAAAAGGGCTGGGAAGGCATTTACCCACAGGTTAGCAAGGGCAACAGCAGAGGTCACTAGACTCCACCACTTGGTGCACATATCACAGGGAGTAAAAGAGGACTTGCGTGTCTGGGAAGTATTTTTGAAGAATTACAATGGAAAATCAATCTGGCAAGAAGAATGGGTAGGCAACAATGACTTGGAGTTATACACAGATGCAGCTGGAGGGTTAGAAATGGGTAGCTACTACCGAGGAAAGTAGTTCTCGGAGCCTTGGCCAGAAGAGTGGATGAGACGAGGGCTGACCCTGGATATCACTGTGCTGGAAATTATGCCAATTTGGGTGGCCACAGAAATATGGGGGGAAGACTTGAAGAACCAGTAGGTGACATTTTGGTGTGACAATCAGGCTGTAGTCGAGGTCCTCAACAACAGAGGGGCATGGACAGAGACAGTAATGAGAGTATTGAGGACTCTAGTACTCAGAGGTTTACAGTTGAACATGTCATTTAGAGCCAAGCACATAAAAGGGGCATGGAACATCCTGGCTGACAGCCTTTCCCGTCTGCAGGTGGACCAACTTCAGGCACTGGCACTGAGTGCAGAGAGGAAAAACATACCTATTCCAATGAACATCTGGGATGTTGGCAAGAAGGAGCTGAGCTGCTGTTTCCCACCTCTTGGGCACCCAGGACACTGAGGGCATATGAAAGGTCATGGAGGGCATTCCAAACTTTCAGGGAGATACACCACATGCAGGTAAGTGGGCCAGTCATGGAGGAACAAGTAGGAAAATTTATAGTTTGGCAGTGGGAGAAAGGGATGGCCCATGCTACTATGGGAGTACATATAGCGGGAATTAGCATAGTATGTAAATTAAAAGGGCGGGGGAATCCCACTAAATCTATGCTAATTAGGCGGATGTTACAGGGTTGAGGAAGAATGAAACAAGGTGAGAGAGACAAGATGGCCGATAGCAGACCAGTTACTGGAAAGGCTTGTGGGTATTTTGCCACATATTTGCAAATCACACAATGAAGCAAACTTGTTCCAAGCAATTTACATGGTCATGTTGGCAGGAGAATTACGAATGAGTGAGTCAGTAGGGCATGTGGGCCATGACCAGAGTGGGGGGCTGGAATGGGGGGGGCATTACCTGGGAAAAGAACAAAATAGACATACTGATTAGGAAATCCAAGATGGACCAGGAGGGGAAAGGGAATGTACTGACCATGAGGGAGCACTTCAACCCTTTATTATGTGCAGTAGGAACTCTGTGGGCCTAGGCCGCAGGGAGAAGAACCAGAACAGGTCATCTTTTTGTGCATGGGGATAGGAAGAAAGTGTCAAGCTATCAAGTAACAGTAGTGCTGAAAAAAGATATGGCATTTATAGGTGAAGACCCAACCAGGTACTCCTCTCACTCATTCAGGATAGGGGCAGCATCAAAAATGGCAGCTGAGGGAGAATCAGTAGCTCTAGTCCAAGAACGGGGATGGTGGAAGTCCAATAGTTATAAAAGATATATACAGTCCATGACAGAGTAATACTAAAACTGTTTTTCTTGATTACAGGTACAACAAGAAGGGTAAAATGCAGTAAGGGGGAAAAGGATGAGGGGGGCTGGGGAGGAAAGGGTAAGGTGGGAAGATTTACAACATACATATATAAAAACCTGCCCTTAACTTCATAGGTCACTGGGAGAGGACAGAGGTATGACTCTGTGGGCACTGTTACATTTACTGGGCTGAAAGGAGAGCAGAATGGAAAGCTGGGGGAAAGCAGTTGTATCAGGATACCAGATGATGTAGATTGGTATGGAAAGGAACCCAAGGGATGAGATGGGTACAGCTACTTCCGACCCTACGAGAGTTAAGGGAAAAAAGACCAGAACCAGACTTACTTATCATACAGCTGGGGGGTAATGACATCGGGGCTCGGCCATGGTTGGATACTTATCTGCAGACAAAACATGATATCACGGCAATAAAACTATGGTGACCCAGGATTAGCTTAGCGTGGTCGGGCATAATTCTGAGTAGAGTGAGGAGGTGTGAACACAGTCACAAAGTGGCTGAAAGAGGGAGGCGCAAAATGAACAGGAGAGTAGGCACATTAATCCAGAGCATGGGGGGGTCAGGTCATTTTTAGAGGGGTCGAAGAATCAGCAGATGGGTTTTAATGGTCGGATGGGGTTCTTTTGTCTGATCTGACCATTGACATGTTCAATACAGAAATGATGAGTTTCATCGAAACTTGGAGGAAGACAAATGAAGAAGGTCACAGGTGAGTAGGGGGAAGACCAGTCATCCACGCTAGCTGGAGACAGGCTATAGGATAAAGGGAGGGGGGAGGGGACCAGGTCGGGGAGGGAGGTAGAATGAAACAATGAATAAAACAATAATGAAACAATAAATATAGAAGGAAAACAATACATGGAGGAGCAACTGGAGAAAGAAAAGCAGTCTTGGTTTTCACCGTTACCTAGAGAAAAAGAAATTACTGTCAAGAGAGAAGACAAAAAGGCAGGCACCCAGGTATTCACCTGGGGGAGCAAGAAGAAGAAGAAAAAAAGAAAGATAGTAACCAGAAAATAAATAAAAAGAAAAATTATGGAAATGGAAATTATGAATGAATATGGGAGCAATAATTTTTTTTTAAATAAGCAAATGTGGATTAACCCTGTGTGTTACATGAACAATAATAAATTGATTGCCAGTCTGAGCACCACCACCCAAAACTGTTTGTCATCATGGGGGGTTCAGGACAATAACCTCTTATCACCCAGTATGGGCACAGAGGTCATTGCATATGAACCTTTGTATATAGGAAGTTAGTGCATGAGTGCAAACAGGTTTGGGACATACTGTATTTACAGCTTTTGTTCCTTGACAGCTACTATTTTTGGTATAGGCAAATGCCTCTCTGTGGCCAGCAAGCAGCTGTGCTTTGTACCTTGTATACCTGTTAGTGCCTTCATTAGTGCTGTGATCTTGCGAGCTCTATGCAGACAAGTTTAAACAACTTGCACTGTGCTCCAGACTTGTTTAAATATACCATGTTTAGGGCGTTGTACTATCTGTGCTCAGGTCAGGCCAGGGACTTTGTGTGGCACAAACTCAAACCTTTGAATATGCTGCCATATGCATTTTGATTTATACACGCATAACTAGTAAGCCCTAATATTATTCAGGGAGAATATAATAGAGGAAATGTTTTCAAATGTTTTATTAACTGCAATGAATTGCATGCAAGCTTAGATATGTTATAGATACAAACTGTGTACAGTATATCGATAAAATCAAATCACATATGTCTTGTTCCATTCTGTACTGGTTATATCATTGACAATGGTCTGGTCACTGGGCGGTATCTGTAAATTCATCTAAGACCTCTGGCCTTGTGAGTCATGATCTCCTCTTAAGTAAACTCTTGGCAATAGGGGTCCCATTTACAGCATCATCATGGTTTATTAGCTACTTTAGTGTTTGCTGACAGCAGGTCAAGATTGTCAGCACTATCTCCAGATTAATCAGAATCTCTGTTGGTGTCCTGCAGGGGTCTATATTGGGCCATTTGCTTTTCTACCTCATTATAAATGGTACACTGTGGTAATCTATGCTGATGACTTGGTCATTTACAGTATCATAGCTCTAATAATCTGGCAGCCTTGAATCCATCCCTGAACAAATACTTTGTCTGCTCCAGAGTTGGCCGACTCAAAATGGGCTAGTTACAAACACCCAGAAAACAAAATCTATATTTGGCTCAAAGCACAAGCTCCACTCAAGGTTTGACTTTGACACAGTTTATGGCCTAGATGGTTCCTGAATTGAGCCTGTCTCCTCATTTAAGTACCTAGGTGATATGCTAGGTCCCTCCTTTGACTTCTTCTTCTTGCATATCATTGCTACCTGGAAGTAGTCAATACATGGGTCTTGCTTCCTGGGTGAGATGTAGCTTAACTCAAAAAGCAAGACTGGCCATAGCTAACGGGATCCTTCCACCTAGCCTAATCCATAATGTCCAGGTGCATTTCAGCTCCTCCAGGACCAGCTTAGCAAAATGAGGCATGGTGTAAAACATGCTGGTACTGTAGCTGCTTGCTTCAATTAATTCTGCACCATCTACTCTTGTGTGTGTTGGTTTTCACCTTCTTGGAAGTATTGCTTTGTTATGGAGTTCCTACTGATCAGTTTATCAGCTCTGGTACTCATCCGTTTGTCCCTCGTGTTAAAATCTCCTGACACATCCTAGAACATTCCTTCTAGTGACAATGCCCTGTCTTTTCATGAACCTCACAGCACCACTAAAATGGGTCTGGTTGCCTTTTCCTACTATTCTTCTAGGTTCTGAACCTGTTTCCCTCCCCTGGTCAGGCACTCACATTGCCACTGTCATTTTAAAGTGGCATTACTTTAAGGAGCTAGTAGAATAAATAGCAGGCAGGAAAATATTACAAATTTTAAGAAGTACTCCATTGTAACTTTTTATTTCTAAAGTATGTTTTCTTGTTCCTTTTGCTTTTCTGTTAGAGTATTACTGTATGCTGAATGTGTGTAATAGCACTCTGCCTGGCAGTTGACACATGTACCTCTGTTCCTTCCACTACATCATCAGCACTGTGCCTTTACTGACAGTGACATCACAGGTGACTGACCTGGCAGCTGCTGAGTGGTTCTTCCTGAGCAACTATGATGACACAGTCAGTAAGGTCACAATGCTGATGATGTAATGGGAGGAACAGAGCTAAATGTGTTAGCTGCCAGGTAAAGTACTGTTCCACACATTACACCTACTAACATTGGGTAATGAATCTTCTGATCAACCACAGTGAAAAGAAAAAGTACCTCGGATATAAAAGGTAGAAGGTACACTAGCTCTTTAACACTGCCATAACTTAACTACCTCTACTTGTATCAGAACTATTGTGTTACATGCTTTTAAATTGCATTCTGTGTGGAATGTTTGCAGTAAGCTGATTTTTCGTGACTGTTAGTAGTGCATTAAATATGTATTGATTATGTCACCAGTTTTGTTATTTAATAGTTGCCTGTTGGTCTGCTCTGTAAGTCCTTGGTCATTCCTACACATTTTATTTTTCTAGTATACTTAACTGGTTATCAGCAACTAAATAATAAAATGTGGGAGGCATGGTACAGTATTATTAAAAATATTTATATACATTATACAACTCAAGTCATAAATTGATTGTTCTGTATTTTTGTTGTTGTTTGTTTATTTAAGAACCTCTTTTTTAGTTTAAAAAACATGACATGCTTTGCTCATGGCTAGCAAAGGTAGAACACTCAACATGGTTGAGTAACCATGCTGTACTTTGGTGGTGGCACACAAAATGACACCGTCATCATTTCAAAGCAAAATATGTATTTTGTTTTTAAAGAAACATAAACTGAGTATGAGTTTCATGTAGGGTCATACAGATACTATATGTCTGGGATTAGACAGTTCAGAGAGTACATTCTCAAAAACTGTTATTCAAGCTAAATTGATTGGCCTGATTCGGACAATGCACAATGTGGGCTATACTTGAAGGCATGCTGTGTTAAGAAGGTTAATATGTTGGTATTATAGCATTAATTTCAAGTTAAAACCTTGTTTACATTTAAGTTAAATTTATATTTTAAGGAAACTTTTAGAATTCAGAGGTTTATCATATTTTATGAACTTGTATTACTTTGAGAATTTAGGTTTATCAAATGTTATGTACTTGTAGTAGTATGCCTTATTAAAAAGCGTACTAAATAGATTTAGTTAATTCAGTGCTTAATCTGATGTATTACTATTGTTTCTTGTAGGTTCTTCTTCATTGCTAGCCATCCTGGCATCTTCTGTTTCAAAGAATGTGTGAAAGTGAACCCAAGCAGCCTGATCACAACACTTTTTCTCCCTCTCCTTTCATGATAAGAACTTCTAGATTATCACCCCCCTTCTTTTGAACCCTTCTTACCTTTTGTTACATTAGCAAAATCTAAAGAGGTTTAATGTACCAAGCTTGATTAATTATCAAATAGGCAAAATGCCTGAAAGTTATAAATTAATCTTACTAAATGTATTCATTTGAAGGGTGCTATATAACATTAATAGCTTGTTTTGGTAACAATGGAGTAATTGATCTATCATTTTGATAAGTAGTTAAATGAAAAGATACATGCACATTTATTATGTTCACAGGTCTGTTTACTTTGTAGACAGGTATTTATTAAGCACTTAATTATATGCACTATAAAAGACTTTTGCTAGATCACGTGATGCCGCTGTGAAGCTTGCAGCTCCTACTGCCCAGCTCCCGTCCCGACTCTACTTTAAACGACTAATATTATAATTTAATCATTTGGTACTGTTGACTAGCATGGTTTAACTCACTTCTGATTGCCTCCCGCTCCATCTGAGGCAAAGTGTGGAAGCCGATCTACTGAAGAAGCGCCGGGACAACACTGTGTGAGTGTCTGAGCTATATTCGAGATGGAGGCCGAGATGCACCAGGCTCCCCCAACTCACATGCCACCACAGACCCCTGAAAAGGGGTTGAAGAGATCTAAACAGCAGTCGGGGACATCTTCAAAGCTATCAGCACTCTCAGCGGTGACTCAAGCCCCCTCTTCTCATGGAGAAAAAATTTATGGAGGAACTTTTGCCATTTAAAACGGCCCTGCAGGATATTACAGTTGAGCTGAAATCCATGCGTGGTGAGCTCTCTGATACTAACCAGGCTATCTTGGACCTCGCAGCCTGAACAACTTCTTTGGAAGGCTGGAAATACTGTATGGAACCTGAAGTCACCACCCTACAGCAGAAACTACACAAAATGGAAGTGAAGTTGGAGGACCCGGAAGGCCGAAGCTGCTGGAATAATATCATTATCTTCGGCCTTCCAGAGGACTCAGAGGGATCTACCCCTATCCTTTTTATGCAGAAAATGCTAGCTAAGATTGCTGGGCCTTCTCCCAACAACACCACTTAAATTATAGAGAGAGCTCACCGTTCATTCTGGCCAAAGCCGACTGCAGGAAAACCACCCAGGCTTTTTATCATAACATTTTTAAACTACCTGGATAAGACCCATGTCTTGGGCAAGGTTAGAAAATTACAGCAGGTCCTGTGGGAGGGCCAACAACTGAGGTTCGCTTAAGATCTACCAGCCAGTGTTCGACAACGTAAAGCTCAATACCACCCTATGGTAACGGAACTTATTGCTGCTGGCAAAAAATACAAGGTACAACATCCGTCCCGCCTGGCAGTGCATCATGCTGAAACGTGACACACCTATGACACCACTCAGCAGACTCTCCCCGCACTGCAAACCATGTTCCCGGATTTTTTTGGTGTCCGCTGACATTTTTCTACCAGGGTTGCCGTTTAGTCTCCACAGTTAATAACCCACATGAATGTGCACACCTGTCTGTGTGAATATTGGATGTGCTCCTTATTCACCGCTAGAGGGCACCAATGTACTGCGCTTTAAAGGGGAAGCCTCCCATAGTTTCACACCAATATTTTCCCAACTCCTTATGTGTAACTGTTGTGTGCCTCCTCCAGTTGCCAGCAGTCCTATTGCTGTCCAAATCTAGATTATAAATAAAAACATACAGCCCCCAAAAGTTATCAATGTGTTTGTCCTCCATTTTACCATCAATGTTGCTGGAGGATGATGTCATCAGAGCAACAGATAATGGTGCTGCACTAAATGCAGTTCCACCAGTAAACCAAACCCCCAATGTTTGGTTCCCCACTTGAGTAATGGAGGAACCCTTCAAGTGTTGTGCACATCCTGAAGTGCAGGTCTAATAGGGACTAGGACTATGTGAGTGTGATGCAGCACTGATTTGAGGTGTATACAGTATTCATATAAGGAAGTGCCTGCATGTGTTGTGTTACTGTTTCTGTTACCAAACACAGTTTACCCAATAAATGACTCTGGGTACAACAAGAGTTTTAAGTGGTATTATACCGCTGTTGTATTATGTTGTATGTGTGGTAGCATTCTCTGTTTTGATTGACACCAGCAGAGAGAAACAATCTTGCAAATATGCCCCTTTCCCTTTGTAACTAGGCAGTCAGTGATTGGATGACTGCTATAAGACAATAAAGAATTAAGCTATAACAAGGAATATGTTACCAGGAAAGCATCAGCTGCAGCATATGGAAGAAGGGTAATCTATTGGTTAAAGCACAGGTACAAGCATTGGGGGACTCTGGTTCAAATCCTACTAGAGTCCTTACTCACTAACCCTTAAGAAGTTCCCCTAACCTCCTTGGAAACTGTGATGGCCCCTCAGGTCCATGACTTTAAAAGTTCCCCATTTCCCATTATAAATCATTAGCAGTGATGTGAGAGCTACAGCACTTCACTTTCAAGGTACTAAGGATGAGCTGTGACAGCCTCCCCCCTCCCGCTTTGTAATGCCAGCATTTGAAGTAGGATGTCCTTCACAAATCAGATGCTACACCTCAGCTGTTGTAGGTAAAGAAACTAATCAGTCTCAGTGTTTGTAGTGCTCTGTATTTGCTTAGCTCACTCCTCCCATGTCATATGCATTCTGTGTATTGGTATTTCCAGTCAGAAACTCAGAGTTAAGGAGCATTTGAAATGTGAAACAATACACATTATAAAGTAAATGATCTAGCTCTCCACTTTCAGGTTGCTGAAAGGGGACATGTATAATTCAGTCTTGTGTGATCCTTTGATAAACTACCTAGGCTCACCTTGTAATGAATCTTCTCAATGGTGTTCACCTGGTTCAATACAACGTGACTGATTGATTGCTCTATTGATTGATTGATTGATTGATTTACTGATTCAGTCTACTGCTCTCCACAACATGTTACAATTGTCTCACAGAGAGAAATTAGCAGTACAAAGAAACAGATTTTGTTTCCTGTGGATGAAATACTATTAGATATATTATTTGCTCTACACATACAGTATTAAGGCTACAAGTACTACTCCCTGTGTGAGCTGAATGACAGAACTGCCTTAAGCCATTGCAAACTTAAACTAAAATCAGGCTAGACAGCATTTTTTATTTATTTTATTTTAAATTTGTTAACCAGGTAAGGACACTGGGCAAAGTCCTTTTTCAGGTCCGACCTGATGCCCTTATGTTTTGTTCTGCGCTGTTGCTGCAGTGACATCAAGGAATGGGAGGGGCTGTATTACAAGTGACTCATTTGCATGTACAGTAAATGGAGGCTTGCTTGACATTTTACTACCTTGTGTCAGCGCTTCAAACTGTAGATATGTGTTGCAACAGAAGAAGTGGCTGATCTCTTAATGACATATGTACAGTATTTGATGTAATGTATAATAAATACATCAAACATATCCAAATCATAAATATACAGGAGTCTTCTCCTTAAAGGGAACTGTTCAGCACTTGCAGTACAGCAATAACTCCTGACTTTTTCCTGCTGATACTCACCTTCTCCTTATGATAAAACTACCCTCAGCATGCTTCTAGGAAGAACACATGCATAAGGACTTTAATTTGACCCACAGCTTCGTTCAGCCCTTTGCTCTACATGCTGATTGCAAGATGTTGCACTTCCCTTTATTAGCCAGGACTCAGAATAGAGTTTAACTTTTTGTTTTCCTTTTTTCTTTCTTTTCTTTTTTCTTTTAAATAAGGAGCACTAGTGCTGTGTCCCATGTTCTCGCATTTGATTTCTGTTACCCAATGGATCTGAGACCAAGCCTCATTATGAGACCCTGGCCTAATGGCCAATAATATTGATCTATAGCAGTTGTACCCTGTTCATTACTATTTAAGATTTTCTGACCAGCATTTTTTAGGGTCAGAAATAATTGTTCTTGAATATTAATGTCTCCTAATGTTATTAGTTGACCTGTTTAATAGAATATACTTGTTTGGTACTAGGGGTCGAAGGTTCGGTTCTACCCCAGTGCACAGTGAGTTGTGGCAGGAGAGAAGGTTAGAGGGGGTTAACTATGGGTGCATCAGGGTTTATGTATGCAAATAGAGGGAGGGTCCCACTACCAACACATGTGTGTGCTTTATGATTATTTTCCTGCTCTTTAATAACATTACAGGGCTACAAAGGATGATCATCCTAGCATTACATCAGCCCAGTTTGGGCCCTGTAAGCTTGGTAGTGGATGGAGGGCTGTTGGGGTGAGGGGTTGGGGGAAGGTTGGGGGAGGGTAATCATATAAGGGGTAAAGATACATGTACTGACCAATATATTCTGTCGAATCCTGGTCCTCTGGTCCATTGCTTTTCTGACTATTCAGGACCTGTTCTACAGAGAACCCAGACAACCTTGGGGGAGAGAGGGGTTCTCAAATTGGGGTACGCATTGCACTTAATGGCAAGTCCTTAGCCACTGGTCTGACAGCTACTAAAACTGAGGAAACTATATCTGAAGGTTATTATAATAGTTAGCTATAATGTTTGCTCCTGGAATGTGAAGGGAGCTTAGTCCCCAACCAAACGTGCTAAAGTATTGCTACATCTTTGCAAGCTGGATATAGACATTGCTTTTCTTCAGGAAACCCATCTTCCACCATCCCAGGTTCTCCAGTTACAGAGGTCCTGGGTTGGTCAGGCATTGGGAACAGGTCCCAGCACTTGCAGGGGTGGCATTGCCATTTGAGTGGCACGTAGCCTGCCCTTCCAACAGCTGGACACCATTACAGACAGTCAAGACAGATTCTTTCTAATTAAGGACCTGTTAGGCCACTCCGAAGTAGTACTTGGGTCCATCTATGGCCCAACAGTGGATGATCCTCAATTCTTCACCTCTCTTATGGCTCAACTAATACCATGGCCCTCTAGTCCCTTGTTGCTAGGGGGTGACTGGAACTTACCATACTGTAACATGTTAGACCTTTCCAGATCCAATAGATCATCTCTCTCCCCTGCACAGGTGGCCATCAGAGAAATGATGGATACTGTGGGCCTAGTTGATCCTTGGAGGGCACCCTTCCCCTCCCGGAAGGAATTTTCCTTATATTCTATTCCCCATAACATATTTTCCAGGATAGATTATTTTTTGTTGGATACAGGACATCTCTCTTCCGTACTAGCTTGCAATTATCTTCCCAAGGTCATCTGGGATCACCATCCCACCATACTTCATTGGAACCCAGGACCTCAACTCCCTATGACAAAGTGTGGAGATTTAATAACCATTTGATTAGGTCCGACAGCTTAATTTCCTATCTTAGTACTTTTCTAACTGACTTCATTACTACTAACTCTCCTTCCATGTCTAAATTGGATGTGCTTTGGGGAGCTCTGAAATTCATCTCAGGGGTGAGCTTATCTGGCTGACCACTATAAGGAAAAAGACTGCATCAAGAGTTATATCCAACATGCTCCGAGAAATAAGTAGAGTAGAATTATCCCTTCCCATGCAGCCAGCTGCTGAGGATCTCCACAATTTGGAGACTGCTATAATCTTTTACTCACAGAAAAGGCTGAACCCCTTCTTCTCTAATCTAAAATTCAATACTTTGATCAAGGAGCTAGAGCAGGTAAACTATTGGCCCTGCGGCACATGGCCCAGGCAGTGGACAGAATAATCCCTTCTATTCATAAGTCAACAGTCTTTCTTGTTACTTGTCCTCAGGAAATAACAAACTGTTCCAAGCATACTACCAGGCCCTATATTCCCACCCTAATACTTTTATACCTGAGCAGGTAGACCAGTTTTTAAATAATCTTCAGCTTCCAGAGCTAGAAGACCACCAGATAGCCAAACTACAGGCGCCCCTCTCTGTACCTGATATTTGTGATACCATAGATACCCTGCCACAGTGGGTACACTGCAGAGTTTTATAAAGTCTTCAAAAAGCAATTGTCCCCTATTTTATTAAACACATATAATTATATATACAAGTATGGCATGTCCAACTGTTCTCCAGTGGAAGCCACAATAGTGGTTCTTCCCAAACCTGGGAGGGACCCCTTGTTGGTCTTCAAGTACCATCCTATCTCTTTAATTAATGTTGATTTCAAAATATTAGCTAAAATCCTGGTCAATAGGCTTGCCAAGGTATGGCAGGGTCTTATAAGCCCAGAACAAGTTGGCTTCACGGCAGGCAGATACTCCTGCAACCACATGTGTAAATTGTCACACCTTATCTCTGCATCCAGGGACTCCCTAACTTCCTTTGCCTTGGTTTCCCTGGATGCAGAGAAAGCTTTTGACTGGGTCTTCTGGGAAAATCTTTTCTATTTGTTGCCCAGGTATTGTTTTCCCCCCTCAGTTCATTAAATGGATTAAGACCCTGTACACACACCCCTCACTGCACGAGTATTGTGCAACGGTCTCTTGTCACACCCCTTTGCTCTCCACCAAGGCACGAGACAAGGGTGTCCCCTTTTCCTGCTTTTATTTGACTTATATTTAGACACACCTATCTGCCATATTAAAGCCTCACCTCAGGGCTTGAGGATTCTGATTGGGCCTCATCGGTATAAAATATCAGTTTATGCTGATGATATACTCTTGCATGTGTCTCATCCTGCTACATCTATCCCCACCACCATGGCTATTATAGAGGCATTTGGCAAATTCTGCAATTATAAACTTAACATTTCCAAAACAGAAGAAATGCCCCTTAATGTCCACACCTTCTCTTCTGATGTATCCCATCTTGGTCTCCAGTGGGTCAAGGATAAACTGAAGTACCTGGGAATTTTTCTCTCCGTCTCGAAGTCCAATATGAAACAATATAACTTGGATAACACTTGCCCAAATCAAACAGATCTCAGTCGGTGGTCTCTACTCCCTCTCTTCCTCTGGGGATGTATAAATGTTATCAAAATGAATGTTCTTCATCATTTATTGTACCCCCTGCAAATGACCAATCTTTTTCTCCCAAAATCCTGATTTGTGCAAATACAGAGGGTTCTGACCACCTTCATTTGGAAAGGTAAAACACCCAGGAGGGCCCTCTCCAAGTTGCAGTGCAGTAAAGCCAGAGGAGATCTGCAATTGCCAAACTTTCTTCTTTATTGTTTCTCGACCTTCTGCTTTATTCTTCTACAATGGATGAAAGACCCCCTGCCAGTTGACCCATCATCATACTCCCCCGTTTGGCTACAAATTGAAAGAAATCTCTGTTCTTCTCAAGGCCTTGATCTGGGTGCACTTGTATATGCCCTCCTTAAAAATATCCCTAAAAGTATATTGAATTCACCAATGAAGGTTACTCTCCAGGTGCATGCTCAACTATGCACCACAATTCAAAGCTCCCTCACCAGGGATGTCTCCCAACTTATACTCAGGAATCCCAATTTTATAATTGGAGGCACACCTCTAAATGAGGCTTTCTGACCATTCACTTCCAAACTTTTAGTTTAGGATCTTATGAAGGATCATAAATTATTGACGTTTCATGAAACCCGTCTTAAATACCAACTACCTATAACCTACTGTTTTAAATATATCCAACTGTCACACATGCTTTTTCAACACTTTTAATCAGACCAATGGGACCAGAAGCTAACTGGGCCCATATTACCAGTTATATCCACATCTCCCACATCCTATCTCATGTCCTTCTTCTACCACCTCCTACAGGACAAGGAGAATGAGGCTGGGGCCCAACCACACTACATATGGGATCAAATGTTGCTCTCTGCACCTCAAACAGCTCGCTCCGGTGTAACATATGGACCCATTTGTATCAGGATGTAAAATGAGATAGATACCATCTCTTACAATTTTATATAATCTATGATTTATACTATACACCGGCTAAGTTATATAAGATGGGCAAACTTTCCTCTAATCTCTGTTCCAGGTGCAAGACACATCCTGGCAACTTACTACACATTTTATGGGAATGTGACAGAGAGGTCCCCTTTTGGAAAGCTATCAGTTCTAAACTAGATCCACTCTTGGGCCTCTAGGATGCATTTAGTCCAGAAATATGTATCCTGGGGGACTATAGGGGTTCTCTAATTAGCAAACAACGAAAACATATGGCCATTGTGTCAGTGTGTGCCAAGAAAGTGATTCTTCATCACTGGTTGGACCAGGAAGTGTCATCTTTAACAGAATGGTTACATGAAATTCTTTTTACTTTGCAAGCAGAGAACCTAGTAGCTCAAATGTCCAGAAGAAAGAACTACTATCAAAGAGTATGGGTCCCCTTACACACCTTATTAACTATATGAAAGTCCAAACTTAGAATAATGTTACACTAGAATATATATTGTACCTGTATTAGTGTCAGCCTTCCCTTTTCCAATTTATATAGTATATGATATGGCAACTAGGTTTTGCATACCTGGGAGGGGGAGGGGAGCTTTAGTTTGGGGGGGAGGAAGGGAGGGATGGGGGGATTTGTACAGTAATATTGATATCGACTACTGTCAGCTGTTTCTCTTGACCATTCCTGTCTTTTCTAAAATATTCTAATGTCTCAGTTACAGTTTCCACAGGATGAGATACAGGTCTATTACTTTGTATACCTGGCTGTAGTCCAATGTTATGTCATCTTGATGTGTGTATTTCATTGAAAAACTGAATAAAGCATAGTAAATATGAGGAAAAAAAGACGTTTGCTGCTAGCTGCCACTTACCTCACCCCCTGATGAAGGGTTGTTTGAACCCGAAGTGCCAGGGCAAGTAGTGGCCAGTGAGCATGTCTGTACACTAATGGTGATTGTATGCAATAAATCCATTGGAATTCATTACTACATCCAGTATTTTCTTTGGTACAAATGCAGGCTCAGGAATTTCCTTACTGTGCATGTGTGGGGCTGGCTGCCCATTCCTGTCTGCACCCTTCTGTCTCTGAGTATTGCAACTTACCTTTTGGATTTGTGCAGATACTATCTGTCTGGCAATAGGCAGTTCAGAGAGAGCACTATCAAAAACTGTTATCCAAGCTAAATTGATTGGCTAGATTTGGACAGTGCACAATGGGGGCTATGCTTGATGCCATGCTGGGTATGTGCAAATTGCAAATATCCACCCCAAATAACTATACACCTGTGGACAGGTTCAGGGTGCACGGTATGCACAAGTGCATGCACCAGCAGAGTTCTTGTCTGTGGCCCTCCCCAGCATGCAGCTGTGCAAGGGCGGTTCAAGGGACACAGGCAGACATCCAATCAGATGCCTGTCATGCAGTGGTGCAAGTGATATACAAGAAGTACAGGAACTCAGGCTCTGGCAAATATGAAATGCAGAATGAGGTTCCTCAATGTGAAGGATAGCCATGTCAAGACATATCTATCTGTTTCGACACTAGTAGATTCAGTTATAGATATTGAAGTATTTATAGGAAAATACCATTGCTGTACAAGTTAAATGTTGTTATGGAAACCCTGATTTCAGGTCAGGAGGTCCTGAAACTTTCATTATGTCGGTGGTCTAATATTTTTAGTTCCACTGATAGTGGGAATAAGTACAGGAACTCCGTTCCTGCTGCAAAAAAAGGTACAGGAACTGAGTTCCTGTGTGTTCCTGTTCACTTTCATCACTGCTGTCATTGACCCCAAAGTGGATCCCCTGCTCCATGTGAGCAGAGGATTCTGGGAAAGTGCAGGACTACATTTTTTTATAGTATGAGTGAGTGCCCGAATGACTGACCCCAGCCCTTCCTGTCAGCCCCATAGCTGAGGCAACATAGTGGAGAGATTCCCTGTCCTGCTGTAGCCATAGGGTGTCATTGGGGGCACATAAAAAATACAGCAGGGTCCCCATTGCAGTACCCTGCACCCCCTTGCCCAGAACTCCATGCATTAGTGAAAGACACAGAGTGGGGGCACACCTCCAGACATGCCCACAGACCAGCCACTTGCATAGCTACACTATTGGCCAGAAGATCAGGTGTTTAAAGGATTCTTGTTCCATTCATGCATGCACCCAGGGGTCTTCAGAACCCACAGTGCATGGCATTGACACTTAGGATTGACTATGTACGCATAGGCAATCTGCATCTTAATGTACATAGGCCCAATGGTGAGCACACTGGGGATTTTTAAAGGACTGAATAATGCAATATCCTTACAATGCTAGTTATAAGGGCAGTTTAAAATACAGTCTCCAGAATTTGCTTTCTGGGAGCTGGCAATATCATTTTATGTAGGCATCAGGAGAAGTCTTAAATCCTTAGAGAGGCTGAGCCAGCATGCCAATGGTTATTAGATGCTTAAAAAAACATTGATGAAATCTTGCTGTCTAACAGTTTTTGATAGGGCAGGAATAGAAGAGTTCTTTCACGGCGTTACCTTATCACAGGGTTGGCTTTAACCAGTGCTTCCTTTTGAATTCTGCAATTTTTTTAATTTAAACTATAGATGGCACAGCTCATCACACTGGTACACTAGCACAACATACCTTCTGTTGATAACCAACGGAGCTCCACCTGACTCCCCTTGACTACAGAGTCTGGCAAGGTTCAATCCTTTGCCTCTGTGTTATTCCCTGTGTATATTCTCATAATGAGAGAAGTGATTTACAGGTACAGTGTGAATTTTAATTGATGACACCCAGCTGTACCTTTTGTTTGCTCCAGGAATAAGAATTGACCATGACTCAGGTTAATTGGTGCTTGCCGGAAATCAATAACTGGGTGGTATCTAGTTGACTAAAACTGAACCTGAGTAAGACAGAAATTATTTTCTTGGGTCCATATTGGAAATACTCATTAAGTATCAAGCAAGGAAAAAAAACAAACGAACAGAAACACTCTTTTCACGTAGTCTTCACCACAAAGTGGGGGGGGGGGCACTTTGAATAGTGCATTCTATTGTGTGAACAGTGCTGTGTTAAATTTAAATTTCAAATGTAAAATTGTTGTGAAATGCAGATTTTTGCTTCCACTACACTTTATGAAAAATTGAGAAAACATTGGCAAAATTCCATTTTAAAATCACAGGATTTTTTATGTATTACAATATTATTTTGTAAACTGTGGCATTTATTTCTGAGAAAGTAACTGCTTTTTTTCTTTAATATATTAGGTATAGCTAATGAAACAACCAATTCAGTTCACTGAAGTGCATCCACTTTTTATTCTTTTCAACAGCCTGAAATTCAAATGTTTATCCAATGTTTTGAGATAATCTTATCGCTTTATCAGGGAATGGCTTCTTACAAATCCAAAGCTGTGTACTTCCAAGTTTCAAACGAAATAATTTAAATTCTCTTAAAAGAGTTTTCTCTAATCCTAAAGGACAGTCTCTCTCTCTCGTGTTTATTTGGTAATCTCTCAAATTTAGTATCAGTTTTCTTCTTTGTGCTCTAATCTTTTGAAACGATCCCTCTCTGGCCTCTCAAAATCTCCATTACTGCTCAGAAATGCCAGAGAGGGAGTGACTCCATACCAGAGCACAAAGAAGAAGCCTGGGGTTAAATTAATAAAGAGTTTAACTTTTAAACATCAGAAAGGGAGCATTTTAAGAGAATTTGAATTACTTAGTTTGAACTTGAAGTACACTCCTTTGGATTTGTAATGACCATTCCCTGATGAAGAGATAATATTATCTAAACATTGTTGAATAAATATTTGAATTTAAGGCTGTTGAAAAGAATAAAAAGTGGATGCACTTCAATGAATTGAACTGGTCCTTTCATTATTTATACCTAATAGATCAAAGAAAAGAGCAATCACTCTCACAGAAATAAATTCAATAGTTTACAAACTAATACTGTGATACATAAAACATCCTGTGATTTTAAACTGGAATTTTGCATCATACAGACATACAAGTATCTGACAGGAGTGAACATGGTACAGGAAAGGAGTCTCATTCAAATGAGATAGAGCACCAGGACCAAAGGGCATGCAATAAAGCTGTAGGGGGATGTTTAAAGAGCAACTCTGCACTTCAGCATGTGCTTTCATAAATGAAATATTTCAGCTGCTATAATTTACTAGAGAATAAATTTTTTACATTTTCAATGTCCCCTTTAAAGCTTTATTGCATATCTGATAGTCCATCTAAAAAGTCTGTATAGAAAACATATAAAAACATTTTCCTCTCCTCTGTTTATCTCACAGTACTTTTGTTTATGACATCATAGTGCTCACCATGAAAACAGATTGTGATGTCACAAACAGCTATTGTTTAGTTAGCATGGGAGAGTTTGATGCATTTTGAAAGACTCAGTGAAATAATTGCTGCATTACTGACAATATTTAATAGACCAACAACAGGGGAAAGTAAAAATAAATAAAACATTGCTAGAAAACAACAACGTTCAAACATAACTGTTGTAAATCTGGGCCCGGATATTCAAACTACGCCCAAAATGTGTGCAACAGCAGGAGCAAGCACAAACCAATTGCGCATATGCGCAACAGGTGCGATATTCAAACATGGAGCAGAACAAATTGCGCAAGCAGCCAACGTCTGAATATCGCACTAACTGCGCCATAGCGCAACCAGTAAGGAGAAGCTGAGCAGAAATGTTGCACTATAGCGCAACCAGGGCAGCCCAGCTGAGCAGTCGAGAGGTGCCATAGCGCAAGCAGAGCTCCCCCCCCAAGAGCAATGGAACTGCACATCCAGGGAGGCAGGCTGGGGCCCACCGCCAGCCATGCCACACATGGGCACAGGAACACACTGCAGAACCAACACCACACCTGCACACCCCAAGCACAGCATCACTGGGGGTGTGACAGATGATCTACTGGCCCATGGGGACAAGCCAACAAAGCACAGCAGAGCCATGACACCCCAGCACAACCACTGGCAGGCTGAGAGTGCCACACACAGGGGGTTGACAACCACAGTGCACATCGGCTCCCCGTACGCACAGCACACCCTGCACCGTGACCCCAAGACACCACCCATGTGCAGTGACTGGCACTGCAGGAAACCATGCATCCCCCCCAACACACATCAACCCCATGCAGCACAGAAGCATACAAGCCAGACACACCCTGTGCACCCAGCAGTGGGTGGCAGCAGATGGCAAGACCAACAGAAAGTCACTGCCATGCTGGAGATACCTCCCCATGCACACACACACGCACACACACACACACACACACACACACACACACACACACACACACACACACATATACCCAGGACCATACCACCCCAGATGGCATGTACACCACTGCAACTGAGCACCCATAGCCAGCTGCAAATCAGAGACCAACACAGTATTCATATCAAAATATAAATGTATATTAAAATTTACAAATACAATAACCAAAACAATAACAACTATTTACAAGGGGGGGATGGGTACAAGGTATGGGTGTTCAAGGGGTAGGGATGAACAACTTGGAGAGGGAAGGCAGGGTGGTAGGGATGGGAGAAGTGGGAAGGGTATATTCTACTAAGGCCCAGCCGGCTGGTCATCCTCTGCCTGGTTCATAATGTCCTGTGGCGCTCCTCCGCAGAGCCATGGTGCCTGATGGACTGGAGGATGGCCTGGTTCTCCATGGACACCTGTGTCAGGCCCCGAATATCGTGGTGAATCCTCCAGAGAACCTCGAGGCCCTAGGAAAATGGGAACACAGTCAATGGCTGTGACTGACCACAACCCTGAACACCACCCAACCTGCAAGCCATATAGCCCAATGTTCCGCACCTGTGATGGCATGCACCCACCCACAGTGAACATGCACATGGCCATCACAAACAAGCGGCTCAGCTATCACGCACCACTGCACACACATACGCTCCATGTCCATCACAGCACAAACAAGGCTGTCAAGTGACGTGGCAATGTGGTGCGATGCCAGTTACACAGCTATGTGCCCAGTGCATGCATGGACCACCAGTGGCGCATACACAGACGTGCTGTGATACTGGACAGTGATGCATGTCACCTGTGTCGTGCATACATACATAGATACATAGACAGTGTCGGCAGATAAGGGCCTATGGCCCACCCAGTCTAGGCCATTTGAGCTTGTAAGTTCACTTTGTTTTCCTATAAGTCTGTTGCCTTACCCCTGACCTCCAGAATTCCTTTATGTCTATCCTGCATTCTGAAATCCGTGATTGTTTCAGCCCCACCACTTCCTCTGGCAGGGTGTTCCACTTGTCCACCACCCGTTCTGTGAAGAAATTCTTTCTCATGTTTCCTCTGAATCGTCCTCCCTCCAACTTCATCCCATGCCCTCTAGTCCTGGAACATCTTTTTCGCTTAAAAATAGTGTTTTCCTGCACCCTGTTCCTCCCTGTATGATACTTGTATGTCTCTATCATATCCCTTTCTCCCTCCTCTCCTCCAGGGAGTACATGTTCAGTTCCTTCAACCTGTCTTCATTGGACTTGTGATGCAATCCATGCACCATCTTTGTTGCCCTCCTCTGAACCTTCTCTGCCCAGTCTATGTCCTTACGTAGGTGGTATGGTCTCCAGAACTGTACACTGTACTCAGGTGGGGCCTCACTAGTGTCTTGTATAGTGGAATTATGACCTCCCTTTCCTGCATGGTTGTGTTGTGCAGGGCTAGTGGTCTCCCCCCCCCAGCATGCAATAGCATCCATGAAGTAATGATACTCACACTGCTCAAGCAGCTGGGTCTGCCGCTGCTGCTGCTGCTGCTGCTGCTGCTTCTGCTGCTGGGGTGCAACTCCCACTGGCACTGGTGCCCTGGCACGGCCCTCCTCAACCCGGGCCTGCATCCTCACATCCCGGCCTGTGGGAGACATATGTTGAGACGAACATCAGTGTGACTCCAAAGCAGACTGCCCCCTGCCCCAGTGAGAGTGCCTGCCCACACAGCCAGACCCATTCATCTCACAGCTGCACACACTGACACAGCCAACCATGGCAGAGCCATCACCTATGCACAGCCACCAAAACACACTCACACCCCTACAGAGAATACAGGTGCATAGATGGTACACCCACCTGGCCTAGGCACCACGCCCCGCCTGGCACGTGACCGCAGCCTATCCAGACGGTCCTGATCCCTCTGGCGGAAGTCACTGTACCAGTGCCGGCACTGCTCAGCTGACCGGCACAGTCCAGTGACCCCCACCAGGTCAGTGGCCACTTGATGCCACACCTGTGTCCGCGCAATGGTGAGGGCCGCCTCACCATAAAGTGCCCCATAGTGGGGCTCTACTAGGGCCACCAAGTTGGCCAGTTCCAATGGGCTCCACGCAACAGATCTTCTCCGAGCCATGGTACCAACTTTACAGCAGGCAATATGGCGCCCCGCAGCGCCGTAACCCAACGTGGAGATGTTGCGCAATAGACGACCACAGCTTCCAATCGCGCTGTTCAAACAGCACCGTCACTTCACATAGTGCTGTCACCAGACAGCGCAATAGGGCCGTACACATGGCAGCCAAACAGGGCCAGGGGCAAGGTCGGACACAAGGTCATGGGCAATAGCATAGGACACGCACAGCGCCATCTGATGTATAGGCATCCTGCGCGACCAACCAGCTGCGTACCAGTGCCACAGTGGACTGTGCGCGGTAGTGCCCTGGCGCCATATAGTGCCCAGTGCTGTAGTGCCACTGGCACAATGGTGGCCATGGCCTGAATTGCCGATCGCGCACGGCGTCAGCAGCGACGAACACCTGCGTAAGCTATCTGGGCATGCACAATGCAGTGTACCACACAGTCACAGATCTCGCCATTGGCTTAGCCGACTCAACCGTATTGCAAAGCGCAAATTAGTGATATTCTGCCGACACATACAAATCATCTGATCAGCCATTCAAAGCGCGGTGGCGCGATTGCATGTCATTATAGTTGCTCCACTCCTAATTTGCATGCATTGCGCTATAAATGTGCGACATTGGGCTGCACTGGCCAGATTAGGTTACTGCAGGTGAGAGGTGAGTTGCATGCTGTATGATGTTCTGGACAATGGTCATGGGAAAATGCTGTAGACTGCACAGTGACAGGTGTCTACTTGCCCCCATACAGATCGCCATGACCAAGCAGAGCCAAGGTGAGGGCGAGGATGGTGGGTGTAGGAGGAGGCCCAACTTTACCCCAGTAGAGACAGAGGCCCTCTTCCAGGCCTACCTGGATGAGGAGCCAGTACTGAGTGGACGGAGGGGCACCCTTCAGTCCCATGTGGCTGCATGGGAGGGGGTAGCTCGGGCCATGAACCTGCATGGAAGCCACCAGCGCTCCATGCAGGAATGCAAGAAGAAGATGGGGACAGACCACAGGAGGTTGAAGGAGAAGGTGGCAGCCTTCAGGGTGGCACGTGCTGGCACTGGCAGGGGTCCGCCAGTGGTGTTGGAGAGGACCCCGGCTGAGGAGACACTGGTTGCATCAATGCAGCAGAGCGCTATTGAGGGCATACCAGGAGGTGGATTCCAGACAGGTGGAAGCTCATCACTGCGGTATGACATGGTGGTGGTGTTGGGGGTTGGGGAAGGTTGTTCACATGCACTCACATGTACTCTCTTTCTGCTACAGATCCTGTTCTGTCTTCAGGAGATGGTGGTGGGTGGGTCCAGGCAGTGATGATGAC
The DNA here is from genome assembly GCA_016271365.2 of Neoceratodus forsteri. NCBI lineage: Eukaryota > Metazoa > Chordata > Ceratodontiformes > Ceratodontidae > Neoceratodus > Neoceratodus forsteri. The sequence continues at coordinate 1,780,597,085 of CM057455.1, read as the reverse complement.
CTGCTGGACATGGAGGAGGGTCCATCCACCTCTATCACCAGCCAGCAGGCACGCAGCAGCATGCGCTGGGCCGCCAACTCTGGTGTCGGTGATTCGGTGCGGGGTGCACAGCCTGTGTCTCAGCAGTCTGGCATGCAAGCATGCCAGCCGCTGTGACTATGGCTGTGCTGCGATACCTGCACCATTGATGATGCAAGGACTGCAATGGGCAGCGATAGGTGTGTGTTCCATGATGGACACACAGAAGGCCAGCACGTGCCCCTGGGCCTTTCTGGTTCCAACTTGTGTACCAGCATGCTGGCACAGTCCCAGGCTGTGCCTGTCAGCACCGGTGGGGCAGCACCTGTGGCTGTGCAGGTGTCTGGCACTGTTGCTAGCACAGCGGTGGAATGAGTGGACCCTGGGGCACAGCAGTTGGCGGGGCAGCAGCAGCAGTCACCCACCAGGTCTGGGGTTACAGTGTCAGCGGTGGCATGTCCGCCGCCCCAGATCCGCCCATTCCTGGTCCTGACGAACAGCGCCACCCTCAAGGGGTGTTGTGCATCAGGACCTTCCACACCCTGGGGGACAGGATGCTGTTGGGGCACAGTACCCATTGGATGAGCACACCCGCCTGCTGTGGGAATCAGTACAGCTGCAGAGGTGGGTTGCAATGTCCGTGGAGGCACTGCTTGTGGCTGTGGAGAGGCACAGCAGGGAGTGTGCTCTGTACTGTGCAGAGCTGGTGCGTATGCGGATGGATGTGACCGCCGCCATTGACAGGCTGACCCAGGCAGTGGTCTCTGTCGTGGACGCATTGGGCACACAGTCAGGTGCCCCTGTACCGCACACCCCACACAGTTCACTCTCCACTCCCTGTTCCCGGCGTCATGCGACACCAGGCCTGTCGATGCCGGGTTCTGCTGTGGCCATCCCGAGCACCCCTGGTGCAGGTTTGTTCGGCAGGCTGCAGACCCCTGTGCGGGCAAGGTCACATTCGTGCAGTGGGACCCCTGGTGGTGCAACAGTGCCACCCCATGTGGCCCCTGCTCAGCCTGCCAGTGCTGTTGGGTCATGGTGGGGCCACCGACGCATCTGCGGTGGCCGTGGGACAGTGCTACATGACTGAGCTGTCTCCCAGTGTGGGCCCTGTCTGGTGCTGCCATGTGTGCAATGTGTGTCATGGTGGGCAGTGCACTGCTGGGTGCTCTGCTCACCACGCCGACACATGGACCACGTGCACACCCTCCCAAATGCTGTCCACAGGTGCGTGTGCATGATGATGCCTGCATTGTACTGTACACCAAGGTGCAAGGGTGCCCAGCATCTGACACACGTACTTGGACAGTACAGTTGGTGGGGGTGGTCGGGGTGGTGCTGTGTGCTAGCAATGTCGGTTCTGCTGTGCTGTGCATCTGCCCATGTCCGCTCTGTGCCTGGTGTGTGTGTCCATATGAGTGCTCACCCTCCCTGATGGTGTGTTTGTATGCCTGAACCCTTCCACTCCCTGGCCATCATGCACCCCTGGTGTGTTACCCTGTGTGCCTGTGTTTTGTGCATGGACAGTGTTGAATGCACATGTCCCCTTGATTTACCTGTGTTCTGCATAGTGCTCCTCTGTGATGGTGTCCCGGTGCAGCTGGGCCTGCCGGATCAGTCGGGGGTCCTGCCGTCCTAGGGGGGGCTGCTCATCACCATCAACACCGGCACCACTGGCGTCCCCATCGCTGTCCCCCTCTTCAACCTGTACGGCTATCCCATAGTCTTTGGCCATGTTGTGCAGGATGCAACAGGCCAGGAATATCCCACAGGCCTTTTGGGAGCTGTACTGTAGGGCACCGCCGGAGGTGTCTAGGCATCGGAAGCATGCCTTGAGCATCCCAAACACCCGCTCTATGATGTTGCGTGTGGAAACATGTGCCTCATTATAGCGTTGCTGCAATGGGGTAATGGGGCGCTGGTACGGTGTGAGCAGCCAGGGATGGAGTGGGTATCCGCTGTCACCTGTGTGGAGATAGTGGAGATCAGTCTCATGTTCAGGTCCATATTGCCCATATCCCTGTGTGCCACTACCATGGCACCTGTGGCATTCCCACCCTTGCCCTGAGTTTGCATTCCATACAGGTGTACTCACCCACTAGATGTCCTGTGGGGATGGCCCCACTCTCAAATCGATGGCACAGTGTGGACTGATACCATATGAAGGCATCATGTGCTCTGCCAGGGTGTGTGGCACAGACATTGATTATGCGCCCAGTGGCATCACACACCACCTGGCAGTTGACACTGGAGAATCCCTTTCTGTTCCTATATGCGAGCCCATTGGGGCCAGGTGGCATGCGAATGGCCACATGGGTGCAGTCTAGTCTTCGCACGCCAGGCATACGTGCTACCCTTGGAACTCCTGCATGTTTGCTGTACGCTCTGCCGCGGTGCTGGGAAATGGATGTACTCTGCAGCATGTGGCAGCAGTGCGCTGAGGATTGGGTGAGGATGTGTGACGTGGCCGACTGTGCGTGATGCCTGTGGTGTCCCCTGTCGGCCTCTGGAAGGTGCCCGTGGTGAGCAGGCACATGTAGGCTGTCACCTTGGTCTCCACCGACAGGCGTGACTCCGTCGTGAGGTGCCTGCATCACATCACTGCACAGCTCAGAAGCCGTCTCAGTATTGCCCTGTTCAGGCGGTACCGCCCATGATCTCTACATCTGTACAGCTCAAAGCTGATGCAGGCACGGTACTGCCTGTTGGGGTATACCGCCGACGGGCCCTTCCACGCCACTTCGTGCAGCATGCATTCTCACCCTCATTACAGCTTCCATGTGGAAGCTGGCACTGTCCATTTCCCTGGCTTTTGATCCCCCCTGGCTGGTGTTGCTGTGTAACCCCCGCTGTCCTCACTGCTACTTCCACTGCACCGGGCACCCCTCACTGGCCTCTACAGCCTATGGCCCACGCTTTCCTTGCCTGCCCTAGCCTGTCTGTTGTCTGTCTGTCTGTCTGTCTCTCTCTCTCTCCCCCACTTGGCAGCCTTGTAGCGTTCTTGCGCCGCTTCCTTGAGCCTTTTTATTTTGGCTCATTTCCGCTAGTGCGCAATTTCAGGCTGTGCCACTATTGCGCATCGCGCAAGTCTTTGAATATCGCATTGCGCTCTTTATGCATGGATCCACCCCCTTCGGTTGTGCATGCCTTCATTTTCATTGCGCTGTTGCTCAGCATGTTTTCGGTGGCGCAACTGCCTTCTTCTGAATATCGCAAAATGGCGCAATTTTGGACTTGCGCATGGCGCAACCCTTTTGAATATCTGGGCCCTAGTGTTTTTAAGCATTTTATTATAATGGAGTTGCTCTTTAAAGAGCCCCTGATGCCATTGTGACAACTTTGAAAAAATGAAATATTTAGACACAAGTTAGCTTATATGTAATCATTTTTTCTGTAATTAGCACCCTTGCTACTTTATTACTAAGGACATTTGCATGTAAACAGGATCACTGCCCTACCTGTTCTGGCTGCTTGCCAACACCTGACATCACAGTTCTGTTTATGTCATCACAGTCTGTTGCTGTGGCTATAATTATGATACCATGAACAGGGGATTATGATGTCAGGTGTAAGCAAGCAGAAAGAGCAGATAATGTCTGAGGGACAATAGCCCTCTTTCATGAAGCTGTCCTCAGTAATAAAGAAAAAAAGGGAAATGATTATGGAAAATATATGAAGTATAAACTGAATTGAGTCTAAATCTCATATTTTTGCAAGTGTTTCTAATGGTGCCAGGGGCTCTTTAAGAGGGTTGTGAGGAAGTAATAATTTGCTGAGTGGTGGATGACCAGAACAGACTGCCAACGGAAGTGGTGGAGGCTAAAACAGTAGGTGGCTTCAAGCATGTGTTACATGCAGTCCCCACACCCTAATTAAGCCTCCCACTGTGAACCTTAGACAAACCTTATGATATATATATATATATATATATATATATATATATATATATTATGGCAAATCACTACTAACTTGTAGGGCATGGGCACTTACTGTACAAGTATAAGTAGCTAGGAAAATATTATGATTCCATTTTATTCTGCTTAGTAACAGCATGTAGTAAGCCAAGACATTTGTCTTTGTCATATTCTGATATCTTAGCCAGCACTGCCATCTTTTGGATTTGTGTATAATTACATCACATCCAGTATTTTTCATGTACCAACTATACCTTCTTTGTTCTAAGGAATGATGAGTTTAACAAAATTGTATAATGTTATCTATAACTGTGGAGCCACCTCACTTTTGCCCAGTACGGCCTGCCTGTAACTCTAACAGTAATTATAATATAAGTATGAACTGACTGCTATCATAGTCACTATCTTACTATAAAAACTGTTGTATTATGTATTCTCATGGAGACCGTCATGGGGGGATTGATATACTCTGGCTCCCAATATCAGCTTGGCTGAAGGTACTGTTTAGGGTGTAAGTCTAATCCTTGTAAGTAATAAACAAGTTATTTCTGCTGTGCCACTTGTTTGTCATTTCTTCTGCTGGTTTATTACCATTCAGAATCTGAGGAGGGCTTAGCGTTCCCTAACAATTGGTGCCATGCCTTGGATGGTCTAAATTAGTGAAGATTCAGTTACACATTGGCTTACCCTTCCCTTGTGAGTATTAAGTAGGAGTACGCACCCGTACCAGCTCGCCCATGTTTTGTTATGAACTCTGTAGTGTCTTGTAAGGTCTGGCTGCTTACTGGGCAAGGTCAATTTTGCCTCACCTTGTTGCATGGCAGTTTTGAGTTCCAGGACTGCACTGAGTACAGACTGCCCAACCGTCTGCCTGTTCAACCACTGTGGATGCATATACAGTAGGTGTGACTACAGATGAGTTGATTTGAGAGTTTATCCCCCAATGTTCACTATCTGAGCAGCTTTGAGGCTTGTTGTCTTAATTTCAAGTTCCCTTGCCTCCTATGGGGGCTGCAAGATTTTATCCCAAACCCAGGTACTGGGGATCTCCGCCAGTTGGATTTCAACCCAGCACCTGGTGCTGCTTCTACAGACTGCACAGACCCACCCTTTACAGGGTCTATTGGTCACAGCACTGAATCCTACTTCCTTCCCTGCTTTTAAAGCATTCCAATCCCAAATGTGTACTATTAAACTGAAAACCACAGCTGTGGAATAAGACTTGGTTTGGCAGTTTCCTAAAATGACCAAAAGGAAACCTGATTTAAAAGGGTTAATATCTGCATCACTCGGGTTAACAGCTGCAGCACTTGGAGGTAATCATCAAGGTTTTGCGGTCGTTCTCCCAGACTGGAGTATCAGGGCAGATAAAGAAAAGAAATACCCTGGCACAGGGTAAGTTTGTGTGTCTTATCCTAAAAGTCGGTAGTTATGGCGATGAAATACTGTGTATCTTGTCCTAAACATTTTCTCTTTAATTGTCTGTCTGCTTTATTTCTGTAATATACACACACTAAACAAAATAATGCTATCTCTCTCTCTCACATTTTTCCAGCTTATATCTGTGTTCTGTGGTTATGTTCTGTTCTCAAGGTTGCTCTGAAGATAGCATTGGCTGCCTTTGGAGCAGAGCATGTTACACTAAAAAAAAAGGCTTCTTTGCCCCATATCTGACTGTTTTAATTATTTTTTTAATACAAGATTTGTGCTGCCTAGATAGGGTCAGTGAAGGACTTTCATATGTAGGTTGTTGGTTGGAGTAGGTCACTTTGAAAGTGAAGAGATATGACATCATAGATTGTAATGTGTAGAAATATTTGTAGTTTGCAATGTGCCAAGAAACTGCTAGGTGAAAATGTAATGTGTTAACAGCTATGAATGGCTTTACCATACTGCTAATTAAAACCAGAAACTCTTTGCAAAAGAGAAATAAAATGTTTGTCACAAAGATTTCAAAATGGGCGAGTGCCATATGTTGGCTATGCGCCAAAGGATGTAACCATGGTCTACTAGATGTATCTTCACTTACAGATGGTGTGTTGTGCTGTATTTTCAAATAAGATCTTGTTTGTCTTCAAATAAACAGAAATATGGAAGTTTCATTGTACAAAGTAGTTGGAAGGTGTTTGAAAAGTTTTGTTTTGGAAAGATGTGGCATGAAGATATATAAATTTGTTGGTTTAAGTTAGTTGTAGTTTGTTGCAAGATAGGCAGCAGGCAGCACATTATCATATCTAAACCACTTTTACAGCTTTCTAATGAAAATATGGGCATTACTTCAGCAAACTGGTGTCAAATAATAAGCCAATCTAATCATACGAGTTGTGTAAAGCATTTATTTTTTATTAAGTGTACTGTCTCAGCCAGCAGATTGAAAAGACACTTCAATATGAGCAGTGTTCAAAGACACTGCCAAACCAGCCGGGTTTGAGTCCCAGCGACATTTGCTTGCACACTGTGTGACCTTTGGCAAGTTAACTTGACCTTCATGTGTTTCAAAATGCTATGTTACTACCACTTCAAACTTGATGTGTGTCCCTACATAAAGCACCAATTTCCACACAAAATGTATGTTTTCATGGAAACACACCAAGTGTGAACACTACAATTTTAATTTTTATTTCCATTTCTATGCATTCTGTCTGAAAAAAAAGACAGACATTTTCTTCCGGGCTTGCAGCCAAAACTTTCTGGCTATCTAACACAAGCTCAATGCCTTCCTTCATGGAGGTTTAGTTTCCACACGGCTCTTTTTGTTCATGCACACTATCATGAGAGTCCCATGCTATTAAGGGGGGTGCTCAAGACACCCAGCATTTCAAATAAGCCATTTAGTTTAACAAAATTTGTTATACAGTATACTGCCATAAAATATTACAGCTGTTTTAAAAAAAAATACCAACTATGTTTACCAATGTTAACCTTTTGTTTTAGGCCTAAAAATGAAGATCTTTCATGAATGCATTCTACAAATATATGTACGTACGTGATGCCATAAATACAACTATTGGCATACTGTTAATCTGGATTTTTATGAGCTCAAATAATATGTTCTAATGTTAGGACAAGGGAACCCAAGGACACATGGCTTCTCTTGAGCTAGAAAATAATCTAATTTTGTTTTAAAACATCCATTAAAATGTGGCTAGTAGCCACAAGAAACACAAACCCCTGTTTAGGGGTTGCGGAAGGCATACTACTGTATTAACCATAATGCAAAAGCAATTTTGAAATCAGTGCTAACCTCTGACAGAAACAGCCATCTGCAAAGATGAGCCCTTTGTGCCATTTGTTTCTTTATTCCTTTCTCTTAGTAAGAAGAGAGCCCCTTGTAATAATACACAGAGGCACTAATCTTGAAGAGCCTACTTACTGGTCTCCATCTTCTGGTAAAGTATAAACCCCCAAACTAGTAGGCTAATTGCAATGTAATGTTGTTACTGTTCTTTTTTTTTAAATGCCCTTATTTCCAGTGCCACCTATCCAGTGTAAACCTTTTTACAGTGCTAATTAACCGGCTACTAAAATTGCCAGACTATTTGTGGTTCAGCATCCACACCACCACCCACAGCACAACCATTGTATTGCTACAGTGCTCGAGATGCCTCTTTCACCACAGTAGGAGCTTGGGGGGTATAGACCACTCCCTTTCCCATTCCAGTGCAATGCCTGGTGGCTGTATACAACAGAAATAAAAGTCCCTCTGGACCTGACTGAGCCATAGCTGGTCAATTCAAAAATAAAAGAGGCGTACTAACCTCTCCCCAAGTTATAAAAAAAAACCATAATATTGTGTGTTTGCAAATGCCATATTTGTTGCTTAAAGTCTGGAAAGGCCCAGTGCACTCTAACATTGCAAACCAGTTCAGTCCTTCTGTTTGTCAAATACAGTGACCAAACTAAACAAAGCCTGTTAACAGTTGGCTTTATGCTAACCAGCATAAGCCTGGTAAAAGAGCCATAAGCCCTTAGTAAGTAATCAGCTGAGCTGGGGGGGGTTGCACCTTCACGTGTTCCTTCTTGTCTTTACAGGACAATGCAACAGACTTCCACTGGACAACAAGAGCTATCCACTTTTCCAAACATAGAAGAACTTTACCTAATTTATTCATGGTTCCAGATGGTGTATCCTAAAAAGGCCATGCCAATCCCAACCATACAGCCTGGCAAGCCAGGCTCCCTTTTTGTCTTTTTCAAACCCACAAACACAGAGAGGTGGGATACCAAAAATAATTCTCTTTCAACACAAATAAACATGCAACACCATGTGGTTACACAAAACTTAATGGTATACCCACCCTCTGCAACTCATCTCACCAGGTGCCGAACAAACTGCATGCACACACATTTCAACCACAGCCCTTGCAAGGCCTATATTAAAGCCAGGCACATTCAGGGGCCTGACTATAATCTCTAAAATGTTGTTTTAAAAATGCTCACTACCTTTGTGTCTCTTTATATTGTGGTGCACTATGCCCAACATGGTTATTGTATCATTACAAATATGTTTAGATTTCATGATATTGTATTTTTACATACAATTGCAGCTTATCAAGTATAAGCCCAAAATTCTGCTCCACATCTAGGAATGTTCCACTCAAGATGCCTCCTGCATAATTTGGGTGTAACAGGCCTGGTGGGGAGTGTATTACAGGATAGGTCTGTCAACCAGACATGGGAAGGGGAGGGGATACACAGCAACTTCAGAAACAAATTAGTTGTTTCTTTTTTCAAGCTAATAATGGTCTAAAGTCTCCCAACAACAACAACCCAAATGTACTGCTTCTTTGTTATGTGCCACCACCAAACTGTGCACTTCATTTTATTGCCAACACTGCCATGTTTTCAACTGTTGTTCCCCAACAGTGCAATCCAGAAACCCAGACCAACTAGTAGTCTGCTTGCATCAACACTTCCAGGTACCCTTTACATCTATCCAATTACAACATAACAGAATTTATATTCTGCTTCTGTGCCAAAATGTCTAGGCTTCATAGTGTCATGTTATTAGATCTCCTTAAAGCCTACCAGACACATACTCAAGAGCCAGTAGCAGGACCCCACACTACTGTATACCTAGGAAGTTTTTGTCCAAAACACAGGAAAGACCAACAGAGAGCCCCCATTTTCAAACTTCACAAGTGCAACGGGCACTGTCACAGGTATAGGCCAACATGTGTTTACCCCAGTATTACATAATATAAATGTCACACCGCCATAGGTTTAAAGTGCATGCTACTGCACTCTTATTTCATAAGGAAGGCCTACACTAGGCCACAATTGCAGCACATAGGCAAGGACATTATGTTTTAATTACTGTCACAACCTCTTCTGAGACTTGGAAACAGGCTGTATTCACAGATGACCAAATGGCATTTCTTCCTTATTGGACCTCAGCATGTTCCTTTGAGGGCATGACTGACACCAATACCTTTTCTGTTACAATTACCAGAAACTTGGGTTATGTCACACCACACATTAATCAAAGGCATTGCTAATAACCTTGTCATTTTTCAATGCAAAATAGCTATGGTTGTTTTATCAACTAGGTTTATAACAGCATTTTTACCAGTTTGCAGGTTTCGACAGTGTGACACATATAACATCTTCATGCAGACAGGCAGTAACACTTTCATCTAAGCTGCAAAAACATTCATCTTTTTCCTGAAAAGAAAACAGCTGCCACAACTTCAATGTCATCACCTTCTTCTTGCCTGAGTGTCCCCATATACGACTACTACATAAAACAGGCTATTATTATTATTATTTTGTCCAAAACACAGGAAAGACCAACAGAGAGCCCCCATTTTCAAACTTCACAAGTGCCTCGCCTTTGCCTGCTACTTGCCTTACTTGCCTTGTCTTTTTTACTGTACATTATTTTGGATTACCTCATGTATGTATGTTGTGTCTGCCTTCGACGAGGTACCTTTGTAAATGAGCCTCTGGCTCAAAGGTTTTTAAACTGATGTTATAATAAATAAATAAATTACCTCTGCAAGTGTAATGTTTTAAGCACAATTACACCTATTTGTAAATATTTAAGTGAACTGAAGAAGGTCCAGCTAATTCAGACTCTATAATCAAGCTTATAGTTTCTGCTTACTATAAAGCCAAGTCTGGGGTAGGGGCAATCCCCTGACTTCAGCAAGAAGACCCTTCTTCAGTTGATCTTCAAGCAAGACCTCCGTTTTCTTCACTGCTGGTGTTTTTCAAGACTGGCTGGCACCTCATACAAACTGATTGTTCTTTATGGACTGTCACTTACAAACTATTACTCTTTGTGCCAGGGTGCGATCAACTTCCACAACACAAATGCTACGCCAGTGTGTATGGCTGCTCCATTAAAAGACCATGCACAATTTAATGCCAAGGTCTCTGCAAATCCAGCCATCCAGCAGCCAGCAATATAAGCATTGACTTTCTTACCATGCTGGTGTTTCGTCTTTAAATCAACGTCTGCATAGCCCCATGTGCCTTGTGGGGTTACCACCATTCTGCAAATGACATTTAGCCTGTAACTACGTCAACTTGTGGTTACTCATATAAACTTTATGGACTGTTACCCATATTAACTTTATAGACTGGTCATATACGTTTTATAATGACCTGCCAAGAGACATTATCAAGACATTCTTCAATCAAGCAAAAAGTATGCGGCTGCCACATGCCATATCCACTCTCAAAGTACAATCTTCATCATCAGTGGACAATTGTGTATCCTTTTTATGTTCAATAATGCATTTAATACTGTTTTTACAAATTATGTCATGTGGTTATAACCATCAATACTTTTTTTTTTTACACATATCACTTGTGGTGTTGACATACCTAGTTTCTGTTTAGTCACTTACAAACAAACCATTCCATTTTTGCTCCATCTGTGATTACCCCTGTACCAACTCCAAAATATGACTCCTTTCATGGTTTCCTTGACTATCTGTCTATTATAAACCAGTTTTAACAAGGTATTTCATGCAATCGATAATATTGTGTTGCATTCAATTATAAAACTTAAACTTTTGCTTCGCGTCGTGTAAAAGCACTATTTACTATGCTTCTTTTCTTACCACACAATTATGACAATTTTATCAATGCACTCTCCAATACTTGGTTACAATTAACTTTTAAAGGTTTTGTTATTATGCAACTGTTTTAAATTATCTTTTTAATACTATCACTTTAATGTCTATGGCGCACTCTAAAACAACACAGTTAAAGACTCAAATTCCTTTACAAGGCTTGCATGTTGGGTCTTTAAATGATACTGCTGCCCACACAACGCATCCAATACTGTGTTGCCTATTCAGTAAGGCAACAAGGGGGGAATGTTACACGTGGTCCCCATTCCCTAATTAGTCTCCCACTGTGAACCTTAGATAAACCTCATGATGTATATATTATGGCAAATCACTACTAACTTGTAGGACATTGGCACTTACCGTACAAGTGTAAGTAGCTAGGAAAATATTATGATTCCATTTTATTCTGCTTAGTAACAGCATGTAGTAAGCCAAAATTTTGTCTTTGTCGTATTCTGATACCTTAGCCAGTGCTGCCATCTTTTGGATTTGTGTATAATTACATCACATCCAGTATTTTTCATGTACCAACTGTACCTTCTTTGTTCTAAGGAATGATGATCTTAGCAAAATTGCATAATGTTATCTATAACTGTGAAGCCACCTCACTTTTGCCCAATACGGCCTGCCTGTAACTCTAACAGTAATTATAATATACATATGAACTGACTGTTACCATAGTCAGTATCTTACTATAAAAACTGTTGTATTATGTATTCTCACTGAGACCGTCATGGGGGGATTGATATACTCCAGCTCCCAGTATCAGCTTGGCTGAAGATACTGTTTAGGGTGTAAGTCTAATCCTTGTAAGTAATAAACAAGTTATTACTGCTGTGCCACTTGTTTGACTTTTCTTCTGCTGGTTTATTACCATCCAGAACCTGAGAAGGGCTTAGTGTTCCCTAACACATGGGTGGTACAGACACATGGGAATACTACTAAATATGCAGGAAGGAGGGACGGTTACTGGAGACCAGTTAGAGTCTGCAGAGACAGACTAGGCAGGAAACATCTATTGTACATTAAGTTGCCTTCTAATACTCATACCCTCTAATTGAAGCCACATGTAAACATTCTGCTTTGTAACAGAAACCATCCTCCAAGTAAGGATTAACCAATGACAGAGCATGGGTCTACTTGGGAATTATTCCATGGCTGGGGGGGCGGATGGCCAAGTGGTTCCAACCAACCAACCATGGATTAATTCCCAAGTAGACCCATGCTCTGGAGAGGGTTAACTCACTTGTAACATCGGGAAAAGAAAGGGTTCAGCACTCTTTTTATAGGTTTCTCTTCCTCATGTTACATTTGCATAAAAGTTATTTTAATGTGCAAAATTACAAAGGTTCTGGGGGGACATTAAGTTTCCTACCATGTGGAAGAGAAAGGGGGTTGCACCTGACTCATGAAACTACTTGCTGGAAAAGGCTGTTTTTTTTTTAAATATTGTTAGTGCAACAGTGGAATTACTGATTACATGCAGATGGTATCAACATTTCAGAATATGTGCTCATGTTGACTGACTTACTTTTGTGAACTGTGGAATCATCTCTGTTTTTCTCCTATGTTTGCCATTTGGGATTTGGCTGCTGTGCATTATGGGAAATACATATATTTAAGTGAAACTTCTGGTAGTTGTTCCTGCAATACCCAGCTGGCCAACAGATGGCTGTCAGACAATGCTAGCACCACAGAACTGCTTTACACCCATTTTTTGATCAATTTCCAAATGCACTGAATTGAGCCAATCTGAAAAAAATACTTTCATAAACCAAGTAAAAAAAAACACATTACATTTTCATAAAAGTAATTTTAAAGTGCAAAATTACAAAAGTTTCTGGAGGATATTAAGGTTCCTACAATGTACAAGAGAAAGGGGGTTGTACCTGACTGGAGAAAATACATACTGAATAGGCTGAGTTTTTTGTTAAATGGTGAGTGCAATGGTGAACAGTCATTGAATTAGTGATTACATGCAGATGTGATCAACATTTCAGAATATGTGCTAATTTTGGCTGACTTACAACCTTTTTGTTCCTGCAGTTCCCAGCTGGCCAGCAGATGGCTGCCAAACAATGCTAGCAGCACAGCACTATTTTACACCCATATTTTGATCAATTTCGAAATGTGCAGAATGGAGCACAGAAATGAAGGGTGAAAAAATAGTAAGTCATGCAGTCAGCTTGAAAAACATATGCTGCTAACTCTGCTAAGTCACAGAAATAAGACAGTTCTGTGATGTGTATGTAACTGTTGTGGTACTTTGAGGAAAACAAAATGTGTCCACTACTGGTACTGCAGCTATGTACCACAGCAGGGATAGAAAACAGACATGGAGAAGACAAAGTGTGTGCACTGTACCATTCATCAATTCTCCAGCAATTGTGGATTACCTGAGAATTAATGAATGGTCACCTGATGCTGTTGGACCAGTCCTGTGCAACCCTTTCTCTTACCCATGTTACAATAGAAGTTGTGGTTTGTATTAGAAGGACACTACATTGTGACCACACGTACTCACAGACAGAAGCTCAGTTACTCAGTCCCAGACAGCAGAAGCAGACACTACAGTTGTGTTGCAGGATGAAAAACTTCTTTATTAAGTAAAACGGCAGTGAGCTAGAGACATGAAATGCTTTCACACCTTCTGTGTTTTTTCAGCCTTGAAAAAATGCAGGTGGCATGAAAACATTTGACTGCTTGTGAGGGAGTATCACTAGCTCACTGCTGTTTTACTAAATTAAGAAGTTTTTCATCCTGCAACATAATTGAAAGGCTATGCCTATAGTTCAATGGGGTGAGCAACCAACCACACCCTGTTCCTGAGCTATATTTGCAGTTCCTCCCAGCCTTCTTCTGAAGCACTTTTTCTTTTCCTGTCAGAGGCTCTGTCCATCTCTGCCTTCTCCCCTGAGGCCTGCTGGGGCTTGCCCCCCTCCACATCTGCCTCCTTCCTTCCCTTGTGCTTTGGGCTCTGCTTGGTTTGTGCAGAATGTCTGTTCGTTGTGTTTCTCCTGCTTTTTGGTTAGTATTGCTTACCTCTGGCTGCTACATGCTTCTTTGTGTTGCTTGTTTCCTGTCCTCCTGTGTTTGTTTTTTCATTTTGCATTTTCTTTCTTTGGGAGCTTTCTATTTTTTTTCTAGCATCCTGTTGCCCTGTGTTTGTATTGTGCTAATCCTGTGCTTGTGCTTTGTAGGCTCCCATTTACTCACCTGATTTTAGCAAACCCTAAGTGCAACAGCAATTGTTATCTGTATGTTTCAGCTCAGTTGCTGCTTCCCTGCTTCTGCAGTCTCTGTGCTTATCCACCTTAATTGTTTACACCTGGTCCTGGCTCGTCCTGCTTCAGCTAGCTTCCACTCTCTGCTGTGCTCTGTTTGTCTCAGCAGCTCTGCTCAATTCATTCAGTGTTAGCTCAATCAGGCAGCTACTACCCCCAACTTCTCATTCCCCAGCTTGCTTTTCTGCAGTGTAGTGTGACTTTGCTGCAGTTTATTGTTTCTCTACTGCCTCAGTGGCTTGCTATCATTTGGCTGTGTCCTTAATTTGGACCTTGCCAGTAAAATCACCTCTATTTTGTGGGTTCCAATCCTATCAACATTATAGTGCTGTTTGGTCTCATGGTACTCAGCTTGTAGCTACTGTTATTCCCATAGCGGGGGACTGAGATGTCATGGTCGGGCATCATGGTTCCGAGTAGCAGGAGCATGTTTTATGTAAGTTATATGATTTTAGCATGCTTTCTACATAGCTTTCAGTTATCCATTCATAAATTCATTAACCTAGCCGGCCCAGTGGCACTGAGGGTTGAGGTGCTGCACACCACACCTTGCGCCACAATGGCGACTTGGGTTCGGATATGAGCCTTGACCATCAGGGGTCAGCAGGGGAGGGATAGGATTGAGAGTCTGGAGGATTGCTGTCCTATCCCGGGGAGGGTTCCAGGGTGCCACTGCTCTGCAGCAGCCCCTGGTGATGACCAGGGGCACTGCTAGAGCTGGTACATAGTAAGGAGTGTGGCAAACATCAGCACATAGTGCCCTAATGTCATTGCACACTCGCACTCCCAGGGCTAAAAAAACAGAACAGTGGAAAATGGCAGCACTAGCTGTGGCAGCTTGACGGCCGCTACTTAATCATCCAGCAATGCCTGGATTAGGTGTGTGCCAGTACTGGATCCAGGCCTGGTGTGCAGACAAGGGGGTGTCCCTCTCGAAGGTACAACTGCATATGCTAGCTGGGCATGCAACTCCGGGGTTGGCGGTGAAGGTGGAGCGGTGGCTGGAGGAATCAGCAGGTCAGTGGCTGCAGGGTGGATAAAAAAATACAATATAAACTCATTAACCTCACAACCTATATGGCCTTCAGATATTTAATGCCTACTATTACTGCGCTGCATGATCCTTACTGGTATAACCTGTATCCGCCTTAATAGCATTTTAAGTATTCATGCCAATCATATCAATTCCCTATTCATGCAATCATATCAATTCACTATTCATGCTGAAACCATAGCATCAAATGCTTTTTTTGTAAACTATGATTTGCCCCTTTATGAAACTGATTGGCCAAGCATATACGTAATTCATCTTCCCTCGTATGCAATGCATCATGTTTACCTATGCTGCTGCCAATTTTAATGTTGTTGCAATCGACGCTACAAATCTCGTATCTGCTAAACCTCATTGATTCATTTACACCAAACCTCATTGATTCAATCACTGGTATCACAGCCTTTCACTACCTAAACACCTATCTTCTACAGTACATCACCAATATTTTGGCTTCCTTAATGGAATTGGTTGGCTTGCTTTCCGCTAACTGCTACTACTATCAAATGGCTCACACTACAGCCTCCTACCTTACCCAGGCTGCTGGCTTCGGCAGGTCTCCTTATCAGTAACCCCAGGCCTGCATTGTTACTTCTTGTTGACACAGAGTTCACTTGCAATCTTTCAAGGCTGGCTTCATCATCACTATTTACAGCCACTGGCTTCACCCAACCTCCTCATCAATAGTCTGCTACCTAATCTACTGCTGCTGGCTTCACCCAGCCTCCTCCTATCTAGCACTCAAAGTTGATTTATGCTCTCATTCATAAACTGGAGTCATGCCAAATATGTCCATTACCTTTTCTGGCTCAAAGATTGCCCTGTAAGCTGACTGTCTTGCTCTGCACTCAAGAAGTCCACATCTTGAGCATGTGAACCTCAGAGCGGGGTCCTTCTCATCCGGCCCATAGTGGGAATGTCCTCTCTTTGATCAGAACTTTAGTGTGCAGTCATACAATGCACCTCTTGATGCAAAATGTCAGACTTCAGCTGCCTAGAGGTGGGGCCTTTGCAGCCCAAGAGTGCTCCTTTGGCTATGGCATCGTTGTGACACCTTCAAAAGCTATTTTCCCTGTGACCACCTCTGATTCACACAGTTTGTTTTAGTCCATTGGCTGGCTGAGAGCCTCAGTGGTCATCACTCTCCTCTGCCTTGGGGGTCTACAGTTGCTTCAAAGTATCTGTTGTTGCAGAGGCCTCTCATAACATTTCATGGCTTTCCCATTAGAGGGATCATGAGATCATTCCACCAAATTGGAATATTTCCTCCCCTGTGACTGGGTTTCTAAATTGCAGCAGCAGAGCTCACTAAATAAACTACTCCTAGCCTGAAGGGAAAGTGACCTATGCCTTGGATCCCCTGAAGTTTCCTCCATTTAAAAGGATTTTTTTCCTCTTCTCCATGCCAAGGGTCATAATATGTAGTTAGTTGTTTATAGTATATTCCCTAGTTTTTCAGGTAGGTTTCCTGTTATTGGATGTAGATGGATGGTGGTCCTACTCACAGTTCCCTCTCTCCTTAGGAAGCCCCCTGATGGCATCTGTGCAGTCCATTTTATCAGTGAATCCTGACAAACTGTACACCTCATTTGTGTTTCATCATACTGTCTCATTGATGTCAATCTGCTTGGTAGCACTACTGGTTGTAATGCCGACAAACTGGGTTGTCAGTAGCTGGCCTGGGGGAGATGAGTCGAGCATCCGATAAGATGCTCTCTTGCTCCAGGGAGGATGGGTTGCCATCCTTGCTGCAATACTGCCAATTGGATGACCACTGGTGTCAGTTCAGCTGAGAGCATAATAAGGGAGAGCACACATAGGACCTCCCTAGTGAACCTGCATTGGAGAAGATGGGTAGAATACAAAGAAAATGACTCCACTGCCCAAAGGATGATGGACCCTGTTGGACCAAAGAGGACTGGTCCTGGACCCCACAGCTTCCTGCCTGATGAGCATAAAGCAGTCTGAGGGGACCATCCCCTCTATCTTGCTGAGGGGGGCACAACCAAGGCAACATGGAGGTAGGCACCTGATATGTAACAGGGTCCAGCGGAGCCAGGTACCTTGGGGATTCCAGAAGGAGTTTTGGCAGTGGAATGCAGGGGACATAACTACAGAACTAGAAAAAATGGAAAGATGGCTAGCTGATCAATGACAGCAGATTGACAAGCAGAGGAGCAGCTAATTTAATGCAAACTGCCCTCCAATAGAAGTCACTCACTAACTGAGGATGTACTTTTTTTACCACTGATAACAATTACCTTTTTGAGACAGATTATTACAGTAAAATGCATGTTACTTTTGTACTTGCAATCATACTGCAAATGTATTTTAGTTTTTTTTCAGCTTTTACATTGGAACATCAAAAGAGGCACTACAGTAAAAGGAGGGAGAGAGCAATGAGGGAACCTACAACCATCCCATTTGTGTGTACGAGTGAATACAGCAGGATGGGTCTCAGTGGGAAGCTGGGGAGTGATTGAGAAGACTGTTACTTAAACAGAGACCAATCTGTAATGTAGTTTGGCTTCTAGGGTGTCAGAAATAATTTTTTTAGTCCAATAAAAGGTATCACTTGCAACATATTTGTTGTTTTTTTTATCGCTTCTAGGGTGTGAAACCAATATTGAAGCCTTACTGAGGGTCACATTTCAGCTACCATTTTACACTCACACTCACAGTACAGACTTCCATGTTTACTTCCATTCCTCTTTTCCTGCTTTGACTTCTCCCAGAGGTATACCTGCTGCCAATCAAACTCCACCTACTATCTCTTTAATACACCTGCCAAATTAATCAGCTCTCCCACCAGTTTTCCTGCTTACTACCTGCCTACCATCTTCTGTTACTTTCCACCATGCCCTCTAGCCTGCACAGCTCACTGTAATCCCTTGTCTGCACAGCTCATTGCAAACTCTGCTATACACAGCATAGAAACATAGAAACATTGAAGTTGATGGCAGATAAGGACCTCAAGGCCCATCCAGTCAACCCATTTTTCCTACCTTATGAATGTGCCATAGGTCTTTACTCTGACAATGGCCTATTTATTCATATTCATCTGTATTGTTCCCTTATGCCTGTCCCATGCCTGTTTGAAGCCCTGCACTGTGTTCATATCCACCACTTCCTGAGGTAGACTGTTCCATGCATCCACCACCCTTTCTGTGAAAAAGAACTTCCTCACATTACCCCTTAATCAGCCTCCTTCTAATCTCATGCTGTGTCCTCTTTTCCTGCTATTTTTCTTATATTGAAAAAAAAGTATGACTAAGAACACCATTACCAAGCTAGATCTGAACAGTGCATCCCCTCCTAACACTGCTATAAATTTCTCTACTTTGCCCCATTTCTTCAGACAAGGCAGGTCCTGCTCATCTTGTACACTTTCCTTATCTACGGTGAATCACACACCCTGAATTCAAAAGCATTTTCTCCCTAAACTGGCACCTCAAGCTATATGTCCAATTTACCCACTAACCCTCCCCTGCTGTACTGCACAGCTCCCTAGATCTCACCCCCACATTCCTCTGCTCCAACATTCACTCTCCTACCAACACCCCCCCAATATTTCCACCTTATTACTCACACTGGGTATAGTGCTATGTCTTCTACCAGAACGTGGACCACACCACTTGGATACCATGGGCACACGTCTAAATTGTGATATCTACACTCCCCACTTCAATCTGATCTGGAAGAGATAACATACAGGGTAAATCAAAAAACTCATATTAACATCCGTAGATGGGCCAGGTGGCAGATCTGGCTTGATGCGCACCCTGAGCTAAGAAGAACCCCATGGCTGGTTCCAGATACATGAACACAACCCCTGAATGCTCACCAGGGGAGGGGGGAGATTTTTCACAGAGTTTGGTCCTCCTCATCTGCTTGGTACCATTTTTATCCTGTGGTGATGAACTGTTAACATTTTGATTTATAATGCTGTTCTGGACAATTATGTTGTCTTGAAAACTTCCTGTAAACATCCTCCTTCTGATCAAATGTCTTGTAACCTTTTGTGTCAATAAAGATGAATTTAAAAAGAAAAACAAAACTTCCTGCCTGGACCCATAGTGCTGTGACTTCCCCCTTGTGTACTCCACCACCAATCCTTGGGAAACCCAACCACTTTACAACAGCACTAGGTTTGGATCTCCTCTTGAATGACTTTGTCAACCACATCTGATTTCAACAAGGGTGTTACTCCCAATGGGGAGGTTACCACAGAAATCAGCATCTGCTAATCATCATCTCCCACACTTCCCTTAAAAAAGTCTATCCCCTCACTCAGAGACACAGATGTTTTATTCTCCTTCTACTACTCCTCTCTGGTTCCATATACCCCAACCCTGGCCGGCTCTCTCACAACTCCAACAGCACTGTCAATACCCCACAAGATCACAATATGATCAGAATTGTACACTTAAATATTCAGAGCCTTATGGCAAAAAAATCCTCTTTTGAATCTGGGTCTTGGCCAACAGCTTCAACATGTTAGCCTTCACTGAGACTTGACTCTCCAACAAAATTCCCTCAAGTGAAATAAATCTCATTGGTTACTCTGTGGCCAGAAGAGACATAATTGGCAAGAGGGGTGGGGGTTGCCTCTTATTCATCTCTAATCAACTCACATTCCTTAAGCTCGATACACAGACTGAGACGCCCTCCCTTGAAGCACTCTCCATTAACCTTATCTTTGGTAGCAGCAAAACCCTTACACTATATGTTGCCTATCTTCCCCCAGGCACCGCTAGCAGAGAGCTTGAAACTCTCCTTGATCTAAAAACCTTGCTCCCAAGAGAAAGAGAATGGATTATCCTAGGGGATTTCATCCAAAACTGACTCAGAAGCCATGCAGATGTGGCCAGAGAAACTATTGCAGGGCTCAGCATTCAAAAAATCATCTTAACTACCACCTGTATGCATTATAACACTGGTTATGAATCCATCCTTGATTGGGTCATTGTCTCCAACCCCAACCAGGTTGTGGAATCAGATGTGCTCCCTGACTCAATTAGGGACCATAATGCTATTGTCTGTAACTGGTCAGCTAAAAGCCTCAAAACAGAACCTAAATATATATATATATATTAAATATATAAATATATTTGCTCCAGACACCTAAAAAAAAATTCAACAAGGAAGAATTTGCCAATGTGATCTCCACTGCTGACTGGTCCTTCACCTACAACATTATAAGTATTGATTATGCTCCGGATTCCTTCAGTAGAACACTTCTCTCTATCTGTGACTCCCTTATTCCCTTAAAAACCTCAGAGTCAAGAGCAGAAAATCTGAATGGGTCACTCCCAATCTGTTTCACCTTATGCATAAGAGGGATAAGGCCTGGTCCTCCTACAGGAAATTTAAACTCCTCAACCTTCTGCAGCAATATAAGACTCTCCGCAACAACTGCAAATCAGCTGTAAATGCAGCCAAGGTAAAATTTCTAAAAGACAAACAACTCAGTGATTTCTGTTGCCCCAACTCACCTGGAACGCAGTAAATGAACATCTTGGCCGGGAAAAAAGGATGAGCAATTCTCCCATGCCAAAGATGGAAAACTCCTTTGTGACCCAACGGTTGTTGCCAACATGTTCAACTCCCTCTTTGGGACCTCAAAAAATATAAGCCCTCATTAAATCAATCCAACGTCACAAGCCCTGTCAAGACTTATGACCCTCAAATAATCCCCACCAACCCCAGTTTTCACTTTTGTTAGCTCTCCACCACACAGGTTATCTATTATTTAAAAAAGAATGACCCCAGGCCCAGCTTGGGTGCCGATGCCATCGACTACCACATTCTTAAACTTGTATGTGAACACATCACCTTCCCTCTTACCAAGATCTTCAGTTACCCACTTTGCACTGGTGTCTTTCCCAGAAAATGGAAGATTGCCACCATAAAACCCCTCCACAAATCCGGTTCAGAAAACGATGTGGGTAACTTCAGGCAAATTTTTCTCTTGCTCCCCTCTCCAAAATCTTGGAAAAGATTTTCCTGGATGAAATCATGGAATTCCTAGAACCCTATAACCTACTTACAGAGTCACAACATGGCTTCAGGTCTGGCCATAGTACAGAGACCGCACTAGTTAAACAAATCAAATTCATTGACAAGGCCAATAACGAAGGTCTCTATACTGGCTCTATATTTGTTGACCTCGCCAAGGCTTTTGATCAAATTACCATCCCATACTCCTCAAGACTCTGTCCCACCTAAATTTCTCATATGAAGTTCTAAACTGGTTCCAGCACTTCCTATGTAATAGATTACATGCTACCTTAATCAAAGGGCTTTACTCAGATATCCATCCCTTTAAATATGGAGTCCACCAAGGCTCCATTTTGGGCCCCTTACTCTTTTCCATCATTATTAATTCCTTCCCCAAGATCTGCAAGCACAAAGAGTTAATCTTCTATTCCAATGATGCAGATCTTTTTTGTAAAGACCAGTGCCCCACACCTCTACTTCTCAATATGCAACATGACTTTTATAACCTGCACTTTTGATTCTCCTCCCTTGGAATGTTCCTCAATGCCAAAAAAACTAAATCTATGTTTTTTTCTGGTGCTAGAAAACCCAATGATTTTGATTTCACTCTCACTGGTAATGATGGCAACATCTCAGAGTCTCAGAATTTAAATACCTTGGTATCCACCTTGACTGCCACCTCTCATATGAATTCCATGTTACCCAACTCATCAAAAAAATACACCAAAGGCTCAGGATGTTATATCGAGTTGATCAGTTCCTCATTCCTGAAACCAGGATACTGGTCACAAATAGCTTCCTACTTCCCCTCCTCAATTATGGATCTACTGTTTACTCCTCCTCTCTATCCCAAAAGACCCTCAGTAGGTTAAGATCCACCTACCACAACATTAACATTTTTATAATGGACCTACTCAGAAGCACACATCACTGCAACTTTTACAAGGCTGCTAATTGGCTATCACTAGAAGACAGAGTTAACCATAAAATTGTGACCTTTTTCTTTAAACTTCACTGGGAATTGCTCCTTAACTGCACTGTCTCGGGCCTTCAGAAGCCCACTAGGGCTTCTACCACTAGATCCACATCCACCACTCCTTCTCAGTGTCTTTCTGTCACACTACCCAAGGACCATACTCCCTAGCCTCCAGGGGCACTAGACTCTTTATTAGCCATCCTGACTTTCTCATTCAATGTCCATCCCAAGGAATATTCAAACATAACCTGAAACTTCACCTATTGGCTAAATCAGTTAGTACCTGCTCATAACAATACCCACCTCACCAATTAATTTTTGTCCCTTCCACTTTTACTCTCAATGAATTTTATAGCTGCTTTGTAAACCATGCATATTGATTGAATGAATTTCCTCCACCACTATGTATACAAGTTCCCAGGCTTTCCGACTTTCAATGTGTTTTACAGTTGCTGTCATAACTATGTGCATATTTTGATTACATTTTCCCACCATCATGTATATTTTATTTTCTTACTGTCTTCTGTGCCTACCTCTTTGTATATTCATTTCTGTGCTTTGTTGTCCATGACTGGACACTTGTGAAAATGGCCAGATATGGCTTCCAGTATAAAAAAATGGGGTGGAAGGGGCGTAACTTTGCCCAAGGCAAGACAAAGGCTTAATCTGTGAGCTCTGATTTTCCTCATACTATCCATCATCATTTTCACAGCTTTTTGCATGTTAAAGCTGGACTGACGATGACTACAATTTGACTATGCCTTGCTGCAATGGATACAGTGTGTATTTTCTAATTTCTTTAGCCTATTTTAACATTTCACCTGGGATCCTTCTTTCATCAGTACAAGTTCTGGGCCCGTTTAGCATGGCAGAGGCAAGTACGCAACAAGTTCCTCTACCTGAAGTGGAGGCAATGTTCCTAAAGCTTATTTCAGACATGAGTGATTTAAAAATGGTAACCTAACAAACTAATATTGACACCTCAACAAAATGGGAACTAGATGTTTGTTAAAAAGGTTCAATGATGCAATATGCAATCATTTAAACTAGGAAAGATGGGGGATGTGATGGAGGGGGAGCATACTCATACTCTTTCACAACCAACTAAAAATAAAAACAAAGACTCTAGGGACTGGAATTGTTTACTTCTGAATGCAAGATGTTTAACAAACAAATTTGAGGAACTAAAATACCTTTTTAAATCAGAGAACATCAATATTTGTGCAATAACAGAAACATGGTGGGGCACAAATGACTCTTGGAACCAGAACATTGAGAGGTATAAATTATAAGCAAATCTAGAGATAACGAGAAAGGAGGCGGGGTAACTATTTACATACATGAAAATATACAGTCAGAGGAAATAGAGCACACTCCAAACAATATAGAAGAAATATGGGTTAAAATCACACCAATCAAATCACCAAAAATCATAGTAGGTACCATGTATAGACCACCTTCTATCCAAAATAATGATGACATGGTCCTAGTTATTCAGATACTAAATGTAAATCCAGCAGATAGAATCCATGTACTGGGCAATTTCAACTTACCAGGCATTAACTGGGGGATGTTACAGGGTTCAAACATATTGGAGACTAGATGCCTCGAAACTTTCAATCACATAGGACTGGATCAAAAAGTAGAGGACTGTACAAGGGGAATAACATTCTGGATCTACTATTAACTAATATGGGTGACACCATATCTAAATGTGAGGTTAAAATGCCTCTAGGCACAAATGATCATGATGTTATAAGCTTCCAGATAAAGGAACTCTGTCAAGAAAAGCCAGGAGTCATGACTATATTAAATTTTGGTAAAGCTAATTTCCAGATTATGAGGGATAACATGAGAGCTTGGGACTGGCACAAAGAGATGGTAAATAAAGCAATTGTAAAAACATGTGGGATATTTTGTGCAATAAAATAAATCTGGAGGTATCTAGAAACATACACGTCAAAACCAAAGAAGTTACAAAAGGAATTAAACAGCAAGGATAAATGTGTGGTGATGCACATAAGAAAGAAAATCTGACACATTCCTGTAACATTAAGGGGAGTAACCTAAAAAGGGTCATGGAAGAAAAGGATTTGGCGATACTTATCTCTCATGATATGAATTTTTCATCACACTGCATGCATTTGTCACAGAAGGGGAAACAGCATTTTAAATCACATCTTTAGGCACATTAACAGTGGAAGCAGAGATGTGATAATGTCCCTATAAACCTCTCTGGTAAGGTCAGTACTAGAATATGGCTCACAGGTTTGGTCCCCATGCAGAAAGGGTGAGATTGCCATGCTCGAAATAATTCAAAAAAGAGCTACAAGGGAAATACAAAATCTAAAAGGAATAGATTATGAAAACATGATCAGGACACTAGAGTTATATCCCTTGTCATACAGGAGAAAGAGAGGAGATCTGTGCCTGGTACACAAGGTCTGGTCAGACTATTAATTGTGGGAAGACCTGGGATTGGAATCAAGGGAACAGGTGTTCAACACACAGGCCCATCCACTGCAGCTAAAAGACAGGAAACCTAAGGTGAAGAAAAGTCAGATGTGGTTCAGCCAAAGAGTAGTGCACACTTGGAATAGGTTGCCCCTAGATTTAGTGACCAGTACATCTACAAACATGTTCAAGAGGGAACTGGATAAATTTGTTAGGGATACAGGAAATATTTTTAAAGTATAGGCATACTGTAGCAGGTGAGCCAAATGGATGCAAGTCTTTACAGGGCTCTATAAATACCTATGATGCCTAGGATAATATAACATTGCAATCTATTGATCTAACACTAGCTAATACATAAAATAAAATTCAAAGTAATGAAGCAGCTGTACATGTTCTACAAGTGACAATTTGGCAACAGGACTGGGCAATAAAATAATTAAAAGTTATATAAGATAGCATGACAAATCGTTATTGAAGAAACAATTTAGGATTCTATGGCTTCCCAGAGGATGTGGAGCTGAATAATGCTTCTTCTTTTTTATAACATGCTATTCCACAAATGTTAAGTATTTTGGATGACCACGGTAAAATTATTGAGTGATCACATCGTTCTCGTGCGCCTAAACCCCAACTTGGTCATAAATCGCATCCTATCATTGACAGGTTCCTTAATTGTGCCCACACTGAATTGATCCTTCAGAGAGCCAGGGAAATAGATACTCTCATGTGGCAGGATCACCGGATCTCTATTTACTGTACAGAGACTATTCTAAAGACCTACTTGAAAAATGGAGAGCTTACACTAATGCCAAGCAGATACTACACAAGTTAAGAATTCAGTTCAGTCTCCGTTACCCAGCAATCATGTGCATTCATTTTAACAATACAGTGAAAGACTTTTCCTCACCTGAATCCCTGATGGACTTTCTGTCACTACACTGGCCACAAGTTGTTTGGGATTCTTCTACAAGTGTGGACACGATCTTGAATAATGTCCAGAGTCTAATGGATGTTTCTGTAAATGCAGACACTACTCCAGATAATGTACTGAGTCTGAAGGATGTCTCTGTGTCTGGCTCTGAATCTAGCCCTCTCCCTGTCTCAACACTGAACAACTAAGCTCCCTTGGCCAGCACTTCTTGTGTGGATGTATTACCCCAAAGAGTGTTAGCCCATTTACTGGAAAAATCTTTACTTCCCTCGAACTGTGCCAAGCCCCATTGCTGCAGTCCTGTCAGAAGATCTAGTGCTGACAAACAGGAATTTCAAACCTCTGACATCATCTCATCTCTCCCTTTACAAAACAGATACACCCCTTTGAGAGCTAACTTACTTCCATGGAGCTCTTCCTAGTCTGAGAGTCCCTCGATTGCAGATGTCAACTTTAAAACTCAGACTTCCTGTATGACCATGAAAGAAACTGCTACTGGTCCACCTGCCAATGTCTCTTGGGTGGATATTGTGGCTTGTTATCCACACAAAGGTCTAGAGCTTAATAAAAAGAGAAGTAAATCCAAACTGGAGCAGAATGTGTGCTCTACAAATCATCAAACTCAAAACACCTAGATGCTTCAGATACCTGAAGGACTGTTGTTTGATTGTCTTTTGATCACAGAAGTCAGATCATGATCTGTAACCTCTGCATTAATGATAAGGATGCTGTATGAAACTCTTATGGTCGTTTTTTGAATTCTGTACACCATTTAGGTTTTCTTCAATTTGGCATTCTAATTAATTGCTGGTTATCCTAAATTAAATCGGGCTCTGTATGCTGCCCCAGTTATACTTGTGACTGCTTTCATTCACCAAACTTTTTTGGGGCAGATCCAAACACCTTCACATATTTGATCTGTTGCCTTATTTGATGCCTTAAATCTGCCCTTACTGGGCCACCCTAGGGAACTGTTACATGCACCTCTGGTCTGTGAATTTCTTTTTTTTTGTTTGCTGTGTTTCTGAATCTATTTTCAGTCCCCTTTACTTACATGATTATTTAGGTTCACTGGGGCATTTTTATTTGTCAGTCAGCTGTTCTGGATCTGTTTGGTACCAAAACTCTGGCATTCTGCCATTGTGCATATTTAGAATTACTGACTTTATATATTATATTGCTTTTTAATATGTTTTACATCTGACCGATAGCCAAACCCCATTGGGACACTGGATATGGTTCTTGTAGTATGTCGTTATATTTTTAATTACTACTTGCTGACTGTGGCAACTCTTAATGATATATTTTTGTCTTTTACAAATTTTTTATTTATGTGCCAATGACTGAGAATGTTTACTGTTTAGTATTCATACTATGAGAGCAACCTTATTTTTATTTCTTAAATTTATGTATGCCACATATCTATCTCTAGGCACCACTAATTGGATATAATTTTACTTTTAATATACTTCTTAGTTGGGCTATCTTAAGCTGATGTTTTACATATATTGGGTAATAATGCTGTATTGCTGCCTCCTATAGTATGTGTTATGATGCATTTTAGAGTGCACTCTTAGACCTTAGATATGTTTTCTGCATCTTAGGATATGTTTATTATTTGGGTTAAAATATTGTTCTTGCCTTAGTAGTCAGATAAATATAGCCTTACCTTATATATAGTCGGTTTAAATATTTTTTTTTCTTTCTGTTTAAGCTGTATCAGTTTTTTAGCTGAGCTTTTATGGTATAATCAGTAGTTTATTCTTAAAACATTCTTTTTTTTTTTGCAGACTTTATATTTATTCTCCCTGAGCCTCGGGTATCCTCTCAATCCTGGCCTGAACCTCTGCTTCCCCCAGGCTCTCCCCCCAAGTGACTCTGGTAGGTCCAGCTCCCTGGATCACCCTCTGGGGGTGGGTCCACCCCATGGTGGCTCTTTCTGAAATTAGAGAGACCAACCTCATTGCAGGGTCAGCCATGGGAGTCCTTGGTGCTCTGGGCCAGCATGGAATGTGGATGCACTCCTGGGGTCTCTGTCATCTCCCGGTGCTCCAGAGGTTTTCTTTTGGCATTTTCTCCCCTGTGGAGCAGTGACATGCAATGGGGTCCATGGTGAGGAGCACCGACGCCTGCTGTTACTCTGCCCCCTAGCATCTGCTTTGTGCCGTGGATTCTGCCCTGCCCCTGGCCACTGCCAGGAGCTGCTCTGGAGTGGCACAACCCCAAATCCCTCCTTGGGAAGGGAGAGCAGTCCTCCAGATGCTCAGTCCCTTCCCTCCCTTGCTGACCCCTGGTGGCCTGAGTCCATTCCTGGACCTGGGTTGCCGGCATGGTGTGAAGTGTGGTGTCCAGTACCTTGGCCCTCAGTGCCACTGGGCCAGCCTTATTGAAACATTCTCATCAGATATTTTTCCTGATACATCACATGGATGGGTAGTGGGAGGGTGTGCAGTTTCTTTGACTCTTGAACTATAATCTTAGGTGTATGGGATATCTATACTGCATATCATTGAACTATTATTTGGGATTCTGAGAGGATAGGGATAATTATATCATCATTCTTCCCTCATTATTTGTTCTACACCCAGTGTGCAGAGTGAGGTCTCAGATCTTGGTCTGGGAGGTTGGCAGGTGATTAGGAGGGGCAAATTGGGTGCCCCATCACTCGTTGCTCTCCAACATATCACCTCCACAAACTATATAAAAGCTACAAACAGGTATCTGCCTCTATCTCTGAAATCAAACAAAGGGGCAGAGGACACTGCAGAGCAGGACACTGCAGCACAGGAGCTAGCACAGCAAAACTCACCCAAAACAGGAGCCAAAACAAAAAAAAAGCAAAAAAGAAATCCAAAAAACCATGATCATAGGAGACTCCATAACCTATCTCCAGCCAGGGGTAATGGTCAGATGTCTCCCAGGTACATCAGAGTGGAGAGACACTGATCACATTGCTAAAATTGCACAGGAAGCCAGAGAAAACATTGACATCCTGGTACACATAGGGACTAACGGTCTCACCAGCCAGTAAGTTGTGGAGAACAAGGAACACCTGACTAGGCTGGGTGATAAACTATCATCCATTTCATCTGGCATCTCCTTCTCTGAAATCCTGCCAGTCTGGGAGAGGGGGGCAGATGGACAGAAGGTCAGAGAAGGAGAGATAGGGGAGCCAAACATGTGGCTCAAGGGCTGTTACCAGGAAAAAAGACATAAATTTGTAGGGAACTGGCAACAGTTTTGGGAGCAAAAGTTCTTTAAATTCGATGAGTTGCATTTGACTAAGGAGGGAGTCAGTGCATTGGGGCAGAAGTTTGACGTCTTTGCAGAATATTTAAACTAGCAAATGGGGAGAGGGTTGCAACACCTGATATGTCGAATGGAAAGAACACCCCTCCCCCCCAGCTAGTGGTCAAACAGGAGTACAGCATGTTTGGAGATCATTTGCATCACCAGGTAAGGAAAAATGTCCGGCTCCCCATATGATGCACAGGGGAAATGCCAGACCTTGGCCAACAACTAACACACTGAAAACTGGCCAATGGGAAATCATGTACACAAATGCTCACAGTCTGGGAAACAAGATCCCAGACCTGCAGACAATTATGACACAGGCTAAACTGGACATAGTAGCCATTAATGAGACATGGTTCACCAGTAACCACACTTGGGAGACTTCAGTACCTGGCTATGTACTGTTCAGAAGAGACTGAGGTGCAAAAGAGGGGGGGGAGTGGCCTTTTATGTCAATGAAATTATCAAAGCTACAGAAATTCAGAATACACATAAAGAGCCAGAAGAACTGTGGGTCACCCTGGAAACAGGAAATGGGACAGCCATACGAACTGGGGTTGTCTACAGGCCTCCAGACCAGGGGCAGGATATAGACACATTACTGTTAGAAGATATACAAAACATGACAGCTAAAGGAGAGGGTCTGATGATGGGAGACTTCAACATGCCAGATACAGATTGGTCAATACCAGCAGGAACATCTGCCAGAACTAGACACATAGTTGATTCCCTGCAGGGGAAGGGCCTCAGACAACTGGTACAACAACCCACAATAGACAGGGCTATCCTAGATCTAGTACTGACTAAAGGGGAAATGATCACAGATCTCCAGGTAGATAGTCACCTGGGGGCCAGTAACCATCACAAGGAATGGTTCAATTTGGCCACTAGAACTAAATCATCCCATTCCAGGGCAAAAATATGGGACTTTAGAGGAGCTGACTTTGATAGGATGGCCAACAGAGTTAAGCTAGCCCTGGCAAAAAGAAATGCAGATGATGGGGTATAGGCAAAGTGGGCAAGCATTAAGGATGCAATACTTGAAGCAACATCCCATTGTGTTAGAGAGAATAGGAAGTGCAAAAGAAGAAGGAAACCACTTTGGTTCTCAAAAACAGTAGCAGAAAAAGTCAGAGCCAGAAGGCTGGCCTTCAGGAAATAGGGAATGCAGTGGGATGAAGATAGGGAGGCATACCTAACTTCCCTAAGGGCAGCAGGGAAGGAAGTAAGGCAGGCAAAGGCCCAAACTGAGGAAACACTAGCACGAACAGTAAAAGAAAGTGAAAAGACTTTGTATAGATACGTTAGTGAAAGGACAAAGTCCAGAAGGGGGGTATTGCTAAGATCAAAGGGGATAAGGGGGCATGTGAGGAGGAGGACCATGTAAAAAGATCTATCCTAAATAGATACTTCTGCTCAGTATTTACTGAACAGAAGGTAGGGCAGGGCCCTCAGCTCAGCACCATGGACACATGGTCTCTTCATAAAAGAAAGGATCCTACAAGAGCTCGATAAGCTCAGGGTGGACAAGGCAATGGGACCTGATGGCATACATCCCAGGGTACTAAAGGAGCTATGGGTGGAACTACCAGAGCCATTATCAGAATTGTTTAGTGAGTCTGAGCACAGGAGAGGTCTCAGAAGACTGGAGAAGGGCTCATGTGATCCTGCTCCACAAGAGTGGTAGCAAAGAGGAGGCAGGGAACTAAAGACCAATTAGTCTTTCCTCAGTAGTGGGCAACATTATGGAGACACTCCTTAAGGAAAGGATAGTGCAACACCTGGCATCCATAGGAGCACAGGATCCAAGACAGCATGGGTTTACAACAGGAAGGTCCTGTCAAACTAATCTCATAGATTTCTTTGACTGGGTAACCAGAGTGGTGGACCAAAGGGAAGCAGTTGATGTTGCCTACCTTAACTTCAGCAAAGATTTCAATACTGTTCCACATAGAAGATTGATTAATAAGCTGAGTAGGCTCAGGGTGGGTCAGACGTTGGTCAACTGGGTGGCAAACTGGTTGATGGGTAGAAAACAGAGAGTGATGGTAAATGGTATACAGTCAGAAGAGATGCAAGTCACAAGTGGGGTACCTTAGGGATCAGTCCTGGGGCCAGTCCTCTTCAATATATTCATCAGTGACATTGCAGATGGACTGGAGGGTAAGGTTTGTCTGCTTGCAGATGACACCAAGATCTGCAACAGAGTAGATGATCCAGACAGGATGGGCAGAATGAGAAGAGGTCTGGATAAAATGGCAAAATGGTTGGAAGAGTGGCAACTGGGGTTTAACGCAAGAAGTGCAAGATCGTGCACATAGGGATGAGAAACCCTGAAGCCACCTATAGGTTGGGAGAGAAGCTGCTGGCAGTCACAAGGGAAGAAAGAGACTTGAGCATCATCTTCACAGATAGCCTGAAATCATCCATGCAGACCATTAAAGCAGTAGGTAAGGCTAGGGGGATGTTGGGGTGTATTAGTAGGGATATCATAAGTCATAAGAGGGAGGTAATAATCCCTCTTTACAAGACACTGGTTAGGCCCCAACTGGAGCACTGTGCGCAGTACTGAGACCGCACCTTCAGAAGGATATTAATCAAATTGAGGCAGTCCAGAAAAGGGCAACCACAATGGTGCAGGGACTGCATGAGAAAACATATGAGGACAGATTAACGGAGCTCAATATGTATACCCTAGAGCAAAGAAGGGAGAGAGAGGTGATATGATTGAAACATTCAAGCACCTTTAGGGCATTAACAAAGTGAAAAAGTCTAAGATGTTTCAATATAAGAAAAACAGCAGGACAAGAGGACACAGCATGAGATTAGAGGGAGGCTGATTAAGGGGTAATGTGAGGAAGTTCTTTTTCACAGAAACGGTGGTGGATGCATGGAACAGCCTACCTCAGGAAGTGGTGGATATGACTGCAGTGCAGAGCTTCAAACAGGCATGGGATAGGCATAAGGGAGCAATACAGATGAGTATGAATAGATAGGCCATTGACAGAGCAAAGGCCAATGGCACATTCATAAGCAAGGCCCCTAGAATTCTGCGGCCACAGAATTTTGTGCAGAACTTGCAATCTACCGCAGAACTTCTGCGGTGCCGCATAGTTCACTCTTCTTGGTGATTTTTTATTAATATTTCTGTTTATCCATAGAATCTGGTTCCTTTCCCCTCTTTTTATATCCAAAACCCTCCATATGCTCAGAATGTGATGTTATTAATGCTATAACATCATACATTAGCTAATAAAATGGCTGCATTCTGCAACAGAAATGAACAGTCACTTATCTACCACAGCTCCCACTGCCAGAGACGGTGGCACAGCACATCATGCATGGTGATATTTGCTCAACCTGCACTACAGCCTATTACAATTTTCAGTCTTAAATTATTGCACTAGGTCCAGCTTAAACAAAACCTTGTCAATGGCACAGACCTGTTAAGTCCATACCTCACTTTTTACAAACTTATTTGTGCCTTTAAGGTATAGAGATGCCATCTAAAATGAATAATTGGTAAAATGAATTTAACTGCCATTTTATAATATAATAAAGTAATTATGCCCAGAAAAGAGGAATATAATAATGTGTAGACCTGTTGAAAGAATAGACCTGTTAAATAATTGCACTGTATGCATTTTTGCCAGGGTTATTGACTACATATTGTCATTGGTTGATAGAATCACCTTAAAGTTATGGAGAAATGTTGTGTGCAGGGACAGCTGTTGGGCCTAAGGGAAGCATGCTGTGTTTCTGTGCCGGCAACTCAGGTTCAGAGATTAGCTCTGGGAGCTGGCTGGGCAGCACAAGGATTGGTGGAACACATCACTGCTCAGAGCCTGGGAAGGTATGGTGCAGTGTTCTG
The DNA here is from genome assembly GCA_016271365.2 of Neoceratodus forsteri. Classification (NCBI taxonomy): domain Eukaryota; kingdom Metazoa; phylum Chordata; order Ceratodontiformes; family Ceratodontidae; genus Neoceratodus; species Neoceratodus forsteri. The sequence goes on along the minus strand of CM057455.1, from coordinate 1,780,564,207 downwards.
TCACACAGTGGACACATTGTGATGGGCTGGAGAGCTCTATCTCACAGTTGGTTCACATGCATGTCATGGCTTGATGGTGTTATGTAGTGTGTCTGGGGAAGCAGGTTGACATGAAAAATGAGTTTTACAATAACTCCTCTATTCCATTTATTCCATTTCTAATGGGACCAGTATGAATGAGGATGCAATTTCAAGGAAATTAAAAATTATATATATATATATATATATATATACACACACACATATACAGTATCTCTGTCTCTCGCACTATACACACACACACAAACACACACATATTTGTATGTATGTTACAGATTGCATATAAATATATAAATGATACACAGTGGGAACCTCATGAGTGGCGTAGAAAGCACATACAAATATATAAGTGATACACAGTAGAGACCTCATTAGTGGGATAGATAGCATGCATATAGAAATACCTTATTTATCACATAAGGTCCCCTCTGCATATGTCAGTTATGCAATAAGCTAGGACCTTAAGGGAGAGACATTTATTTTTCTGTTTTAGGCAAAAAAATTATTTCTATAAGTCTGTTATTTTTTGAAATAGTGTTACTGTGCTTTCCACCATCCTGATTGCTATAACCATTGCCATGAAAGTGAAGTCAGGATGACAAGCTGACACTGTGATGTGGTAGTTTGTTATTGCCGCAGAACTTCTGCAGAAATTACAAACCACCGCAGCAGAAGTTCTGCAGCAAATGGTAGTCTTGCTGCAGAACTTGGTCCCACTGTACCGCAGAAAAGTAGGGGCCGTGTTCATAAGGTAGAAAAAGAAATGGGCAGACTGGATGAGCCTTGCGATCCTTATCTGCTGTCAACTTCTATGTTTCTATGTTTCTGTTGACCTTTATTCCTCTGTACATCACAAATGGCTTGTTTTTTATCATTCTGTTGGTTGTTATAGTTATTATTGTTATTTCATCTATTATTGTTCTGGTTTATGGTTGAGAGATCTAACTACTAGACATTAGGAAACCTTAATAATTCCCCTTTTACAATGTTGCTGATACTGCCTGTCGCTACATTTCATTCCTGCTTGTACTGTCATTTTAATGCTACAGTATACGTGAATATCAAATCAAATCAAATCAGTTTTATTTATAAAAAGGCACCTTTCTAGAACCAAGGTGCCTGTACAATAAAATATATAAAATTAAAAAAAAATTATTATAAAACAAACATATAATTTACAACAGAAAACAGTATAATAGCAGCATAATAACAGCAGCAGCATTAGTCAACAAATGCCAAGCCAAAAAGATGAGTCTTTAAGGCATTTTTAAAACTCTGGACAGTTAGGCAATCTCGTACACAATGAGGTAGAGAATTCCACAGGGACGGGGCAGCAAAGCTAAATGCCCTTGCTCCAGATGTTTGCAAATGTACACTGGGAATCTCTAGCAATCCCTCATCGGTGGATCAGAGAGGACGGAGGGGACAATAGGGACTAAGGAGATTTTTCAGGTAAGCTGGTCCCTGGTCATATAGGGCCTTATAGATTAGCAAAGCAACCTTGAAGGTGATCTGCCACTGTATCGGCAGCCAGTGCAGACTGCAGATCACAGGCGTTATATGACTGGCTCTTGAAACACCAGTCAATAGCCTGGCTGCTGCATTCTGCACCAGCTGCAAGCAGCAGATATCAACCCCCTGCAACCCTAGGTACAGGGCATTGCAGTAGTCAAGGCAGGAGGTAACGAAGGCATGAACCAACGTTGGAAGATCATCAGGAGGAACCTGGTGTTTCACCTGGGTGATATTTCTCAGATGGTAAAAAGAAGTTTTAACAACTGCTGACACCTGTGACTTTAGGGTCAGACGGTCATCAAACATAATGCCCAGGTTCCGCACCCAGTCTGAGGTAGCTAGCTGGACACCTCCAAGCCATAAACCCGAAGGAGAACTTGCCAACATACCCACCTCGCGACGACCCAGATCCACAACCAACACCTCAGTTTTTTCAGGGTCCAACCTTAGCCAGCTCACATTCATCCAGGCCTGAATTTCAGCCAGACAGCTGTTGAACACTGAGACAGCATCATCTTGTGCAGGGACAAAAGACATGTATAGCTGAGTATCATCTGCATAGCAGTGAAAACTCAAGCCATACCTTCTAATAATTGCTCCCAATGAAAGCATGTACACTGCGAACAACATGGGTGCTAAAATGGATCCCTGTGGAACCCCACTGGATAGGGGGAATGGAGCTGAGGTACAAAACCCAGACACCACTCTCTGAATCCTACCCATGAGGTAAGATCGAAACCATCGGAGGACAACTCCCGAGAGTCCACAGATAAGCCGCATGCGATCCAACAGCACACCATGGTCCACAGTATCAAATGCTGCAGAGATATCAAGAAGGACCAAGATGGAACGAGTCTTTCGTTCTCTCACTATCAGGAGGTTATTTAGTACCCGAACAAGAGCCGTCTCGGTACTATGTCTCTTCCTGAAACCGGATTGGAGAAAATCATAGATATTGTGGCTGGTCAAATGGTCCTCCAGCTGTAATGCCACCACCTTCTCAATAACCTTACCCAAAAAGGGAAGGTTAGAGACCGGCCTGTAGTATGCTAGACAGTTGGGATCCATGGAGGACTTCTTAAGAAGGGGCCGAACCATGGTCTCCTTAAGGGAATCTGGAAAGATTCCCTACTCCAAGGATAACCAGACTATCTCAGCAAGGACCGGGCCAATGACATCAACACAGCCAACAAGCAAGCGCGTAGGGCCCGGATCCAAACTACAGTTGGTAGGACATAATGACTGGATAACCATCACAATATCACTGATTGTTGACTGGCCAAAGTCGCACCACACAAACTGGGAATCCGACATCTCCTGCCGACAGCAGTTACTCCCTTGAGAAAGGGTCAGTCGGATGTCGGACCTGATCGTTGCAACCTTATCTACGAAGAATCGAGCAATCTCCTCACACTGCTCTTGTGAAAAAGCATTTCTGGGCTGAAGACAGAGTGGATTGCATAGTCTGTCCACAGTCCAGAAAAGCTGAGCTGTTCAATTCTGCATGGCAGCAATTTCCCTGGACAGGAATTCTGCCTTCTTATGGGAAATTGTTGACTGATAGACCAAATAATGGTCCATCAAACTAAGCCTGTCACACACCAGGCCAGACCTCTGCCATTGCCTCTCTAGCCTTTGTCCAACTCTCCTCAACTCCCTCAAAGCCTCATCAAACCATGGAGACCTAGGGCGAAGGGAGAGTGGACGAACATGAACAGGAGCAATGGAATCCAGGGCCTCTGTCACCGCCTTATTATAGGCTAGTACAAGATCCGCTGGATCCACACATTCCCTCAGCATACCCAATAGGTCCAGCACTGCCATCAGATCATCAGGGGATACACCCTTCAAAGTGTGGTACTGGACCATCTCCATAGGGGCAGGCCTCTTGGGGGGGGGCCTCAAAACTGAAGCTGATGGTATGATGTTCAGACCACCTGACTGGTTCCACCACCAAGTTGGATATCTCCATCCTCAGGAGAAACACCAAGTCCAGTGAATGACCACCAATGTGGGTTGAGGAGGAAACAACCTGTGTGAGGCCCAGTAAACTCATTAACTGGAGGAAGTCTTGTCCAAACTGCGAGAGTTCATCGTCGACCCAGGCATTGAAATCCCCAAGGATCAGCCATCTATGGGGTCCCAATGTCAGGTCAATGATGAAGTCCGCGACTTCCCACAGGAAAACATTCCCATCTCCTGGTGGACGGTAAATGAGAAGAATCCTGCACCCCACACCCTCACCCATGATACATTCAAAGGAGTTGGTGGCTCCCACTGGAATTTCCCTTAAGTTCAGTTCTGATTTAAAACAAAGGGCCACACCCCGCCCCTATGATCATTTCTCAGGTAGTGTATCACCGAGTACCTGGGTTGCTGCAACCAAAACAGGGCCAGCATTTCCATCCAACCAGGCCTCAGTGATGCAAGCCAGGCCAGTTGAATTAACAAGATCCCCAATTATGGTGGTCTTGCTTTTAATAGACCTGGAAATGCATAACACCACCTGAGTCCGATGAGCAACCGGGTAAGATCAAGTTTCCTGTCTGCAATAAGCAGAGCCCTTGGGTATGGGAACCAGACAGGGGAAACCCCTTTCCTGGACCCATTTCACCCCAGGGCATCTCCTTGTCCCCATGATCCCAATTTGCCCACTGTTCTCCATTTCCCCAACAGGCCGAGTCCTCGCCCAAACTCTTCTTGCTATTCCCAACATCCTATACCATCTATACACCTCCGGGGATAGAAGGGGGCAAAAAAAAGGGTGAAGATCCCTCAGCCTGGAGGGGGAATAATGCCTAACCATCAACATACCTGGCCAGCACATTTCTAAAACAAATAACCCAAACCAAATAATATGTAACCTTCCAAAAACAACACAATCTATAACAGATACAATCTCCCCCCAACAATAGAGTAAACTATCTAAAGTAGAGTGCAACGGTTTCAAAGTAGCAGCAAAAAATGATCCAGAAGCAGCAATTTATCTCTATCTAGGGAGCTCCTACCTCCCCAGAAGATAAAATAAAACAGATAGATTTTCCCAGACAGTATCTGTCACAATTTTCAGGGTGAAATCGTCAAGTGATATAAGACTTTGGCACTCTCACTGTCCAAAGTCCAAATTTTAGGCTTTCTCACTGCCCATGATAACAATAATAATCTGACCAAAATAATGAATAAATGAAGGGCAACTCAAACCAGGTTGTAGTCCAATCAATCATCCAGTTCAATTCCAACTAAGCTTCCGGGGTCTCCAGATTGATTCAGGCAGGGATCCTTAGCCTTCTATGACTCCAGATATGATTGTAACAGACTGGCCCTACAATACTCCACAATGGTCCTCCTCCCTCCTCAATCATCAGCAACTCCACACCTCAGCTCTCCTTAAACACAGCCCACCAGCTGAATCCCCAGAGAGCTTATGGATAACAGGTTCAAGGTCAACCTTCAAGTAAAACCCAGAACTCAACCCCCATGCAAGCACCAGTAAGAGAGAGAGAAGAGAGAACAGGGCCTCAGATGCCAAAGCCAACCACAGTCCAGGAAGGAATCGAAATGATGACAATGGTAACCAGCTTCACTAAAGGCCCCCTCGATCTCTGCAATAGCCCCAGAGTCCCTCAGAAGTAGTTCTGGGCAAGCAGGCAGTCCAGCGATAAACCAGGTCCTGATCGTACACACTCCGACACGGTCCACCACCGACCCAGTGCCACTCCCCCAACAACAGTTCCAATGCAGAGCGTGAAAAGTAGATGCAAAACGGACTCCTCATCAAAGTCCCAGAATGAATCACCCAAACAATGGGATCAAACAGCTGGGTAGACAAAAAAAAAAAAAAAAGGTAAACATCATTTGTCCAATTACACCACTTCATCCATTTTAATTTATCTGGGCCAGAGTAACTTTCAAAAATAGACTCCAAAACTAAGGAGTCATTAAATGAAGGTGCTGCTAACTGAGCCAAAATGCACTACGATAACTTACTCACTTACAATCCCTCACTAAAACTAAACTAATCACTAACTAAAAATACTAAAGCTGCTGCAAAAAACACACAAATATTACTAAAAAGAAAATATGGCCATCAAGTGCTTTGGGCTCCTTTATGTATTTTTGGATTTTACACTATTTTTTTTCTTGTTTATCTGTGTTTATAACTGATTTAGTGATATTTACCTGGAACATCAAGGGCCTCAATGCACTTAGTAAATGAAAAGAGGTTTTATCTTACCTTAAAAGACATAAAGCTCAAATTGCTTTTTTGCAAGCAACTAAACTGTTATCCCAAGATAATGACAGATTACAGCAGGACTGCATAGGACAGGTAATAACAGCTTCAGCTCCTTTTAAAAAATATGGGGTTGCCATATTGATCCATAAGAATTTAAGATGAACCTCCACCGTAATTTTGAGGGACTCTCAGGGAAGATGGTGATTGTGATTGTTTATACTAAATTGGGACCACTAATGCTTGTCAATGTAAATGCTCCTAACTCTGATGAACCTGAATTTTACCACAATTTGGCTCACCATATATCTCTTATTAATACCTCTAATATACCTATAATTTTTGGTGGTGACCTTAATTTGACCTTAGATTCACCACTAGATAGAAATAATTCAGTATTTGACTCACAAGCAAGAAACATTGCTGTCCTGTCCCTATTGAGGAAAGACTTTGGTCTCTCTGATGTATGGAGGTTATGCCATCTGAGAGACAGAGATTATTCTTATAATTCACCCGTACACCAGTCATACAGTAGAATCAATTATTGGTTAGCTTCCCTGACTATTATACAAAATGTTGTGGACTCTACCATACTGTCCCTACTTATTTCTGACCATGGCCCAGAAAAATGCCATTTTTTATGGAGTTTCCTTCTATTCTGGTCCCCTACATGAAGATTGAATCCTTTATTACTTAAAGATCCAGAATTTCTCCTATGGATAAAGGGCAAAGTAATTGATTTCCTTAATGACCTTGCTACCTGTGTGTGCACAATGTGGGAGGCGTTAAAAGCCAATCTCCATGGCAAAATCATTAGTTATGCTACTCATAGGAGAAAGATGAGGGAACATCAGCTCAATGAATTTGAACTTGCACTTAAGTCTAAAGAGGCCCAGTATGCCAGTTTAGCTCATCCTGACCCTAAATCACCCCTTTAAACTATGAAATATTACATCTACGCATGAAAATCAATGAGTCAATTTTTCAGAAAACTGATATTGCCATTCTTAGAATCAAAGATAAATATTGGGAAGGAGGTGAAAAAGACAATAAAATATTAACTTATTGGCTCCCACCAAAGCAGTTGGAGCATCGTATTGTGGGCTACAAGATTCATTTGGGCATGTTAAAACTGGCTCCAAAACTGTTAGTCATAATATGTCCACCTTTTACAGACATTTGCATGCTTCCCTCTCTTTCACCAAGCCTACCAATATTAAAAATGTTTTAGAGGAACTAACTCTTCCATGGCCTGCGCCCAAGGTCTCTAGTACAACTGAACAGCCATTTAAACCAGGGAGGTCCGACAAGTCCTTATGTCTTTAAAAAGTGGTAAGGCACCAGGTAGTGACAGATTTTCTACAGACCTTTATAAATCCTTGGCTGATTTGTTTTGCCTCCTGTTGTGTAAAGTTTTCAAAGAGTCTGTGACTACTGGCTCCCTTCCATATGCCATGAGAGAGACACTCATTACTGTACTTCCCAAGAAGGACAGACTCCATTCTTCCTTCTAATTATAGGCCCATCTCTTTGTTCGTAAAAAAAAAATCTCTTTATTAAACATTGACAAAAATTGTTGCTAAATTATTAGCCTCCCACCTTGAACCCTTAATTCCTAAATTGATTCACCATTCCCAGGTGGGTTTTGTTAAGGGATGCCTGAGCTCTGATTATCTTTGCTCAGTATTTAACTTTACAGTAATAGCCAGAGACATTGCCAGCTATTTCCAGATATTTCTGTAACCCCCCTGTTACCTGGGGTTACTAGAATCCCAGTAAGACCTAGTGGTAGGCAGGGAAGGCAGCTTGTGAAACTCCAGTTAAATGAATTTCACCCTGTCTCACTCTGTTCTCAGTCTCAGCTGAGACTGAGGGATGATATCACCATAGAACTCTCGCAGCTGCATGAGCCACACTGGAATGCTGCAGTTGGAAGTTAGGATAGAATTTTGGGGGAATTTGAACAGAGTGTGTGTGCAGTCTTGGAGAGAGTAAGTAGCACAGCAGTCTGTGTGCAGGCTCTCAGAGCCTTAAGCTCAGTTTTAGAGCTACTGTAAGGGAGGTGTGTGTTTCCACCGAAAGAGGAACACAGACGCTGATTGTTGAAGTGATGGAGACCACTGTTACTGGTCCAAGTGCCCCATCCCTGAGGGGATGGGGGGGGAAGGTTTGCCTATTTTCCAGGGGCAACCCTCCAGATTCTGGCTAAGGGAAGAAGCTGCCTATTTCAAGTTGTGCTGCTGCACCAGAAGATGTGGGAGAGAAATTACTGTAAGAAATCACCTGTGGTGCACCTGCACCAAGGGTGAGTTTGCTCTGACAGAGGGCCAATGTTTTTCACCTGAACTGTTGGAATGTGGGGATTGGACTACTTAATCTGTAGGAGGTCTAGTGTAATAGACATTGCTGGTTAATTCAAGTAGGTTCAAGTCCAGCACAAAAAGTAAAGTAAAGTGGTGATTGGACTGCTTAATCAGTAGGGGGCCTAGAGCAATGGGCTAAGCCAAGTAAAAGTATGTTCAAGTCCAGCACAATGGGAAAGCAAGACAAGCAGAGGAAATGTGACATACATTTAACCTTAATCTACATTGCCAAGCTTTACAGAATGAGATGTTTACTGTCCAGAGAAATGGCCGGGTATGAATTGTGGGAGCGAGATGTGGGAGACCCCCCTATCAGTAGTAACCAAATTCACCTCTACGGATTTACTCTGTGGCACCTTTACTTTCTCTCAGGTACTTGGCCAGTGCCTGAGGAAAGTACCCAGATGTGGGATTACAAGGAGAATTCCCTGATAGAGCTGAGGTGCTGTTAGGTGGTTTAGGGATCTACCAGAAAATGTATCCATGACAAATGGAAGGTGCTCTTAGGTGGTTTAGGGAGCCACCAGAAAAGGTTTCCATGACATATGGAAGGTATCCAAGTGGCCGGCAGGGGAGCCAAGCTAGGGAAAACCCTGAATAGTGTACAAGTTCGGGCTGTGTAATCAAAGCAGCATGCAAGTCTGGGCTGTGTGCCCGGTGGGTTCAGAGCCTGAGGGCTGAAGTGTTGAAGGAGTGTTTGTGATTCTTTTAATCTGCATTACCAGAAGTGTAGCCCAGTGGGGGTCCGTTTATGCTTTGTTTGTTCTGTTTGGATGTGAATAAAGCCACACTTTAGAATCCCATTTCTGGTATTGGACATTACAGTTATTGCTTCCTGTGTTCAGAGTTACTTGGGTACCCCTGTGCAGAGTAGCCAAACCTAGCCCTTGTGCCGAGTAACCTATTCCTCCCTGAACCCAGTCCCCACCTGGTAAGGCTGTCAGATTCAAACAGCATACTGCCTGTTGTTTGCAAAAGGCAGGGTTGGGGGGCTTACAAAATGGAGGCACCGCTTTGGATTTTAAATTTAGGGAAGAAAGGTGCTCGGGAAGGGGCTAGCATTTTGGTTATCTGGCAGTGGGTAGCCCAAAAATCTGAAGCAAGGTTAACTAGTGTGTCGCTGTGTGCTGTTGTCCATGTGCTGCTGTTAAAATGTCAACTGTCTACCAAGGAGCAGTAAAGCCTGAGAGAGTATGCCCTTCTCCTGCATCAAAATTTACAGCGTTTTGCCAGCTTTTAAAAAGTATTGTGACAAAGAAAAGTGTGGAAGACCAGGGGTAACAACAGGAAAATTGTGCCCTGGACATTGGAAATGCTTTCTAGTGAATGGAGGGACTTGCTGTGTTAATGGCCATGACAAATGGTTGAAATGGGCCCCCGCCGTGGAGTCAGTTTGGAAAAAAAAGAAGTGATTTTGAAGTTTAAATTTGCCTACTCTATGATCACCGTGAGGAGAAGAGCACTCACGAGGGAAAGAGGCTAATTTGCATGGCATCGTGTGATTGGTGAGACTGCAATCAGTCCCACCCCCAAGCCAGCTCTATAGCGACTGCCCAGCATTCGAGAGGGATTGTGAGTGGAGTGCATGTACTGGCTTATCGGAGGAGCGTCACGGTGACTGTAAGCACTGTAAAAGTTTAAAAACTCGGACTTTTCTATCTAAAATCGGGCTCAACCTGCATCTCGATCGACTGGATTGTGAGTGCGGTGTTCGGAGGGATAAGCAGCAGGACTGCCAACCCGCTTCTGTCCCATGGCCTCCAAGACTGGATGCAGGCCATTTTCCATCGCATCAAACAGCTACTGATAATAGTGAGTACCAACAGTAATAATTGCTCAGACTAGTGATTTTTGCCAAAAGGCAGCTGAATCTATGTGCAGCAGTGTAGTCATTTTGCAAACAAAGACTGTGTCAAGTTTTTTACCAGCAAAAGCAAGCCCGTTAAGCCATCGACTGTGAGCATAGTTATGGGTTCAGCGTCAGTTTAAAGCTTCAAAGCCATGAGAGAGACTGTGAGTTGTATCAATTTATGCAGCACTAGTTACAGGCAATCCTGTGCTTGAAATAACTGAGACTTTAAGTGGCTGTGAGCTAGAGAAATATTTTCCGTGGTAAATCATATAAATGTGCTATGAAAAAGAAAAGTGCAAGTTTGTGCAGTTTTGAGCAAAGTTATCAGTAGAGTGTGTAAATCAGATGCGCAGTGGCTTGACCCAATTTCAGAAAGTTGATGCACAGGATGCTGCCACCGCCATCACAGGGTGGGGTAGTAATGTAAACACAGCAGCAGAGGAGCCATTTTGAAAGTGAAAGAAAGTGTTCAGTGATGTGGGACTTTCAATAACAGTGAGCGTTTGTTTGTTTTTCTCTGCAGTCATGGCCTCAGGACTAGCCCACTACCCGGATCATGCCTGGGCTGTGGTAGCAGCAGAACTAAACAAGTTAAGGGACATTGAGAGGTGTTACTATGGAGGACAACTGCCTCCTCATGTGGTGATTCCTGGATATCCAGTGCAAGTGTGCTTAATATGCTTAAATGCTGGAAGGGACGTCTTCATGGCACCTCACTGTTCTGGGTGCCTAGAGAAATTTGGTTTATTTAAAGTGCCCAAGATTCATTTAGCTCCCACATGGACAAAAGTTCAAGAATCTGCAGTTGGCAGCACACAGCACCAGGCGGAGCCTGTTGGAGAAGGCCCCTCGAGGGAGTGTGGCACAAAGCTAGAGGGTGCAGATTTACAGACAGAACAATATGCTGATGTTTCAGATGCTGGATCGCAGAGAGACAATTCAGGCAGAGCATCAGTAGACCCTTGGAGAGGGGGACCTAGCCCAAGTCTCATAGGAGAAGATGAGATGAGGGAGGCCTTTGAATGGGAGATATCAACCTCCATGCCCAGCGAAGAATGGATAGTCTCAGGAGTGAGGACGACTGCTCACTCCTGGGCACAGAGTCTCAGTGAGGAAGAAGAAGAAGAGGGGGAACCTACGTGGCCTTGTGAAAAAGGAACGTGTATACAGCCTCAAGCTCTTGCCTCAGAGGAATGCATGGAAGAGAGTGGTGATTCCACTGCCCTGGCTGTGCAAGAAGAAGTCAGGGATCCATTCTTTTTCTCTTTGAGAATGCATAGCTGGCAGAACCAGGACTGGCCACCCCCAAGCCAGGCCAGCGGTCTCAGGTTGACCAAAGCTAGTAAAGAGGAGAGGCTGGTTCGTAGGAAGGTGAATGAAATCTATGGGATATCCTTTCCTACCTTTCCTTGGAGAGTCCTGGAGGAGATTGAGAACAGCAGGAAATCCTGGATTTGGGCCAAAGCAATGCAATGTGTGCATCCTGGTGCAAACAAGCATGTCAGGAACAGAATGTTTCATGAAAAATATAGCCAGTGGAAAAGAGACAGGACACTGTTAATGGATACTGTTCGAATAGTGGATGGAGAGGGACATGAAACCTTTCACAGTGTGAATTATGTGCACCCAGATGGGGTAATAATTCAAGCTCCTGACCCGTTGTGCTATTGGCCACAATGCAAAGACCTCCCTGCAAATGTGCCCATGCCTACCAACTGGAAAGCAGAGCAGTGGTAGCCAGTGCTGCCACTCCAGCCATTGCAGTGTCTGTGTTGTTCCGCCAGTATGGGCGTCCAGTACTCAGGTGCCCCACATTCATCAGTTCTACAGTGTACTGACTTTCCAGGATCCATCGACTGGCCCACCAGATGACTTCAGATCCAGAGAGGACACCAGCCCAGCTGTATCCTGATTCATCGCCTGGTAACCGGATGACGTCAGACCAGCTGTTTTCCTTTTGTTCCTATTCCAAGGTTTCATCTCCAGAGATGACATCAGCCCAGCAGTTTCCAGATGTGCCCTCCTGTCATTCCCGGAAGATGTCCGCCCAGCTGTATCAGAAGAATGCTGCCAGGGAGAGTCTTCGGCTGAGGACCAGGTCGGTGTTTTGTTCATTCTACAAGGGACTGGTAAGTCCAGACTTTTCTATTCTTATGACATTGCAGTACACACCCTACACTAGCAGACTCCAAATGTTTGAACTGCCCTCAAAGACTCTCCCCTTAGGGACTTTGGCCTGCTAGAACTGTGCTTCACCGGGCTCTGGCCCAGGACAGACTCTTTAATGGACTAGCCTTTGGGCACTGTGGTCACTAGATGGGACTTTTAGGGCACTCCATCCCCAAATGTGTATTGTAAATAATGTCATTGTTTCTCTACTGTTTTCTAATGCTTATACTGTTTTTCTACTTTTCTAAAAAAAAAAAATCTTTTTGGGATTCTCCAGTGTTTTGATGGTAGGGGTTTAGATAGACTGTGTATGCAGATTAGGAGTGTGTGTTGTCTTTCTTTTTTTCTTGAAGATGATCCTGAAGAAGTTAGAAGACAAGAAGAGGAGGAGGGACTCATCGGAGTTCCTCACTAGTACTTTAGTGTGTAGTGTTTAAAGTACTGTTGTTGTTGTTGTTACTGTGTTGTAACTCTTTTCTTCCACAGGGATGGTTGTGGGGGAGTTAGTGAGTAATGTAATGGTATAGTATTAGCTCCTGGTGTGTGGTTGCATGGTGCCCAAGGTCGGGGAGGTCCCCTGTTTGTTTTGTTTTGGGATTTGAGTTAATGGCAGATAGGTTTTCACTAGAGGGCTAGGGGGGATAGACAGGCTGTGGCCCTGACCTGCAGTAGGGGTTGCAGTGCTGATCTATTAGGGCTATGCTCTGGCAGTTCTACCGGAGCCACTAGGCATCCATAGTCAGTGGGTAAAATAGAGGCTGATGCATCAGCCAAAGGCCTCTAGGCCCTTAGTGTTGTCTGCCTGTGCTGGCACATGGTAGGGGAGAAGGTTAGTGCTACCTCCCCATAGTCAACACATGGGGTGAGATGGCATAAGCCGGGTAAATAATGACTGTGGACAGTCATTTTCCTGGCCCAGGGTATGTGTAACCCCCCTGTTATCCAGGGTTACTAGAATCCCAGTAAGACCTAGTGGTAGGCAGGGAAGGCAGCTTGTGAAACTCCAGTTAAATGGATTTCACACCATCTTACTCTGTTCTCAGTCTCAGCTGAGACTGAGGGATGACATCACCATAGAACTCTTGCAGCTGCATGAGCCACACTGGAATGCTGCAGTTGGAAGTTAGGATAGAATTTTGGGGGAATTTGAACAGAGTGTGTGTGCAGTCTTGGAGAGAGTAAGTAGCACAGCAGTCTGTGTGCAGGCTCTCAGAGCCTTAAGCTCGGTTTTAGAGCTACTGTAAGGGAGGTGTGTGTTTCCACTGAAAGAGGAACACAGAAGCTGATTGTTGAAGTGGTGGAGACCGCTGTTACTGGTCCAAGTGCCCCATCCCTGAGGGGATGGAGGGGAAAGGTTTGCCTGTTTTCCAGGGGCAACCCTCCTGGTTCTGGCAAAGGGAAGAAGCTGCCTATTTCAAGTTGTGCTGCAGCACCAGAAGCTGTGGGAGAGAAATTACTGTGAGGAATCACCTGTGGGGCACCTGCAACCAAGGGTGAGTTTGCTCTGACAGAGGGCCAATGTTTTTCACCTGAACTGTTGGAATGTGGGGACTGGACTATTTAATCTGTAGGAGGTCTAGTGTAATAGACATTGCCCGTTGATTCAAGTAGGTTCTAGTCCAGCACAAAAAGTGAAGTAAAGTGGGGATTGGACTGCTTAATCAGTGGGGGGCCTAGAGCAAAGGGCTAAGCTAAGTAAAAGTATGTTCAAGTCCAGCACAATAGGAAAGCAAGACAAGCCGAGGAAATGTGACATACATTTAGCCTTAATCTACATTGCCAGGCTTTACAGAATGAGATGTTTACTGTCCAGAGAAATGGCCGGGTATGAATTGTGGGAGCGAGAGGTGGGAGACCCCCCATCAGTAGTAACCAAATTCACCTCTACGGATTTGCTCTGTGGTACCTTTACTTTCTCTCAGGTACTTGGCCGGTGCCTGAGGAAAGTACCCAGATGTGGGATTACAGGGAGAATTCCCTGATAGAGCTGAGGTGCTGTTAGGTGGTTTAGGGATCTACCAGAAAATGTATCCATGACAAATGGAAGGTGCTCTTAGGTGGTTTAGGGAGTCACCAGAAAAGGTTTTCATGACATATGGAAGGTATCCGAGTGGCCGGCAAGGGAGCCGTGCCAGGGAAAACCCTGAATAGTGTACAAGTTCGGGCTGTGTAACCAAAGCAGCGTGCAAGTCTGGGCTGTGTGCACGGTGGGTTCAGAGCCTGAGGGCTGAAGTGTTGAAGGAGTGTTTGTGATTCTTTTAATCTGCATTACCGGAAGTGTAGCCCCGTGGGGGTCCATCTATGCTTTGTTTGTTCTGTTTGGATGTGAATAAAGCCACACTTTAGAATCCCATTTCTGGTATTGGACATTACAGTTATTGCTTCCTGTGTTCGGAGTTACTTGGGTGCCCCCGTGCAGAGTAGCCAAACCTAGCCCTTGTGCCAAGTAACCTATTCCTCCCTGAACCCAGTCCCCACCTGGTAAGGCAGTCAGATTCAAACACCATACCACCTGTCGTTTGCAAAAGGCAGGGGTGGGGGGCTTACTTTTTATGAAATTTGTAAAGAGTTTCTCTCTGCTGCACCTACTGTGGAAATGCAGAAAGCAGGAGATTTCTCTAGAAATATCACAGAAATTTCAGGAAATAGCTGGCAAGGTCTGTAACTACTACTGTAAAGTTAAGCTACTACTGTATGTTTAGTGCAAAACATCTTAAATCTCCAGCAGCAGCTATAGTTGTTGATTTTGAAAAAAGCTTTCGACACCCTAGAGTGGTGCTATTTGAACCTTGTTTTGTCACACCTGGGAATTGGTGTCTAATTCTGCTCCTGGATCAAACTCCTTTATATCTCTCCATTTGCTAGGGTTCTCACTAACTCCACTCTGTTGCAACCATTTCAATTATCTAGAGGTACACATCAAGGGTGTCCTGTATCCCCTTTACTTTTAATTTTAGCAAGAGTACCTTTAACAACTGCCCTCCATTTATGCTCTGAGATTAAAGGGATTTCCATTGATAACATACAGTATACGTCTTTATTATATGCAGATGATTTATTAATTTGTGTACAGAACTTACATTCATCTGCTAAACCACTTATTTAACTATTAAAGTTATTTACAGAGCTTTCTGACCTCTTTTCAGTAAACTATAATAAAACAGAAATTTTACCTTTGAATAATTGTTGTATTCTCCAGATGAATACTCCTTTAGGTTTTCTATGGGCCCCTAACAGAATAGCCTATTTAGGAATTAAAATTTTACTCAACATTGACAGAATTTGGGAAGCTAACATTAACCCTTCATTGGCTGAGATTAAAACTACATGTGAGCAATGCAAAGTACTCAACCTTACATTTGCAGGTAAAATTGCTGCCATTAAAATGATGGTCTCATCAAAACTTCTTTATCTCTTTTCCAATATCCCCTTATTTTTACCTAGATCATTTTTAGTTAAGATTGATTGTTTAATTGTGGATGTTTTATGGGAGGGTTCTATCCCATGTTTCAGTCATGTTAAGCTATGGGGACATTGGTCCATGGAGGCTTTGATCTTCCCTGGTTTCAAATTTATCTTTGGGCCTTCCGTGCATCACAAACTATCAAATGGTTTAGAAAGCCTTCATTTGAGACCCCTCAATGGTTATGTATGGAAGCTGCTTTAATAACTGGGGAAGTTCCAACCAACTTCATTTTTAACAATCTACCATGGAATCTTAGGCATCACTTAACTATAGGTCCTTCTGTTCATTATTGGTATAAACTTCACAAATGGCTGGGTTTTAATCCTAGACCCTTTCTTTATACTCCTCTCTGGGAGAACCTTAGTATTACCCTTGATGGATGGCCACTGTTTTACCACACTTGAAAACTTAAGGGTATCCTTTATTTGGGTAATGTTATGGCTCAAGATTCATTAGTACTGAATTCCTACACTTGTTTACAGGCTCACTGGGATCTCCTTAGACAAGATTTTTGGAATGTTCTGCAATTACAGGAAGCTACCTCTAGTTTAATCTGTTCTCAAGTTAATCAGTCTAGTACTTCACTATCTATCCTGACCTAGCTGAAATGTAAAACTGGAAGAGTTGGTTTGATATATAAGTGTATCAAACTATCACTTCCTGATCAATCTTTATCTGCTAAAACCAAATGGGAAAAGGTGTTACAAATTGTTATACCACCATCACAATAGGAAAAATGTTTGTCCTTCTGCCATTATACATTTAAAGATACCTGTAGTATGCGTATCCAATAGAAAATACTTCATTTTTGGTACAGGAGTCGGGATCCCTTCTACTCTTTTTTATTTAAAATTATTGCCTAATGATAATTGTTGGCATTGTAATGAACCTGGGGGTAATCGACATCATATTTTATGGTTCTGTAAATGTAGCTATCCTTTTTGACAAAAGGTCCATCGCTTAGCAATAGACGTTCTTGGCTGTAACATCCCATCTGAAGCTGCCCTGTTTTTCCTTAGTGTTACAGAATATGACCACCATCTTTCTGGATCTCAACATAGATGGTTGGCTATACTGTTAATGCAGGTTAAACAACTTTTATTGATTAAATGGAGATCTTCTGTGCTACCCTCCTTTGATGACCTTCATTCTAGTCTATCACAGGCATCTTCTTTTGACTGCCTTGCCCGTATGTCCTAAGGTAACCTTGAACAATACAGAACCTGCTGGCAACCATATCTGGATTATTTAAAATCTTTTAATTCTGGGTTTCCAGGTCTCCAGTGTAATGTCCAGCTCTATACTTTGTTTTTCCAAGTATTATTGCATATTAGAATCTCTCCCCTTTTATATTTTATATTATCTGTTATTGTTAATTCTGTTTAAATGACCATCTAGGCAGCAATTCTATGTCATGTTGGTCTAGTTTTGTTGCTTTTATATTTAGCTAGCAACTTGTTGCATCTTTTAACTGGAATCAGAGCCTTTTGTTCATGGATTTGTATGTTGTGTATTGTTACTTCATACGTCACTTAACTAGCTGCACATGGTTGTTGTATTGTTGTACTGTTGTTTCAAAAATAATAATAAAAAGATAATCTGCAAAAATTAAAAAATAAAAATGGAAATAAAAATGAAGCACAGGCAACAACGAAGAATGAGTCTGGGGGAATCTAAGAAAATTGATAGATACTGTCAGCAACCTTCAATTTTCAGTGGTCTGCAGCAGAAATGTTATTGCATATGATATTTCTATAGTCATGGATGGGCAAGTGTGTACGAAGTGTAATGATCCTTTTTTGCCTCCATGGTTAGACTATTTTTGACTATATAGAAGACCACACTTTGGTATTACCTTTACTCTCAAGCTTGTAAATGTATTCCTTCATTATTATAATTAAGCCATACTATAACACTAGGTTCATTTTCAAGGACAGTACCATCCAGATAAGTGATGGTAATGGGACAGCACTGAGATTTAGGTTTATGCTGACAACAGATGATTGGGTACTCTTAGGACGCATGCTATGGTTATGTTAAGTGGTCACTGAAAACAATTGTTTGCAGTGGCATTTTATACTGCTGCAGCCTTCAAAAGACTTAAATTGATGCAATATATCTTTGATATATTCTTACCATATCCTCCACTGTAGAATTCCCATGATTGTTTTTAATTAAGGATGGCTGTGAATCTATCTCCTTGTGTTAGTTTCATAGATAGAAATCATCATGTATTAAATAGATGAGGCATTATACTGTATTTATTGTCTTGCTTTTTACTATATTTTAAATTACAATATTACTGTTGCAACAGTTATTTTAACTATATGCACAAATAAAATACTCTAGACTCTTGAATTGAGATTGAATATGCTGTCAACACTTCCAGATATACCAGGATTTTATGATGTTTGGCTGGAAAGGAAAATAAAGATATCATACTGTAGGTTCATCACTGAGGTAATCTGCATTTTGATTACCAAAGCAGAAACACATGTAACCGACCCCCAGTCATCGAGTGCTATGGGGCACTCCACCATGGGAGGGGGGGGCCAGTCAGTGTCTCTTAAGATCTATTATGTGACTGTGGGCACACAGGAAATGGATGTTAATTCAACCCACAGTCTACCTTTAAATAACTCATTGCGCACAAATCTTCCTGGGAGTAAACAGTACACGGATTCAATTGGGCTGAAGCACACCAGAACCCCAAAGGGGCACTAATGCTAAATATTTTTATCAATACATCCTTCAACCATAAGAACACTCCTTCTTGTGGAGCCTCCACAACCTCTACCCCTCTTGGCTATTTAGGGGAAGAAAGTTTGACATGTGCAAGCAAGGATGAGAGGAGAAAATGAGAAGTCACATACATGTGTGGTGTACTGGGAGAGATGAAAGACCATAGAAGAAGATGTATTGTTGTAAAAGGTAAGAAAAAATGTAATAAAAACAGATACAGAGGTTAAAGGATGGGTTATAGTGCAGTTGGTAGTTTATTTTTACAATACCAACATAGCTGTGAGAATTTTTTTTTTAGTCTCTGGGAGGCATGGATATCTGGTTTCACTTTTCCTTGTTGCTAGAAATGTGCTTGTTATGTCAGTTGTCACCCACTAAGGACATGGGTTGGGAACTCTCTCAGGCGATCAGAACACAGCAGATTCATTACTTATTTTATAATACATCCTTGAAAACCACTACTTGGGTAAGAGTAGTCTCACTTGCATTTTTATGATATAAGAACAGTAAACTGAAGTTAAGCAGTTCTGGCTTCCTAGGAATGTAAAGTGAGACCACGCTTACAACCGTAAAAGTGATCTCAAGTACATATTAATACATTTTTGATCAAAGTATCTGCTTCATTTTTAGATCTAATTATATAGCATGATATATTGTTCTGTTAATTATTTTGTATGATATATAATTTGTTTATTTTTCATTATTTTTGTAATATCCTTCCTCCACATCACACCTGAAAATGAGCTCAGTGTACCATCCTGGCGAAACTTATTAATAAATTATCAAACAAGTGCATCAATGAAAATCTGTAATCCTTCCACTTGTGTTTTAGCTCAGCTTACTGAAAGTAAGGGGATCTAGGGGGTGTGGCTTGGCCAAGTTCAATGGCGGTTGAGTTTTAATCTAGTTTCAGATGGGCACCTGCTTTAAATGGTAAACAAATCTATATTTCTGCACTACAGCTAAAAGAAAAACCTGCAGCATCCAAGGAAGACCTCATGGCCACACAGCATACTCAAAAATAGCAGACAACAATTTCCTATAAGGGCTTCTGCTTGGATGGTTATGGCAAAGCCAGCAAGTTCATACTAAGAGTTCATTGTAAGATAATATACTGTAGATGTACAGAAGGCTTGAAAGCCCATACATATACATCTCTTACCATAGCAGGATAATTTCCTTCCCCCAAAATAAAGTAGGAAATCATCAAATTTAGTCTTGATGTTATTGAAGGAGTCAATTTCTACAATATCCTTTGGTAGAGTATTCCACAAGGGAATAAGTCTTTGAGTGAAAAAAATTCTTCTCATCTGACTTTTGGGGTTAGTAAGTCTAAGTTGAAAACTATGGCTTCTAAGGAAGATATCCCTTTGGACACAGACTAGGCCTAGATCTGCTAATAAGGATTGATCCCTGACAATATTATACATAAGTAGAAGGTCTCCTCTTTGTCTCCTAAGTTCTAAGGTGTAAAGATTAAGACAACGTAATCTTGTATCATACTCAACTTTGTGAAGGCCATCAACCATTTTAGTGATTCTCCTTTGGACTCCCTCAGTTATTTTAATATTTTTGCATAAGAAGGGGCTCCACAATGGGGAACAATTGTCCAAGACTAGCAGTACATATGCTTTATATAACGGGATTAAACAAGCCCTATTGCTTGAGGTAACTGATTGTCTAAAACAGCTAATTTTATTTGCCTTTTTAGTTAATTCTGTACAATGTAAGCTAAACTTGAAGTCATTAGATACAATCACTCTCAAATCCTCTTTGTTATCAACAGACTTCAGGGGTTTACTTGATAATTTTTTAATTGTAGCAGGGGTTGTCAATTCCTAAGTGTAAGACAACACTTTTGTCAAGATTGAACATCATACCATTTCTTTCTGCCCAACCCTCCATGGCTAAGAGGTCATTGCTAAGTTTATGATACCCTTCCTTGCAGCTAACATCCACTGCTATTTTAGTGTCATCAGCAAATTTAATGATGTAGCACTGCAGACCTTTGTCCAAGTCTGAGACAAAGAGAGAGAACAGGGAGGGGCCCAATATCGACCCCTGAGGCACCCCACTCATCACCCCATCTGAAAGAAAGCCTCTAATTCTTACAACCTGCTCTCTATCCCTTAACCATTCATTGACCCATCTAATGATGGTTATGTTAATCTCAAGTCTTAACATTTTCTCAACCAGGGTTAGATGGGGGACCTTATCAAAGGCTTTAAAGAGGTCAAGAAATACAATATCAACTAATTTTTTTATCGTCTAACAGGGCACTTGCAGATTCATAAAAGCTCAAATTAGCAGTCAAACATGACCTATGAGTTTTAAAACAATGTTTGGATTTATCAATAATGCCTTATGACTCCAAATCAGCATCTAATTTATCCTTGATAATGGACTCCATCACTTTTCCCATGATACAGGTCAAACTAATTTATCTGTAGTTTTCAGTATTACCATGATCCCCTTTTTATAAATTGGCACCACCACTGCTCTGTTCCAGTCACTTGGCACCTCACCACAACCTAGTGACTTATTATACAGTGTGTACATTGGCTCTACTAATTATAATTTAATAGCCTTCAGGACCCGGGGGTGAAGTGAATCAGGGTCAAGGGAGGTGAAGTTGAAGAGCACTGCAGCAAATTGCCCCTGACCTTCTTCTTCTAGCAGTGAAACATATTCTCCAGATACTTTTGGATGCTTTTCAAGATTTATTAGAATAATCCTTTCTATAAACCTGCAGCTTGTTTAATACAGAATGGCAGAACAAGACCCAACAATGAAAGGAGTATTGACAGCTTTATTTCAGAGCCCAAACTAACAAAAACAGTCCAAGACTTAAAAAGCTAAAACTAAAATGAACATCTCTTCAGGTACAAAAGAAGCTATAAAGGAGCATGAATCCTACCTGGCAAAATATAGCTCTATAAAGGCAATACTTACTGAGTTGGTCTCCAATGTTAAATCCATCAGATCATCACTGGATACTTTATTGCAATGACTTACTGAGGCAGAAGCTTGAATAAGTTTGATTGAGGATATTGTGCAAAAGGAAGACAAGAAAAATAATCTCCTTAAGAAGAAAAATGCAAAAAATGGAGGAAAACATTGATGACCAAGAAAATAGGTCATGCAGATATAATTAATAATAGGAATACCAGAAGATGCAGAACACCCAGATGTTATTAAATTTATTAATGCCTTACTCTATCAAATAGCTGGCCCACCAGAATCAGGACACTTTTATTTGATTGAGAGAGCACATAGGGCCCTTCAGCCTAAGCCCAAGCCTGAGAAGAGACCTAGAGCATTAATATGCAGGCTACTAAATTTCCAAGGCAAAATTAAAATTCAACGTGCTGCAAGAGCTCAACCAGCCCTATATTAGCAGCAACACAAAGTCTATATTTTCAACAATGTGAGTCAGTATAATGATATTTAAAAAAAAGTCTGCACAAAGGGGGAGTCAAATTCAGAATGCAGTTTTCAGCAAAGCTAATCATTTCTCTACTACATGGAAATTTCCCTTTAAATCTACTGAATCTGCTAATCAACATTTACCGGGCTTGCTGCCAGACATATTTAAGAAACAAATACAGAAGGTTTCAGTCTCTGATGTTATGGATCATTGACTACATGGAAGGGGTATTAATATTGTTTGAAGTTATCCTGAAAATAGAAGGATTTGATAGAAGAGACCTTGCTCAAGAGACAATGAATAGCTTACTGTGACTTTTAGCAAAACCAAGCATTCCTGTATCCTGCTTGTAAGAAAAATTATTTTATCATGTATATTATTCATAATCATGGACAGTCTGGAATTGATAGAGACCATTAAATCATTTGATTAGTTTTATTTTAATTTGGTTTCTTGTTTAAAATAGATACTAGTTAATAGTTAATTTAAACATATGATTAAAAAACAGCGCTGATACAAGACATGGTAATAATAGTATATTAATGTTGCACAGTTATTTACTTCTCACACATTTGAGTTGACATTAGAGGACAGTATCCATTTTGTAATATCGCTTGTAAAAAGCTCTTGTGAGTGTCTTCTCTTTTTAATATTTTACATGACACCTAGTTTTTTTTATTATCGTATATGCAGTTTAGTTCTCTAATAGTGGTAATTTGCTGACAGAGAGCTTTCTCCATGATGGTAAATAAGGCTTTTCATATAAATCATTTTTGTTCAGCTTGCTTGCTCTCAGAAGTAATGCTAAAAGTTTGGTATTGTTATTTTACTTCTTTAAGAGCATTGTAATATGGATGTTTTTGGATCGGTTTTGTAACATGGAAATATGACATACAATAGAGTTGTAGAGTTTCCACTGGGAGGACAGGATTTTTTTTCTTTAAGAGATTATGAGTAATTATCATGTTTTTGGATAAGTGTATTAAACAGTTGCTGTTTTTGTTTTGGCACAGATAGGGGTGGTCCACTAAGCTGAGGGATACATGATTTTAATTTTTTCTGGGATACTACCATGGTTTGCATTAATTTGGTAGTTTGATGAATGCAAGGTTGATTTGTGGCATTTAATGGGAAGCTTTGCTTTTTTTTGGACATGAGTAGATAATGGGAAATGGCTTTGGCCAAAATGAACTACCCGAGTTCGAAGAAATTTATAAGGTGCTTTGGTAGTAGTCTGTTTTTTTTTGTTTGTTTGTTTTTTGTTTTTTGATATTGCAATATCTAGACATGTTCAGTTGCATTGGTAGGGACTTATTTGAGATGCAGTGATTTGTAGGACATTAAAGCAATTATAGCAGCCATGATAAGGCAATCAGTGTTTTTTTTTTGCATTAGAATAAACAACAGCTTGATTGCTTTGCAGATGATAATGGTTGGATTTAGAAATAAGGTAGAAGGATAAAAGTTAATTTACATATACTGTATGAAGGGGTTAATTTTGCCATGTTCTCCTTGTGATCCTTCGAATAATGCTAACGTGGTCATGAGGTAGAGTGGGGGGGTGGATTATTATAAATATGGTTGTGGCATAGTTTATTAGTGGTGTTAGAGGAATAGTTTTTGGGTTTCCCTTACTTCAATCTAATTTTCAGACTACAATAACATATCTAATACTGGAGAATGATTTTTTATTTTTACTTTATTACAGGAATAGACAGCGTTAGTATTTCCAATATGTTACAAATGTACATCATATTTTTCAGTAAAGAGATTGAATTCTGCTGCTTAAATTATAAAAAATTAAGATTGGACACTCCGACAGTTTATTTATTTCAGTTTGGGATTAATACCTTTGAGTCAAGGACTCATTTTCAAAGGTTCCAATCAGTGGTGGACAACCATTACAGATAGTACAAAATATACAGAATAACAGGGAACAATTTACATAGGCAAGTACATTGCAATTATATACAACTTATTACAGTGGTGCCAGACAAAGTATTAGGAAAGAAGAGGAGGGTAGTACTCAGTCTTAGTGTTCACAGGATGGTAGATCAACCAAAAAAGACAGAGAGGATAGGGTGATCAGCCAAGATTGGGCCTCATCAAAGGAGGGTGGGTGATGGAAGGGTGATCAGACAACAGAGGACATCATCTGGGTGAAGTGTACAGGGGAATATAGTAGGAGGGTAAGCAGTAAGAGGGGTACAGGAGACAGGGGTAAGGTAGAGGGTAAAAATAGGGAGACTGAGGAGCAGTTTCAATAGCGCAGGCAGGTACAGGTTTTGGCTGTGTTAAGAAAGGATCTGAGCCCAGATTTGAAAGTACCAATCTTGGGTGTATCAGTGAAGTCAGCTAGTAGCTCATTGTACCATTTCAGTCCTTGGTACAAGATGGAATTCTGGTCAAGCTTAGTCCATTTAAAAGGGATCACCAGCCTGTCAGTGGACACATTTCTGGTTGATTTAGTTGGCGCTGCCAGTTTAAAGAGGCTGCCTAGAGAGGGGGACGTTAACCCAAGAAGCACTTTTTTTAGAAGTAGGCAGGTTTGGTATTGTACTCTAAGATGGAGTGGAAGCCACCCAGTTTCAGTGTAGATTGAGCAGGTGTGGGTGTCAAGAGAGGCCCCCTATGTTAGGCAGCAGGCCTTATTAAGGAGTGTGCTAACCCTGTTAAGGGCAGTCTTTGTGCCAGCCCCATAGATAGGCAGCCCATAGTTGGTGGACAACAGTACTGAACTGCTGGTAGCAAGTTTGAGAGCATCTGGAGACATTGAGTGCCTGTGATGGAAGAGGACACCAAGCTTTATGTTTGCTGACTTCACTACAGAGTCTATGTGGCTTGAGAAGGTGAGTGTGTCATCCAAGGTGATGCTGAGGTACTTGAACTTTGTTACTTGTTCTAGTGTCTCGCCCTTGTGGTTGTGTATGAGCAGGGGTTGATATTTCTTCTTATTTTGTTAGGTAGAGAGAAGCAGACTCTTAGTTTTTTTGTGGTTTAAAAGTATTTTGTTTTGTTTGAAACAGGATTCAAGTTTGAGGAAGCTGCTTTTGAGCTGAGATGTAATGGAGTAGTAGTCTTTACCAGCAACCAATATAACTGCATCATCCGCATACAGTATGGTACATGCTGAGCATACAGATGGGGCTGGGTTGATGAAAAGACTGAAGAGGAGAGGTCCGAGAATGGAACCCTCTGGAACATCAAGGGACACATCCTTAAATGCTGACAGAGTATCTCCAATTTTGACATGTTGTGATCTGTTGGAGAGGTAGCTGCCAAACTATAGTACTGCGTCAGGGGATAGACCTGTTGACTGAAGGCAGCTCAAGAGGAGGTTGTGATTCACAGTCAAAGGCCTTTGTAAGATCAATGAAAACTGAATCCACTGCCTGACCACTATCTAAGGCATTGTATAACTGGGATGAGTAATCCACAAGGGCAGTTAGTGTGAAATGTTTTTTATGGAAGCTATGTTGCCATGTGCAGAGTAGGTTATAGTTATCAAGGTACTCTGTTAGCTGCTCCAAGAGCATCCTTTCAAGTACTTTAGAGAGTGGGGGTAGGGTGGATATTTGTCTGTAGTTGGATGTTAGGGTTTTGTCCACGGCTTTGAAAACAGGTGTGACAATGGTTGATTTCCATGCGTTCAGAAACACACCTGATTTTAGAGAGGCATTAAACACCACGGTAAGAGGACTGGCAAGTTCATTCAGAAGCAGACCAAAAAGCTTCATGTTGACACAATCCGTTCCCATCTTGGTCTTACCTAGGGCCCAATTAATGTGCTTGATTGTTTCGGACTTGGTGACTCGTCTAAAATAGAAGAGTGGCAGATGCTCCCCTGGAGGATTTTATGGGGCGGTATGGTGCTGGTGATCCATTAAGTCCTTAAGGTATTCACCAGGGAGTACGCCAGAAAGGTCTGTAAATGCATTGTTGAGCTCATTTGCCATTTCAGTTAAATATAATTAATGAGAAGATTAAGCAGGAACAGTGGTTTATTCTATAATAATGTGGAATGTGAAAGGTGCAAATTCTCCCATAAAAAGAATTAAAATATTGACACATCTTACTAGATTTAATGCATCAGTGGAATTCTTACAAGAGACCCACATGTTTACATTGGATTTGAATTCCTTAAGATGTCTTTGGCTGGGTCAGGTATATGGAACAGGTACGGATAAAAAAAGAGCAGGAATGGCTATTTTATTTGATAAAAGAACTGATTTTAAAGCCTATCAAATAATTACTGATTCCAGTTCCAGATATATAATAGTTCATGGAATATCAGAGCACACAGAAATATTACTAGCATTTTTTTGTGGTCCTAATAAGGATGATTCACTGATATTTACAAATTTCTCACTCCATTTTACCAAGTGGCCAGACATGACATGTATTTTATCAGGAGACTGGAATACTATACTTTACACAAATATGGATAAATCAAGATCCTCTATCTTTTTAATTAGTCCTAACCAATGGGCTTTGTTTGCAATGATGAATTATCATGCCTTAGTAGACCCTTGGATGACACTACATCCTTCCTCAAAGGCATTTCTATTCCAACCCTCTTAAAACTCACTCAAGAATTGATTTTGTTTTCTTTTAAGTCATATATTATTACCTCGGTAAGTGCATGCAGAAATATTGTCTACAGTAATTTCAGACCATTCTCCAGTCCAACCAAAATTTAAATTAGAAATAATACACAGGTAGATAAAGTATGGAGAATGAATGACAGTCTTATAAACAGTACACAAGTAATTTCCAATTTACAACAATTTACCCTGCATTTTTTTTCAAGAAAAATTGGGTTCAGTAGACTAGTAACTATTTGGTTAGCCTATAAATGTGCAATTAGAGGAGAAATTATCTGAATAGCATCAAAAATAGAAAAAAAGAAAAGCAAAGCCAATCTCAGGAGCTTCTTAATTTGACAAGGTCTCTGGAATCTCAATTAGTTTTAAAATATTCAGAACAATTAGCTTTGCAGCTGATGGTGGTTTGCAAAAAATATCATGAGCTACATAGATCACAGACTGAGTTGGCAATGCTAAAATCTAAATTTAAATATGTTTCTATAGGAGAGAAGGCAGGCAAATTATTAGCAAGGCATTTTAAGAAACGAGAAGCATCACGCACTGTAAAACATCTTTACGGTGTAGATGCTCTGCAGCTTATTACACATCCAAGAGCAATAGCAGAAGAATTTAAAAAAATTATATGATTTTATATGGGATTGGTGACCAAAATAATAATCATATTTTAACAGAAAAATGTTTAGACAATTGTTCTGTACCTAAACTGTCACAAGAAGATAAGGAATGTTTAGCACAGCCTTTGGCCATATCAGAGTTGCAACAAGCTTTACAACAAATGAAAAATAAAAGCTCCACTTCCAGATGGGCTTACTGTTAGATTTTATAAAACCTTTGCTTAAGAAGCACTGTCCGGTTATTACAAGTTTATGAGGAGGCATATTAGCAAGGGGATCTAAATGCTTCTTTTCAGGAATCCTTTTTTGCGGTATTAGCCAAACCTGGAAAAGACCCTCCAAAAGTGTTGAATTATAGGCCTATTTTTTTACTACATGTTGATTTAAAAATTCTAACCAGTGCTTTAGCTAACAGACTTTAATAGGTTTGGCTAACACTGATTGGTGCCGAACCAGTTGGGTTCATGACTGGCAGGCATTCCACAGACCATTTTTGGAAACTTTAGCACATTATTTCTGCATCTGGGGAGGCCAAACACCCAGCTATGTTGGCCTCCCTTGATGCAGAAAAAGTGCTTGATTGAGTATCATGGGCTTATTTATTTAAAATGTTTGAAAAATGTAATCCTCCTAGCAAACTTATTCATTGGATAAGATTGATATGTTCTCACCCCACTGCTATGGTAGCATGTAACAAAGTTCTTTCATTCCCTTTTCCCCTACCTAATGGCAGATGTCAAGGTTGTCCACTTTCTCCCTTTTTATTTAATTTATATTTAGAACCCCTAACCAGGTGCTTTAATAATTTTTCTTGAATTTTTGGTATTCCATTAGGACACAAACAATTTAAAATATCAGCATCTGTGGATGATATTCTTTTCCACTTAAGTAGTCCAAACACATCTTTAAGGGTAGCACTCAAAGAAATCAAGGAATTTGGTTCAGTTCTCATTACCAACTTAACATAGAAAAACTACAAATATTACCATTGAATCACTATGTCAAGAAATCTGATTTTCTGGGTTGGGGATTTACATGGCTAACCAAAGACCTGATCTAATTAGGTATTTAAATAATCACTTCTATTAATAAAATTTTTCATAGCAACTTTATAGAACCAATATGTTTCCTAAAAGTGGATTTAGGACAGTGACATAATTTACCTTTTTCTCCTTGGGGAAGGATTACTATGATAAGAATGAACCTTTTACAGAAAATATTGTATCCGATGATAATGTTATCTATTAAATTACCCATTAGCTGGTTTCAGATTTTATTTGGTGAGGCCATTAACCTCGATTAAGTTATTCTCATTTGATGGTTCCAAAAATGAATGGAGGCCTTGGTGCTTATGATTTCCTTGTTTATTACCATGCTACACAAGCTGCTAAATATGTTGGATGGTTCTCATTTGAGAAATATAAAAGAGTATTGTCCTATATCCCTCAATGGCTTACTACAGAAGAACATGACCTGTGTATTTTAAGCATGGTCTCTTTGAGGGTTTTGTTATGTATTAAATTTAAGACTTTGCCTAACTTTTTGAAACATACTCCTATTGGTGTTTCTTCTTCAATATTAAGTCAATTTAAAAAAAATATGGAGAATGTGCTTGTTAACCCATGGGAACCCATGGAAACAACCAATTTGGTTGGTCTGAATTGTAGAATACAAGGAAAACATTATCAAACTCAATCTGGCCAAATAAGGGGCTTGCAACTTCAAATCAATTTATATGGGATAATGGATTGGTTCCATTTGTCATTCTTTCCCAAATTTATAATCTACGAAAGAAGGACTACCTGACATATCTTCAGCTCTGATATTTACTATATTCAAAATTAGGGCATTCCAAATCAAAATCTTCCCAATCCTATTTTTTAGAGACTTTAGGGGAATTAAACATGGAACTCCGGGCTATATCCAAACTTTATAAAACCATCCAGCAAGATAGAGTTAATAAACAAAAAACAATGTTTAATTATTGGTCAAAAGTTTTAGATCAACCAGTCACAGAGATCCAGTGGAAATATATCTGGCAAAATACATATCAATATATTCCATTTGATGGGCACAAATATACACAAGTTAAAATAATACTAGGGATGTGCAGACTCCGAATATCATTTCCCAAAAAACACAAATAATGAACTATTCATCCCCTATTTGGAAAACACACACAAAAAAACAAGAGTCCACCCTTCCTCCCTAGCTCAGATCTGGCAATTAAACAGAGAATCCCCCCCCCCCAGTTAGCATCCAAAGTCCCTTCCTCCCCAACCACATTTTCAAATGTTATATTTGTAAAAAAAAATTAATAAATTACTACAATGGGTTACCAGCACAATCTGCCTACCTCCATGGCTAGCCGCCAAGTTTCAAGACTGTGTCCCCCCCCGCAGTAGCTAGTAGCAGCCCTGCACCTCCCCCTAACCCTGCACCTAACCATAAATTAAAACAGAAGGCAACCAGCACAGCCTGCCCTCCTCCATGGCTGGCTGCCTTCTTGTGAATGAAGCCACTCACACATGTGCTTACTCGCATAGTAAAACCAGCTGATCATGTGATGGGGAAGGGGGGTTCTGTAGTTAATTCCTGGATCTAGGATAGGGAGGTGGGTGGGTGGGGACATTGTTTTTTTTACATTTTCATAAAAGACCTGAATAATGAATATTCTGCCAAATATTCAGATGTATGGGCAACAAATACTGAATATTTGGCCAAATATTTGGTAATGGTATTTGCACAGCCCTAAATAATACATGCAGTTTATAATACACCTGAACAATTATACAAGTGGGGAATTTTAAATTCACAAAACTATATTGGATGCATTTCTGAAGTAGGATCACTGTTATGTATTCTATGGGAGTGTCCAAAAGCTGAATCATTATGGAATACAATAATTGAGAATTTAGATCTGGCTTTGAGACTTTCTTCTGATTTTACAGTTATAAATTGTATTTTAGGGATGGACATTCAAGATCTGATGGGAAATAAGCGTTATTGTTTTTGTTTAATTTCTCTGGTCACAAAAAAGATCATTCTATGTCATTGGTTTGATCAACTGAATGGTACAAAGAAATTTCTCAAATACTATGTATTTTACACAGGTAAGCATCTACTCAGAATGCTTTTTTTGCTCTTTTCTCAAAGACTGGGGTCCATAGAAACTTGGCTGTCCAATCTTATCAGTCAATAGTTATGTTTACATTAATTGGGCAGATAACATTATTGATTTATTGTCACCCCATATCTATTTACTATTTATTTATTAGGTTGCAGTAAATTATCTATGGGAAGGGAAGGATGGGTGAGGGTTGGGGGATTGTATAAAGGGAATTTATTATTCACATAATCTGTATTGTCACAACAGATGCTTTTTTCTGGATATCATATCATTTAAAAGTTAATAAAGTGAATTTAATTTAAAAAAGTGAAACCTTAAAAAAAATCAGTGGGACCTTCCAAATCCTCAGCACCTATGGAGGGAAGAATTTGGGCCTAAAGCATGGCTGCAATGGGCACATCCACCATTAGAAACAACCCACCATCAGAATCTATATCTGCTGTTTTTGGAATGATTTTAAACCTGCAAAAATGAAATGAAAGCAGGTTTCACTAATCTACAGCAACTGCCAACATGTTGCACCTATAGAATATTGTCTCAGGCTCACAGAAACTACCACCGCACATGCCATGAGGTTAGACAAAGCAGTAAAGAGGATAAGTGATCTTGAAGACCTCATGGTGGATTTGTCTTGGGAGTGGAGAGAAATAAAAGAAAATGTCCCTGCCCTCCTAGAAAAAGTAGATGATTTCGAGAATAGATTCCATAGATCCAATCTACGGCTGATCGGTCTACTGAAGGAGCTTGAGGGCAAGAGTTCTGATAAAGAAGTACAAAAATGTCTCATGTGTAAATTTAGTCTACCCACGGAAGCAGCAAATTTCAAGGTGGAAAGAGCTCATTGAGTCAGACCTAATCCCAAGCTAGGGGATCCTCCTAAGCACTTTCTTATTAAGGGCCAGATATTCAAAACTGTGACCCGGGGCAAAATTAGCACTGTCTGGTGGGCAAAAAGTGCCCGGAGCAAAACCAGAGCTATATTCAAAAGTAAAGGCCCGGTGCAAAACCAGCTGAATACTGCAAGCCAAGGAAGCCGGGCAAAGAGGCCGAGAAGTGCAGGGAAAATGTTGCCTGGGAGCAAGACAGCACTGAACATAGCAGATAAGAAAGCACTGAAAATAGCAATCAGACAGAGGCAGTGCAAACCCCCACATAAACAAAGTGTCAGAGGTGTAAGCAGCTGTCCAGGAACACAGGCAAGCAAATCAGTGCTGCCAGACATAACTGCAGTGCTAGTGAAAGGCATGGAATAACCAGAACCCACAAGCGAAACCAGAATACCACAGAACACTGTCAAATCCCGACTCCCCCCCAAAAAGACACAGGACACAGGAATGTCAAGCATAACATATTATAATTCAAAAAGGGAACAAGTAAGGCAACAAGAAAACAGAAACAGAAAAACGAGTCAAAACACAGCAGAATACAGCATGCAAAAATGGGGTACAAGAAAAACACAATGAAAGGGAAAAGGGCAAGGCTAACAAAAGGACTGCAAACAATGGGGAAAAGTGTAACACTATATAAACTGCTATTGTGAAAACTATGTACAGTGCAATGGGGAAAGAATGTGGAAGGGGTTGGTGGAAATGAGGAAACTTATACAGAGGCCAGGGAGAGGGAGTCGGATACCCATAGGGCATCACAGACTGGCAATGGAAAGGATAGAAATAGTCCCAGAGGGAAAAGGGGAAACATAAATGTTAAGCAAATGGGGGAGATGCAACATATTGCAGACATGAGGGAGGAGAGCATGATTGGAGAGAAACTGGGGAGACAAGGAGGGTGGGAGAGGGCCTCCTTCAGCAGAGGTCAGTACCAAGGATGGGGCCCTAGCTAGGGGACCCACAGAGAGCCTCTGGAGGCAGGGGTACTATTACAAGGGGGGAGGATGGCGGTGTGGGGGAAGGGGAAACCATCAGGGCCAGGATAAATGTTTCGGATAAGAGAGGGTTAAAGGGGACACCTATTCAGAGGGGTTTGAGTTAAGTGGGCAAAATAACGAGGGAGGCAGAAAGGGGAGGGTGACAAGGGGGTCTCTAATAAGGCAGGAAGACTCCCATGGAATTGAGATCATGAATAAAGGGGGATGGGGGCTGAGAGGCATAGTGGGTAAACATAAGGATGATGGCGGTGTTAAGGTTCTGTTATTGGGAGACTGATGATTAGGGGTATCAGTTGGAGGGACAGGGTGGTGGATGCCATAGCCAGGTGAAGGTAGTGAGTATCTCTGGGCTGACAGTGCACAGAGCAAAGTTCATGATGTATGAAATGGTTAGGGATTGTGGAGGGAAACCGGATTTCCTGGTGCATTTGGAACTAATGATCTAGAGGGAAATAGCGTTTTGGAAATCTAAGCAAGGTTCCAAGAACTTGCCAGAGTCTGTTGGGATAATGGATGCAACATTTCCTTTTCAGAGATATTGCCAGTACCAAAGGCCTCAGTGGAGAAAAAAAAGAAGCTCACAGAGGTGAATGACTGGCTCAGGAAGTAGGGTGAAGAGAGTGGTTTGGGGGTGTTAGGGAACTGGAAAGGAGTTTGGGAGGATAAGGGACTATATGCAGGACAGGCTTCATCTTGCCCCATTAGGGAAGGAAGTCTTAAACAGGGATGGCTGACTACATTCAAGAAAGGTTGGGTTTAAACTTGTGAGGGAGGAAGGGATAGGGAGGGCTGAGAAGCCCTCCTCCAGATGAGGGAGTAGCCTCAAGCCCAGGAGGGAAACAGACTGGGGTGGAGGTTTTAGGAGGAGCAGAGGGAGGATGGAGTATAAGGAATCTGGGAGGGGTTCGACAAAGAGGATCGGGGATAAGGGGTGGGAGTTGGTGTTAGTAAATGCCAGGAGCTTGGGAAACAAGTTGCCAGAGTTCCAGGCCATGATGTTCGAGGGGGGGTGGATGTGGCGCCGGCCATAGAGACGTGGGCCAACAAAAACCATGACTGGGATCTAAACATGCGGGGGTACACTATGCTTAGGAAGGATAGAAAGGAGGGCAGAGGGGGTGGAGTGGCTATGTTCAGTAGAGATGACATAGAAATTGCTAGGGTAGAAGAGGCAGAGGGAAATGTGGAGGCCTTATGGGTCACCTTACGATCCCCAGCAGGAGATAAGGTCAATCTGGGTGTGGTATATAGGCCCACCGGGATGAGTGATGTTCTAGAGGATGGATTGCTGGACAACAT
This sequence comes from Neoceratodus forsteri, assembly GCA_016271365.2. Classification (NCBI taxonomy): domain Eukaryota; kingdom Metazoa; phylum Chordata; order Ceratodontiformes; family Ceratodontidae; genus Neoceratodus; species Neoceratodus forsteri. The sequence goes on along the minus strand of CM057455.1, from coordinate 1,780,530,868 downwards.
CATTGCCCAGTGTGGACCAAAAGGGGAAGGAGTGGTGTTGATGGGGGACCTTAATATGCCAGGTACAAACTGGGGAACCATGTCCTCTAAGGTAGCCAAGGAGCAGGGGCTGCTGGACGGCTTCCAGGATGTGTTCTTAACACAGCATGTGATGGAGCCCACAAGGGAGGGGCATGTCCTGGACGTGGTTCAGGCAGATGGGGATCTGGTAAGGGACCTGGTTGTAGAGGATCCCCTGACTGGGAGCGACCACAATACTGTCTGGTTTCAAACAAGCATGGGGGGGGAGATCTAGGACACTGGCAGTGGACTTCAGGGGGCAGACTTTGTGGGCATGGGAAATATTCTCAAGGATCACTTGAAGGGGATTACATCAATGACAAGTGTGGAAAGGAGATGGGAGGTCATAAAATGGGGACTTCATGAGGCAGTCAGGATCTGCGTTAAGTTGAAACATAAGGGAGCAAGGTCACATAAACCATGCTGGTGGTCCAGTGAGGTACAGGTAGCAGTCAGAGAAAAGAAGGCCTACAAAAAATATAAAACAACAAGAGGGATAGGGATAAGAAATGTACCATCTTGCATCTAGAAAAGTCACCCAGATGGTGAGGGAGCAAAGTCCAGTAAAGAGCAGCGGCTGGTACAGGGGATACATGGAGGGGAAAAGGGGTTCTTCTGGTACATTGGGGAGTGGAGAAAAACTAAGGGCCATCTCAGCAGATTGAGATCAGAAGGAGGGTGGGTGGAAGAGGCGAGGGACCAGGCAGAGGTATTTAACAAGTACTTTGCCTCTGTGTTCACTAGGGAGGGGGATGGGCTATCTACAAAGCAAGGCACGAAGGGGATAGTAGCGGCAGTGAGTGGGATCAGAGGAGCAACAGAAATGGAGCAAGAGGGAGGGAGAGGTACCCAAGGGGTGTCACATCTGGATAAGGATAAAAAGGCCAGTAAAGTGGAGGGACGGATGATGCTATCTCCGCCAAAAGGGTGTGGTTAGCCCTCAAGGCCCTAAAGAAAGACAAATCTCCTGGGCCGGATGGCATTCATCCGAGTACTATAGGGAATTGCAGACATACTTGCTGCACTTGGCGGAGCTGTTCAACAGGTCACTTGAGACAGGGGAGGGCACTCAGGGATTGGCGAGAGGCACATGTGGTGCCAATCCATAAAGGGGGGGTCGAGGGAAGTACCAGGTAACTATAGACCCATCAGTTTGACCTCGGTGGTGGGAAAATTAATGGAGAGTATACTAAAGGAACGATTGGGGGTGTACTTGGAGGAGGTGGAGGTCTGGATAGTCGGCAACATGGGTTTGTGCCAGGTAGATCATGTCAAACCAATCTTGTGGAGTTCTATGAATGGGTAACATCAGAACTGGACAGGGGAAAGCCTGTGGATGTATTATTCTTGGACTTCAGCAAGGTGTTTGACTCTGTCCCCCACAATGGTCTAGTGGAGAAACTGATGGGGTCAGGAGTAGGCCCTTTGATGGTCAGATGGATTGAAAACTGGCTAGCTGGATGCACCCAGAGAGTAGTGGTCTGTGGGTAGCTCTTAAACCCTAGAGAGGTTGGTAGTGGGGTACCGCAGGGCTCAGTCCTGGGTCCGATCCTGTTTAATGCATACATATCGGACATCAGGAAGGGTATAGGGTGTGAAATGAGTCTCTTCGTGGATGACTCCAAGATGGGAGCAGTAGTTGAGGGAGAAGAGAGGAGGTTGGCTCTGCAAGGGACCTGGACACCCTGGAAGCTGGGCTCACACATGAAATTAAATTTCAATATCACCAAGTGCAGGTGTTGCATCTTGGTCAGGAAACCTAAACACAGGTACACCCTGGGAGAGAGGCGCTGGAGGCCTCAATAGGGAAAAAGACCTAGGGATTATGGTGGATGCATGTATGAATAACTCTGAGCAGTGCAGGAGAGCTACAAGGCAAACAAGATGTTGGGATGCATCGTAAGGGGATCACCTCTAGGAGCAAGGAAGTGATTCTGCCGCTGTACAATGGACTGGTTAGACCACACCTTGAGTACTGTGTACAGTACTGGAGACCACACTTGAGAGGGACATACAGCTCCTGGAGAGGGTACAAAGGAGGGCAACTAAGATGATACGAGGGCTAGGGATTTGATGTATGAGGACAGACTTGAGGAGCTCTGCCTGTTTTCATTGGAGGAAGGAGAGACAGGGGACATGATTGAGGTCTTCAAGTACCTCAAGGGAATAAATAGGGTAAACATGTAGGGATCTTAGACTAAAGCAGGGAGGTATCACCAGAGGACATGGTTTGAAGTTGGAAGGTGGAAGGGTGAGGGTGGAAGAGGAGGAGATTTTTCACTGAGAGGGTGGTGGACCCTTGGAATGCACTGCCTGGCGAGCTGGTTCAGAGATCCACAGTGGAGGGCTTCAAGAGAGGGTGGGACAGACACAGAAAGTGGATGTATCAGATGATGGCCTGTCCCAGGGGGGTGGGGATGGATGATAGGGGTTTCTGGAGCACAAGGGATGGGAGGGCCTTGGCACCCAACTGAGGATCTAAGGTTCAAGCAGACTCGATAGACCGTAAGGCCTAATCTGCTGGCAAATAGTATGAGAGGGATGTGGACATAGGAAGGAATGGAGGGAAACAGGATGGCAGACAAAGGGCTAGGGACAGTGGGCCTGGGACAGGAAGCAGGAGAACAATAAGAGGTATGACTTAGGGGCGGGCAGGTGCTGGCAGACGGTCATCAAGGATGGCTGCCACCCATCTCACTTTGGCTATCAGTACAGCCTGCTGCTCAATGAGTGTACATTGTTGTCGTACCACCCGCCTCAGCAGATCATCCCGGCTCTCATCCTCCTCTGGATGGGTGGCCCACAGTGATACCTGATGTGGACCTACAGGAGACAGAGGGACCATATCAGGACATGACGATGACACAAAGGCTCCATGTACCACCACACGGTGGACAGCATGCCCCAGCAATCATGCCCATGTGCCAGCACAGAACAAACCACAATGCACACAAACATGTGCCTGCAGGACAAGGCAGTATGTAACAGGCAGCATGCAACACCCCAATGTACATGGATATGCATAGATGGATGCTGAGAAGCATCACACAGTGGAATCCAGCCAGCACAGCGGTGTGCAGACTGTAACAGTGCAAACAGACAGCCACCCTGAGATGCGAGCGACAAGTGGACACTGAATGACATGCACATGGGATGACACATGGTAGGACATGCTGCCCACAGGCACACAGCTATGATACCCAATGCAGATCACACCCCTTGGAGAAGATGCAACAGCCACACCCAGGTGTGTAACCAGACAAGTCTGTCCCATACACCCCCCAACAGTGGCCCACCCTCACTGGTGCATCCCAACAACTGTAGAGACCCAGCCAAACCGCCACCCACTATGCTAGAACACAGCAGCCGTACAAATGATGGCAGGGGGCCCTGAACAGGTGTGTGACTGACATAAGTGCGGAACAGTGGCAAGTCACACAGATAGTGACTCGACATGGACCACAGACAGCAAATGACCACAGAGGATAATGACACTGGCAATAGTACAGTAGTGACTGCAGGACACGTAACCAAGCAGTACACAGACAGAGAAAGTGCCAATGCCCACCTACACCCATGGCCACAACAGAAGGATAATGAGCCCACACTGGGAAACAGCATGGCACAGGGCTGTGCCACCACTCAAGGTGGTAGCACCGTGAAGGTGCACATGCAAGAAGACACACACAAGTGAAACAGGGACACAGGCAGGGCAGTGGTAGGCCAATGATATGCACAGGGCAGTGTCACCCTGGTGGCCAAGGCATGGCAAGGCACACAACCACACGTGTGGGAGCAGCGTCTGCCATAGGATCTGACACCCAGCACGCCATGCCACCACAGAACAACCCCAGCAACACACCTGCATAACCAATACACAAATACCATGCACTGCAGGGACTGAAGGACAGCACCCTGTAGGGGACAATGGCTCCAACAACAGAGCTGGAGTCAACAGGCAGGGGTGTAGCCAGGGTGGGCACAGCTGCACACCATGTGGACACACTGCTATCCCCCCATCATCAGGGTGAGCTACCCCACCCTGGAGTGTAGCCAGATACTATACAAACATACAGCAGGACTGTGTAGGTTGCCACCAGTGGCATAAGAATACCACCCATGAAACACATGACAATGGGCGATGCCCTGCATGGGTAAATACAAAGCCATGCATAGCACCCCACGACACTCACAGACCAGCCCCCAGCCTGTACAGGTGTATGTTCCATGGGAGACAAAGACATTCATAGTGACCAGTTCCCTTAGTGTATACCCCAATGAATGACAACACAGAAAGGTACTACATTGTCCCTGTTAGGCACCATGGACAAAGAAAGCAGTGCAGAGCCAATGTGCTCCCACCCCTCAGAAATAAAATAGCTCACCATGGAGTGCTTGGAGGATGCTTGCCTACACCCATGCCGCAACAGGCACACATGAAATGCACAGCCACAGAGGCCCGTGTGGCACCATAGTCCTAGAGGCTCCCTCCCCAACAGCCCCGTGCATGTCCACCTCGGAGGTCAGACAAGGGCACACAATAACATACCCGTGTCCTCACCACCATGGCATTACACTGGCAGGGAGATACAGGCACCACATGACACTGTGGCCCCCTGTTCGCCATAGTGTGAATAGCCCTGGCAGGCACTAACAACATATCCTGCACAGATACTGACACATTATACATGGTACTATGAATGAGACATGCCATGAGAAGTGGAGAACAGTGTTGCCATGGCAAACAGGACAACAGCAGCAGCAGTAACAGGCAGCAGAACAGGCTGACCCCAGTAATCCCCCACCCCCAGGCATGACGACTGGCTCACGCCATGACACAGACATGCAGCATCCTTCCATTAATGGTGGACATAACAGCAACATGACGCACATGACAGTACAAGGCAGATATCAGTGCACATGGCGGTTATGGCAACAATAGATCAGACATACAGCAAGCCATGTCTCAGGCTTCGCAGCAGAAGGCAAGGCACTGGAGGCAAGGAAGACAACACAAATGCACGCAGCCAAATCACAGCAGGCCTGGATTACCTAGCCAACTGTGCCATGACACCAGACACAGCACTCCAGTGCAGGGGTGTAGCCAGACATTATCATGTTGTACACACAATCCCCAACATTCACACACCCCTTAAAAATAATGTACTCATCAACTACAAATGGTACCCCCTTCCAAAAGGGTAAGATGGTTGTCAGATGATTCCCCTACTCTCTAAAGAGGTTATACATGTATCTGTCTCCTACACAACATCAATTCAAACAGAGACACACCCCAGTGGCCTACAGTGACCCAAATAGTACGGATTAGTTCGTAAACGTTAACAGAAAGGCATATAGGTTGGGACATGCACTCCACGTAACTGTACACAAATGTGTACAGTGAGTATGCCTGCCTACACCCTTGCTCCAGTGCCTGCAGTGGAAAGTCAGACACATAGTAGAAAAGCACAATATCACACAGTACTCATGCAACACACCCCTGCCACCGTCACTGCTGTCCGCCACGTGCTGCGCCATCGGAGGCACCCTGCGCCAGCCCATGGATGGCCTCTGTTCGGACTGTGGCTTACCCCTCCTGTCTCCGTTGTATCCTCTGTGCTCTGCAGTGGGAAGATGGTACAGCAGCATTACTACAATATCAGCCACAACAGTATGCTAAAGACCACCCTGTACCCTGGTGGTGCAGCACAACACACGCATCACTGGCACACAGGCGCAGTGCACCACCAAAGCCATGCCAAGCATGACATGGGTCAGTGCATACCTTCTCCCCCTGGCCCACACAGTACACACAGAATGGATAGGAGGACCCCATGGCATAAGATCAACATGTCTGAGTACTAATTAAAGTGTACCTTGGAACAGGTAGTGAATGGTTAAACGGCAGTGGGATTTGAACCCATGTCCAACAGTGACCCGAGTCACATACCTGTACACAAGGTGCACACCAGTATATGCATGGTATATCCTAGCTGGACTCCACCAGCACAGCAACACACACGCACACAAGCACACCACTAAACACACATCCCCACCACCCATGACAGCAGCGCCGTGAGAGTCATCACTTACCTGGCACAGGCACAGTCCCCTCCCGAACCATCGCCCTGCATCATTCAAGCAGTGGGCGCTGCCTGCGCCTGATATCCACATATCAATGGTGGCACTTCTCACCATCACAGGGTATACCCGTGATAGCTGTGAAGCGATGGGCAATTGAAGCCCAGACCTAGCTACGGGGACAGTCACCCTCCCGGACCAGTCCAAATAGGCGCCGATGGCGCCTTTCAGTTAATTTCACCAGGTTGGCCATCTCCACCTCATCCCAATGCCTGTCACGTCCCACCACTGCCCTTTGCCTACGTCTCCCAGACATGGCTGTTGTGAGAGGGGGCAAATGAAATGCTCCAATGGTGTATGAATGACTGGCCACACACCCTGGCACTCCCAAGCATTGCAGTCTAGTGCCGCGCAGACGTATGCCGTAGCGCCGTGCTAACAGGAAGTGTTCGCAATGCGCATGCGTGACCCCTACCATGACCCTGAGCTCATCTACCACACATGCATATAGCGCCTCGCTATGCTGCGTAGCACCGTGCTACATCGTGCTAAGACAGGGTGATAGCGCGGACATGGGGGCCTCATGAGCATGCGTGTAGTCCGCGCTAATGCACATAGCACTGCGCTAGTTGGATGCGCGGCGATGACCTCATTAGCCCTGCACTGGGCTTTGCACATTTTGCATGCTGGCGCTTCAAACTAATCAGAGCCATATTCAACAGGTGTATGCAAATGGGGTACTTGTGTATGCATGGGGCTAACCGTGTATTAGCATATCATTATGCACTCATTTACATGACTAACAGGCTTGATTGCCTGGGTGGGCTATAAAGGGCAAGCAGTGCACCACCAGTGTTGTGTTGTGGTAATGCAGCGGAATTACAGAAGTGAGAATCAACAACACAACGCTGGAGATATGCAACAGGGGGATGAGCAGCGAGAGGCAGGTATGTATGACTGCCGTGGGACACACTTGCATGCACTGTGCTGATGGCTGCATGGGACTACTAACATCCACTACATTGTGCACGTTCCCCTGCAGGTAACTGTTCCATGTGCCACTGCCTGCACAATGTGTCTGCCAGCCAGGTGCACTAGTGCACTGCCGTGCTGTGTCCTGCGACATTGGCCCACTGACTTGTCTCCCTGGATGTGTGGCGTGCTGGTCTGTGGCCCCCCCTGCAGGACGTACACAGTGTACCAGCGATGTGCCGTCCCATGCAGCATGGTGTCCTGACATTGCTAGCACACTTGTCTACACAACCACTGTAGAGCTCAAAAGGGGCACATCACAGTGCAAGGTGGTTAGCGTAGGGGTGGGCCCAGTCATGGGAGTACACGGCAGACACAGGCCACAGCAGTGCACATGTGTGTACACTGCTCGCTGTCCATACACAGGACAGACAGTGACTATATGGCCGTGTGCACCTTACCTGCACATGCATCAATATGATATGTCCATGTGGCCTGTGGCACTGTAGGGGGTGACATCGTGATGTCTAATGTGTGATGCAATGCAGCACTGACACAGCCAATGACACTTGTCCCCTTTCGATTATCCCATAGGTGTGGTAGCACGACAGGAGTGCATCCATGCCCACAAATTCTCACAGGATGAGTTAAACACCCTTGTACATGTGGTTAAGGAGAGGGAGCAGGTGCTACACACAAACACAGGGCCACTGATGCTGTGGTGTGGCAAGCTTGGGAGGAGGTTACTGCAGCTGTGAATGCTGTCAGAGGCCGTGGAAGAATGACAGAGGCTGTGCAAAAAAGATGGAACGACCTTCTGCGACGTGCGAAGGAGGAGGAGGAGGCACAGCGACTGAGGGACAGAATGAGGACCTGTGGTGGACCACCTGAACACCAGCAGTGGGTGGAGGAGCCACACATGGCGGTGGTGGCATCAACACTAAGGATGGTGGCAGTAACAGGTGTGCCAGGTGGTGGATGTGAGACGACCCTCGCACTTCCAAGGCCAGATCTGTATTCGCATGTGTAACTCCTGTATGTTGTGCTGGCAGGTGTGCATGGTCATGCTGTTGGTGTCCTGCACAGGGTGCACTGTATCCTGCCGAACTGATACCTGCCATGGCCATGGTCACTGTGTGTTGGGTGGGTGCATGTTGTCACAGGCTTGTGTGAAGGGGGTACCTGTCCTGAGGACTGCATGGTATAGTGGTGGTAGTGGTGGTGGTGTTTGGCCACAGTGTCCATGAATGGGTGACTGACCCTGTCCCTATTATCTCCACAGCGATGTCTGACAGGTCTGCACCACTACAGGATGTGCCACAGATGTGCAGCCAGGTTTCTGATGTCGTGGAGGAGGTGGATGAGGAACGTCCATCAACATCCAGCCTCTGTCAAGCTCAGGGCTGCATGGACACCATGCATGTGTGGCATTCCTGTGGACAGGGTGTGCAACTGCCTGGGGAGGGGGGGGGGTCACACCTCACTAGGGGTATTGGGATACAGTGGCCACCTGGATGCTGCACAGACAGAGGATGATGGTGTAGGGGAGGTCCTACTGGTCACTGTCACCAGTGCGGATGAGACTGATGTATCCGACTATTCACAACACCTGGCCATTCCTCTGCAAGGGGATGTAGGGGTGAGGATGCTTGCAGGCCATGGAACAGGTCTGAGTGGTTTCTTAAGTGTCACCAGTGTGGCTGTACCTGAGCACACGGTGGTGGGCGGTGTGGGGGGATATCGCAGAACCTCAGGGTGTGCAGTTTCAAACACGTGTTGGGGTCAATGTCCATACGGTGCCACAGACCACCACCAGTAGTAGCCAGCAGCAGGACGTACCAGTTGTTCCAGTGCCGCAGGCACCTCAGCCAGCTGCAACTGAGGGTTCTGTGCCTCTGGAACACGATGGCCATGGTGCCCAGCCACTCCTGCAGGCTGATGTCACCTCCCAGCAGGAGGCCCATCTGGACCTGCATGGCATGCGAAAGGAGCTGCGACATGAGCTGGGACAAATGAGGGAGGCCATCTCAGTGGGCTTTGCCCATGCTGAGCAGCAAGCGGAGGACAGGTTGGGCCGCCTGGTGGGTGCCATCGACTGTGGCTTTTCAGGCCTGACTGCTGCAATGGTGGACATCGGGAATGTCCTGCATGGTGTGCCTGTTGGTCACCAGCATGGGATGGTTGGCCGTGGTGCAGATGGCAGAGGGGCACACAGGCAGGCACACCGTGGCCGCAAGGCTGCCAGTGGTTCAAGCTCAACAGCATCATGCACTCCGTCTGCAACCCAGAGCCACCATGGCCGTCCATCAACCCTGTCAGTCTCCACCATCCCCCAGGGGCACAGGAGGCAGCCTCTGCCTGCCTCACCTTTCTCTTCAGCTTTGTCCTCTTCCCAGAGCACCCCAGGGTCTGTGTCCCATGGTACAGGTGCACCGGCGCATGCATGGGTGTAGGCATCGGTGATGCCCACAATCAGTCTGCAGTACTGTGCCTTCATCACCCACATGCACGTGCAGACGTGCACACACACACACACACACACACACACTTCCACCACCACAGTTGCCCCCCTTACCCTCACAGCACACATCACACTTCCCCACCGACACTACACCATTTGTGTGTGTCCCCCCACGTGTGTCCTGCACAATCTCGACCTCACACCACATGCACACATTGTCTGTTACACTGTGTTTGTTTACTGGTGTGATTGTTGGTGTCAGCGTTATGCTTGTTTGTGCACATTAAATTGATAATTACTTGTACTCTTTCAAGTTGTTGTGCAGTCTGTACTTGCCCTCTTGTCTATAGCAGTGTCCTGAAGATGTTGTCCCAGTACTGTATGGCCCTGCGTGCCATGCGAGGGTCCCTCCTCTCAAGTTGCTCCACTATCCCCCCTGACCGCTGGCTCTGGCTCACTGTCAGATTGTCCCTCAGGTTCAGGTGCCTGTATCCCATGGTTCATTGCCATGTTGTGCAGCATACAACAGGCTAAGAAGATACAGCATACCTTCTGAGGTGTATACTGTAGGGCACCGCCTGATGTGTCTAGGCATCTGAATCACATCTTCAGGATGCCAAACACCCTCTCTATGATGTTCCTTGTTCTGGCATGTGCCTCGTTGTACAGCTCCTCAGCCACTGTGGCCGGTCAGAGTACTGGTGTCAGCAGCCAGGGTTGCAGGGGATAGGCACTGTCCCCTGTCAAGAGATGTATACCTGTTAGTGCCGTACTGCAGTCTGTCAGCTGCTGTTCTGCACCTCTATGTGGCCCTCCCACACCCCTTCCCTGGACTGCAATGCCTGCCCGCATCCATGCTGTTGTGTGTATGCCTTGTGTGCTACTACTCACCGATTAGTTGCCCACTGGGTATCCTGCCCTCCTCAAAGGCCTGGCACAACTGGGACTGGTGCCAGATGAAGGCGTCGTGGGCACTGCCGAGGTACTGTGCATAGACATTGCTGATGCGTCCAGCCGCATCGCACACCACCTGGCAGTTGATGGAGTGGTACCCCTTCCTGTTGACGTACACGTCACTGCCATCGCCAGGTGGTGCACGGATGGGGACATGGGTGCAGTCAATGGCACCCAGTACGGATGGTAATTACGAAACTCGATGGAACTGCTGCATTGTTTCTCTGCACTCTGCTGCTGTGCTGGGGAATACTATGAATTCCCCAGCATGTGGCAGGAGAGCCTTTAGGAACTGGGTCAAGAGGTGTGAGGTGGCAGACTGCGTTACCCCAATGGTGTCTCCCATTGGTGGTTAGAACATCCCTGTGGCAAGGAAACACATCGCTGCTGTCACCTTCTCCTCCACTGTCATGCATGGCTGTGTCTGGTATTTGAGTGCAGCTGCTCATGCGAGAGTTCACAGAGCTGCCTCAACATTCCCCTGTTCATCCTGTACCGGCCAATGATGTAGTCATCAGGCAGGGTCTCAAAGGAGACCCTGAGCTGGTACAACCTGTTTGCAGCATACCGTCTCCTTGGCCTGTGCTGTGGCCCATGTTGTGCCTGCTCCCTCTCCTCCTCCTCCACTACAGCTGCCATCAATGGCAGCATCACTGCTACTGGCACTGCACACATTCCCACCTCCTGTGCTGGTCCCTCCTCCTCTGTGTTTTGCCCTGGGTTAAGACCAGCCTTTTATAGGCGGTAACTAACGCTGCGCTACGTGCTGCGCTATGTATCCTAGCATGGCGCTGGGCCTTTAAATATCCCCTTGTGCATCTCTCTTGCCCCCCCTTCCTTTTGCCCCTTGCATGCATTAGTGGTTTGCCCCATGCTAATGCTGTTAGCGCGAGCTTACTGGTCCTTTGAATATGGTGGCTCCATGCTATTCCAGCACTATTGCCACGCTATTGGTTTGCACGCCACGCTATGCTTTGAATATCTGGCCCTAAATGTCTTAGGTTCCTGGACAAAAAATGGATGCTTAGAGCTGCCAAAGCACACGGTCCCATTAAAACTGGTGATGGCTCAGTTTTAATCTTTCAAGACTACAGCAGAGATTTGCAAGCATAGCGGCAAACATTTAATGAAGTTAAAGCTGGGTTATACACCATAGACTGGGAATTTGCCAACTTGTACCCCTCTAAACTGCATATCACCAACCCAGGACAATCCTTCCACTTCTTCAATAAGCCCAAAGAGGCTGAAGATTATGTTAATTGAGAAAATGCAGCAGTAGAGGGTAGATTAGGGGTCTGCTGAATGTCCCCAGCAATCTGAATGTCTTGAAAGTTATTTGAAATTAATACATTTAGTCTGGAACCCTCCTGCAGCCCCCTATTTGCTATCTCTGGACACAAATGACTGACAGATTACCTTGTTTTGCCTTTTCCCCCATTATAACATGCTGTTCCAATATCAGTGACCACTACTTAGAACCTTCGTGATGGCAATCACGAGCTCCATGCACCTTGTGGTTGGGCCTGGTGTAGTGAATCCACTGTTCGTCTGAGCCTGGATTTGAGAAGAATCTCTGTGAAGAAGATATCCCATTTCTAAAAATTGAGATCTGTATGGTAATTTATCTCTCCATTGGATTGTACTGCACTGTGGTCTCAGTGGAGACCATTCTGCACTGGTGGGAGTCTCTCACAATGATCAGTCACCAGACTTATGCACCAACTATGTACTAATTTTGTGAATTCCCCCATCATCTAATTACTTCGAAGACTTTATCTGATGTTTCTCCCCTGTGGTTACTAGAGTGGGTGTTATTTTTTACAAAATGTGCATGTATGCCATGTGGGTGCTTTTCGTAAAAATAAAACCCGGCATATTAAAGATGAAGATTTTAATATCTCCATACAGATGTGCAGTGGAGAGGAAGAGGCAAAACCATGTCATTGTACAGCGGTATTTGCCAGTGCAGTCTCCTAGGGGGCATCACTCCGGTTCCAAATATGCCAGCTGCACCCCCTGGAAGATTAAATGTTATGAGCCATCAGGTATTTATATTATTAATTACATATTCAGACTGCAGGAGATATTGGGGCGTTCAAGCCACAATCTATGCACTAGTGACTTGAGCACCCTGGACAGTAGATCTCCTTTAAAGAAACAAGAGGTTCACAAATCAATTAGCACCTCAAGCGGGGGGCCCTGGCCCTGATGGTCTATCCACTGATTTCCTTAAATGATTTGGGAACCTCTTCACAGATTCATTTTATGATTTGATTGGGGAGAGCTTCTCAAGGGGCATGCTGCTCCCTCTCTACTCCGTCAGCCACTATAACAGTGCTACTCAAACCTAAAAAGAACCTGACCCTATGTGCTTCCTATCATCCTATTTCTCTACAAACTTTGGATTATAAAGTAGCTGCCAAAGTAATTGCCATGTGCTTGGAAAAAATCTTACCTTCTTGTATCCACCCCTATCAGATAGGTTTAGTTAAGGGGATACATGGTAAGCACAACATCAGGTGCACTCTTAATGTCATTCATAAACTGGCTAAAACCTCCAGACAACATGGTGCAGCAGTGCTTGCCTTGGATGCAGAGAAGGCTTTTGACTGAGTCGAGTGGGGATACATTTTCAGAGTTCTTCAAGCATTTGGCATTGGGAATTGGTTGATGGGCTAGGTTAAAACTTTTCATAATGACCCATCTGCCAGAATCAACATTAATGGAGGATTGAGGGAAGCATATAATTTATCTGGAGGTACCCGACCAGAGTGCCCATTATCCCCATTGCTATATGTCCTTTCCTTGGAACCTTCTGCGGCAGCTATATGACAGCACATGGGAATAAAGGGGTGCAGGTAGGGGGTTATAGAACACAAAGTCGCACTGTTTACTGATGACTACTTCTTTACCTGCAAAATCATAGAATGAGCCTCCCACATCTTCACTCACTCCTTTTGAAATACAGCGCCTGTCCAGTCAAAAAATAAATTGGACAAAGAGCAACATTCTGTCTATAGGTAAACTACTACACAGAGATTGTTTAATAAGTCATAATATGGGGCCTAAATCAGGAGAAGTGTTAAAATACTTTTGTGTTAAAATACCTGCTAAATGGTCAAAGCTCCACGGACTAAACTACTCAAGCCTCCTGGCTGATATAGTGTGCCAAAGATGAGTTTCCCTACCCCTATCAGTGATAGGTAGAATAAATGTGCTTAAAATATACATCCTTCCTCAGTGTTTATACCGCTTCCTGTCTCTCCACAATGTTTCTTCATTGAGATAAATTCCATCGTAAACAGATTTTTATGGCGTAGAAAATCTACCCAGATAAGGAAACACATTCCACAGCTGCCTATGAGAGAAAGTGGTTGCAGATTACCAATTTTCAAAAAATACTTTTGGGCAGCCAATTCAGTTATATTCCAACTGGATCCCACATCACTAAGCCAGCCTGACAGTTATGGAGAAGAAGAAGGAGCTGGGAATTGACCTTAGGAGTGGTCTGATATCGGCAGCGCTGAAACAATTCAGAGTCCCTCAGCTTACCAACTCTTACACTAAAACTATGGTGATCACTTGGCAGGCAGCTTATAAGTCCCTTGATTGGCAAAGGGGCCTTTCCAGGTTTACCTAGCTAAGGGATATATTTGAAAAGAAAACCTCATTATAATGTGACCCTCCATCAGATTCTTCTATCTTGGGGGAAAAAAAAAGATCTGACTCACCCCAGCCATCTAATGCATTGAGGGCCTTTCAATGATTTCACATCTCTGGGCTACAACTGGGTGATCTATTTGCTTCTTATGCATCAGACATATGCTAAACCCCACCACAACTCTCACAGGGAACACAAACCACATCAATCTTGCCCCTTCATTCACACTTGAGGAAGAATTATATCATCCACAGCCAGTCAGCAAACCCCTGTTGGTGTTCTTCAGCATGCTCAGAGGAAAGAAACCTTTACCATTTGAGCACATCTGTAATAGGTGGGAGAATGATTTAGGCACCCCCATCACTGATGCAATTTAGAAAAAAGCATCCTTTCACCCGGCCATTTGCTCTAGAAAGAATAGATTGCATCAGATACAACCAAACTATATGTACGAAGCTTATTTTACTCTGGTCAGGGGTCACCGCAGGAACCCTGACAGATCCCCACTATGCATAAAATGTAAAATGCACGAGGGCTTCTTCCTTCACATGACTCTAACCTGCCCCCAAATCTTGCCCTTCTGGTATGCAACACATAAAATTATGGAACAAACCTTAGAAATTAGGCTCCCCCAATCCCCTCTAGAGTTGTTATTGGGGGGTGGAGATGTCTCAAGTTCTCAAACGTCCCTCAGCCATGTTATAGAACATTGCACTGATTACCGCATGTAAGACCATTGCCCAGCAGTGGAAGAGTAAATCACCACCCTTGGTCACACAATGGTCCCTCAACCTATGTTCCTGCCTTCAGACTGAAAGTGTGCAACTTAACCTCAATGGTCAGACTGAATTGTCCGTAAAAATATGGTACCCACTGCTGAGAGCTGTTGAATCCAGCATGTGGCAATACTAAACTTGTGTGGCTCTGTGATATAACAGCCTTACAGTAGCTTTTATGTCTAAATTGCTTATAAAGCATGGTTACAGCAATATAATATTATTTTTCTCCATTTTGATGTAGTTTCTGTCATGCCTCCATCCAATCTATTTACTTCCACTGTACTTGCAAGATTACTCGATATAGCCTGTTCATAATTTGACTGTACCATTAACAAGTTATATCCCTTATATACTGTATTGTCTTCTATAAAGAATGAATAACCTGCTGTTACTATTTGTTCATTTTGTCTTTGCTCAATAAAATATATTTAAAAAACAGTAAGGGATCTAGTACAGTAGTGTCAGTTGCTAAGAGCATTAAATAGCCACTGAACAATGTGATGTAATTACAGTACAGTATGTTTGGTGCATCTCTGCTGCACAGTAGTGATGCCAGTAAAGTAATTCTTGTTTACTCTTGGTTGTTTTTTTTCCCTTTGTTTGTTGGTTTCAGTAGATATGGGAATTTGGCAGAAGTTTTTTTTATGTTGCAGTTCTATATTTTGTTAATTTAGTGTTTTGTGATTGTTTGGGGAGCAGCCATAACGTAAAAAGGCAGTATGGTGCTTCACTGCTGTCTGAAGCATGGGATCAAGTGGAGTGACATCAGTGCTAAGGTCACTGCTCTTCAACATTTTCACTGATGATCTGCAAAATGGGGGACCCAGCTGGCTGATTAGTTCCATGGATGGCATCAAGCTGGCCAGAGTGGTGGACTCCCTTGAGAATAGACACAACTTCAGGAGGATCTGAACAAACTGGAGGAATGGTCTGACTCCAGGAAACTCAGATTCAATGCAGCCAAATGCAAGGTGCTGTTCTTGTGTAGAAAATAACAGAAGTTGGACCTACACACTGCATGAGTCTCCACTTGCTGCAGTGAAGAAGACATAAGATCTGAGGCTCATAGTAGACTAGTGACTGAAGCATAACAAGCAGTGCCTGGTCAGTGTTAAGATGGCCAACAGAATTCTGGGGTGAACTAAAAGGGGAGTGACCAGCAGAGCAAGCACTGTGTGCAGTTTTTGCTCCTTAATACAAAAGGACATAAAGGAAGTCAAGAGGGTGTGACTCGAGGCCACATACATGGTCAGGAATATGGGTGATAAAATCTATGATGAAAGACTAGAGGCCCTTAACATGTTCTACTTGGTGAAAAGGAAGCTCAGGGGGCACACAATCTCAGCCTTTTCATACTCAGGGCTTGATGCTCTAAGGGTTTAGACTTACGCAAGCCCCAGGTGCGCCAAACATGTGATGCATGGGGTGTGCAGCAGTCTGTGGCCAACAGTCAAGATTCTCAGTCCTGGAGCCTCCCATGTGCTGCACACCATGAGTTAGACTAGCTTTTGCTGGCATAACTTTGCAAACCTTTTTACGGGGTTTGCACCAAACATTTGGTGCAAGCCACTGTAAAAGAGATTAAGTGTCACAAATGCACGCAGCCTTTAAGAATTGGGTGCAAGGTGCACAAATACGGTCAGCGCAGAGCAGGGTTTGATACAGGGCTTGTGAAAGCCCTGCATCAACCTCTGAGAATCGAACCCTCAGAGTTATCAACAAACTCAGATAGGTATGTTTAATCCTGTATTCTCAAGTAAGCTGCATCAATATGCAGTCTAGCTCAGAAACAGTAAATTCGGTAAACTCAGTGGTTATGTTAGGAGACACTTCTTCTCCCAGTGGATGGAAAACCTATGGAGTAGTCTACCATGGAAGATGGTGCACATGAAGACAGTAAAGGTCTTCAAGGTAAGCCTGGACACAATTCTGCTTACCAAGGAAAGCACAAGGTACCCTGAGTGGGGGTAGACAAAGTCTTAGAAATTAGTACATTTTCATATAATATTGATTCATCCCAAGTTATGGATCATGGGGGTGAATATGATGGATCCAGCCTCACCTTTGATCCTAAATGAAGTTCTTTCTGGTCTGTGTTTTCAGGAACTGTGCAATTCTTAGTCTCCTACACCTACACCTTCACCTTAAACCTTTTACCACATCACACAACTTCACTCTCCTTCTATCTGTCCCTATTCTTCCTGACTTTCGCAGGCTATGCCTCAGAAAGCATAAGAATATAATAATGTTTGGAAAATGTCCTAATTAACCAAATACATAATATAGACAGATGTTCTTTTAGCATTATACAATTAAAAACTAGCAATGTTAGCATGCTGCAGACATTGCCACTACCACTTCACTTCCTTTGCTATGCACTCGGATGAAATAGAGTAAAACAAATGTATTAATTGAACAGTTTTGCTAATCTGGACCTCCTGATCCCATTACACTTATTTATGGTTTGTGAGTTGAAAGTTATAACTGTAGAATACCTCAAAAACAGTGATGTCTTTTTTCAAAGTGTAAGTTAATTTAAGATTTTAATCTAACATGTAAATATAGAAGATCAAAATCAGAATTAGCAGCTCAATCCTTACTCATTTGCAAACTTTAAATCACTTTTCTCATTAGTGGTGCAACTGGTTATGGCACAGATCAGTTAAACTGAGAACCCATTGCACACACCTTCCCCTCTTATGGCAAATCATTCAAATATTACAGTTTGCTTTTTGCCTCTGCTGGCTAGTTAGTTATTTTATCCCAAAGGGGAGTGCGGGTCTCTTAGTGTTCAGTTCAGACCTCTGATATGAATCATCAGCCAGGTCACCAAAAGTAATGGTGGACCACCTATTGACTGGGTCCCTCTTCTAAAATGTAACTGCCTGAGTTGCCTCCTTTTAAATAAACAAACCTAAAATTGGCAGCTAAACCACTGCGTGTCCAAAAATCTTTAAACTACTTTTTTTATTAGGGGTGCAACTACTTATGGCACAAATTAGTTAAAGCTATTTTTGGATTTGTATAATATTTAGATGTAAGGCTGGCTTCATTAGCATGCTCCCCACTAGTGGTGAACGAAGTTAGAAAACTTTGCTTCATGGAGAAATTCACGACTTTTACCAAATTCATGAAATTCTCCTTTAAGGTGAAGTTCTGCTTCATATTAAAGGAGAACTTTTATGAATGGTGACAATTGTGAACTTTGCCTGCAAATTTTGGTTCAAAGGCGAAGTTTCCAAGGATCCATGGGACTTGAGGTCACATAGTACTGTAATGAGCTGTATTGGTATGTGTAGGCTGAATTCAGTGCAGCTTGAGGAAGAGACAGTTGATGTTAAGTGTGTTCTGTATCTTTGTGCCTAAAAACTTTTGGAAAGCATTTAAAACCGGCATTTTTTCCAACAAATCACTCTACTAATTGTCTACTGTGTCTTGTTCCTCTAGATCACTAATTATTTGTGGTAGTTTTTGTGATTTCATTAAAGTTGAAATTTTGTTTTCTATATTGTGTTGCAATTTTGAAGCAGTACTGTTGAGGGTAGGTGAGCTTAGCTGCTGCAACTTCCAGAAAGAAAAAGGCAGGTTAGGCAGCCTTTTCTGTCTCAGTAGTACTAGTGTTGTTGTAGTCAGTGTTTTGTGTGAGTTTTTCTCCTGTTTTCTTTGGCTTGTAATTTTAGTTCTGCAGAACAGTTACTGTAGGTGTAGTCTACTGAATTATCTTTGTCACTGTAGTTTGACTACATTGATTTCATTTTTGTTTGTTGAGTGAAGTTAGCATTTTTTTGTGTACACAGTAACATCATTATAATTTCCTCAGTTGTTGGGTATTGTGTGTTCCACTTAGTCCCTGAAACCCCTGTTGTGTGTTGTTTGAAAAAAAAAAAAAAAGAAAAAAAGACTGGTGGCAGTGTGGGTGCTGCTGGTGATTTATTTATTTAAAAAGTTGGTAACCAAGAGAGGCACATTGAGGCAGGGCTCATTTCCAGGTGCGATCAGGGGAAGAGGTAAAAGGAGAAAAATGTTGCAAGTACAATACAATATACAGAAATACAAGTCAAAAGTCAATAAATTAAATATGAGGGAGTTAGTACACTCTGGGGAAATAGCAAAAGTCATGGACAATCAAGGTAAATCACTATAGCAGCCATGGGTAAAGTAAGTAATCAAAAAAGAAAGTAGCAGTGACATATTAAGCTGTGGTGGACACAGGTGTACAAGGAGCAGTAGTAAAGGTGACAATGCAGCCAATAAACCACAGCGAGTGCAGGAACATTTTTGCAGCAGGTGAGAGTGCATAGTGATGCTAGTTCATGAGGGGCTTGAACTTCAACAGAGGGTGCTGCTGCTTCCATAGGGTGTGCCCACTGCCCTACTGTGACACTTCCCTTATGCCCTCCATGAACCACTGCTGGCATGGATGGACCACCACCTTTACCACTCCAATTTGCCACTTCCTTCAGCTTTTCCTCCTACTTGGCCCAGTGATTTGCCAAGAGATGGGTCCTTTGGCCATTAATACCCATATGGGTCATTTGCTTGCCCTGGGGGGGCATGTCTATTGCATAGGTTGCAAGTGACCACACTAACACTAACTCTAACCCTACTGTCCCATAGGATAACACTGCAACTTTAACAAGCCATAACTCTACCAGTCTTTGGCGTTAAGTGACACTCTGTATATCCTAACGACGGTCTCAACTTGTACTATAATAGTAACACATAATACCCTTGGAAAAATTCATGAGGTGTGCACAACACCCCAAAGTCACCTCCCAACCTGACCATGGTGCCAAATCCACAATTTGAATCTGATAATCATCAAAATGTACCAAATATGCACCTCCTCTTGGACTACTACCATATCATGTTTCAGACAAATTTGACAACATTTGACCAGGTTATGGTTAAAAAAATCAAAAGGAGTAGTCGATGGAAGTCATTTTGACCCAACTTCACCTTTGTGTACCCCAGGAAGAAATTACCGGTGAAGTTGCAAGACAAAGTCACCAATGTCAAATTTCCTATTAAATAGAAAGACTTTATGAAATGATCCACAGAGGTGAATTTCGTGACTTTGCCTTAACTTCGCCTGCAAATTGAAACTTTGCAACATCTCTACTCTCCACCAAACACCAGTACGATGGCTGGGGATTGCATCTTATTTAAAGCAAGCCAGTTTAGGTAATGCATTTTAATTAGAAGTCATTAACTCAGGCAGGTACATTTTATAATGGGAGCCCAACTGATGAGTGGTCCACTGTGGTGTTTAGTGGCTGGGATGAAAATTCACATTAGAACTCTAAATTGAACACTAAGAAACCTGCACTCCCCCTTGGGATAAAATAAGTAAGTAGCCAAATGAGTCAGAAAACAAACTGTAATGTTTCAATGATTAAACAGTGTACAGAGCCTTGCAGCAGATGAACAATGGTCTTCATCCCCTCCTCTGAAACCTGTACTCTAGGATGAGATGCAGGATTCAACTGACCGGGGTACAGAGGTGCCCTGGCACCAGCACCAGTGGAGGAACCACTGGGACCTCCTAGTCAGCAGAGGCATCTGGTAGGGGAAGCAGAGTGAGGAGTTACAAAGAGTTGTGGTCTGTTGCTCCCTCTGTCTTCACTCCCAGGTGAAGATTTTGGCAACAGGAGAAGGCTCTGAATATTTAGAAGGCTCCAGCATTCCTCACAGTTCTCAGTAGACTCATCATTTTCGTTTTGGAGCAATCTAGCCAATTTTTAACTGTTAGGGACACATTTTTTCCTCCAGAACCTCCAAACTATATTTCTTTCTTTGTAGCCTTCCAGCTGTTGGTTCAACCATGAGGAATTTTGTTGTACATGTTAATTTGAACAACTGCATAATTTCTAATAATTGCTTTTGTGTCCACTTTGGGGTCTGAGTATTTTACTTTGGATTTGGAGTTAGTTGTTTTAGTGCAAATTATTTCTCTCTGGGTTTGGTCTGCTGTCTTTAAAATCCCTTTTCCAAAACCTCCCCCACTGCCCAACAGCATCTCAGTCCCAACTGGGAGTTTGCTCTCAGTATGCTGACTGGACTGTGTGGCCAGGTACACTCCTCGGCAAAATGCCAAAGGGCAAAGTTGTGGACACCACAGTGTGGGTTTTGCCTATGGAAGTTTACCTGGTGTGGGACTCGTGTGTTCAGCACTGCAATCTTTTACCAATTTACCTGGGTTTCCTGCCAATTGTGGAAGTGATACATGCCACTGAACTGTTGCAGACTGCTAGATAGAAAAGGCAGCAAAAAACAATCACAAGGGTGTGGGTGGGGGCATGCAGCCACATGGCAAACATCCCTAAGTGGGACTGACCTGCTGGCATGTGGCAAGTGCCAGACCTCATGGCTTTGGCATACTGGTACATGGGAGGCTACTTTCCACTGTGTTGGGCATCTGTGATCAGTCTGCAAAAAAAAGAAAAAGAAGACTTCTTCCCCTAGGTCGGAATGCTCCTTGTCCAATTACCTGCTGAACTACCTATTGGTCCTGTGAGTAAGGTCTAGCAGCATCGCCTTGCTTCGGGATAGGAAGCAACAACTGAGGCACAGCTGGAGACCACACCACAACAAGCCATATGGGCTGTTATCTGAGCCTCCCCCACCCATGCAGTCAGCTGCTTTAAAATCTTAGCCTGGGACAATCATGGCAGCTCCCACCCCCCAGGTAGACTATATTTAGACTTGCTTAGCTGGGCATGGTACAATGTGAGTAGGAGTGATTGTTAGCATTACATTGTATTTTAAAGCAAGCTTTTTGAGAACCATGCCAGGCTTAATGTGCTTGCTTCTCTGCCAGTGTAGGCATTTCCCCCATCTCACTGAGTATGAGGGCTCTGGTCTCTAGTAGAGCCTCCCCCTGCCACCTCTTCTCCCTTCTCTGCAGAAAACTCAGAAAGTTGGAAGCAGCACATTCCTGAGTAGAACCACATGATAGCAGTGCATCAGAGTACAAGGTTGGAGTGGCCTTTCCTTAGCCAAGGAACACAGTGTGGATGACAGACCATATAGACTGGCCTCCTAGTGACCCCAGAATCTTCATTTGGGTACAGAATGGAGGGGGAACTGGAAGCTACATCAGCTGGGTTTAGGAACCTGGTAAAATGTATGGCTGGGCAGAGGGTTCATTTACTTCTAATAAGAGATCCAGGCAGTCCCGCTGATTCAGATGCTCCTGTGTCCAGTCCCTGGTCCAGCATCTATGAAGGGGTATGTCAATGACTCAGGCCAGTGTCCATTTGTCAGGTATCCTAATGGAAGCATGATTTCATGCTGGAGAGCTTGGTGATTTAACAAAATCACCATGATTTGTATTGGTGGGGCAGTTAGTGTTTCTGAACTAGCCTTGCAAACTCTTTCATTATCTGAAGAAATGATGTGGTTGTGAGCAGGAATGCTATCACTGACTCCCACTCTGGCTAGGCTATGAAGATACCAAACCACAGTAATACAGCCTTGTCTCTTCTAATCTGTGGTTCTTATGAAAGAAGGGAAAAAAAAGCCCAGGCCACGTAGCCAACCATTGTAGAGGGGGCCCCCGGTGAGCAGCCAAGGTAAGGCAGGCCATGGGCTATGTATGTATATAAGTATATCTGTATGGTAGATACAATTATATAAAAAAGGGTGTGCATGACTCAACCTCATTATATTGATATATGTATAAAATAAAAATTAAAAACACTGCAGGTCACCTGCAGTGGATGTGCACTAGGGACTATGGAGAGTGTTAGTGGAAAATTAGGCTGCCATGATAAGGTCCTCCCCCAGGAGCCTGGCTTTACATAGACAGGATTGGCATATGAGTACAGGTCATGACAACAGTATTAACATTATTTTCTTTCAGGAGGAAGCTTCTGGTCATTTCAGCTGTTTGCAGTAAAAGAATGCCCAGCAAACAGAAAAGGGTGGCAGCAACCATGGCACTTGAAGCCCAGCTGAGGGCCATGTATCTGGAGAAAGGTCAAGCCTGGTTTGAAGCATGTCTAGTGGGGACCCCAGCACCTAAAGAAAACCTGTCAACCAGAAAACAAAAGTGACCAGCAATAGAGCTGGCAGCCTCTCCAAACAAGGTTGCCAAGAAGCTTAAGGAAAAAGGTAAGGCAAGATCAGGGGATAATGTGTTGCCTAATGAGGAGTTGAGGCTGATGGCTTTGAGAGTGTTTGGGGTACACCCCAAGTGACTCCCCCCACTGGCTTGGCCTTTGCCCAACACCATGTCAAAGAGGGCTTCCAATCACAAGGAACCCAAGCCCAATGTGGTGGTGATCAAGGACTCTTTAACCTCCCTTGCCAATCCTTTAAGGGTCAGTCCTATACAGATGCCCTCCGTCCAAAAGCTGTCAAAGCTCATAGCCGGGTCTTCCTCCCCAGACCAGAAGCTGGACAAACTGCTAGGGGCAGTAGTGGGGCTCACTGCAGCAGTTCAGGCCTAGTAGCAGGGGGCAGCTGTGGTCCCGACAGCACCAGGGTCTGGTGCCAGTGCAGCAGCACTAGAGCCAGTAGCCCCTGTCCCAGGGCATTATATCAATGTAGTTGAGCCAGTGGGAACACATCTATTGGACAAGGTCCACCAACAGATTTGGGGCATGGGTACATACTGTCGATACATTCTCATTGTTGAACGAGCCCAAAGAGCTGAAGGAAAACAAAGATAAGAAAGGGGAAGATCAGGATAGGAAAAAGGTTATGGTGAATGGGACATTCGACAATTGGTTGGTGGGGTTCTTAGTCTTTGCTGGAACAATTTTTCAGATGTCCCCTGAGAAAAATGTTGATCTATTCAGTTACTTGAACACTACCATGTGAGACCAGAGGCAAAAATGGTGAGAAAGCTGGTTGGACTATGACAAGAAATGTTGTCATCACATGCAATATGAACCTTACAAGGACAGGGGTGTCCTGAGCATGCCTCTACTGATAGAGGTCATGCATGGGGGGGTGGTCCTCCATACAGATAGTGGGTTGCTCATTAGAGTGTCCTAGTCCCACAGACCCAAACTGAGAGAGTTGCAAAATCAAGTGTGCTTTGTATTCAATAACCGGTCTTGTAGCAAAACCTTTTGCAGGCACTGACATGAATGTTTCACTTGGGCCAGAGACACACCTTCATCCAGTGCAAAACTGCAATCCTCAACAGGGAGAGTATTGGTCCTTTCAGAAGAAACAAGGCAAGCCTAACCATGATAAATGGGAACCGGCTTAGGCCCTAGTGTGAGCAGTACCCAGATCATGAGGTGCCGACCCTGCTGATGGATGGTTTTATGATTGGTATCAGAATTCCTGTAAGAGGCCCCAACAGGCTTATGAAGCTGATGACCTGAAGTCAGCCTGGGATAGTTCACAGTTGGTCCAGGACAAACTCCAGAAGGAGCTGAGCTTGGGTAAGATCAGTGTTCCTTATTCTTCCCTGCCAGTTCCTGGTCTATGGATGTCCGCTATTGGCCTTGTGCCCAAAAAGGTTCTGGGCAAGTAATGCCTGATCAACCAACTGTCATACCCAGAGGGTGACTCAGTGAATGACCACATTGATCCATGCTTCGTGGTGGTCCAGTATGCTCAGTTTGGCAGAGGAGTTGAGGTAGTATGCACTGGAGGACCTGGGGCTGTTATGGTCGAAGCAGACATTGAGTGGTCATTCCAAGTGATCCCCATTCACCCAGATGACTGAGACCTGCTGGGGAAGAAATCTGAAGGGCAATATTACATCAATAACGGTATACTTATGGGGTGTTCAGTGACCTGTGCAGTGTTCCAGTGCTTCAGCTCATTCTTGCATTGGGCAGCTGCCATGGAGGCTGGGGGGACAGGAGACTGTCACTAGCTGGATGATTTTCTATTCTTTGGCTAGTCCATTCCCTGATCTGTTGGTAGAAATTAGAATCCTTCCTACAGTTTTGCCATAGCTTTGGTGTCCCATTGTCCCCTGGTAAGGTTGAACCCTCGAACCCCATAATGTCATTCTGACAGATATAGAGGTACAGGAATGTCACCTGTCCCAGGACAAGATCAAGGCCCTTAAGAATCTTCTGGGGCATGCAATGGCAACCAAGAAGATCACCATAATGGAGATTCAACAGCTAGTAGGTCACTTGAACTTTGCCTGCAGGGTCATCCTGAAGGGAAAGACATCCTTTTACCTCATGGACAAGTTGCGGTCAGGCACCAGGATACCCCAACACCAGATCCTTGTGACAGAGAGCTTCAGGGAACACTTTGAGGTCGGCAAGCATTCCTTACTGACTTTAATGGAGCCTCCATGTGGCCTAAAACTGGACAGTCAAAAGCTGGAAATATTTACAGATGCCTCCAGTGGGATGAACTCTGTGGAATACTTTAGAGGGGCATGGTGGGCTCCAAGTTGGCCATCAACTTGTGTAGCAGTGGGTCTCACAAGACAGGTCACCTTGCTGGAGTTTTTTCTGATAATGGTTGCGCTGCAGGTGTAGGGTAACCAGTTGAGAAGTAAGAAAATTATCTTTTGCTCTGACAACAAAGGTGTAGTTCATACCATCAATAGGCAGCAAGGGGCCAAGGGTCTAGTGTGCAATCTTATGAAGATTGTCATCCTCAAATGTATGCTGCTTAACATTCTGGCTGTGCTAAAGAATAGCCTCTTTGCAGATGACACCAACATCTGCAATAGTGTAGACACTCAAGATGGGGTGGAAAAAATGAGAAGAGACCTAGGAAAATTGGAGGCATGATCAAGAGAGTAGCAGCTTCAGTTCAGTATCAAAAAGTACAAAGTCATGCACTTGGCCACAGGAATCCTGGTGAGAGATACAAAATGGGGGGGCTACTGACAGCAACAAAACTGAAAAGGGACCTGGGGGTAAACATAACGGACAGCCAAAAAGTGGCCAAGCAATGTGAAAAGTGGTGGGGAGGGCCACTGGGATGCTGGGTTGCATAGGAAGGGGCATCACCAGTAGAAAACAGGAGGTGGTGATGCCACTATATAGACAATTGGTCAGGCCACATCTGGAATACTGTGTTCAGTTCTGGAGACTGCATCTCGAGAAGAATATTGAAGGAATGGAGGCGGTCCAGAGAAGGGCAACAAAAATGGTGAAAGGAATGCTCCAGAAAACATGAGGAAAGACTGAAAGACCAAAATATGCATACCCTGAAGGAAAGGAGGGAGAGGGGGGTTAAGATGAAGACATTCAAGCACCTCAAGGGAATCAGCAAGGTCCAGGAGGGCAGCATCTTCCAAAAAAGGGATGAGCAAGAACAAAGGGGCACAATATGAGGCTGAGGGGGAGACTCAAGGATAATGTCAGGAAGTATTTTTTTCACAGAAAGGGTTGTGGATGCATGGAACAGCCTCCTAGTGGAGGTCGTAGAGGCTAAAATGATAGATGAGTTCAAGAATGCATGGGATAGACAGAAGGAAGCACTAGCAGTAGGAAAGAGAGTGTTAGCTGCAGCTCATTTAGGATCTGGAGTTTACGCAGGTAGGGAAATGGGCAGGCTAGGTGGGCCAGGTGGGCCTTATCTGCTGTCAAATTCCATGTTTCTATGTTTTATTCATTTTAAAGACATTTATGTTCCCGGTATTGATAATGCATTTGCTGATGCTTTATCTCATTCACAGTGGCAGAAGTTTTCAGGGACCTGGCTCCAGTGGCAGACTGATGTTTGTGTCTGGTCACACCTTTCCTATGGGAGGCCTGTGAGAGGATAAGTAGCTCTATTGCACCCCAGACCAGGGTGGCATATCACTGAGGAGTGGAGCATTTCTACAGTACATCATCAGGGTGGATGTTGGTTGGCCAAACAGTTGGCTGATGCCTGAAGAGCAGCTATGCAACTACATCTTGGAAGCAAAATGGCAGGGTCTAACACCAAAGGTGGTAGAGCAGTACCTAGAGGGGTTATCATGGTTCAGCCAGGTGCTGGGTTTTGTGGACACCACTCAGGCTTTAAAGGTATGGAAGATCCTTGAAGTCTGGAACAAGAGAGCCCCAAAGCAGCCTGACCAATGGCGCCCCTTAGTCCAGCTATGCTGAAAAGTGTATGGGAGGCATTACCAGTAGTTTGCTGGTCTCCGTTCAAAGCCAGGTTATTTCAAAGCCAGGTTATTAAAGATTACATTTTTGCTGGCATTATGTTGGGCCTTCAGGGTCTCAGAGATGCTGCAGCTGGTCAAAGATAAGGTTCTTGCTGGCCTGCAGTGTGAAGATGTGGTGACACCAGAGGGTGTGTTTGCAAGGCATTGCAAGATCAAAGTTTAACCAAAGAGGTGTAGAATGCTAGTACATCCTGTGAGCTCCTGGGGGGTTGCAGTGGGACATGAAGGCCATGATACTGGAGCACGTGGCCATCCACCCTCTGTCCAAGTCAGCTGTCCTGTGGCATGCAGATGG
This sequence comes from Neoceratodus forsteri, assembly GCA_016271365.2. Lineage (NCBI taxonomy): Eukaryota > Metazoa > Chordata > Ceratodontiformes > Ceratodontidae > Neoceratodus > Neoceratodus forsteri. The sequence goes on along the minus strand of CM057455.1, from coordinate 1,780,503,511 downwards.
CACACCAGTTATGGTCTAATAGTTTACGCACACACTGAGTTTGGTGACAGTACAGCGGGTGGGGCTGAACCCCAAAGAGTTTATTACCCACTTTTTCCAGATATGGAAGCCACAACTGCCAGTGCCCAAGGGCTTACTGATGGGCAGATTCAGGCCTCAGGCCAATGGAGGTCTTAAGTGTTTACAAGATTTGTGAGGCCACATAAGCTTTATCATTGTCTTTGCTTTTTTTCCCAGGTTCTTCAATGGTTCCAAGCAGGTTTGGATCTGCAGAAACTCCTTCATACACTGAGTGGCAGAATGAGCGAAGTGCAGGCTAGGAGGGAGGAACTGACCTTTCCACCTCAGAAAGCACAGATTCATTGGTTGGGTCAGAGGGGCATGCACTGATTGGGAACTTTTCTCCAGGCTGGCAGAGGAAGCACAACAAGGAAGTTCACCAAATATATTGCTGATCCATCTGGGTGAGAATGACCTGAAACTCTGAAAAGCCATCAAATTACTACTCAGAATGAAGGAGGACCTAATCCATTTATGGGATGTGGCATGGAACCAAAATCCTTTATAAGTGACATTGCAGATGAGCTGGAAATCAAGGTATGACTCATTGCAGATGACACCAAAATCTGCAACAGGCTGGGCACTCAGGGGGGTGGAGAGAATGTGCAAAGACCTAAGGAAACTCAAGGAATGGTGAAGGGCATGACAGCTGTGTTTCAATGCAAAAAAGTGCAAAATCATGCACCTAGGATACCAAAATCCATAGGCAGAGTACAAAATGGGAGAAGAGGTATTGACAGTCACTAAACAGGAAAGGGATCTTGGAGTAACCATATCTGATGACCTCATAGTAGCACGCCAGTGCAACAAGGCAGTAGGTAGGGCCAGTTGGGATGCTGGGGTGCATAGGGATGGTTATCACTAGCCGAAGGTGGGAGGTGGGGTTGCCACTGTATAGATCATAAGTGAGACCCCACCCAGAGTACTGTGTCCTGTTGTGGAGACAACATCTTTATACGGACATAGGTAGGGTGAAGGCTGTCCAAAGGAAGGCAAATAAAATGGTGCAGGGGTTGTCTCATGAGCCCTATGAGGAGAGACTGAGGGATCTCAATATGTACACCCTGAATGAAAGACGGGAAAGATGGAGTATGATAGAGACCTATAAATACCTCATGGGGGTAAATAAGATACAGGAGGGGAGTACTTTACAGAGGAAAAGATGCTCGAGACCAAAGGGACATGCGATGAAGCTGGAACAGGGACTCTAGGAGAGAAGTGAGGAAGTGCTTCTTCACTGAAAGAGTGGTGGATGACTAGAATGATCTTTCAGTGGAGGTAGTGGGGGCAAAAACAGTGGTGGGCTTCAAGCATGCATGGGATAGGCACAAGGGAATCTTAGTTGGGAAACATGTGGGGAGGGATCCAGAAATCAAGAAGGGTCTGTGGTGACAGTACAGGCAGGGATGAATGGGCTGACTGGGTGGACCAAGCAGTTGTTATCTGCTGTCAAATTTTATGTTTCTATGGTCTCATATCATCCAACGACATCATTGGCATCATGCAGGGCATCCTCAGGCCATGAACAAAGCATGTATATGCATCAACAGGGAGATGCGGACTTTCACAAAATCCCTTGAGGGTTCCATGGTGTGGCACAGCGACATTAGCCCATTCTGCCAGAAACTTTACACTAATGTTGGGATTAATTTCTCAGACAATGGCTGGGACCTGTTTTTAAATTTGTCACACTAGGTCTTTGAGAAAGTGGAGTGAACTGCTTGGAAGGCTGGATTTTGTTCTTCCTGTGATGGCTTGGGAGTCTCTCAGGGTGATGGTACAAGAGAAGAAAAGGAAAGGGCTTGAATTCTTCTGAAGGACTCTTCTTCCCAGTCAGCATGAGGTGTGGGGTGCAGGACTTGGTTCCTGGTTTGGGGGGGTCACTGCCAACCTTATTGGGCTTGCCTATAGGTGCAGCACCACCAGACATGTTGTGGTTACTTGCCATGCATCCCCATGACCCTCCCTCCACTCACTGATGGTTGGGTTCCAGCTCAGAGAGGTACATTTTTCCCTTGGTTTGCACATGGGTATGGCCCTTCATTGGGAGGGGTGCAGAGGGTCTGATGTTGACTTGGCAACACTTTCTGAACTGCACTCGTCACTTTGATAATGTAATCTGTTGGTTAAATAAATATATGGCTGTAGCCATTTATTCCAAAACTGGTGTGGTGTGTGTTTGTCCATGGTAATGGGTTATAGGGGCTTAACAAGACAATTTCCATAGAGGCACAGGAAAGAGTGTGCACTGGCTTCTCTGCTTTAACTACGAAAAAAAAGATGCACCTTAATTACTTTTTCTCTAACACTATAAAATTGAAGCATGGCAGTTACTACAACCAGTAAAAGATCAGATTAAACATCTGATAATGCTTGAAATCTTAACTATTGTTCCCTTTGTTTGGATTTTTTTTCTCACAGTAACCATAGGAAGAAGTGTGCCACACAAAACAAGCATTTGTCAATGCCGAATGTTGATTGCTTTGGTCCGTTGAGGTTGCTCAGTGCCCCTCTGTCATGCGCTCATTCTGTTTGTCCCGGTGCTGCAGGCTGTCCTTTTGTACTGCGCTCCTGACTGGGTTGGCACCTTTTTCTGCCCACAAAGAAATCCACAGCTGTCCCAACAGAGCTCCGTTGAGGTGGCTCGTTCCCCAACCCACTCACTCGCTCATTCTGTTTCTCCTGACACTGCAGGCTGCCCTATTGTAATGGGATCCTGTCTCTGTTGGCACCTTTTTCTGACCACAAAGAAATCCGCAGCAGTCATGATAGAGCTCCATTGAGCTCACTCACTCCCCCCCCTCACTGGCTCATTCTGTTTCTCCCACTGCTGCAGGCTGCCCTTTTGTACTGGGACCCTGCATGCATTGGTGCATTTTTCTGCCCACAAAGAAATCCACAGCAGTTGCAACAGAGCTCCACTGAGCTCATTCACTCCCCCTCCCTCAGTCGCTCATTTTGTGTCTCCCGGCACTGCAGGCTGCCCTTTTGTACTGGACTCCTGCCTGCACTGGAGCCTTTTCCTGCCCACAAAGAAATCTGCAGCAGTCCTGACAGAGCTCAGTTGAGCTCGGTCACGCCCCCTGTCTCACTCACTCGATCCTAATCTGTTCCAAACACTGATTTCTGACAGCGACTGCGGTATTCTGCGCTGGAAGCACGAAAACACATTTTGGCCAGGATGTGAAAAATTACAACTGTATTGCTCATAAGAAAGTGCAGAAAAATGACAATGTTGAAAATCTGGAGTGAAAATATTGCAAATTTGTGAAGTTACAAGTGTGCGTAGCAACTGCGCTTGTAAAACAGTCATTTTTTGGATTTTTCCCACCAAATTGGCAACATACACTTTTTGAGAGCCCACCTCATGAACACTGGCACTGTCGTTTCGTTACTTTGTCTCGAAAGGTGATTCCATGCAGTGACCGCAAAATAACCTTTTGGGACTGAATAATGCCATAACAGTGGCTGAATTCATGAGGAGGGTCCCAAAACCCCAAGTTGAAAATTTGGTGCCAGAATTCCAAAAATATGCATGAGATATATATCAAAGTTGAAAACCCTATTTATCCCATTATACAGCTTACTGGCATTTCTTCAGTTCGCAGTCAGCTTTGAAGAGTGCAGATTTGTTCTCAGTCCACCAAGATCGTTGGCGCTGGACTCCAGAGGTAAATATGGGGTGAGGGGTGGGAGGTGGGGTACGCAGTGGGTTGGTGTGGGTTGTGGGAGGGCAGGAAGACCATGAGGGACCATTTTCTTACTTTACAGGTTAAAAAAAAAGACATCACGGGACTTTTTTTTTTTTACAGGGGCATTTGGCACGCTGGGGTGGGCTCCCAGCATGCCAAATGACTGTTGGAGGGGGGCCAGCTGTAGCCGATGAAGGATTGGACACCCCTGTCAGCACAATTGTCATGCTACTCTTTGGGGGGAACCTATGCCGATGGGGAGTGGGCTCCCCCGTTGGCACATCAAACTGGGAGGGGGGGCACAAGAGCCGAGGGGGATTGGGCACCCCCTCAGCACAACTCTCACACTACTTTTTGGGGGAATTATGCTGACAGGAGGGCTCCCTCACAAGCATCAAACTGGGAGGGGGGACATAATGTTGATGGGGAGGGCTCTGATCGGGCAAGTCAACCAGCACCAGGGATGGAAGTCGACAGGGATTGGGGCCCCCATCGGCAAAAACACGCTGCTGTGGGAGGGGTTACATTGCCGAGGGGACGGCACCGGCACTGGGAATCACAAATATTAATTGCCACCGCCATGTTCACAAACAATATTACAGCACCAACATTCCACCCAGCAATGACGGGTCGATCCCTCATTGCAGTGATTCTGCTGATGCTGCAATGACGAGGCGGCCCCTGATTGCAGTGGCTGAAATGTTTCAATGTGGTGGCATGCTGGCTGAATTAGTGTCAGCAGCAGCATGCCACCTCATTGGGGAAAGCCAACCAAGCTTTTAAAGGTTGTGGGGGCATTGGCCACAACAGTGCCGCACCTCCACAACCTGCTTCTGGCAAGCTGACGCATTATGTTTCTTGTGCATGTGCGCAATCAGCATAAAAATGAGCCAGGCACAGAAGTGCAATCACATAAAAGATACAGATCGGGATTCTTGTGGTAATTCATGGATTTAAAAGGTGTAGTTTTCAACAGCCTTTGACACAGTCATGTTATTTTCATGTATTTGGGATCGCTCAACTGAAAAGCAACTTTTCTTTCATGGGGTAATACTTCTACCTTTATTTACAGGGTATCCTATGTATAAGGAGATGAAGACTGTGACTGAGCACTTTCAGAAAGGGTGACTCAGTCATGGCACATGTGTACAGGGCTACCTGGTATGGCAGGGCGACCGGATAGGGGGTTTGGTGAATATAGCAATGGGATGTCACTATGTATACACGGGCATGGGGGGATTGGGAGGGACCATGCTGTGTGATGGGAGGAAGGAAACGGAGGGTTTGTGGGTTGTAGTGTAGCAGTGGGCTGCCATGCTGGCTGTGTGGTGTGGTGGGTTGGTGGCAGGCTGGGGTTGGGAGAGTGCTGGGTTTGGTTCTGGGCATGCTCATGGTTTTTGCACCGGGTCAGGTTTTTTTTTTTTTTTTACTTTTGCACCTCCCCAACATGCACCCCCTGGAGTTGAAAATCCTTTAGTAGGGGGTGTGGGAACATAAGTCTCGGTGCCCTCTTCTCTGTTCGCCGAAGTTTCATAGCTGAAATTTATTTTCAGCGATGTACACTCACCTAAATGGCGATCACCATTCCCAACTGCCATTGTCACATGGAACCATTTACACTAGTGGGATGAAAGTATTGGCATTTCAAGTGTCTTGCTTTATAGTCTCTTATTTGGTCAGTGGCTGTGGTGCATAACCCACATTTGGATCTCTTGGTTCACATGCTTCAGTTCTAATGACTACATAGTAACACCTTAACTTTTTAAGTATATACATTAAAAAAGGAAATAAGAACTCATGGACCACTGGAAAAAGAACAATTGCTGCACTTTGTGCTTAAAGGTCAAGTTAGTTTTTTTTTCAGGGATCCCCCAATAGCCATGATTACAGCCCTTAATCTTTTATTTTACATTCTCAAACCTGGAGGATAAGGGTATCCCTGAGGTGAAATTTCCAACTGTTCAACTCTGTTTATGACACACTAGACTAGTTAAGGAATTCCAAAACAGAAGCAACAGAAAGGATGAGATAAGTAGAAGTACCAAAACAAATTCATAAGCTCAGTATGAATTCTTTAACATGAAATCATGCCAGACAAATCTTACATTCTTCAAAAATGTTACCAAGGAACTTGACATATAGTAGAAAGGTCTATGAATGCTGTTTGCATGGTCTTCAGCAAAGTGTTTGAGACCATCCTACGTGGGAAGCTTGTTGACACAATGGACAATCTAAGTGTAGCTGGTAGATTAGTAACTGGTGGTAGGATAGAAATTAGAGAGTTATAATAAATGGTGGTCTGTCAACATGGAAGGAAGTGACCACAGTTATCCTACAGGAGTCTGTCCTTGGACCAACACTGTCCAATATATTTGTAGGTGACATAGAGGTGGACACCAGTAACTAGGTTGCTTCAATGACACCAAGATGGGAAGAGTAGTTGTGACATGGAAGGAGATACATGAGCTACAGAAAGATTTGTACAAGCTGGAGAAGTGGACAGAGAGATGGCAGAGGAATTCCAATGTGTAGAAATGTAGAGTTGTGCACTTTGGAAGAACTATAGCTTGAAGGAGCACTTCTGACCAATTGTACTGGAAAGGGGCTTGTTTGGGGGAGTTTCTTTTTAGTTTTAAATATTGAATTTTTTGATTGCTTCTTTCAATAATAAACCTTACAGACTATGCCTACCACTGTAAGAGTAAAAGTGGTTTCACATAACTTCTTAGAGTATCAGAACTGCTAGCCTTCCATCTGCAGTAGCTATACCCTAGGAATACATGTGAAACCACTAATGCATCTGTAAGAGTGGTCTCCATGACAGTTTTAACATACAAAATACTACTTAAATGGTTTAGAGAATATCAAAAGTCAACAGGAAAAACACCAGGGTGTTGCAGTTAATAGCATGCTCAAATAGCACAGACAGTGTAGGATGGCAACTAGCAAGGCAAACAGTATCATGTCATGTATCAAGAGGAACTTCATAAGCAGATCAAATGGCAAACTAAATATACCACAATACCTTCTGCCAGAAGTTTTCAAAAAGATGTTATAATGTCCTTGTATTGATCCTTGTTTAGGCCCCATCATGAGTACTGTATGTACAGTAGATCTGGTTCTTCTACATGAGAAAGGACAGTGACATGATTAAAAAATTCCAAAGGAGAGCAACAGTGGTGGTTCAGAATTCGGAGAACATGAGCTCTGAGGACTGACTGGAAGAACTGGCACTCTTCTCATTGGAAAAGTAGAGACTCGGGAGAAACATAATCACAGTATTCAAATAACTCTAATGGGAGAACACCCTCAGATGAAACACAGTTTTTCAGAACATCCAATGACAGGAGAACAAGAGAGCGTACAGTGTTACAAAGAAGATGAAATGAAAGAGAACTATCAAGAAGAACAATTTCTTGGAATGAATGTTAAATGCATGGAATAGACTGCAGAGCTGGTGGTATCAGCCCATTCTGTAGCTACCTTTAAATTCAGACTTAATAGGTACTTCAAAGAAATTGGGGAGACAGAGAATCCCCATAGAGTTGGTAGGGGAAAGAACTTGACAGGGCCAGTTGTCTTCTTTATTTCCTTAAATCCTATGTTCTTGTGTTTCTATACAGCAATATGCAAGAATCCAAGTGTTCAGGATATTCTACCTTTTTGTAGTCAATCAATGAGATACTAAGGTTCTGACCATACTTGCATCTCTCTGGATGACTTTATTTTGCATAAACTAGTCCTTTCTGCAATATGATTTTCTTTTGTTGCATTCTACGAAACTGCAGGTTTACGTAGTTTAGAAGCTGTGATTGCCTATTATCCATGTTTACACATTGCTAGTAAATAACTAATTTATTAGTCAACAAATTCTGAATAAATGTCTACAAACCCATCTGTTAAACTAATTTACATTATACTGTGTAAACAATTTAAAGTCATAGTTTAATTGTAGTGTAAATTATGTACACTGGAGTTTTAAATAGTTTTATATGCCTCACATTATTTAAATAGAATTTTTCCATTTACATAATGTAATTCCTATGAATAAAAACTTTATTGGAGTTTGCAGTTTTCATTTGTATGTACTATACATTAAAAAATGGCATTCTGTTAATATAAGTTTGATCATTTGACATGCATACTTTTTAACTGGATTTTGGACATGATTTCTATCACTGCCTGCCATTTGAAAGTTGTCTCCTTCTCTCTGTCTCATAAATAGGGCTGTGTAAAATGTGCAGATTCCGCATTCACAGACTTTTGCAAAATACTACAGTTTTTGCAGTTTTTTCAAAATGCTGCCTTATGTGAAATTTTAGATTTTCTGTTTTATTTATTTATTTAAAAGTTGATAACCGGGAAAAGCACACTGAGCCAGGGCTCATTTCAAGGAGCGACCCAGGGAAGAGGGGTACAGGAGGAATACATATATGAAAAATAGATAATCAACCATATAGGCAATCGTGACAACAGATTTTCCATGGAATATTAGTTTTTCCCTTAGAAAAAGAATTCATGGAATTCAAACCCATCTGCAGGCAAAAATAGTGCAAAGTGTATGTAGAACATACCCTAAACCTGCAGAAAAATATATCATGATCAGAGCCTCCCAATGGCCCAATAGCAGTGCATTGTACTGACACACTGGTAACTCTGGTTAGTGATTTAACTCAGGAGGCCAGTTCTTTGTCCAGTGTCAGTTGCATGAATTAAGAGTGATCAGGGCACAGGCAGAATTAGGACATTTTGTGTTCAGGCATGCCAGGGAATCTAAACCCAGAAAATGTTGTCAACTATGTCCCATTGCTGGGTCACAGCTTGAGCACAGCAGATTTTTACTCAGGCAGTTACTTTGCCTGATCTTATCTTGGAACTGTCCATGAGTACTGCACTTGGTCAGCAGGCTTGGAGAGATGCTGCTGATGGCAGCATGCCAGCAGGTGATAATCTGGTGACCAGTTCTGCCACCACAGGGATCCCAAACAGAGAGCCAGGAAGCTTTCCTCTCCATTGAGGAGACACTGTATGCATGTGAGCCAATCACTCTGAGTTTTGTGTGCCACTGTGGGATTGTGATAGGTGGACATGGGGGAGGAGACACAGATGGGAGTAAAAACTATGGTGCTAAGTGCATGACTGTACCTGCATGACATAGAGACACCCATCTTCACTGACAGCAGACATGTAGTGGTGGCCAAAGGGGATGGGAGGTCAGCATGCAGAAGTAGTTTTTCCATATGATCCATGTGACACCAGAGGACAAACAAAAGATGGAAAGTAAGCATTGTTATAAAAGTTAATCACATCTGTGAAAAGAAAAGAAATACCAAGGGATACATTAAAAAATAAAGAAATTCTGCAGTTTGCAAAACCTTTTTTAAATATAAGTTTACTTTTTTCTTATGACTACAGAAGACTGGGAAGGCAGCTTTTCAGGGGCTCCGACCATGTTCTGTACCCATGTCCTTCCAGAGGCATGTAAGACTTATGGAAGGGGCTCCCCCTTGTGTAGTTTATGCATCTTCCTGGAATCATCCACGGCCTGTAAGTAGTGCCTTGGACTGTGCAGAGAGCATGACTGGCCTCCTTATGAACCCTGACCAAACCATCTACATACAGTGGATTAGAGATGGACAAAATTTGCAAATTTCATTCTGTGAAATATTTCATGAAATTCACTCATTTTGCAAAAACATTTTGCTGGTGTGAAATGCAAAATTCCACAGGCGAAATGTGGAATTTCACCCACGAATGGAGGATTTTCGCTACTTCGCAGGCAAAATTCTACTATATGCAGGCAAAATCCTACATTTCATCAGCGGAATTTCCCATTTCACACCCATGAAATATTTTGTGGAATGCACACATTTTACAAAATATTTTGCACAACGAAATTTGGGATTCCGTCAGAATTTCACCTGCAAAATTAAATTTTGCTGCACCTCTACAGTAGACCCATGGATTAGTTTGGCCTTCTGCACCTGGTGATTCTGTCTTTGTAGATGTCCAGAAGCCTCTGCATCTGTGGAGTTGGGCCTCCATGCATTCTGGCTGTCCCTAAGCACCTATGTAGGGTGTGCATAAGGTTTTGTGGCTTGTGTCCTAAATCTTGAAACTTAGATTACAAGTTTCAGCTGGAAAACTACAGTTTCAAACATGCACTATCAGTTCTTTGCAACTTGCTCTGGCATTTGTAGTCCCTTAGATGCCTTTGGTGTGAAACTTACATTGCATTACAAAATGTGTATGAAATGTCTTGAATCCTGATTTGCTGATGAGGTTCAAAAAATATTTTCTTATGGCATACCAACCAACCGTTCAGGACTTGGTATCCAGTGAGGATGCATTACCCTCTGAACTCCATATCAATGATGGCACAAAATTAAAAAAATAAAAAGGCAGTCATCTTGGTAAAGGAAACACATCTCACATGGGTAATATATATGTACACCATAATCTCCACAAACAAAACTTTTTATGTATCTACAAATCTGAAAAACTGTAAAAATTCTCAACAAAAATTACCTTTTCCAAACATCAATCACCTTGTGTCATTTTATTTCAAGTCACACCATATGCCTCAAAATGCCCGCCCCCCACCTCAATAAATATGAAACAATAATAAATAAATGAATAACTTGTAACAGGCTGGGAAAAGCTTGATTTAATAGATGTTTTGCTAATTTCTTTATTAAAAGTTCCGGTGGAGGAGGCCTGATGAATCTCTACTGGCAAAGTGTTCCAAAGGCCAGGAACTGCCACTGCAAAGTAGTATGTTTCAGAAGAAATAAGGCGGGAGAGTGGGACTTGCAGCAACTTTTTGCCTGATGATTGGTTTGTTGTACCTGGGACATAGATGGTCAGGTGCTAACAGAGCTAGAAGAGGCCAATAATAGATTTTGGGCACCTGATACAGAATGTCAAAGCTAAACTAAATCTTACACTTAATGTAAATTGCTAACATCAGATGCCATTCACTGAAGGAGAGAGTAAAAATGGCAGCATAAGTGGTCAGCTGCCTGATCCATGTTTAATCTCATCTAAATGTAAGACCTTTGGCATGGCAGAGAAAAAAAATCCCAGTGGCACAAACCTTGAGGAATTCAAGCTCTTAGGTCATCATCCCTCTGGTCTTAACATTAGCTTGTTAGCTTTGTAATTTAAAGTATAATACAATATTTATTTTATTTGTATTTATTTGACACATGTTTTAGCGGATGATCAAGCAGAGCCCAGGAAGGGCTCATTTCCTGTTGTAACAGTGGGGGAAGGGGAGATACATGGTAAAAGTAGAGAGAGGTGTTCACAAATATTGTACACGGTACACAAGATGTACAGAGATAGGTATACTGTATATAGATGAGAAGGTATCAATAATTACAATAAGGTTCTGCTGTGGGGGCAATTAACAGGAACTAGAGATGCAGCAAAGTTTTAATTTGCATGTGAAGTGAACACGAATTCACCCACTTCACATTCAGCTAAATTTTGCATGGTTTTGTTCTGATAACCCAAAATTTGTCATTGACTTCACCTTTGTGTTCTCACTTCTCCTTTACTTTGGTGCACAGGCAAAGTTGCCAGGAAACAAGCAGTTTGGTAGCATGTGTGCCTCTCTGCATGTCACGTGACCACTTTCCTCCACAGGAAATGATTGTTTCCACTTGTTGAGTCAGTCTCAGTCAGGTTGTGGTGTGTGGAGGACTACAGGCAGCTACTTAGAGAGCAAATAAATGAATTCCTTTAATAATTATCATAGTTTAATACTTTTTTCTTTAAGTAAAGTAATACCAATCTATCTTTTACATTTTCCTACTACATTTTGATAACTGTACTACCTCTGTTTTTTGTTTTAAACTTGTGTACGTCACTCTCTCTCTCTCTCTCTCTCTGTCTCCTTCTATTTTTTTCTTTGTCAGATCTTCTCTTCTCTTCTGGCTGTTATGGATCATCTGGCTGGACGTCAGGCCCAAAGACACGCGATGATTCACGTGCAGTAATCCTAAATAGGACAGTTTTTAGGATGCAGGTCCACCAACAACCAAACATGGAGGTGGAGGTGCAACAGGAACATGAACAGCAGCAGCTGCAGCCAGTGGAGCAACAACAGCAGGAGCGGCAGCATGCTGGAGCCCCCCTTTGGTTCCATGCCCACGGCGTGAACCATCTGCTCCACCAAAACAAGAGTCAGACACATCAGATGTGCAAAAGCAATGCCAGCCTCGGGGCCCTGGGAATACCTCCCCAATGTGGGCATATTTTCAGTGTGACCACAATGACTGAACTATGGCTAACTGCACCATATGAAAAAAGGGGAAGTCCAAGGGTAATCTCTTCTTGTATTCAGTGTTAATGTCATGGAGCTTGGTTGCCAAGGTGTGTGCAATCAGGACAAAAAATAAATGGTGCAACTACTCTGGCCAAAGCCATACACTTGAGTCCTTGTAACTGTATTCAATTTCTTTTATTCAAGTCCATCAAATGATCAAACCCCCAATGTTTCACCATACAATAGCTTCTTCTGGGGAACTGATAAATGAGTAAAAATATATTTTACTAATTAATACCTTAACTCCATTATTCAACATATAAACTTATGTAAAAATCACATTTCTTATAATGCTTTCAGCTGTTCACAATCTGAATTCATTCAAATGAATTGTACAAAAATCTCTGAGCAATCACTAGCCCTGCCAGTAGTCATAAGTGCCAAAAAATGGCTACCTGCTTTTATCTGGGCCTATGCCTCCTGTTGTCTGCCACTTCTGTTTTTCTGTTTCAGTGCAGTGTAGCCTAATATAGAGCAAGACAAAGTATTCAAAAAGAGTTCATAAACTTCTGCATGTTCTTTGACAAACTTATAAAGCAAACGCTTATCACACTATTCCTTTCAATTCACTATTCTTTTAAAGTAATTGAAATTGAGTCTGCAACACTCTATAATTCTCTAAATACAATTCATTCCTTGCGGTTTTGCAGTTACTTGTGATCACATACTATAATTTCTAAAATCAACCATATGCCAATGTTAAACAAAATATTTCCTCTTACTTGTGGAGCCTGCAGCCCCTTCTCTCTTTTCCTTAAGTATATGCTGCGTTTTTATCAACTTTCTATAAATGTATCATTACAAGCAGCTCAGCTTTGTTTAACAAACATAATTACTCTCATGTGAGATCTTTACCTAGACTTGCACAGTCTTCTCATTAAAGCTTGTATATCTTTTGCTGCACCTTCATTCTTAGTTTGCTCTGCATTACAAGACAACAAAATAAAATAACATAAAATAACAAAGAGCTGTTACTCTCAAGATTCAAAGCCTTTCACAGACTAACCTGGTAAAAAACATAAAACTCTTACTTGTTCGCACTCTTGGTGTCTCTCAGACTTCTGCACCATAGAAGTGGCAGCAAGAGTCAAGCTAAAGGCCTGCCCTCTTGTACCTGCACCATGTGACACATGGTGGTCCACAGGGGGAAGTGTGGCAGATGTATTGGCAAGTAAGAAGAGAATTCCCAAAGAATAAAACACAAACTTCTTTTCTGAGCATTGAAACATAAGTGTTTTCGTATTGATGTCTCCTCCTTGCCACAAATGCCAAGTAGTGGCCCCATTACAGAAACGCTTACATGCTGTGAAGTAAAGCTGCTACTGCTGCTGCTGCACTGGTGGGCAAGTAAGAAGATAATTCCAGAAGATTCAGACATAAACATCTTTCCTACTGCTGTTGAAATATCAAAAAGAACTAGCTGTGAAGTACATTTGAGTCTCTCCTGTTAGTAAAGTCTTGACATCACATACACTACAACGAAGTGAAAAGAAATACAAGTTGATGTACTGCTTTTACTTGGTGGTCTTGTTTCAGCTGCTGCGGCTTCTGATGATTTTGATATTGTGGAATGAGAACATGCTGTATTGATGCTGTCCGCTGCTGTTGTCTCGGTGACAGAGAGATGGTGTATGTTGGAGCTGTACTCTTACACACTCACACTAACACTTGTAAGTACTTTTTGCCAGTGTAGTACAGTTATGTTGGATTTACAAGTAAATGTTCAATCATTCTGTGTATATCTCACGTAAGTTGTGTCTTTTTTCTTTTAGGGCCTCATTGTGGATTCATGGAGATTTGCTTGAATGATACTTCACATTAGAATTGTATATTGCAATGTTAAGGTAAGTACTTTTGCTATTTAATTTTTTTTTTATGGGTTTCTTGTCATAGTCATGGCTGGCTGGGCCAGGTACAATATAAGATAAGTACATTTTTTATCTTCTTTTTGGTGGGTTTGGGGCTGGGGGCGGGGGCTTTAGTTGAAACTCAGCCAGATTAAAAAGTTAATGTTTTCTGTTCCTCTTGCTATCATTTCAGGTACTTGTCAGAAAACTTCCCAACAGAAATCCCTGTACTTGCAGCAACTACTTCCTTTCCCTTCTATAGCTTAGTACTATCACATCCACAACTTATTTCATGAGTCGACAACCACACTTAACAGTGCTAGGCCCTGATGAACCTGCCTTGTCATCATCATCACAACTTCCACTGCTAACATCTGGAGTCATACAAGCAATAGTGTTCTTGGCAGCAGCACCACAGCAAGAAACCACATTCCATGATCATCTCTCAGCAGGCATTTTTTTAAATTACACAGACAGTCAACATGAAAAGAAATACGTATAACACAAAAAGTGAATTTGTCCAGTCTTATGTGTTGCTGTAACAAATGCGAGAACAATAACAAAAACAATGCACTATGTACATTTTTTTTATTATGTCTATTTACATTACTTAAATGCTATAATATGCACTCAGAGTGTCCACAGTACTATTGTGAGACACACAATAGTGGTATAGTGACAGTGATTTCAGCAGACATAACAGACATAATTAAAGGCAATGTTATATTTCTTCATTTTTGGTTGATGGGAAGCCAAAAAACAACAACAGTGACCTCAAGATGGAGCCGCACAGGCATAACAAAATACCAGACCTTAACAAGTCTTCAGAAATCATGAAGTAGAAAAACAATACCTTACTTTGGGGGGGGGGGATTACAGCAGTACCTAGACTGTCACAGAAGCAGTGAAAAGCAATGCAGACAGGATGAAAATTTCATAGTAATGTTATTACAGTGGCCCAATAAAATGTTTATGATTTGACAGCATACACACAGACTAAAGGTCATGTGCAGAAACTGCAACTGTTCAGTAAACTATAATACGGTCTTTTAAACAGACTGACATAAATGCCCAACAAACAGCAAAACCTGATACAAAATTAATAGAAGGATTACGGTGTGTACCTGAACACACAAATACTAAAACACTAGCCAACAACACTTGGAAAGACTGCCTTTATCACTGTAGTCTGTGAATCTCCCTCCTACACCATGGATCCGCCCCTCCCTCGAAAGCACACTTCTACAGAGTCTCTCAGTACAGAGACTGAATCAACTAAATTAACATTCAATATTCACAAAAATTCAATAAATGCTTGATGATATAATAACGTAAGGGTTTACTACAATCAATCTACTAAATTGTGTCACAAATGTTTGTGGCAAAAAGGCATTTTGAAAGGTTTTTAGAGGGTTTGAATCTCAGAGCTCTGAGAGCAAACTGTCTTCAGCTTTTCACTACACACACTATGATAAACTGAGGCTGTGCAAGACAGTATAGAGCTCATGTGACCTTACATCCCATGAATCACTGCAAAATGCACCTTAAACTGCAAAAATACAAGGTAAAGTAACTCAAAGTCCATAGAGAACAATGTGAACTTTGCGTTACTTCAAGATGCGTAGTTATTCACTTTGCTTTGTGGAGTATTACACAAAATTCTGGTTATACACGAAACACTATGCATAGCGGATTTTAGGCACTTCACCCACCACTAACAGGAACCTGGAGGAGCAGGGAGAATAATTACAAGTACATGGCATTTTAACAACATACACAGGAAGAAGGATAACTACAATGTAAGGAGGCAGAACAGATGGGTCAAAATATATGAACCATATAGCAGTGCAAATGCAGAAATTGTAACAATATTACCCAGTAACAAATCACAATGCACCGGATACCTATGAGAAAACTAGAATAATCCCCAAAGCATACAGAGCTGGATTTTTGAAAGGGCAGATGCTGATGCAATGGTGTGCTGCTTCTGCATCTGCCTGTGTAAATATGCCAGGATGCATCTGCCCACATGCATCTGCTTGCATTCATGTGCCCCCCCCCATCTTCAGAGGCTGTGTCTGCACTTTTAGGCAATTCACATAAAAGTGACTGAAATTCAATCTGCATCACTTTTTTTGATGCAAATGCAACTGAAAATCAGACAGACAGATGGAGCTAGACTGTCATCTAGTATATAGTGTAACAGTTCTAACAGAACACAGGATGCCTGCAATTGAAAACACCATCAGACAGAAATCCAAGACAAATTGATTTGAAAATCATGCACTCAGTGCTGAAGACACATCAGATCCTGTGTGAGTGATAGAATAATGATGCATTCCTCTAGTAAATGACTAAGCAATGGTTTTGCCAACTGTCCTTCTGTCTCGTGACTGAATATAGCACCCTTGCTAAGTGCCATACAGCTCAGTCACATGACAAAAGGAACCCCCGGCAGCAGTTACACCCTTGCAGGAGTCAAAGGACTTTTTTTTTATAGAGGGATGAACCCCTACAACTGATTTTAGGGGGATGTGGTATGCAGTGGTAACTTTAAGAAATATGGATGCTTTTCTAAATCATGTCAAATTGCCTTCATGAATTTCTGGAAAAAGTCAGAATAATCACTCTCCTTTAACATGTGTATAATTTTACAGTGTTTTCATCCTATATTGATTTCATTCTGGCAAATTTGCTTTAAATATGTTCTCTGCTTGTTGTTTTGTCAATATGTGTAATTTATGACCCACTTACACTATATAATTTATGAAAAAAAAGCTTATTTCAACTTCATGTTTTACAGCTCTAAAACATGGACAAAAGGTGTATTTTTTTATAATTTTACAAGATGAATAATGTACTAATGAAACTATTTCTAATAGCATTTCTCTTTTTGTTCCAAGTAATAACAACAACTGAGAGGCAACACAATTGCTGAAGACCCTGCTGAGACTTTGACCCTCCTCACCAAAAATCCCCACCGGAATAGTGACTGATCCAAGTGTAACATCTGCCAAATAACAACACAGGAACACCTGAGGACTGCAACCCCTGAAGGACTAAAGATATTTTATGATGCATGCCTGCAGTACATTATCATGCATGATGTCAGTAGTCCCACACCAGCAAAACAAACCTGAAGCATTTTGAAGGTAGAAGAAGAAGCTCAAATCCTGGCTCTTCCACTGATACTGGTTAGTGTTCAAGCTCACAGAGAAGGTGATCGACTCACCAGCTTGTTAACTGGAATTTGTGTATAATATGCCAGAAGGTGTAGCATAAAAAAGACAAAAATCTATCACAGATTGTCACCTTCAGAGGACAAGAAACTCTGCATGATGCAACTGAAGCCAGAGAAGACAGCACAGTCTTAAAGTGACTAGGTGGACTGGATTTAATTGCATTTGAAGCAAAGTACCACAAAGACTGCCATAGTACTTTCACCAGCAAAAGAAACATACAGGCAAAATGTTCACTATCCAGTGACAAGGAAGATGATTCTGTGTATAAAGCATATTTTAGTGAATAGATTTCTGAAATTTAGACTGACCTTTTTATCAGCAGACAAGCCTTGCCCATGTCTTACCTGTTACAGAGATACCAGGATATTCTGAAAGGCAAAGTTACTAGCAGTGTGAGTTACTGAAGTGAGAAGCTAAAGAACAGACTAACAAACTATTTGATGACCAAATCATTTAAGTTCAGCATGACTCAAGTAAACCAGAGCTTGTGTACAGCAGTGCTGTGTCTTTGAAAGATGTCGTCAACATAGCTTCCCAGTTGCATTCAAAGCAACAGTAAGAAGAGGAAACCTTCTCCCTACTTAAAATAAAGATAAATATTCAACTGTATCTATGCTGTTTCATGCAGCACAGATCCTCCATAGTGAACTCAAAATGTGTGAGGGACTTGATATCAATCCAATAGATAATTCTACTATCAATTTGGAACAAGCATTAGACATGATTCCTGACAATGTATATAGGTTCCTGAAATGGGTATTTCAAGGGGGTGTTGGTGATGAACCTATTGAAGATGGCAGTCCTTTAGTAACAGCCACTAACAAGACCCTCCTCAGACAGATATTATCAGTTGATCAGGACTTCATTCATACTGTATAGTTTCCAGAGGTGCAAAGAGTACACCAAAACATTTTGGGCTTACAATGTCCATACACCATGTGACAGGCTCTAAACAGGCAGTAACAATTGTGCACAAGCTAGCACACTGTGTCATTTATGAAGCCTGCCAGCAAAAAGTCACAGAACTCACCCCAGCATGAAGAAATAACTGCAGTCCACCCACACCATTTAGCTTTTTCAGATATTAACAGTTTACTGGTGAAGCAAAAGATAACAGAGCACCTCTGATGGAGGTGAACAAAAACATATCTTTATGCTGGGGTGAGTTTCGTGACTTTTTGCTGGTAGTTTGCATTGAATGTCACGTCAAACCATCTCCTTGTCTGAGCAGCTCTTACTACTGAAGTCAGTTATGAAGCCCTTGAGAGAATTGACACAGCTATTGTAACGGATCAGCATGAAAAAGCTGCCAGGGACAATATCATAAATTATCAAACATACAGCATGGGGCATTTCTTTGGGTTGCTGCTGACAATAATGATATAACTAAAGAAACGTTAGATGGAAAGCACACAAACGATGCCGCAACTATTGTAGTACATCAGCGTCAGACTTCCACAATTCCAGAAGGCAGCTTTGGCACAGTGTCAGCTCAAGCTCAAACAAAGAAAACAGCACAGTGAACACGATCACTTAAAACTCCTGCATTATGCCAAGACATTCTGGAGTGCAATCTTCATGACAGACTCCCTACACCAAATCCTGTGGGAAAAGTAAAAAGTAACTGGTATACTGATGTTGAGGCTTGCCGACAAGCTGCCAACCTTGATCTGCAGTTGCTAATTCTAAGATGCTGCCCAACCAAGCTATTTAAGCTTGAGTTTGAAAAGGTGAATGCTCAGCAAGTACCAGGATGGACAACTTTTAATGTGATTTCATCTACCATACCAAAAGTAACATCTATTGGGTACTGTCCAATGCTGCCCTCACCACCTACTGAATGGAGTAGTTTTCACTGTAATGAAGAACATCTGCAAGATGTCTAGGATACTTGGCCAAGATTACAGTGTCTTGACATTTGATGAGGCTATATATTGTAATGCCAAAGAGATTCAGTGGAAGAGCATGGAGGAATTTCAGAAAACAGTCTTGAGAATGGGTGATTTTCACATAGCACAGACATTTCTGGCTGTAATTGGAAAGAAGTATGAAGAGAGGGGTCTGGAAGACATCCTCATAGAATCCCATGTGTATGGTAGCAACGCAGCAAGCAATCTACTTAAAGGCAAATCCTACAACTGTGGAGTGAGGGCCAACAAGCTTATAATGGAGGCTTTGTCCAGAATGAGGTGGCAGACATTTTGTAATTGGGTACAAGATAATAAGATTGCAGCCCATTGGGCAGCAGTTGGATTTCTGCTTGTGACTAGAGATGTTGTGAAGTTTAAATCAACCGGCGAAGTTCCCACGAAGTCGCCAAATTCGATCTGTGAAAAATTTCACGTAAATGGCTTCTCTGGTGCTAAAACTTTGCCAGGTAACTTCGTCAGTTAACTTTGACTTTGTTAGTAACTTCGAAGTTAATGAAAAACAAGATTTGTCACATGATTCACTTGCTGCAAGTCACATGGGAGACTCCAGGCAGGCAGGCAGGAAGTGAATGTTTCACTTTCATTTCAGCAGTTGTAGCAGAAGGAGACAGTCTCGTAGACTCAAAGAGCAGTTAAGCAGCAATATATCTTTAGAGTTGAATATTTTACACTTTTTTGAGTTGTAATCCTTATCTTTCTTTACTATAGTTTCAGATTTTATAAATTTTGTTAGTGTATACTTCTTTTTTTCTGACTTCTTACTGTCTTTTTCTTTCATTTTCTTTAATTTCTTTTTGTAATGGAGGGGCAGCATCAGGAATCCATGGAGTCCAGACCGGTTGGGGCTGGAGCATCAGTAAGGCACCCATGCCTTAGCAGGCATGTTTTTTCCACAAGGACTACTGCCCTACCCCAACTCAGCAAGGGAGTTCTGCTGCTACAGAGCAGCAGCAACAAGAAAAATCTCAGCAGCCTGAACAGCAGCAGCAGGAGCAGTAACAACAGCAGCAGCAGCCACAAGTTTCTCACCCCCAACAGGAGCCTGCCACCTCCTTTTCTGGTGCTCCCCCACTGTCGCAGCGCTATGTGGTGTGGGACGTTTTTGCTATGCACCCTTCAGATGAGACAGTGGCCATCTGCAAGGTGTGTGGACAGTGTGTGAGGTGGGGTAAAAAAGGGATCAGTCTTGGGACTGGCAGCCAGAGGATTCAATTCCGCATTCACCACCTCACTGAGTGGAGGGCCAAGTAGCATGATATGGCTGCATCACATGATGGTGGTGGTGGTGGTGGTGGTGATGGTCCTGAGGGGATTGTCGAGCAGCATAAGGTCGTCAGTGCTTCTGCAGTGAGTCAGTGTGGCAGGTATGGGATGGATCGTAGCAGCACTCCTCCTGTACCTCACAGGCAGCACCGCCATCATGGCAGTAATGATGACCCAATGGCACCTGCCACAAATGGCCATGGGGGAGTTTTCTAGGCTGAGGTGAATGATCTGCAGCAAGAATTTAACACTTTCTGGCAGGAAGTGATGGATCAGCTG
This sequence comes from Neoceratodus forsteri, assembly GCA_016271365.2. NCBI lineage: Eukaryota > Metazoa > Chordata > Ceratodontiformes > Ceratodontidae > Neoceratodus > Neoceratodus forsteri. The sequence goes on along the minus strand of CM057455.1, from coordinate 1,780,482,865 downwards.
GGCAGTGTCATGTCCAGCCCTGATAGGATCCTCACTCTCCTATCTGAGCTGCATGGTGGTGGTGGGCAAGGCTCATCTTCTGGCAGTGCTGCTGGGTTGGTCTGAGTTGTTTTGTTTCAAGAAACATTTTATTTTATATATAGTTATTCTGTCATCTATGTTCTTAATTTCTCCACTCTCTAGTCCCCCCTATTAAAACTACAAAACACCACAAAAATATAAAAAGTAAAAAAAAAAGCTCTGTTGTTTTAAGGTCTTTTTTCTCTATATTTTTTTTTAAGTATTGTTTCATTCGTGTGGATGTCCCTTGCTTGTCTAGTTCTGTTTTTTATTTAATTCTTTTTACACATGATGAACCACTTTCCTTCCTTTCATTTTTGCCACTGGTTTATCATGTGTACTCCCTCCTTCTATCCACAAATTTCAAGTATTTTGCCACATTAAATAAATTGTTTCCCCATGGTATGTGATGGTGCGTAACTGGTAGTTGTGTTCTATGCAACCGCCAACCACTCAAAGAAGTGTAAACCATAACATAAACATAAGCTATTCTACTGAGAGGTTAAACATAAATCTGTTTTAAGCACTTAACATGTTTACTGTGTTTGCCAGAAATGTGAAGCTGTGTCCCCAGACATAAATTGCTTCCCTTCACTGAAATACTGTTGTCACACACACCTGATAAGGCAGTGCAAAGCACATGTGAAACTTGCAAGAGAACTTAAAACATATTTATCGTACTATGCAGTTTTGGGCCTCCCACTCCACTCTGTTGCAATTAAACACTGTTGCCACACACACCTGAGAAGGTGATGCAAAACATGTGTGAAGATTGCAATAGAACTTAAACATAGTTATCATATTAAGCATTTTAGGGCCTGCCACTCCACCATTACCAGCACTTTGCCAGAAATGTGAAGTTGTGTCCACAGAAAACACATCCTTTCAGTCAAATACTGTTGCCACACACACCTGAGAAGGCGGTGTAAAGCATATGTGAAGCTTGCATGAGAAACTAAACATATTTATCATACCATGCATTTTTGGGCCTGCCACCCCATCACCACCACCATCAGTACTTTGCCAGAAATGTGAAGTTGTGTCCCTAAGGAGAAAGTGCTTCCTTTTGGTCAAATACTGTTGCCGCACACATCTGAGAAGGCAGTGCAAAGCATATGTGAAGTTTGCAAGAGAACCTAAATATATTTATCTTACTATGCATTTTTGGGCTTGCCACCCCACTTCCTTTCAGTCAAATACTGTTGCTGCACACACCTGAGAAGGCAGTGCAAAGTATATGTGAAGCTTGCAAGAGAACCTAAACATATTTATTGTACTATGCATTTTTGGGCCTGCCACCCCTCCACCACCACCATCAGTACTTTGCCAGAATTGTGAAGTTGTGTCCCCAGAGAAAAAACGCTTCCTTTTGGTCAAATACTGTTGCTGCACACACCTGAGAAGGCGGTGCAAAGTATATGTGAAGCTTGCAAGAGAACTTAAACATATTTATCATACTAAGCATTTTTGTGCCTGCCACCCCACCACCATCAGCACTTTGCCAGAAATGTGAAGTTGTGTCCCCAGAGGGAAAAAACACTTCCTTTCAGGTAAATACTATTGCCAAATAGAGAGGGTGCTTTGCTGCTGCTGCTGCGTGCTACTGTTTTCCAAAGTCAGAGAAACGACCTCTTGCTCATTGTGGTTCTGGATTTCTGATGGCACATACACATACTGCACAGGTAAGTACCTTTGTTTTCTTTTCATTGTAAGGAAGGGGGGTTGTTGCTACTGTTTGAAGTTTAATATATTCATACTTCTCTTTCATTGATTTTCCATTATTTGTGCATATGACATTATACTGCTGGACAGCTACAACATAGATGCTGTTTTCTGACTCATGCCCAACACTGTCCAACCATGAAGGTAAGTATTTTTTTGCTTGGTGAGGGGGGCCTTGCTCATTGGGGATTCGTGATGGCACATAGACATAGTTCACAGGTAAGTACCTTTGTTTTGTTTTCATTGTGGTGGGGGGTTATCGCTACTGTTCAAATTCTAATATATTCGTACTTCTCTTTCATCGATTTTCAGTTATTTGTGCAGAACTCAGATAGATGACTTCATACTGCTGGACAGCTACAACAAAGATGCTGTTGTCTGACTCATACACAGCATTGACCAGCCATGAAGGTAAGTATATCTTTTGTTTTTTTGGGGGGTGGGGACTTGTTTCTGTACATAATTGATGAATTAATTTTATTTCTTAATCATTGACTCTGCTATTTTTCCTTATCTTTACAGGTATTCCTTGTGCCTGAATTTGTTGCAATGATGTGCTTGATAATGCACCAAGCAAATGATGTCAGTCCACAAAGAGCACCTGGAAAACAAGAAAAAAGTTTTGTGAATGAAAGGAAAGGAAAGGAAAGGAAAGGAAAGGAAAACATTAAATCACAATGATACTTACCATCAGAGTACTACTGCTGGCTGTGCAGTTCTGTTTTGGTGTCTGTGTTCTGTACTAGAACCAGCAAAACCTGCATGAAGAAGAAGAAAAAGAAGAATCAGCATTTATATAGCGCTTTTCATACACAGTATCCCAAAGCACTTTACAAGCAATGCTAGTCTAGTAGTGAAGTGACTGAATGTGTGGTGGCGGCCATATCGCACATCATCACCCACACAGCCTGGATAATTGCATGAACCAGTTTATGGGAAGGGGGAATGTTGGCCAGGACACCCGGAATGTTCCTTACGCTTTGTGACGATTGCCCTGGGTTCTTTTACTTCCACCTGGACACCCACCAGGACAACAACAGGATGGGCAGAAGGGACCTCGGTTTAATGTCTCATTCAAAGGACAGCACACCCCAGTAGTACAGTAACCCACATTACTGCACTCGGATGCCAGTGATTTTTAGGTGCAAGTCCAATCCCAGTGTGGGACAAGAACCCACGACCTTCCGGTCCAGAGGCAGATGTGCTATCAATTGAGCCACGCTGACACCTAGAGGAAGATATTACATGAAAACCTTTTACTGCTGCAATAAGTCTTGTCAAGTCATGGACTGATTTTTTGCCTCTCGTAGGCTTATAGAAGGGCTGCAGAGTCTGAAAAACAGTGCAGGTGTCTTACCAGCAGCAGAAGAAGAAAGTCCTTGATGCAGTGTAGTTCTGCATGATGATGCCTTGCAGATTTCAGTCAGTGGCTTGATGGAAGACCAAGATGAATCTGACAAGAGGAGAGCTTTGAGGAGGTACAGGAGGTGCTTCTGTTTATCAAATTGGTGGCAATGAATCATCACTAGGATGGTGAAGGTGGTAGCAAAGCCAATGCTGTTTCTTACCTGATGTGATTGTGAGGAGGAGGAGGACATAGCTGAAGCAGCCCAGGGAGAACAGAGGAGGTAGAGGAGGTGGTTCTCTTTATCGCAATACGCTGCTTAGTATATACCACTGAGGTGGTGGAACTGCTGTGCCATGGTGTTCCTGCCTGTGTTGAAGGAGGATCCAAGGTGTCTACAAACAAGAGATAATAGGAGGAGGAGGAGGAGAAGGTTGAGGTGTTGAGGTTACTGCTGCACAGCTGCAGTGTGTCTTGTTGGCTAGAGCGGGTGTTCATTAATTCATAAGTGGTATAGCACATTGTTTACTGCTGTTCAATTTTACGCAATTAAAAAGCAGCACTAATTAATAGTTGTGGATGTATATCTCAGCACTGAATGTGATACATTATTATTATTATTATTAAGTTGACATCCAGGATTACATGGTTGTGGACAGGTGGGGATGTGGTGGGAGAAGGAGAAAATGAATAGTAAAGTTCATTCTTCTTCTTCTTCTGAGTTCCACATCCTCCATGAAGCATCCCTCACAGTCTTCAATACTGGAAGTGTCACCGTAGAGGAACTCCCTCTCCACACTGCTTTACCCACTTCAGTGTTACAAGATGATGATGAGGTACACCCTGGTCTGCCTAAAGCAATTTCCTCCTCATCATAATCACTGTCAATCAGTGCTGTTACCATGGACATTACTCTTGTTGATGGTATGTGAGTCTGATTCATTTTGATAAATGTCAACATGCCAACATTTTTTGGAGATAGATTTGTGTGCCTGTCATGCACAATGGCACCCACTGAACAAACCCCCCACTCAATGCTGACACTGGAGGATGGGCAGCTAAGATATTTCAGGGCAACCGCTGTCAGTGCTGGCCAGTCATTGACCTTAGTGTCCCAGTATAGTATTGGCTCATCCCCAATGGCAAGGTTCTTTGTATGTGCAAAATATGCATCTACCATGCGTTTTGCCAGTCGAAGATGTGCAGCGTGATCCTCCTCCTCCTTCTCAGTTTCCTACATGTCTGTGACTCCCACCAGACTGAGGGCAGCCCAAATGGGATTCAGCATATGTTCCTTTATCTTGCATTGCTTTTCTGAAGTTTGAAACCCTGGCTGGGATGAAGAGAAGTGGGTGGCAGCAACACTGGATTGCTGTGCAGTGCCATCATCTTTCTTTGACCTGTGTGCCCGTAGTAGCAACTGTGCACCATTTACCCTCTGAGTGAGTAGTTTTGTCAGTCTCTGCAACTCATGATGCCCACCTTGTAATATGGCTTCCAGCCCATGTTTATAATGTGTGTCAAGCATTGTGGCAACTCCAGACTCCTCAGACTGCAGAATATACTTTATGTGGGTATTGGAGTCTAATGTGGACAGTATGTGTTCCATTAATGAGCAAATTGCTCTGTCACCACCTGCCTCTAGCTGTTGCTGCACGTTCAGCAGTGTCTGCCTCAACACCCATAGCAGAGGGATGGACTTACTGTTGCAGGCAGTGCCCCCACTCACTGCCTATGTTGCATGCTCAAAGGGTCTCAGAATTGAGATGAGCCCATCCATCAGGTGCCACTGCTCTGTTGTGAGACACATGGATGCCCCACTGTTGTCAAGACTCACATGAATTAGCACATACTCAAATATAGCCTTGTACTGCTGGTATAGACAGTCCACCATGTACAAGGTGGAGTTCCACCGGGTGACAATATCAAACTTTAAACGGTGTTGAGGCAGCTTGTTCTTTACCTGCAGAGCACGTAGATGATCACATGCTTTTGCTGAACGTGCAAAGTGGGGACAGATGCGTTGGGCAAGAGTCAGAACTTCTTTTATATCCAAAAGGTTAATGAAAGCCTACACAACAAGGTTAAGGCAATGTGCTAGGCATGGGACCCTACCAAATCCCACATCAGTGATGCATTTCCGCAGATTTGAGCCATTATCACTGGTGATGAATCCAGCCTTCAGAGCATGGGGGTGAAGCCACTGATCAATCTTGGTTAATATGACTTCCAGCATCTTTTCTCCACTGTGTGACCCAGGGATACTCTTCATGGTCAGTGTTGCATGCTGCCTAACACCAGGCATGTTGCTACCACCACAGTTTGTCCTACTGCAATTCTTGCCTCTCTCCCAATCAGCCGCTACCCCAGGTACCTGTGCCCAGTGTGCTGTAATGCACAGGTATGAGCTACCAGATGTTTTCCCACTGGTCAACATGTCCATGCTCAGATGGGCATACTGTGCTGAGAAATGCTGCAGGGCATGACGTAGCATGTCACATACAGTACTGTACAGTTCAGGGATGGCACTCTTTGAAAAGTATGTACGTGATGGCACCTGCCATTTAGGCAAGGCACGGGCCAGGAACTGCCTAAATCTCACATTCTCTACAAAGGAGTATGACAACAAATCCAGAGCAATCATTTCTGCACATGCTACATTCAACTCCCGCGCAGTATCATGATTAGGCAGGTATCTTGTTTGCCTATCCAAAATGGAAAGTAGTGTCAGTTGAACTTTTCTTGATACTGCTGCCATCAGTGATGCACCTGGTGGTGTGCCAAACAGCTTGCCTTGTTGTTGTGCCATTAAGGGGGTGCTTCTTGCCTGGGGATTGCCAATGGTACTCACAGCCTGGGGCGGTGCATGACACACCTCAATGGCTTTTTTGCTTTTCATAACTGGGGTAGCAATCACAGTTTGACTTGGGGTGGTACTCCGGATGCAAGGACCACTGCTTTGACCGCTTTCAGATTCCTCCTCATCTAGTACCACAATGGTGTCCTCCTCCTCACCTGCACCTCCATGTCCCTTTAGTGGTGCTGGGTGTATTTTGCTTACATTGCCCTCTGATTTGGATGGACCAGAACCACTGGTACTGGCTGCCTTCTGGTATTGACGCCACCGAACTGGGTGCCTATTTTTAAAACTGCGTGTTGTCTACCTGTGCCGAGGTGACTACCCTTCTTACCCCGACTTATTCAGGTTTGACACAGTTGGCAAATTGCCACTGTCTTGTCAGATGGGTTCAGTACATAAAAATCCCACACTACGGATTTATGGGGCCTCGTATTTACTTGGTGCCAAAATGACTGCGACTATGATAGCAAAGGAGAAGATTTGCTCTTTGTTATGTTGTGGGGTGAGTGGAACAATGTAGAAATGGGAGAAACAGTGCTTGGGGTGTCCTTCTCCTTAATGGTTTTAGCAGTTAAGGCAACAGGAAAGACACGTTCTGTAACACCCTGTTTTGCCCTTTTCTTTTCAGGCACCCATGAGAGATCCATGTCATCTGACACATCATCATCATCCACATCATAGTCTGAAAAACAGCTGGCAGTCTCATCAGCCTCAGCAGGTCTGTCAGCCTCAGTAGCAAGTGCCACAGGTTCCGTAACATGCACTTCCTCTTCATGACTGTTGTGCTCATGTTGCTTCACATGTACTACCTAACCCTCACTCACTGGACACACCTTATCAGGCTCTGCCTCCGATCCACCATCACAGACAACACCACTTTCAAATTGCACTTCAGAACCAACCTCCTGCAAGCCCACAGTTGTTTGTTTGGTGGTGGTGCTGCTGCTTCCTCTCACTGTGTTGCTTGACATTGACACATCTGTCAACATGTCTGCCACAGATTCAGCAGAGAAAAACTTAATGGCAGGAAAGCCAACACCAGGGCAATATACATTGCTACTACTGCTACTGCCTGCCACAGAGGCTCGAGTGTGATTTGTCCCATAGTACGGTTCTCGGGGCAGCAGCCTTTAGCTCTTCCTCCGTCTTACTCCTATTGGTGGATTTCGTCCACTGGCAGCCCTGCCCTGGGGCAGCACCCTCATGATCTGCCTCCCACCTATCCCTATCGGTGGATTTTGGCCCTGCCCTAAGGGCAGCAACCTGTAGCTGTTACTTCCCACAAATCAGATTGTTGCAAGTCTGAGGAATTGAGAGTTTTAAGTGTATTATTTAGCTTTTGTTTACGGGGTAAGTACACTAGACAAGTATTATGCCTATTTTCAGGAATGACCCGGGAGAGTACAACATGAGGAACAACAGTCAAGGAGACATGGCAAAGAGAGTACAGTTTTTTGTCACAGTAAACAAACATGTGGGAAATACATCATTTGATGCTAGGGGAAACATACAGTAGTAAGCACATTTCAGATTATACACTCTAGACTAGCTAGTTCAACTGACAGATATATATACAGGTTATCATACATAGGAGTGGAGCATAGCTCAAGGACTGGATTGGTCATAATATAACTTATAACATTGTCGTATACACCCCCTAGGCTAGTTGGATCGCGGACAGGTATATACAGCTTATCACATTTTTCTAAATATGCACATGTTAGACAGAAACAGAAACACTTGGTAGTACAAGTTTCTACCAAGTGACCAAGGTGCAATATGTCATGGTTAGCCTATGACCGTGGAGCAATAATGGGTGTAAAAATGCCCAAGGCTTTTTAGGCAGGAGTAGTCAGAAGTCATTGATACAGTGGGGAAAATATCTCCAGGAATTCAATGGAGACACCCTGGGGAGGTTCAGACAAAACAATTTGACACTTTACTCTAGGGAGATTTGGGGCAGTCACACTCTGATGCTAGTTTTAGGAAACTCCACAGGGAATTTCGAAAACTCAGATAGGAGAGGGCAGCTCAGATATCCACAGGCAGTGAATTCCAGAGTCTGAGCGCACTTATGGCAAAGTCCCGATCCCCCATGAGGGTCCAGGTAGGAGGGACTTTGACCATCCCTGATGTGAGAGACCTAAGTTGGTTGGGGGTGGGATTCAGCTTAGGCAGAAGCCGGGCCAGCCCTTGGGGGGTGCTAGTTCTGATCACTTTCCCAGAGAGGCATCCCAAACCAAAATCAAGGTATCTAGCTGGTGAGGGCCAGCAGAGTTTCTCATATAGCTCACAATGGTGGGTGAGTCGGGGGGGCAGCCAAGGCAAAACGACAAATGTTATTGTAAGCAGTGTACCACTGGGTGAGATGTGTCTTTGGAGAGCTAGCAACTAGGTGCAGCCCATAACTGAGGGAGGGAAGGAGCACACCCTTCGCTAGGGCAAGCCTGGTTGCCAGTGTAAGGTTATACTTGGCCCTATAGGCCAGACCCAGTTTGCAGTTTGTCGCCCTGCAGATATTAAGGATATGATTACCCATGTCAAGTTGGGGGTCAGGTGTTACCCCCAGATATTTAATGGAGCTCACTATGGGTAGTGAGGATCTATCTGGGCTGGTGATGTGTAAGCAGGTAGATTAGAATATGTAAATGCTCCCCCGAGCAATGTGCACTGCTTGTCTTTGAATTTTGGTGGCTCAAGTGTATGTCTGTCTGCATCCAAAAGAGCCAGACTTCAAGAGTTCAAATCTTAACCAGGGACATTTTTTTGTGCTTTGTGTCAAACTCAGTAGTGAGCATTTAATCATGTAAGTGTCACAAATCATTATCTTTTTTTTCATATTGATAAAGTAAGACAGACATAAGCAAGAGATAATATTTTATTTATAAATTATAATAAATGGGGCAGTGCCATGATGATTGGTTACTGGCGCTGCCCTGGGGCAGTGCCATGATGGTTGATTTCTGTTGGCTGCTCCTGGGGCAGTGCTCTTGCTGCCCCTTGAGCAGTGCCTGTGTAATTGAGTCCCATGAGCTGCCACTGGGGCAGTATCCTTGCTGCCCCTGAGGCAGTGCCTGTGTAATTCTTTCCTGTGAGCTGCCCCTGGGGCAGTGTCCTTGCTGCCCCTGGAGCAGCGCCTGTGTAATTGATTCCTGTGGGTTGCCCCTGGGGCAGTGTCCTCACTGCCCGCCTGTGCAATTGGTTCCCATGGACTACCCCTGGGGTAGTGTCCTCACTGCACCTGGGGCAGCACCTGCATAATTGGTTCCCTTGGGTTGCCCTTGGGGCAGCACCTGTGTAATTGGTTCCCTTGGGTTCCCCTGGGGCAGTGACTGTGTAATTGGTTCCCATGGGGTGCCCCTGGGTCAGCGAGGACACTGCCCCAGAGGCAGCCCATGGGAACCAATTACACAGGTGCTGCCCCAGCGGCAGTGAAGACACTGCCACAGGGGCAGCCCATGGGAATCAATTACATACGCACTGCCCCAGGGCAATGAGGACACTGCCCCAGGGGCAGCCCACAGGATGCAATTACACAGGTGCTGCCCCAGGGGCAGCAAGGGCACTGGGCAGCCAACAGAAACCAATCATCATGGCACTGCCCCATTTATTACAATTTATAAATAAAATATATTCTCTCTCTTACATCTGTCTTAATTTAGCAATATTAAAAAAAGGTAATGATTTGTGACACTTACATGATTACATGCTCACAGCAGAGTTAGACACAAAGCACAAAAAAATGTCCCTGGTTAAGATTTGAACCCTTGAAGTCTGGCTGTTTTGCATACAGACAGACATACACCTTGAGCCACCAAAATTCAAAGACAAGCAGTGCACATTGCGGAGGGATCATTTACATATTCTCATCTACACTTAAAACTCTCAAGTCCTCAGACTTGCAACAATCTGATTTGTGGGAAGTAACAGTTACAGGTTGCTGCCCTGAGGGCTGGGATCAAAATCCACCAATAGGGATAGGTGGGAGGCAGAGCACACATGTGCTGCCCCATGGGCAGTGCTGCCAGTTGGTGAAATCCACCAATAGGAGTAAGGCAGAGGAGGAGCTAAAGGATGCTGCCCCAGGGGCAGTGGTGCACCGAGAACTGTGCTATGGGAGCAAATCACAATCAAGTGCCACAGAGTCATCTGAATGCTGTCCCTGTGCTCTCACAGACACGTTTCTGGTTCCTGCACCACTATTAGGATTAGGAACCACAAACTGGGAAATGTTCTTTGTGGCTCCTCCTCAGCCTCTCCCTTTAGTTGCCCTTTTCTTCCCAGTCATTCTTCAGTGCACACAGTCATACAACAATCACTCTGGTTAAATTGCAGTCAGGAGGACAGTAATTTTTTTCCTAAATACAGGTGCACACAAGGACACAACAATCACTGATTATATCGCAGTCAGGAGGACAGTGATTTTTTTCTAAACACAGTTAGGCATGCAGTCATACAAAAATCACTCTGGTTAAATTGCAGTCAGGAGGACAGTTACTTTTTTCCCTAAATACAGGTGCACACAGGGACACAACAATCATTGATTATATTGCAGTCAGGAGGACAGTGATTTTTCCTAAATACAGCTGGGCACGCAGTCACACAACAGTCACCCTAGTTAAATCACTGTCTGGAGGACGGTGATTTTTTTTCTAAATACAGGTGCATGCAGGGACACAACAATCACTCTAGTTATATCGCAGTCAGGAGGACAGTGATTTTTTTCCCTAAATACAGGTGCACACAGGGACACAACAATCACTGATTATATCACAGTCAGGAGGGCAGTGATTTTTTTCTAAATTCAGCTGGGCACGCAGTTACACAACAGTCACTCTAGTTAAATCACCGTCTGGAGGACAGTGATTTTTTTTTTCTAAATACAGGTGCATGCAGGGACACAACAATCACTCTAGTTATATCGCAGTCAGGAGGACAGTGATTTTTTTCCTAAATACAGGTGGATGCAGGGACACAACAATCACTCTAGTTATAGTGCAGTTAGGAGGACAGTGATTTTTTTCCTAAATACAGCTGGGCACGCAGTCACACAACAATCACTCTGGTTAAATCGCAGTCAGGATGATAGTGAATTTTTTTCCTAAATACAGTTGTGCACACAGTCACACAACAATCACTCTGGTTAAATCGCTGTCTGGAGGAAAGTGATTTTTTCCCAAAATATAGGTGTACACGCAGGGACACAACAATCACTCTGGTTAAATTTCAGTCACGAGGACAGTAATTTTTTTTGCTAAATACAGTTGGGCACGCAATCACACAGAAATCATTCTGGTTCAATCGCAGTCAGGGGGACAGTGACTTTTTTCCTAAATACAGGTGCACGCAGTGACACGACAATCACTCTGAATCACAGTCAGGAGGACAGTGATCTTTTTTCTTAAGAAAAGACGGGGCACTTGCCCACTGATTTTATTCGGAAGACAACTGTGCCTTCTAAACTGCTCCTACCTTCCCCCTTGTTCAAATGAACTATACAGGATGGAGAAATTCAACACAAAAAATTATTGTGTATGCAAAGGGGACTTACAGTAACCATTCTGAAGCAATTTGACCAACATAAGCTCTTTTATCTAATGTTTTTAAATTATGACTCTAACTGCAGCACAAGCTCTGCTGTCTAAGTCTCTCTCAAACACACTACACTCACAGAATAACCAAACTAGCTTCTTATTGGCTGTTCAGCAACATGTGACCTCATATCCTATGGTTCATTGCAAACTTAGACTCTTATGCTAAACTTCGATGGCGAAGTTCCAGCTTTGTGGATCTGGGGCGCTTTTACTATTGACTATAACAGGAATTAAAGTTTTTGACTTTGAAATTTTGTGAATCCACAAAAAATGCTTCAAAGTGGGACTTTGCAGGGTGAAAAACTTCACAGAATAGTAGAAATCCATGAAATTTTACACAGAGTGAATTTTCCCAATTTTGCATACCTCTACTTGTGATGCTGATTACCCAGATTCAGAAGCAGATCCAGGAGCCAAATGGCCAGACGGGGGAAGGATGCCTGAGTGTCCGATGGACCCCTCAGCTCCTTGGGAAGGGGGTACACTGCCTCGGGGGTGGTCTGACCTCTGGCGATAACCACAGGTATCACAGCCCCAAAGACCACATCAGAGGGGAGAGCATGATGGATGCCAGCATATGCCATGGCATTGTGGCACATCATGCTCTGGGAGGGCATACACAGAAAATGACTGTCACAGTGTGACACTGATGTGAGGGCCCGATAGTGGGCCCTCACCTGCCTGCGGCTCCAGTACCACCCAGAGACCCCAGTGAAAACTTGATTTCTCTGGGGAGGGGGTTAAGGGGAGCCCCCCTCACTGTATCCCCCAAGGGGGTAAGCCAAGGCTCCATAGGGGGGTCTCCATTGGGAAGATGCAGTCGAGGCAGGCAGTCAGGTGACAGTGCTGTGTTGGGGTGGGGAAAAACAGAAAGTAAAAAAAAAAGGCAATGAGATTGATTGATTGTGATGTAGACCTTATCAACAGCAATCTCCAGGAATATCAAAATGTTTTATCAAACAATGATGCAACAAGCCTAACAGCAACACTTTCCCACTTCTGTAATGCCCTCAAGAATGTACAGGATACATTGCACAGATTCTCAAATATGGAAGTAGATGGCCACCAGACTAGAATTCTGAGCTCACAAAGCATATTAAACTAAAGTTCAAAAACAACAAGCAGAGCTCAAGCCACACATGGAACAAAAAGACCCAAAACACTAAGGTGTCTGATTCTAAAACTGCATTTATTCAAAGATAAAATGGACTTCACACACCAGTAACCTCGTCGAATGTTTTTGAGCTCAGCTGAGCACTTTCTCTAGGTGTATCGGGTACTGGATCAGTCAAATCTAAAATAATCACCTATTTAAAGTTACAGCGCTAGTTGCAACTCAAGTTAATTACATGCACAGATTACTAAAAGTGCAGAAAATTTAAACTTCATTACATCTTTCTCAAAAATCCAGTACCTAATTTAATACAGCACACTATATAAATACCTACATATGTATACACATTTACTAAATGTTACACATATAATAGATAAAAAATTAAAAAAGAGAGAGGGGAAGGAAATAGGAAAGTGGTTGTTTTTTTAATTTTTTTTGTTTTTTAGAAAGACGAACCAATTTCAATGCATAAATATACTATACGAAATGCATAACTGCAATAGTATAATATTGCATATACTGTGCATATACAGTACAACCATAGCACTATTATTTATGTTACATATGATTTCACCATTTTTCCAAAAATGGAGTAAGCTGAAACTTTTCATTCAGGCCAAACCTATCTTTTTGCATTGCACCTAACTATTATTGCCAAAATGATTATTTTGGAAGTAGTGCATTATCAAGGTCTCCTCCTCTTTCTAGCGAACTTACTTTATCAATGCCCTGAAACATGAACTTATGTTGTACACCTTTTTTCTTTACATGCTGTGCTAATGTCTTCTTTTCTTCCTGCCTTTCTACTGCTCATAAGTGCTCCCCTATCCTTTGTTTCAATTTTCGTGTTGTTTTCCCTATATAAAAACTTTTACAAGTACAGGTAGCTTTGTATACAATGATTTCTGTGTTAAAATTAATAAAACATTTAATTTCAAAACTTTTACCATCACGAGGATTCACAGATGTACTTCTTATTGTCATGTGTTTGCAAAAAGAACAGTTACCACATTTAAATTCCCCACAAGGTAACGGGTTAGTAATATTGTGTTCTTTTGGATTTTAAAAACTTTTTACCACCAAGTCTCCTATATTTCTTCCTCACTTATATGTAATTCGGGGAGGTTCTTTTGTCCATTCTTGTAACTTTGATTCCAATTGCAGAACATGCCAATGTTTATTACGTATGTTCTTGACACAAATGACTGTGGGGTGAATGTAAGTAATAATACCTGACAGGGTGGGCGTTATTGGGATATAACGGACTGCCCAGGGGTGTAATGAGCCCCCATGCCGCAGGCAGAGAGCCTTATAGCCCCTGAAAGGTCTGCTACATTCCATAACGTCCACCCTGGAGGGTATTATTACACTTAGAAATTGGGTTAGCAGTATTAGTTTTTTTTTTGTAATAAAGTTTATAAAAAAAAAAAAGAGAGCTTGATATTAATAATAATGAAGAGAAATGGCAGGTTCTGTAAAATAGTCCCTTTGGTACCAATAGAGGCTGTTGTTGCTTATGAGAGTCTCTCTTTTTTTTAGCATTGGATTACAGTGCAGTGTTTTGTTGTTGTTCCTTTTGAGAATCTTAACCCCATGAGAGCTTTCGGGATTGCACTACCATTACAGATTAGTGTGTATAGGGGAAAAATTGGTTTTGGTGCCAGACTGTGAGCGGGGAGCGTGTGGCAGCGGTGAAGGGGAAATGGCATGCAGCCATGTTAGGCACGATGGCTGATGAAGAGTGCTAATAAAAAAGAAGGTATTTTGACACATCTGTATGTTGGGGTGATTTGTTTGTGGCTAGGGAAGAGTTTTTTGTTTGGCATTTTAGCTTGGTAAGATTGGGGACCAGAGCAGGAATTTCCGTAAAATCAGTCCCGAGTATGGAGTCACGCTGCCGGATAGCGTCAATTACTGGAGCAGGGTGCTGATCAGAGGATGGTGTTCTCCTCATTTTAGTAAAATGAGAAAAAATAAATCTTTTCTTGTTTTTTTTTTTATTATTTGTCAGTGGTGAGTGGGCACAAGAACTCGTGAGGCGAAATGCAGAGTTTCAGCACTGGGGTGAGTGTGGGTACAGAGTAGACAGAGGGTAACAGGCGGTATTAGCGGTGACAAGATGAACTTGATTTTTGCCAGGTCTTGTTAAGAAATAACAGCCCTGGTGATAGGGAGATTCAGCCAATCAGAAAGGAGCTTTTCCTTTACCCACTTTCTAAGTTGTAATAAAATTCATGTTTTGTTCAATTATGAGCTCTTTCCATGGACATAAAAAGTGTCTTTAAGAATGTCACTGATTTTTTTTATTGTCTTGTTCAGTGTACTTTTGTTGTAACCTCTTTTTTTAAAATGCGCTGTCATTTGTTAAATTCCCTCATTATATGCAGCTGCTGTGGAACTCTAGTGTACTGCTGAATGGAATGTTTTCTATCAAATGTCTAGGATGGCAGCTTGCATAGTGCAAAACGGTGTTCCTTTCAGTTCTCTTATGGAACAGCTCTGTTTGTAACCCCATGTCTGTGATTACTGTGTTAGAAATTCTCAGATCCAAGAAATCAATAGTTTGCAGATGTGCTGTAACACAAAATTTAATATTTTTATTAGTTGTTTCCGAATACTCTACAAAGTGATCCAGCTCTTGTCTGGCCCCTTTCCAGGTTAGTATCAGGTTGTCTGTATAATGCCTGTATAAGTCTATTTTCGCATAGAATGGATTTTTTTCTTGGTCTCTGTTATGTTCCTGTTCCCATCTGGCAAGGTAAAGATTTGCGTAGGTGGGTGTGAACACTGCACCTATCACAGTTCCTTTAATTTTTAAAAAGAACTCCATGCAAACATAAAAGTGTTAAAACATACTCAGCCAGTCTTAAGGTAAACACTATATTTCTCTAATCATGTGTTGCATGCTGTACCAGGGCTTCCCTCATCACTGTTAGACTTTTTGTGTGGGGAATATGCATATATAAGGCCATCATATCTAATGTGTCTAACCACCAGTCTGGTTCCACACTCACATCTTTTAAGGCTTGTAAGATGTACGTGCTGTCTCAAATGTAAGTAGGAGCCACTTCTGCCAAGTCTTTTATCTGTTCTTCTATGAATCTGACTAATGGTTCTGTGAGGGAGCCTATAGAAGCCACAATGGGGTGTGCTGATGTGGTTTCTGCATTTTTGTGTATCTTAGGTAATCCATAGATTACCACATGGATCGGATGTTGAACTGTTAGGAAATCATGCAGCTCACTTATTATTCCCCCCATCAAACAACAGTCCTCCAAGTATGTGTCTATAACTCTTTTAAACCTAAAAGTGGGGTCAAAGGGCAGTGCTTGATAAAACTCACAGTATGATAATTGCAGCTGCATTTCTTTTTGATACTTTTCTGCACCCCAAATCACTACAGTTCCATCTTTGTCTGCTCTTTTGATTAGTATAGAATTATTTTTTAGCAAAGATTCAAGAGCATCTTTTTGTTTTCTGGTACAGTTATAGTATCTAGGCTGGGGTGAATTGGCTGTTAGTGCTTGCAAGTCACGTACACAAAGTTCTTCAAACAGTTTAACACATGGGTTATACATTGGCATATATTGGTAGAATTATTTCTAAGAGTGGAGACTCGAGAATTCTCTCTTGGAGTAGCTATTTGTAAATTAGAAATATCTTGGACAGGATTTTCACTTAGCACATTACTCATATTCATTTCATTATTATCTTTTTCAGAGTACATCACTTTTAAGTTTAGCTTCCTTGTGAATTTATGTATATCTATTACAGTCTCAAATTGACATACCTGATTTGTTGGCATGAAGCTTAAACATTTTGGCAGGACTTGTTGTTCAATCTCAGTAGGAGCATAATCGGAAACATTAATTACTGAGAGCTCTTCTATTGCCTGCCTCTCCTTGGGAATCTGCTGTAGATTCACCCATGGAGTCTCCTTGATCCTCCCTGTCTGTTGTTGGTATCTGTTGTTTCCATAATATTCTTCTTCCCTTTTCTCTCCTACCTCTTCGTGTCTTGAAAGGGCAAACCTTGTTGTCCTGTGATCCCCCACCAGAAATAAATCTATCCACACTTGTTTCTGTTGGATGCACGCTGGCAATATTTATTAAGGCACGCAAATTATATTTATATTACCAACTTCATAATTCCACAGCAAACAGTACAGTACAGTACAGTACAGTACAACCACAATACTTCAGTTTGCTTCTTCCTTCTGGAAACTTTCTTCCAACTTGATCTTCTTCTCCTTGCTTGTAGCCCTTCAGGGTCCAGACATCCTCTGATCCGTTCCCCCCCCCCATCATCTCAGGGTCCAGACACCCTCTGTTCTGGCTCCCCATCATCACCAGAACCAGGTACCCCCACCAGGTACTACCACAAGGTACCTCCACTTGGTACCCCCACCAGGTACCACCACCACCAGGTACCCCCACTTACCTGGGTCCAACCCACACAGGGTCAGTTCCCGGTCCATACCCTACTAGGTCCAGACACATGATCCAACCCCTAGTTTCTATCCCTTCCCCTCCCCCATTTACTTCCATGCCTGGGTTCCTCTGCCCCAAGCCCATACTGCTTACCCCATCCCCTCTCCTGCCCCCTTTTCCCCTTCTCCCCTCTTTTCACTACCCTTTTCTTGTTTCCTCCTTTTACTGTGGGCCAACTGCTGCCCCGCCAGGCTCCTTCTAGCCCCTGGGACCATCTGCTGCCTTCTGCAGATCCCCAGACCCGCACCTGAGGGCACACCAGGGTGCTATGTTTTCATACCTTCCAGTTCCCTTGCCGTGCCTGCCAGCAGCAACCTCCTCTACCTGGTTTAGGGTGGGTGGGTGGGGAATCTTATCCCAGCAAAGAGGAAGACCAGAAGGCAGCAAGCCCTTACATAGTCCCTTGTGGCTCCCCCCCAGCCACCCGTTAGCCCCTCCCCTAAACCAGTTGGGAAGCTCTCCTATCCCCTGGTCATTTGACCTTCCCTGACTTCACTAATTTCCTCCCCTTTCCTATCCCCCCTCCCCATCCCCTTTTGCTTTTTCTGGCAGGGGGACACTAGACAAGCTGGCCTGCCTTTTAATGGCAAGCCCTATTGTCCCGTGATTCCCTCACCAGAAACAAATCTCTCCACACTTGTTTCTGTTGGATGCACGCTGGCAATATTTATTAAGGCACGTAAATTATATTTACATTCCCAACTTCATATTTCCACAGCATACAGTACAGTACAGTACAGTACAACCACAATACTTCAGTTTGCTTCTTCCTTCTGGAAACTTTCTTCCAACTTGATCCTCTTCTCCTTGTGTATAGCGCTTTGGGGTCCAGACACCCTCTGATCCAGCCCCCATCATCACCAGAACCAGGTACCACCACCAGGTACCACCACTAGGTACACCCACTTGGTACCCCTACCAGGTATCACCACCAGGTACCCCCACTTACCCGGGTTGGACCTGCACAGGGTCAGTTCCTGGTCCATACCCCACTAGGTCAGGATACGTGATCCGATCCCTAGTTTCTATCCCCTCCCCTCCCCCATTTACTTCCAAGCCTGGGTTCCTCTGCCCCCAGCCCATGCTGCCTACCCTTCCCCCTCTTCTGCACCCCCTTTTCCCCTTCTGCTCCCCTTTCCACTGACCCATCTCCAGCTTGCAAAGGACGATGGGGCTCCTCCTGCAGGCTAGGAAACAAACCTGGGACCCTCACCCTTCTTATTACCTCCCCACAACTCTGAACAGACCTCAGTAGTGCACCTGTCACCCATCATACACACCCCAGCTGTCCTGTATGAATTCTCGATTCCATGTGCCATGCCCCTGAGATGAACCTGACACCCCCACATCTTTTTCCTGGAATCACCCACCCACATCCAGGCCGGTTGTGGCCTGTCCAGCCCTCCCTTAGGCATACCACCCCTCTTGGTGCTTGCTATGTGGCTGTCCATGCATGCCGGTCCACCCACTACCCCCTCAATGTTTCCACTGGGTGGAGGTCGGACCCCCATATGCCTCTGTTACCTTGTCTATACCCTGCTGAGGCCAAGACCTGGCCACGCTGTGCACTTCCACCTGAGGCAGCTGCCACCTCCCCCCAAGAGGGGACTCTGTGCCCCTGGATCCCCAGCGGTCTGCCCTGATTCTGGGGCCCACTTCATGACTTATCAAGCCTTATCCCCCCAAGCCAACTTGTAGCCCTAGCACACTCAGTGCCCCATTTGCTATGTCCACTCCAGGCTGGACTTCTCCTTTCTGCCCCTACACAGGCCCCTACCCAGTGCGGCTACACACCTGTCCCCAATGACCCTCCTTCTTTCTGAAACTCCCCTATTTCGGGCCCCCAGTCCCCCTGCCCCATGCCACCTGTCCTACTCCACCAGATAGCCTGGGCAGGCTGCTACCTGCACTTTTGCACCTACCCACTTTGAAAAAATTCCTGTGGCTGGGCCATCCTTGCACCAGTATACCCCCAAGATGTGTTGCATACCATCCTTTGCCCTTGGGCACACCCTGACCCCCAGCGGGGCTCCACCTAGCCCCCGGCCCTCCATTGACTCATCACAGCTCCCTGTGTATTGCTCCCATGACCAGGGTCCTGGGGCACCCTTCTTTTCCATGCCCGCTCCCACTATGTGCCAAGCCAGCACCCCAAAACCCCTGCTATACCGGGTGGGTGCTCCAATCTACCTTGTCCACCTGGGTCCAGGACATTCGTGACCCATCCCCTGCCCATTCTCCACAGTACCAGTGCCACGGGTCAGGCCCTCTGTTTCTCTTCCTCTACTTGGGCTCTCATGTGCCTGCCCACTCCTGCATATCTCCTTGAGGCTTCCCCCATGTCCTCAACAGTATACTTTGAAAAGTTTGCAAAATGCCCCAGACTCCTTGCTTGATCCTGCCCTCCTGCTCAGTAAACTCCTCCTGGCAGGCCTCCATTTTGCTGATGTGCATCCCTCTTTGGCCCCTGTGGTTCACACCACATGGGGCTTGGGAATAGCACATCCTTGCGTGACCCGGCTGCCGGTGCCTAACTCTCTCTGCTTTGAAATGAGAACCACCTGGCATGGGAGATGGGACATACTTCCCTGTACTGCCATGGCTGCTAGCTTCCCTGTGGGCAATGCCCTTCATCATCCCACTGGTCACTGCCTTGTTGACCTGCCTCCAATAGTCCCCCGGTTCTGCCCACTGCTGTTCAGCTGGCCTTCCCACACCGAATCCCTGTTCTCAGCCTGTCCAGGCCATCACCCTCTCCACTTGCCCATCTGGTCTGCCCTCCCCTTCCTCTTGAGCATGAAACCCCTTGGGACTCATCCCTCCATTCCCGGAGGAAGCCTCCCGCTCTGCACCCCCTCAGGAGTGCCGAGCTCTGTGGTTCAAAATCTCCCCCCTGCACCGAACTAGTGCACCAACCCCGTCTCCAATCTAGGTCGGGTAGCCATGGTTGAGGGATCCTACCCAAGGATGCAGAACACTTGGCCAGGCATGCCCTCTCCTGCCCCAGGGGCCCATTATTGTATAAACCTGCCCTTGCTCTGGCCTAAGGCACATGCCACACCTCAGGGCCTATGCGGGCCCACTACAGCTCCGGGCATCCTTACCTGCTGGTCCCATTTTCCATCAGCCAGCTGCCCTTC
This sequence comes from Neoceratodus forsteri, assembly GCA_016271365.2. NCBI lineage: Eukaryota > Metazoa > Chordata > Ceratodontiformes > Ceratodontidae > Neoceratodus > Neoceratodus forsteri. The sequence continues at coordinate 1,780,462,540 of CM057455.1, read as the reverse complement.
CCTTAGCATGCTGTTCACTCTCCCTGAACATGCAACAGTGGATGGTCTCCCCTAGTCTATACCCTAACCCCATCCCTGTGCCCTTTTCTTCCCCTTGATCCTGTCTGCCTGGGCTTCTAGATCCTCTCCCACTGTCACTACCCTTTCATTTCCAACTTTGCAACCTGCAAAAGATGGCCGGGGGTATCTCTACTAAGGGCCTTGCCTGAGGGCACACCGCTGCAGGTGGGACCGTGGCTTCCAACCTCCAGGCCTCCTAGTTTTGCAGCTTTTATCCCCAAGATCTCTGTGCCATATGTTCTCCTGAAAGTAAAGCCTTGGATGGTGTTGCCTCTTGACAGTCAAATCATTGCTGGATTAATCCTATCCTCTTCTGCCTGTGCTCCATTCCAGCTCCCTTCCCCCCATGCTCCACGAGCACCTTGCCAGTGTGACCAGCTTCAGTCACCCTGCGGAACATCTACCCATGTCCATACCAGTCCCCTGTGCCTGGACCAAGCTTGTCCCAAGTTAAAAAAAACACCCCACCTTCTGAAAAGATCAAAGACAAGAACATTGTCCCCCAAAACCACCCCTGTGCACCTTACATTTTACCTGTATTTAGTAACCTACCTCACCATGGTCTGACGGGGCCCCCTGGTACATTCCTTTGCAGCCCCTATGTGTGCCACCGGCCTTACCCACCTTGGTGTTCAGAAAGGGTGGATCTCAGCACATATACCTCTCCTACTGGTCTTGACCCTGCATTTCCATGCCAGACCCCAGCCACCTTGGGGTTGGGAAACCTCCCCCAAGATACTACTAGCTGACAAACCGTTAGGACTCATATTGGCTTGAAATTACCCAGACGCTCCCTCTGGCCTTACAATGCCCCCACTGGAAAAAACTTACCCAGCTCAAATTTGCCCTTTCCTCCCCCTGTTCAAACACCCCCCCAGAGCTGCACTCACAATGGCCATCTCATCCCATCTTTGGTTGATCTCCAGGAAAGGATTTTTGTTCTTTCAATTTATTCTAGGGGCATGTCTAGTCCTTTTCCTCCTGCCCCACCTGAAACAAATAATCTCTGTACTGGAGCTGGGCCAAGCCCCCCCCCCTTTGCTTGCACCAAAAACCGGCTTGCTACCGTTTGACAACCCTTGACACTACCCCTAGCCCTAGGAAGTCATTCCTTAGCTAGATTTACCTGCTTCCCCTTAAATGTACCTACTGTGACACTCCCCCCCCCCACAGCATCACTTCAGAGCTGTTATGTATACAGGAGGAGCCTCTGAGGAAAACCCCGGTCCTGGTTCGGAGGAAGGACTAAAGCAAAAACAACCTTCCCATGCACTCCCTGTGTACCAGTTACACTCTGCTGCCCATATGATCCACTCAACCTGTACCACTGGACCTGGTGCCATGCCAACTGGGCCCAGTAGCCCTTACTACCTCTGCCTTACACAGCCTTGGGGAATGTCCCCTCATGGTGCTACCACCATTAACCAACTGCCCTTGCCGAATGGTACCAAAGTCCTTCATACACAATATATATTCCGACAATTATCCCCCTAAATCCGACTGCTGACCATCCCTTCTTACTAGCTCTGCCCTAAACAGCCTCAGAGAATGTCCCCCCATGGTGCTACCTCCATCAATCAACTGCTCATGCTGAACAGCACCAAACTCCTTCATGACAATATATATTTTGAATATTAACTCCCTAAATCTGACTGCTGACCATCCCTTTGAGGATATAACTAAAGGTCTGCCTAATGTATTTTCATCTTGGGGTACCAGCCCCCCCCCCAGTCAGCCATGTGACTAGATAGCCAAGTTAAATCCCATGCAGTGTGGTGCAGTACCTGCTATCTATCGTGAAAAATCTTCCCGGGCCCCTCCAATACCCGGCCTAGCTCCACAGAGGTTCTCTGTTTGCATTGATGTCCAAGCACCCCCCCATGGTCCGTGGCCTGGACCGACCTTCCCATATATGAACCCTGCCTCTGGCTCTCATTGCCCTTCTGCTGTCACCTCATGGCTCCCTTGCTTTGTATTTGTATGCCCCTCGCACCCACTTCAAACCACCACTAGGTGCTATGCAATCTGCCGTAATGTGCCCTACTGTCCCGTTTACATCTCTGTGACAGGAACCCCCCGCTATGGGAACCCTTTATGTGCCACCTATGCCGACAAGCCCTGTTAACAAGCCTCCATCCAGCCTCCCGGGCCTAGGCACCCTGCTGTTGTGTTTCGACGCATGGCCTGCAACCCCACAGCCCACACCACCCACCGAGACTGCCTCCCAACCGGCCCCAGCTCACACTGCCCACGCAAGTCAATGGGCTACTGCTCCTTCTCCTAGAGGCCCTTACTCCCATCAGTGGAAATCAAACCCAACCCATCTCATATACGACCTCGTTTGGGGGAACCACAACATCACTCTTGATAATCACCCAATTTTTTGTTGTAATTGGAAAAACAGGAGCATTTTTTTCTTGGAGGATATACTTATACCTCAGACTCTCAAATTAAAATTATTTTCTGACCTGCGCAAGCAATGAAATCTTCCCCAGCACGATTTCTGGAAATATTTACAGTTACGCATGGCATGGAACCTTTATCTTCCTACTATTCCTCATCAATCTATATATGATACTTTTATTTCTAAATGGATCAAAACAAACTCTAAATTAAATAGAATAATTTTCAAACATATCAGAAATATAATTCCAGATCAATCTATCATTGCAAAAACAAATGGAGTACCCTTTTAAATTATAACATAACCGATTCACAGTGGCATAACTGCTGGCTATCCTGCCATAAATCTTTCAAGGATAATCGCAGTTCACTCATACAAACCAAAATTCTACATCTATGGTACAGAACTCCTGAGATTTTGCAAAAAATGGGCTTAATGAACAACAATAAATGTTGCAAAAGAAACCTTTTGTATGACTAACATTTGTTTTTGTCTTTTAAAATAAATTAGTAATAATTTATGTCAAAGAAACCTTTTGTATGACTAAAATTGTGTGTTGTCTTTTGAAATCACTTGTTTACATTCCATTTTATTGGTTATTTTTATTTTCAAACTTGTCTTGACAACTTTATTACATGTTTGTGGCCTTTTCACTTGCACAAAATGTTGTTTTGACCTGGTACAAAAATCTTGTATTGGCATACATTGTTACCACCTTACAAGACCATATCCACCATAGTTAAGTACCTAAGCAACACTTCTATCAAAATAACATAGATTTGCTTTCTGTACAGGGGATGCTACGTCACCAAAAACTTCAGTCCAGGGCCCCCAGACTAAAAAGCTTGACTGCTCTGATCTTTTATGGCTGAGACAACCACCCTCACACAGTGTCAGTATTTGGCTCTAGTGGAATTTGAATCTGTGGTCTTCTATTTGACAGGCTGATGCTGTGACCCCTAGATCTTTTACAACATGTTTCAAACAAACTATATCCCAAAGCACTTTACAATCCAGGATAGGTTGACAATGTTTTTGCCATGTACAGCATGTGCTGAAAAAGATTCAAAGAGCACCAAGCTAGACTAAGGATAGATTAAGGACAGGGAAGTTGAATGACTTGCTTAGGGTCCCAGAGTGAGTGTGTTGCAGTTGTGGGATTTAAACGTGGGTCTTTAGGTTCACTGCTCTTTGGTATAACCATCAACCAAAACTGCCTTCCCTACCCACAGAAAACAGAAGATGAAAAAAGAAGAGCAGAAAAGTAGTAGCCAGCTTTGACAGTTTAAGGGTGTGTGGCAGGACACGGCAAGTAAATCACAACAAAGAGTAAGTATGTGCAGATATGCAGCACTGAACCCTGTTTTGTGGTGTTTGAAGGGTGCAGAGTGTGAATTGCCTACAATCCTGTTTCCACCCAAATCATGGGGTAATGTTCCTAAACCTGATCATGAACGTGCTGTTGCATCTGAATCTTAGATAAAGTATGTTCAGAAAAATTTTTAAGGGCATATTTAGTTGAAGGGGAAGCGTTTGTGTGTTGCAAAGAATGACACATGTGCACATATACTGCATATCTATTTCAGTCTATCTGCTCAGGAAAGTCAATGAATACTACAGTGCAGGCCCTGATGCTTAAGAGATGACTGAATACTTCCATTATATGAGCTTTAGAGGACAGTGACTGTGGAGGACAATATAGCAGAGTTGCATTTCAGGAGGGACCACATGTCACCTGTAAATAATAATAACTTTATTTGTAGTTTTTTTTTTGTTTGTTTGTTTTTTTCACTGCACTGCTGCTCAGTATTAATCTGTCGCAATAAATAAAGCACTAAAATATCCGGCTTATGTGGTTCAAGGTGCATTCTCATTTCTCTTTGAAATCAGAATGTTTCTACAGTACTCAGGTAGGTTGTCATTTATTCTTGTGTGATTTCAGAAACCAAGAACCTTTTTATTTTCAAAGAATGACGGTTACTCCCAAAGGCCTAAAACATTTCATGCTGAGGGTTGTTCTGCTGTTTGTTTTTTCAGAAAGGGGCAGGCATGAGTAGTTTAACCTAGCAGAATTAGAGGATCACTTGTCCTTGGGTTCTTAGTAGTTTTCGCCTCTACTGGTTTCACCTCTCCTTTGTGTCAAGGTCCACAGAATCAATTGATGACACACCCACTAAACACTACCTACATGATTCCTCATGATACTGAAAGCTGCAGCTGACTGGATGGTAGACTAGGCAAACTCAATAGACCTCTAGGGCTAGATATTAAAAAATGTCCAATTTGATAGCTTCTGTAAAACTAAAATGCTTTTTGGCAAAAAAAAAAAAATAATGTCTATGGTCATACATGTAGAGTGAAAGAGGAGGATGACTGCCGAGCTGGATGGGCCATCTGATCATTTCTCTTAGAGGTGATTTATTTTTATTTTTAATGTTTGCTTTTAGCATCTTATCAGCCCTTACTTTTTAAAGTTAAAGTGCACAGTAGGGCTATGCATGGACCGTATATTATTTCCCGAATACCACAAATAGCTGGCGTTCCAAATATTCAGAATGACATCCTGAATACCTCAGTATTTGGCCAGTATTTGAGAAGCAATATATAGTGGACAAGATTTCAAAGTCTCACAGAGTTTCGCTGGCCAATCAGAGGCTGTTTCTGTAGCTTTTAGCTATGCGCATCACGTGATCTCACTGTGAGTTGGTAGTCATCTGAAAAAGATAGCTATAGTCTGTCTGCTGTGGCTTGCCTTTCGGAGAGCTTTGTCTTACCCAAAAAAAAAACATTTTTCTGGCAGCAAAACAGTTTGTTTTTTTGGTCAGTATTTAACACTTCATCATAATCAGAAAAGTTCTTCCTACATTCTTTTGTGTATTTGTCCCTGTATTGGGCTCAGTTGCAGGTACTAGCAGGAGAGAGAGAAGAGTGTGTGTGTGTGTCTGCTGACACCCCTCCCCCACTGCATTCAATCATACAGCTCTAGCGTGACTTATTTTTTGCTGAAAGACATTTATTTTTGCAGAGACAGGTTTTTTCTGCTCAGGAAAGTCAGGCTTGCCTTTACTATCTAGTGTGACAGCATGTAGTGTACATTTGTTATCGGGGAACTGTTTCTGGGCTCAGTAACAGAGATGGTTGTTTGTATCCCCCACTGTTTTCACTTCCACACAAATCCAGTGTTATGTGAATGTGAATCTGATTTTCATGTGAAGCAAAAGCAAGGTTTGGATTTTGGTGTGTGTGTGTGTGTGTGTGTGTGTGTGTGTGTTTTTTTCTGCTGTTTGTTTCCAGGCTCTATTTCTTGTGTTTTAAAAGTGCAGCAGTTTCTTCCAGTTGGTCAGGCTTGACTCATTGAATTTGTCTTGTTCATCAGTTTGTTTAGGGCTCACTTCCCTTATTGAGAGCTAGGTTGTTTGCTGCCCCCCCAGCTCACTACACACATTGTGTAGCCTGAGTGTGGGCAATATTTGTTTTGGTGTGAGGCTACACCCTATATGTGTACAGTTGTCTACACATAGTTTTTCTTTAAACTGATGCAGTTTCTCGGTGTGTCAGGCATGGCACAGTGAATTGTGTGTTTTGTGCCTGTTGTATGGTTGTGGTTCTGGGCTCATTTGCAAGCAGCATATTTACACAATTGCACACATAGGCACTATGCTAATAGTAGTATATATTTTGCTGTGTTAATTAGCATATATCAGTTCTCTTTGTCACAGCAACCAGCAGTACCACTTCTCATGTCTGATAACAAGCAACCCTGCGAAAGAACTTGGTCCAGCCTCAGCAAGTCCTCTGCCCCACCTGTACCAAGCAGTGATGGGAGTAAAATACATTCATCTGGATGTATTTGGCAGTCCAAAATATTTTTCTCAACTAGCAAAGCTTTAGGCTCAAATAGCAGTTTGAGTGGGGAAAGTAAATCTAGTTGCAACATTGGTAGCACTGTCACTACTACCAGTACCAGCCACCCATTTACTGTTCAGTCCTTCTATGGTAGTAGGAAGGCATTACAGCTCAGTAGAGCACCGATTGAGAAAGCAGAAGCCACTATCATGAGTCTTCCTGCAGCTTCTTCCACCATTGAAGTTCTAATGTTATCCTATGGGAACTTTTATGTTTTATTACTTGCTTTTTTAATGGCCATAATTATGTAAGGGTGGAGTATATGTTATTGTTGTAGTACCCATTAAGACCTTTGTTTCAGTATACAGATTGTCACTTCAATCCAGATTTTGATGGAGTTATGGCTTGTTGAAGTTCCAGTGTTATTCTATGGTAAGTTTCATGTTTGCTTGCATGCATGCACAAGAAACATATTGCGACAGCTTGCTGGAGTAGCAGGTTGTGGAGGCATGACAGTGTTGTGGCAAATTACAGCAGTCCGTTTTGGGACTGGTCACTGCTGCACCAATAGAGGAGCATGCTGTCGATGACAGCAGTTAATGAGTGTGACACTATGCTCAAAGAAATTGACCGCTGCAATCAGGGAGTGCCCCGTCATTAAACAATCAGCTATGTTTACTTGCGAGGTGGTCTCTGACTGCAGCAGTGAATTAGAGCTGCATTGTCTGGTGTCCCCTTTCAAACAAATATGGTGGCAGCTTCTCTGTCAGCCTCTCACAGTCCCCACAGAAGCTGACGGACAGCAGCCACCTCTCTCAGTCCCCATTACAGCTGATGGGGGTGCCCAATCCCCTGTCAGCATGCCCTCCCCAGTTCATTTGCCATCTGGGAAGCCCAATCCCCAATGGCATGATATCCCCCCCATCTGTTGTGTGCCGAGGGGGTACCCAATCCTCCTTGGCTCACGTGCCCGCCCCCCCAACATTCTGCTGACAGGGGTGCCCATTCCTCTTTGGCTACAGACCCCCCCAAGAAACACTCAGGTGGCACACTGGGAGCCCACCCAAGTGTGCCAAAGTACCTTGAAAAGCAGAAAACCTTCCCATGTTGTTTTTTTATTTTCTTTGTTTCCTGTAAAAGAAAAACGGTCCCTAGTTATATCCAGTGCCCCTCCTCCAACCAGCAGCCACCCTCTGCACACCCCACCTCCCCCTCACTCCTATACTTACCTCCGGAACCCGGCGCAATGATCTTCGGTGGGCCTGGAACATGTCTGCACTCTTCAAAGCCAACCGTGAACTGAAGAAATGCTGCTAAGTTGTATAATGGCATACATGTTTTTTTTTTTAAACTTATGTGGATATCTCGGCTATTTTTCTGAATTTTTGCACCAAATTTTCAACATGAGGTTCTTGGGACCCCATCTCATGAATTCAGTGACTGTCATGTGGTTATTCGGTCCCAAAAGGTGATTTCATGGTCACTGCATGGAATCACCTTTCGGGACTGATTAATGAAAGGACAGTGTCACTGTTCATGAAGTGGGCTCTCACAAAGCCTATGTTGCAAATTTGGTGAAAAAATTTCAAAAACGACTGTGTAATGAGCGTGTGTTATGTAGTTTCCATGCAACACTTGTAACTTTGTGGATTTGTAATATTTTCATTCCAGATTTTCAACACTGGTATTTTTACACACCTCCTTATGATCAGCACAGCTGTCATTTTTCACATCCTGGCCGAAATGTGTTTTTGTACTTCAGCGAGAATAAAGTGGTCACTGTGGGAAATCAGTGTTTGGGACAGATTAAGAAAATTGCAGTTACACTGTTCATGAGCAGAGGCCATAAAATGCCTATGTTGAAAATTTGGTGACAAAAATCCATGAAATGACTGTGTTACTGGCGTGCATTGCACAGTTTCCATGCACCCTCGTAACTTTGCGAATTTGTAATATTTTCACTCAAGATTTTCAACACTGCAATTTATTCACATCTCCTTATGAACAGTATAGCTATCATTTTTCACATCCTGGCCAAAATGTGTTTTTGTACTTCCGGTGCAGAATAACGCGGTCACTGTGGGAAATCAGTGTTCAGGATAGATTAAGAAAATCACAGTGAGACTGTTCATGAGCAGAGGTGCTGAAATGCCTATGTTAAAAATTTGGTGACAAAAGTCCATAAAATGACTGTGTTACAAGCATGCATTGTGCAGTTTCCATGCACACTTGTAACTTTACAAATTTGTAACATTTCCACTCAAAATTTTTAACATTGCCCATTTTGCACACCTGCTTGTGAACAGTACAGCTGTCATTTTTTACATCCTGCCCAAAAGTGTTTTCACACCTGTGGTGCAGAAAGGTGCAGTTGCTGTGTGAATTCAAGCTTTGGAACTGATTAAAGAAATCTCAATGCCACTACTGTTCATGAGGGGAGGTCCCAAAAAGCCTATGTTGAAAATTTTGAATGAAAATACCAGCAAATGCCCTGGCCATTATGGTTTCCAACTGTGAACGCCCCACCCTGTACAGACTGACAGGCATCGAGGGTGTGGCTTGGGGTTCTCGGCTATAATGCTCACACCATTCCACCCCCACCCTGCAGCCATTGGCCGGCACTGAGGTGTGCCTTGGGGTCTTTGGCCCTAATGTTCACCCCATTCTTCTATAAAGCATCTATCTCACCTTATTTCCTTATGGAATGAGGTGAGTGTAAGAGATGAAGACCCCAAGGCACACCATGACACCTGTCACTGTCTGCAGGGTGGGATGAGGTGGAATGGCATGACTGTTATGGCCAACCCAAAGGCAAACCCCAATGCCTGTCTGTCTCTGCAGGGTAGGGGTGGGGGTTGCCGTTAGTTCAGTATTTCACTGCCATTCCTATTATGCATCTCTCTAACTCCTTTACTACCAATGCCAATACCAGCAAGCAAACATTCGGCATTGACAAATGCTTGTTATGTTTTGTTACTTGCTTTTTAGGGCTGCAGTGGACATAGTCCTGCAGATTTCTTGCTATCAAAAAAGAACTCAGTGCATCCTTTCAACCAAACAACATGTTGGAGTTGCACCATTGTCATCTCCACGTCCATGAAGCACTCCACTATCTGCATCTTAAAACATTTATTCCTCCTGCAGACCCGACCCTCTCTCTCAGTACCCCCCCTTGAAACATAACAGTGACACTGTGGGTGCCCAGTCCTGCAGTGTAGCGATCAGAATCCTCAGTCTTTTGGTCTCTTTTTTAGTGCCCACCATTACCACGCATGTGTGGTTATTTAATTATATATATATATATATATATATATATATATATATATTTGTTTATTTTCCTCCCACCCACTCAACCTTCCCTCCACAGCATCCCCCAGAAATCCTAACAGTGACACTGGGGTTCCTAACCTCCAGTGTCCAATCACGGATCCTCTGACCTTTTGTCTTTACTCTGAAAAGGAAAACATCCATCCACATCTTTGTGGCCACTTCTGTCCCTCCACCTGACCCTCCCACTCAGCACCCACCACCCTGCACACCCCCAAGCCCTTACTTACCCAACGGGGTCCAATGTAGTAATCCTGTCTTGACTGCAGACACGTCTTCGCTCTTCAAAGCCAAACTGCGAACTGAAAAAACAGGCATGTGGTTCAATGTATTTCAATGGTGTTTTGAACTTAGTGGCATAACTTGTCCATTTTTGCATATTTTTGGCCACAATTATCAACATGCCATTTTTGGGACCCCACATCATGAACAATTGCACTGGCATTAGGCAAATCTGTCCCACAAAGTGATTTTGCATTCCCTGCATGTAATCACCTTCCGGGCAGGAGTTGAAAATTTTCTCTGTTCTTGTTCATAGGTTGGGTCTTAAGAAGACTATGTTGAGAATTTGTTGTAAGAATATTAAAGAAACAACAAAGTTATGAGCCTGTGTTGAATTTTGTGAAAGCAGGCTCATAACTTTGGTAATTTTCAATATTTTTATCCCAAATTTACAACATAGCCATATCTTTACAGCACCTCATTAATGTGATAACTGTCATTTGTCAAATCCTGGCCAAAACATCTTTTTACATCCCCGAAGATAATTTTGCATTCCCTGAATGGAATCATCTTATGGGCAGGAGTTGAACATTTTCTCTGCCATTGTTCATGAGGTGGGGTCATAAGAAGGCTATGTTCTAAATTTGGTGTAAAATATTTTACAAAACAAAGTTATGAGGGTATGTTGAATTTTGCAAATGCAGACTTGTAAGTTTGGTAATATTCAAAATTTTTACCTCAGATTTTAAAAATAGCCATTTCTTTACAGCACCTCATGAATGTGACAGCTGTCATTTTTCAACTCTTGCCCAAAATTATTTTTGCATCCCAAAAGTTGATTTCACAGTCCCTGTGTGAAATCACCTTTGGGCCAGGAGTTGAATATTTTCTCTGCCCTCCTTCATGAGGCAGGATAATAACAAGGCTATATTGAAAATTTGTTGTAAAAGTATTACAAAACAACAAATTTATGAGCCTATGTTTCATTTTGCTAACACAGGCTCATAACTTTTGTAATTTTCAATATTTTTAGCCCAAATTCCTTGGCTGCAGCCCTATCAGCTCTGGCTGGAGTTTATTTTAATGGTCATAACTATTTAAGGGTAGAGTATATGTTATTCTTGTAGTACTCATTATGACCTTTGTTTCAATATATAGACTGTCACTTAAGTCCAAATATTGATGAAGTTATGGCTTCTTATACTTCAGGTGTTATCCTATGGGAAACTGCATGCCCATGAACTCTCTTCCTCTGCCTCCTCCTCCTCCTGAAGCACCAGCAGCACAAGCCAGCATCTGGCTCCAGTGTACAAGCCAATATGCCCATGAACTCTCTTCCTCCTCCTCTTCCTCCTCCTCCTTAAGCAGCAACACCACAAGAAAGCCTCTGGCACCAAAGTACAAGCCAAAGTGCCATGAACTCTCCTCCTCCTTCTGAAGCACCAGCATCACAAGACAGCCTCTGGCACCAGCAGTGTACAAGCCAAAGTGCCATGAACTCTTCTTCTCCACCACCTCATTCACCAGTACAGCAGCATAACCTGCCCTGTAGCACAATCATACAACCCAATGTCAACATATGGACTTACTTCTCCTGCTGAAGGACTGGTGACATCGTAACCCAGGAAGGAACCTTTTTTCACAGTTCAACAAATAAGAGGGCAATAATGACATATTTGACTTATACCCATACATACTAGGAAATCTGCCTACATGCATCCCCTTAAGTAAATTCCCCCACTATACTGTACAGCTGAACCCTTTTGGCAATGGCGGTACATTCTGGACCCCATACCTTACCCCAACCAAAAGATTATACTTAAGGGTATTAGCTAATGATACAGCCTCTCTGCCAAATAAACTTGTTAAACCTTTACAAGGGTGGAGCAATACTGCATTAAATTTGTATATCAACTGTTTGGGCCTACAAGCATACAATCATTTGCTTTACTTCAGGATACATATAAACTACTGCCCCCTGAATTTCATAACTTTCTACGATTGAGATCCTTCCTGCAGTCATACAAGGAAGCCCTAACTAAAATAGCAAAAACCCCTTTCCAACTGGTGGCTCTCATAAACATCTATCTTAGAGGCAACATTAAAGACCACCTTATTAATGCACTCTATAAGGCCCTGAGGGAGATTTCCTCATGCAATAAAGATCATGTACAGACACATTGGTGTAAAGAACTGAAAGAGGAACTCAACCTGGAGGCCTGGGCAACATCCGCCCTCCAATCTCTATAACTTTCAACAACCACATAGTGGAAGGAATATGTGTGGGAAACTAGAATTTAGTTGTTTCGAACTCTGGTGGTTGCAGCCAGGTACACCAACCTTGAGAAAGGGAAATGTTGGAGGTGGTGTGGTTTTGCCTTGGCAGACACAGAACATATCATATGGTCCTGTACTCTCCTCATATAGTTTTGGTGAGAGGTTGTGAATGAAATAAATGCAATATATAAAACCCTGAACTTCTCACATCTACATATATCCTAACAGCTGTGGTGCCAAAGCGGGGGTCAAGGTTAATAAAACTGTATATAGACAGACAGAACTCCTTATACTGATAGCCAAAAAGGTAATTACCAGGCTTTGGCATATGAAAACCCTCCCCACAAAAGAAAAGTGGAGAAATCTCACATATGAAGTATTTACTTTGGAAAGGGTATTAGCTAAGCCACAGGCACGCCTGACCTCCTTTGACACCAGATGGTACAAATGGGTTCTGCATCAGCTGGAGCAACACCCAGAGTTTGTAACGTGACCTTCTTGAAGAAGGATCCTGTGAGAAACATAGAGGGATTTTATTTGTACACATGCCTAGCTTGTAAAACCATGAAGTACAAGGGGTGCATTAGCTTTGAGGGTGACCCCCCTCCCTTTCTTTCCCCTCACTTTTCCCCCTCCACTTTTGTTCTTTTAAGTCTTGCTTTTTTGGTTTTCTATCTCTCTTCTTCTTATTAGCAACCAAGTCTCTCTACACTCTACACCATGTCCACCCCTTTCCTTGACTTAAGGTAGTAAACTTGCATACTCAGGAATGTTGGTATTGGGAACCCTTTGTTTTGGATTGTAACAGCAACTTTTATCCAATCCTGATATGTCCTAATATATAACCTTATCAATAACTCAACTAGAGATTGCCTACTGTCACAGTGACATTACAATGTGAGATTACTTGATATTACCTATTAAAAGGTTTGTTGTAAATGATGTATATTATACCGATAAAAAGTTCAATTTAAAAAAATAAAACAAAATGGCATCAACAGGCCACTTATCATTGCAATTCATCCCAATAAGGAGCAATACAACAATGGCATCAGGACAGCATCTCTCTGCTTGCTGGTAACAGTGACTGAGAATGACTACTGTGTAACATCACCATCACCACCAGGACAGACCACAGCTCTGAGTCAGTCATTCCAGTGTCATTTAGGATTTTAAGAAGTGCCACATTCAAAGATGGTTTAATAGTGACATTTCAAGGGCAATTCTTTAAAAAGGCACCTTTCCTGGTCAAATAATGAATACCCAGGATTTGAATACTGAATATATGGCTGAATATTCAGTTTTGTTAAATTGTCCTTTTAAAGATAGCTAGTTACACAGTGAGAAAGGCAAGGTAGTTTTAGTTTTATTTATTTTTAGTTAACAGGTTCATTAAGTACACCATGTAGTCAGTTGGTTCAGTTACTTATATAGTATCTGAGCTGACTATGAGTTTATATTTTTATCCTAATCTTATACCAGGTTCTAGGAGTGTACCTTTCACTGATCACTCCTAAGCAGGATAATAACTGTGCAGCCGAACAGTGCATGGTGACTGGAGAACTTACTTGTTGAATGCCCCCATATTATCCAGTGATTTCCATTCACCTGATGATTGTGAGTGGCTGGGTCTTTGTTGGTGTGCACTGACTGTAAAGGTGGAATGCGTTTGCCTTGTCTGTATGCAATACAGGCCTTTTGGCTATTGGAGGATTGGGAGTGTGGACTGCAGGACTGATTTGAGATCTATACCAGGGACTTAGAGATCTGTGGGATGATCAGCATGCACACAGTGGAGCAAAATGCCCACATCAGGTAACCTTGTATTAGCACAGTACATTTGTGCTCTTTTATGGGGCTACAAAGAGTGCTGTCGTCTGGTTTTGGGCTCTGAGCTTGGGCCTGGACTCAGAGTTTGTATCACAGTAAAAGAGTGATCCCTTCCACCTGTCTAACTTAAAGACTTGATCTGTGTTCTTTCTATAGCTAGACCTGGTGAGAGGAAGCCTGCTTTCTCCAACTCCTGAAGGATAAACTGATTCTATACCTCACGATCTTGTTACACAGTATGGCTGCCTGTGATTTGGCTCATGGTCACATTTCCTCTCAGTGGCTGTTAGAAGCTTTACACTGAACACTTATAAGTTACTGAACTAAATTTCTTGCTTCTCAAAGGACTCAATATCATCTACAGTGCTGTTAATTTATTTATTCTTGAATGTATGGGGTATGTATGTGATAACTAGGAGTGCATTGAGGGGCCCTGTTTTAGGTGATTATTATATATCAAATTAAATATGGCTGTGGACTTGGATGATTAGCAATTTAGTCATTTTGAGTGTGTGGAGTGAGAATGAAGGGGTGGTCTTGAGCTTTGATGTTGGGTAATTGTTGGTTGCAGCGGTTGGAATGGGATGGGTGTTGTGGTCATGGATAGGTAAGTTACAGGAAGTTGGGTTGGGCAGCAGACACCTAGGCTCAGCTACTCTTCATCCCTCCTCCAGGACCTACACCACTTTTGTGACCACCTGGCATATCGTCGATGCAGGAAGGTAGGGATTGTGAGGAGGCACAGGGACTAGAGTTTGGGTTTTGAGAAGGCTGGTGGGGAGAACATCATTTGGGTGGTGAGGACCAGGAGATGTCCTTGGGTGAAATGGGATGTAGATAGGAGCCAGACATGTTTAGTGCCCATACCCAGGGTATCCATTGGACCAATGGGGCAGGTAGCTGAGAGACTGGCTGCTTCTACTCATTTTCTTTGGGTAGTGTTATATAATGCCACATAAAAGAGGAATGAGACTGCTATTATAGTGAATTTTATTTCAGATTCCTCTGTTGATCTGGCTTGCATCATAGAGACCTGTCTGAGTGACTATGCAGACCCTGCTTTGGTAGCAACTATCCTAGCTGGATTCTCCATGATCCACTGCCCAAGGAAGGACTGAAAGGGTGAGGTGTCAATTTGTTTTCGATCTGAGCTGAACTTGGTTGTGCACCCAGTGGGAGATATCTCATCATTTGTATACTTGGCTGTGTGTGTGGGTCCAGTAGCAGACTGTAGGATCCTTTTCATGTAATAGCCAGTAGGGCATGGGGGGGATTTCCTTCAGGACATTGTGGACTTCATTGCTGACAAGGTGTTGGAGTCACCCTGAGGAATTACATTAAAAACAACATAGATTTAAACTGAGGAGGGCTGGGGGCTGAGTTGGACAGCAAGGGGGAGTCACCTTCCAGGGGAGACCAGAAGGCCTCCCCTCCCCTGAGAGGGAGGAAGAGCATGTGGGGAAGTTGCCAAGGCGGAAGTGTAGGGGGAGGGACAGAGGGAAGAGGGGCAGGACACAAGGTGGGCTGTTGTATCCTTCAATGCATGGAGTCTGGCAAACCAGGTGGCAGAGTTCCAGGCATTTTCTGGCAGAAGGGGAGGTAGATATTGCCACCACCTCAGAAACCTGAGTCACCCAATACCATGACTGGGATCTCACAATCCCAGGATACAGGGTGTACCACAGGGACTTGGAAGGGGAAAGAGGTGGAGGAGTGGCTATTTATGTTAGGGAGGGAATACTGTGTACCAGGGAGGTGGGGGAAGAAGGGAGGCCAGAAGCCATATGGATATTGCTCTAAAGCCCCAAAGGTAAGAAGCTCAGGATGTGGGTGGTGTACAGGCCACCCTCACAAAGCAAGGAGGTGGATAGAGAGCTGGGGGAGCAAATCAGGAAGGTCAGTGGCAAAGGGAGTACAGTTATAGTGGGAGACTTCAACCTACCTGGGGTTGACTGATGGATGGTAACTACAACAAATGCCAGGAAACAGGTACTGCTGGAGGATATCCATGACAGCTACCTAGTCCAAGGAGTGATGGAGCCTACCAGGAAGGGAATCATACTGGACATTGTGCTAATAAATGGTGACCAAGTCCAGTATATGGTAATACAGGACCCTGTAGCAGGAAGTGACCACCGCTCAGTGTGGTTCCTCCTCAACACAGGGAGGGAGTCAGCTAAGACCAGGACAAGAGTGTTAGACTTCACAAAGGCAGATTTTCCCAGGATGGGCAGCATCCTAGAGGGGTACTTATCTGGAATTAGACCAGGGATGGATGCTGAACAGAAGTAGGCAGTCATTAGGAGGTAGTGTTGTGTGAAATTGAAATATTTCGTCTAGGCAAAATATTTCATGTAATTTCTCAATTACACCAAATTTTTCTCATAGGTAAAACAAAATTTTGCCTGTTTTCTTGATTTTGCATAATGGCAAAATTTCATGTAAAATGCCTTGATGAAATATTTCACCTATGCAAAGCAAAATTGCCCCTGGTTTCATGATATAATGTAAATGGTGAAATTTCACCTGAATGCATTGGTCTGCCAATTTCACCCATTGATGCTCCAAATTTCGCCTTGTGGCACAATTTCACGATGCATTGGGGGTAAATCGGTCAAATATCATGTGCAGTTTGTTTACAGCTCATTCTGCTGTTTGTTGAGTCAGATATCAGTCTGTTGTGGTGCTTCAGAGCCAATAAAGCCTTTGAAAACATATAGACAAGTGTATCAGCCTACTCTTTCAATTTACAATGCAGAGGTTGGTATCTCTGCAGATTCCTGTGTAGATAGACCTCACCTTTCAGAATTTGCTTGTTACCCCTGAGAAAATTGGTGGAAGGCCCCTCGGGGGCCTATTTCTGATTTTGGACATTGTGGGCACCCCGGGCCCCATAGCTCAGCCTAGGAATGCCCGATTTACAATTCCAAGCTGTCATTTTCTACATTTATTGCCATGACAAGTTAGATGGAACAACTTAGAAAATCCAAAATGGCCACCAAAATCCAATATGGCCACCATATCACTTGTAAATACTTGATTTGCTAATAATTTCCAAATCCCTAGCTTCCAAGATACTGATTATCAAAGATTCATGAACATCTATATATTGAACATTTATTCGTGAATATTTATGACATCTCTATATTGCTTTGAGGCTTCCTGTTAGACACAGGACCAAATGCACACATTAATACTACATAAAACAATTGAATTCATGAGGCAATTTACTGATAAAATAGTTTGAAGTACATACAGTAATGCTTAAAATCTAAATGTTGTATATGCTGATTTGTTGTTTGTAATTAAGTCATTTTATCAATGATTTGACCCAACACTATGAATATTTTGGATCAACAGTACACCTTGATTGTAATGTCCAGTTTTTAAGTCATTATATTGGAGTTCACTCTGGATCTGAACTATCACATTCACTCCCGAAGCTTGAAGATTCGTCCATAGAAGTTTGTTCATTGGCTGCCAATGTGTCATTTTCAGTGTCATAATCTCCTGTACAATCAATCATTGGTGCTGTGGTTGAAGGTTTTTGTTTGGTCTTCTGTGTGTGTCTTTGAGGTGTTGACTCACCTTCGTCATCTGTCTCATCTCCATCAGGTACACATCGTCAGCCCGCTAACCTTCTACCCTTTCTTTCTATGATGTAGGAAGCCAGGTAACTGAAACCCAGTGAACCACACAGGTTTCAGCGTTTCATTCTCTCATTTCCATCCTGACAAACAAGGCTCAACTTTCAGGGTTTCCAGCTCTGTGCAATGGCTGTTAATAGTAGGCTACGTGATTTGCTCTCTTTATGTGCTGACATATGCTTGCTGGGTCTGGTAGAATTGCTTTCGTAGTCTTCACTTTCAGGTTATTGTATTGCCTTACTCATGTGTCTACCAGATCCTCTCCTCCTGTACCAATGTACACTCAGTGTTGAATGAAGGTCTTGATGTTTTGTTCAGTGTCTTGTGAAGCATATGTGCTTTCCCAAAGCCCTGAAAGCGATTTATTCTTTTTTCGACTCCTGTGAACGTTGAAAGATTAATTTCCTTGTAGAAGTCTCTCACTGCATCGCATCCAGAAACAGGCTGTTATGCTGGCAAATTGAGACTTGCAGTGTGTCCAATGTGATCATATATAGATCCTTTGTTTACAAATACATCAGGGTTGATTTGTAGCATCCAGTGTGAATCTGGAAGGGTCTTTGCCAAAGCGTAAACCATCAGGATGAGGATGTCTGTATCTTTGGCTCGGACAACATCTGGGCCTTTCGCAAGAGCACAATGCAGCACTATCCTCATATCTGCCTCCTCATGGTTGCAGGAAAACAGAAATTCTTCTGAATCTGGGTACATAGTATATGTGCTTCTGCCATTGCTGATAGTAAGCAGGTATCATAAGTTTCTTCTGACATCCTCTTGTTTAACATACTCATTAAAGCACTGTATGAGATCCATTTTGTTGTCGTTGTTGTGAAGGTTGTTACATGAGGTCCCTGCACCCTGATTGGTACCCCCAGAGGTACACCATAGACAGCTAGTGCTTAGGCATATGTTATACTAACATATAGGGCTAAGGGCATCTACCATATAAGAGTAGATGTCAGGATATGTACACATATTATTGTAATACACTTTGCTTGCTAATATATATATATTTCTATGTATTTTCTGTGTATTTCTTACTCATAAGATGTTAGGACATCTGTGTCCTTGTAATGATTATGATATATAAGTCAGCATTGCCACCTTTTGGTGATTTGTACTACTACACTGAGTTATGTAAGACTCTGTATAATGTACTCTTTTGTTTCACAAACTGATGACTACTACAAAATTGTATAATGTTATCTTGGACCGTGGAGCCACCTCTAATTTAGCCAATAGGGCTCATCTCTGTAACTAGAAATATTTCTATCTTACAGTAACCACGGCAATTATCATAGGTATATAATGTAAGACACTAAGTCTTATACCTCAGAGACCCCAAGAGACATGACGTAACCTCGAGGTATAGGGAATGCTTAGCATTGGCTCCCGGTTCATATTGGTAAGAACTGCTTAGGGCAACTGTGATTTATCCTTTTGGTAGTAATAAACAAGTTTATTACTCTTATACAAAGTCTTTGTGATTTCTTGCATTCCCAATATTGCCAAGAACCTGAGAGTGAGGTTTAGACCCCTGACAATTGGTGACCACGTGCAGGCAATATTTGGTGTTTGTAAGTTTTCACTTGTTGCTCAAACTTTTCACTTCCCAACGGGGACAGTAAGTGTGCATTTCCACAACACTTCTCCCATTTTCAGACCACTTTGTAGTCACTTGCAAAGTCTGGCTGCTTCCAATTGGGTGTGGTCGATGCCAAATCGAACTACTCCACAGCTGCTTTGAATTGCAAGCCTACAAACAATACAGTAGCACGACTGTGTGTAAAGTGTGCCTGCTGTGGATCAATACATAGCACAGTGCTTTTTTCACAGTTTCATTTTTCGTTCCCTCCCACACAATGGCCACCGTATCAAATATCTGTGTAGAACTGAGACTCAATGTATCTAACTTCCTTGCCTCCCATGGAGGATGGGCTGACTTCGCTTGGGATGCAAGTCAATCCGAAAACCCTATACTGGGAATCTCAACCCAGTATTGTGAGACCAGACAAACAGTAATAAGCGTCATGCCAAAGGGCTGTTTTTCATGGCTCTCTATGCTGCTCTGGAAGCCTCCTAAGCAAGGTTTCAAACCCTTGATCTGCGGATGGCATCTATTAAGCAAGAGATGGGTTTGCAGGAAATGCAATGTGTTAGACTGCAGCAAAATTTGGAGTCTCAACTCCAGACTTTGCGCAATGAAAAGGATTCACTTTTGCACCATTCAGCACAGGCTGGTGGGCAACAAATCTGTATGTTGAAGCAGGAGTGTGAAAGTCTGAGACAGGATAAGGGGCAGGCTTTGCATGTCAATGACTTGTTAAGTACAGCCAATGCACAGTTGAGTGAGGACATGGGAGAGCTACAGGACGAGATAAACCAGGTATGTAATGACTTAGAAGTGGCTACTAGGGACAATCGCGAACTGAGCACCGCGTATAGAGTGTTGCACAAACAAGTGCAAGATGAGGTTTATATGCATGTTGCAACTGTGAGTCATGCTGAATGTGAATCCAAGATGGCAAAACTGCGTCATCAGCGAGAGGTTCTGGCTGGACATGTTAAGGCGATGAGAGGCGTAGCCCCTGCCCTACATACGTCATCTGAAGGAGAGGTCTCAGATGACAACGTTTCTCAATACAATGCCCAGTCACACCCCTACTATGGCCCAGAAACCCCACCCAGCCATCCACAACATGGCGGGTCCCCACTCCACCCACACCATGTCATACGTTATCAACATAGTGACACACATCATGGGAGATGCCAACATGGCGGTCCCCATAATGGGGGAAGCAGGCCCAAGCCTGGTCCTGACAGCACCACCGATAGCCATAATTAATATGGAAGACAGGCAGGAGATAGAAAGAATGATTCACAATGTGGTGAATAGTGTGCCCATTCCGGAGAGGAATAAGCGAGTTTTAAAAGGCCAAATTAAGCAGCTTTTTCATGAAACTGGTACTCAGGATGGCATAGTCCATTCGGTAGTGGAGGCCACAGCTCAGGCAGCCCTGGATGGCGCCCGAGGAAATGTACCTCCACCTGATCGTCCCAATAATCCCCTACAAATGACTTACTCTGTTCAGCAGATAGCTGACAGTATCGGTTGGATGAGCCTGTCCAACAACCTCAGCTGCCACTTAGAAAAGGTGCTTTCAAATGTGAGATGCTTAGCCTTCCTGCAGAATATCAAGTCCAAATACTATGCCAAACTATCAAGCCTGGCTTGTGGGCTAAACTCCCTGATGCCATTCGCCAGGACGGTAACGTCACCTTTGATGAGGTTGCAGCTGAACTCATTTCTGCACATAGCCCAGGCGTAGTAGGAGTGATGCTTGCATATTCTGTAAAGCAGAGTGCAAAGGAAAGTCCTGTGACTTATCACCAGAGAATGTGGATGGCCTACCAAGCAGGAAAACACCTTGCCCAAGAAGCTGCAGATGTGGACCTTATTGAGTATAAAGCCCTGTTCCTTAGGAACATGATTCCTGCAGTGAAAGAAAAAGTAGAGCCAACCACTTATCCCTCCATGGAAAGGTTTGACGACATTCTTCGAAAACCGAGAGAGTTTATCAACTCTATATCCATGATCTGGGCTTCGGTTCCAAGAAAGTAGCCACCATGGAGCCTACTCAGGAGGCTGCAATGCACTACATGGTGGAAGGGCAGAAACAGCCCCTCCCCTTTGACAGTCAACACCCCCAGCAGGCCCAACAACAACAACCACAACAGCAGCAACAATGGGGTGGGAACCGGAATTATCATAAGAAAAAGGGTAAACAATAACAAAGAATAGGCCCTTCATATAGGGAGATAGCCGAAGAGAATTGGAAGTTTAGAGAACTCCCAGGGCAAGTGCACTCTATAGCGGATGCTGTTCCTGCTCAGTCCCTTGCAGCCATACAACTTGGAACCCAGGCCTCAACAGGCCATGGTGACACCGGAAGTACAGGCCCTCAGGCCCATACAGGCCTGAACCCAGAAGCACCTCCCTATATATCATCAGTGCAGCATGGTGAAGTGGTTCAGGAGAGCCAGGCCCAACCTCTTCATGCTCCCTCCAATACAGATTGACAATTACAGGCCCCAGTCTGGATTATAAACAAGCTGATCTTGGATACAAATGGAAGGCCTGCACTGAGGATGAGGTCAGGGGCCACCTACTTACAGTGTTATTAGATACAGGTGCGGCTGTGTCTATATTACATGATGACCACCTGGACATACCTTCTTGGTCCACTGGACGGAGGACCAACATGTCAGGAGTAGATGGCACTAGGTTACCTGCATATCACTCTCTTCCTCTACAGGTAGAATTGGGCCATTTAAAGGCCTCACATACCTTTCAACTAATGGCATTGCATGATCATCCTAGTATCATTGGAATTGACTTTCTTGCACCACACAACTGTGTGGTGCATCAACCTAATATGCTACTGATATAAATTCAGGGCCAATATCACACAATCTTGATCCCTGACTCACACGTTATGGCAACAATATCTGACAACGACAAGGAGTATGACGTCACAGATTTGTTCAAGAACCATGAGCTTTTTCCGAAGCTCCTACCCATTTTGCAAAGGCATTTGGAAGCAATTGCTATCAACAAGTATGACAGTGGCAGAATGCACACTGTCATCGAGGTGCCAGGCCCAGCACATGAGAGGCAAAGGCAATATCCTTTTCCATCTGAGGCCTTGCCTTCTCTTAGAGAAACAATAAAATCACTCCTCAATCAAGGGGTAATCAAAACATGTGTCTCTACTGCCAACTCCCAGTGTGGCCCGTGAAAAAACCCACAGGCTCCTGGAGACTTACTATTGACTACAGGAAACTGAACCAGGTCACCCCCAGTTGTTCTCCAACTGTGGCATCTGTAACTGACGTGCTATGACTCTTGACCCCCCTGACCTAAAATGGTTCAGTGCCCTGGACATCTCCAATGGTTTCTGGTCATTACCATTGGCTTCTAAGAGCCAATATAAGTTCACCTTCACCTTTGAAGGTAGACAGTACACTTGGACCTGCTTACCACAGGGATTCCATAACAGCCTGTCCCTGTTCTATCTGCACATGATGAATGCCCTTGACGGTTTCTCTACTCCCCAGTGTCTCTTGCAATATGTGGATGACCTGCTGTTGGCAACTGCCATGCAGGAACAACACTTGGATCTCCTAGATGAACTATTGACTCTGATCCAGAAAGCAGGTCTCAAATGTAATCCAGCAAAAGCACAGCTATGTCAGAAAGAGGTACTCTTTCTGGGTCTAAAAATAACAGACCAAGGCCACAGCACTACCAGGAAAAAGATACAAGGATTGCAAGACTTGCCACTGCCCACCAGCGTGGCAACTCTTAGGAGGTTTCTGGGTATGGTGAATTACTCTAGACAGTTCATCTGTGACTTTGCTCAGAAGGCTGCTCCTCTGTATGAGTTACTAAAAAAGGACATTCCTTAGAATTGGGGCCCTATACACACCCAAGCTGTGATGTCACTGAAGCAGACCTTAGCCTCTGCCCCAGCTCTGGTGAACCTTGATTGAGCACTATCATTCCATCTGGAATGTGCCACCTCTGACATTGCCATGTCAGTAGCGCTGGCCCAGAAGGTTCATGGCACTTTGAGACCCATTGCTTGTGCATCACAGCTCTTGACCCCTGTGAGAACAAGTAAAGCCTTTGTGAAGAAGGAACCTTCTGGCCACCTAGTGGGCTGTCAGGCACTTCCTGTATATCATTGGGTACTCTCCACTGATTATAAATACTAACCATAACCCAACTAACTTCCTACTATCAGATAGAGTGAAGGATGATTCAGTCTCTAACACCAGATTAATGTACTGGTCACTTCTTCTCCAGGATAGAGACATAGAGGTACACCCAACCAAAATTCCATCTATGCTGGCACATGGACTCCTTTTCCAAGGAGAACTCCATGACTGTACACTACAGTCACCTGATCTTCCAGATCCAGGTCCATTCCTCCCTGCTATGCCACAGATACTTGAGAACACCTCGCTGTGTCATGTCTTTACTGATGGTTCAGCTTCCTACTATCAGGGAGAGCAAATTGCAGGATGGGTATCTTAGTAATTTACCCCTATGGTAACACTGTTAAAATTTCTAAGCACTGTAGTGTAGCATCATCACAGTATGCAGAGATGGCAGGGGTGGCCTGTGCCCTCGAGTTCATCCAGCACAGAACCGAGGACACCATCATTTTCACAGACTGTAACTGGGTTTGTTGTTCTCTTACAGAATTTCTTCCTTTGTGACAGAAGAACTCCTTCCTCTCTTCTGATGGCAGTCCAGTGAAGTACAAAGAACTGGTAAATATACATCATTCACTGGCACAGAAATTTGCACACAAACTCTATGTACACAAAGTCAAAGCTCATTCCCTGAATGACCCCTATCATGCCTTCAGTGACACAGCAGACACCCTTGCCAAGGAAGGGGCCCAAGGGGGGGATACATGGATGCTGAACCATCCAGAGGCCAATGCAGCCATACACATTGCAGCAGTCAGGAAAAAGCCTGAACCCTTTTCCCCCTTGGACCTCTCAGCAGCCCAACATGTTGATACTGAACTCAAAGAAGTGTTCAGATTCCTTGACAAAAGTACTGAAGAGAAACTTCCTACACATAACCCCTACCGGAGGCATGAAGGTAAGTTACACTTGTCACCAGATAACAAGCTCATCTGGTTCCAACCAGATGATTCCACCACCAAGTTATGGGTGGTCTCCAGACATCTTAGGTCTGCATTTTGCATCAAGTACATGATACACCCATTGGTGGACACTGGGGTGGAAAACACCTCCAGAGGCTCAAGACCACTGCCTGGAGGCTGGCGTCACCAAAGATGTCAAACAGTACATAGATAACTGCCTCGTTTGTGCACAAAACAACCCCATCCCTACCAAATGAAATGCTAAACACTTACCACAAAAACAGTCTGGCCCTTGGCATGCCATACAGATTGATTTCATTGGTCCTCTGACCAACACTAGCAGAAATAATAAGTATGCTCTTGTGGTAACTGACTTCTTCTCTAAGTTGGTTGAAGCTTCCCCCACCAAGACAAGTACTGCTAAAACCACTGCCAAAATCCTGGTTGAACACATTTTCTCCAGATGGGGCCTACCTCTTAAGGTAGACTCAGACAAAGGAACCAGTTTTACAGGTGAGTTAATGAAAGAATCCCTTGAACTCCTCGGAGTTCAACAGACGTTCCACATACCCTATCACCCCCAGTCTTCAGGTCAAGTAGAAAGAGCCAACAGACAGATTAAGCAAATGCTTTCCAAATTCATTGAGGACAATCCCAAAACCTGGGATTCCCTATTGCTGTTACTCCTTATGGCAATAAGGGGCACACCCTCAGCCACCACCCAGTTCACACCCTTCAAGGTGATGACTGAAGGACAGATGAGACTACCTGAACACCTGTTGTTTGACCTGCATACCCCCACTGCAGACCATGTGTCTGTAGACCAATATGTGGAAAACTCAGAAAAGACCTCATACACACACACACTTGTATGCTGCCAACTGCATGGGCAAGGCCCAGCAACAGTCCAAAATACAGTTTGACAAGCACGCACAAAAAGTGGATAGGCAGGTTGGAGATCAAGTAATGGTCCTTCGATTTGCACATCCCACACACTCCTTCTCTAATAAATGGGAAGGCCCTTACCCCATTGTCAACAAGCTCAGTCTGGCAGTCTATCAAGTTAGATTCCTGCAAAACAATGAAGTGACTGACAAATGGTTACATGGAAACCAACTAAAACTGTACAAAGGAGCTTAATTACTTTTCCTCACTCCATTGGGCGGAATAGTACTAACCTGCTAATGCTTGATTTTGCTTTTCAGATACACTGACAAGATGGCTATCTTGTTCCATTTTCTCCTCATCTCAGGAGCTATCCCTGGCATCCAAGGCACGGTACCGAACCTCCTACCACACCTTGATCAATAGGCATCTCCTCCAGAGTGAGTATCCATCAAAATACCCGATAGTTTGATTACTTTCTAGGAAGGTTCTGATGCCTACCTCACTGCCTCGATTGTTGATCCTGATAAATCTACCCTACAAATTGAGTGGCAAACCACATTGCAAGGACAAATTCTCCCTGTGGCCAAACTCTCCAAAGGAACATTCCAGGGTTGGCCTAATGCTAAATTATCCCCAAATGGTTCTCTGTCCTTGCTACAAACTGCTCTTAGATATTCTGGTTTATACAATATCACTGCTTTAACTGATCCTTCATATTGTAATTCTTTGTCTAAGGATTCTGCTTGAAAATTTTGTGCTGTACACAACATGGCCTCTACTGCCATGTACCTCTCTGTACTACCACCTACTGATAAACAGCTTTTGGAATGTCCAAAGCACACCCTGGTCCTCGTAGTGGTCTCACAGCCACTGCATTACCTGGTTCACTCATTAATAATTTACAATTTATGCATATACCCTTTGTTTAATCTTTCTTACTGGAATATGAAAAATTTAGTATGTGTCATAATACTAACACTTCAGCATTTTATAGTACGTGATTGCTTGATAGTTTAGCAGCATTTCAAATTCGTATTCAATGCCCTATTGCCGGGGTACACACCACCGAACATAGAGGCAACTTCAGGAGAAAACCTAATCCTGATGATCAGAGCCATAAATGTAATACACGTGAGGTTGACAGTTCCGATGTCACAGGTGCAACAGGTACTGTCACAGATCTCTTTGGTATGGCTATGCCTATCTGGAATAAGGCAGACATTGCTGCTATCAAATCTCATTCAGCCAAATTTCAGACTGGTTTGGTGAATAATATACTACCCCCATTATTGCATGGTGTGGATGGCCTTAGTCAGGAAAAAAGATACACTGTTTACAATATGTATGACATGGCTAAGGCATTTACTGACTCTAAAGAGAAGATTAACTCACTCATCGCACAGAATGACAAAGAAGCAGATAAACAATACATTGCTAGAGAAATTCTTTGCTCAGCCTATGGCTCACACATCATCACTACCATCAACAATCTCCTCCGTGATCTAGAATCTGGAAGAATCCCTGATATAATACATGACAGACATATTTCCAAATGGTATTGTCCACGATGTGAAACCCCTGGCTGTATTGCTATGTGTATGTAACAATCTCTAACTACTCCCCTATCTGCAGCTAGGAATTTGGGTTTTGTGACCAGGCACCTAATACTGGTCCATGTTTTACTTCTAAAAATGTTCTATCAGAGATACAATGTTTGTTTCTTTTACTGTCTCTTTACCATGCTTTGATCTCACCACAGCTTTGTTCAACAAGCTTGCGCTGTATACTCGATTAGGCACCTTGATGATGACATCTACAGAAAATGCTTGACTTACCTCTCTCTGCTGGTCTACCATCCTTTCCTGGATGCCTGGATCACTCTGCACACTGGCTGCTGTGCAAAGAAACAGTATATTTACTTGTGTCGATGTGATGTATTTAATGTTATTAAATCTGTATGTCGTTATTCTCCAGATAGTATTGACTGGACTTTTCCATGGACGATGACATCAGCACAAACAACACTGCTTTTCTGTACTCAACATTGGCTCAGATAAACTTCTCCAATCTTATCAAGAGGAGGTTCATCGCCTGTCAACACAGATTTCAAGACAACCTACACCTGCCCAGTACAGTTGCAAAAGTTGGCCTTCCTACTGTTAAGATGTAGTATAATTCTGATGGTGAATATTTGTAGTTACCAATTACAAGAGTTACACTTATGGTAGTCAAACATGTGTTATTAATAACCCCAACTTCTCTTTTGTCCCCCATCAGCAGTCTGTCATTGGACACACCGTTATTACCCCCTTCCCCCTAGTGGATGCAGACATCATTGATGGTAACCCTGATTATCTGCTTACACTTTCTGAATATCTCCCATATTTTAATGTACACATAGATCCACTATCACTTACATTAAAATCACTTTTAGAAAGAAAAGACACCCACCTCATCCACATCAGCAATAATATGACCAAAGCTAATGAAGCTATCCTTTCATTAATCAATGATGATAATATGAATGATGCATTAACTAACACTTGGTTAGAGATTACTTTTAAAGGCTTTGTTATTATACAAGCATTTTTAATATTTTTCTTGATTATTATGCTATGCTGCCTATGGTGTACACTGTGCCAACACCGTGAGCAGCTGGAGTTCCTTTACAAGGCTCACGCATCAGGTTTCCTGACCTTTCCCTAGTTCTGCCTGAGTTGCCCTTGAAGACAACAAGGGGGAATGTTACACAAGGTCCCTGCACCCTGATTGGTACCCCAGAGGTACACCATAGACAGCTAGTGCTTAGGCTTATGTTATACTAACATTTAGGGCTAAGGGCATCTACCATATAAGAGTAGATGTCAGGATATGTACACATATTATTGTAATACACTTTGCTTGCTAATATATATATATATATTTTACCTATGTATTTTCTGTGTATTCTTACTCATAAGATGTTAGGACATCTGTGTCCTTGTAATGATTATGATATATAAGTCGGCATTGCCGCATTGTGGTGATTTGTACTACTACACTGAGTTATGTAAGACTCTGTATAATGT
The DNA here is from genome assembly GCA_016271365.2 of Neoceratodus forsteri. Classification (NCBI taxonomy): domain Eukaryota; kingdom Metazoa; phylum Chordata; order Ceratodontiformes; family Ceratodontidae; genus Neoceratodus; species Neoceratodus forsteri. Next base: position 1,780,434,288 of record CM057455.1, on the reverse strand, counting down.
ACTCTTTTGTTTTAAAACTGATGACTACTACAAAATTGTATAATGTTATCTTGGACCGGGAGCCACCTCTAATTTAGCCAATAGGGCTCATCTCTGTAACTAGAACTATTTATATCTTACAGTAACCATAGTAATTATCATAGGTATATAATGTAAGACACTAAGTCTTATATCTCGAGACCCCAAGAGACCTGAAGAAACCTCAAAGTATAGGGAATGCTTAGCATTGGCTCCCGGTTCGTATTGGTAAGAACTGCTTAGGGCAACTGTGATTTATCCTTTTGGTAGTAATAAACAAGTTTATTACTCTTATGCAATGTCTTTGTGATTTCTTGCATACCCAATTTTGCCAAGAACCTGAGAGTGAGGTTTAGACCTCCTGACAAGGTACTGCTGATACACCTTTCCCCACGGTATCACTTGCAAATCTGATCCCATGTGAAGTCGCATTCCTGCTGTTCCTACCATTCATGCAGCTCGTTCTTGCTGTTTCAATGAGAACTCCTGATCATCCTTATAATTACCAAAAATGAATATGACTTCCACTGAGTTTGCTGTAGATGGAGGTATGAATGTGACAAGAAGTGCTTTCCAAAGGCTGTCCCATATATGCTGTGCAGGAACTGCTCTGACCATCTCCATGGCATCGTATATGTACACTGAGCATAACAGAGGAGGGGAAGAACTTCAAGCTTCGGCTTCATCAATGAGATAATTTCTTAAGACATGTTTAGTATTAGGTTTGTAGAGGTTTCCTTCCGGAGTTGCTATTGTAAGAGGATATGTTGTGAGAGGATGGGAAAACACATCTTCCTTGTCTGGGCACTTTGCAACAATGATACTGAGTGTCTGACGGTTTTCTTTCAAGACTGATTCCACTTTGGGTTCTTTTTCTTCTTGTCCATTCTGGTGGAAATTCCATTGCATTTAATGGGCTTGAAGAAACCAATTTTCCTTGATAGGAGATGGTCGTTTATATATGCACTCAGCATAACTTCTCCTGTAGCCCTTGCCTTCAAAGGCCCTCTACTATTGCCAGTGGTATTTCAATGCCTGTTGCAATGTGTTGTGCTAATGGTATTCAGTACATTGCAAGCTATTTCCATATATTTCACAAAATTTCTGAAGAGTTTCTTTCTGCTGCCCTACTGTTTAAATGCAAAAGCATCAGATATTTCTGGAAATATCACAGAAATTTCGGGAAATAGCTTGCAGTGTCTGTGGTTACTACTGTACACCCTGACATGGATCTGAATATGCATGAAGTTTCTTCACTAGCTCTTTCACTTGACCATCATGTTTCTTCATGGCGCGATATGTCAACTCATTGTGTGAATCCAATGTTTTCAGAAGCATCTTCTCCTTCAGCGACAAATGAATTTTAGGGAGCTTGTGAGAATTCAAAATGAAGTCGCCAGCAGCTTCCTCAGATGTACTGTAACCACCTCTCATGGATCCACCCCTCACCTTGACCTCTCTGTTGATTAAGACCTCAGTCACTTGGTCACCAAGTAACATGGACAATGCCTCACTGGACAGACTAGCCCCAATGCCATATTCCTGCAGTTCATTGTATGTGATCTCATTGATGGTTTTCAGATTGATGAGGTCTACATGATGCTACATCAAAGACCAAGAGTAGTTTTGATGGTTGAATGCAAACAGTAAGGGTAGAATATCTCATTGAGCCTACAGATGCAAGTTCAGATTCTTGTCTTTGTATGCTGTGACTTGGGCGAGAAGAGAGCTGGTGTCACCAATGTAGGCTGTCACCCACTGTCCCATGGTGCCAAAGGTTTCCAGCATTTGTAACTGCACTTCAGGGAAAGATTCATCCAAGAGGGCAAGATTCAGGGATTCTGCCGATACAGATCTTCTCATGTTGATGAGCTTTTCTCATAGTCTGTTGGTTAGTGAGCCATAAATCTTGGATCCCATGAATCGTAAGAGAGCCTCGAGGGACTGTTTATGTAACCTCATCGATCTAGAATAGTGGTGTCCTTGCAAGGCCTGGTCAACAGATCCATCTGCTATTATCCCCACCTGAACCCACCAGTCATGAAGTCCCACAGCACCATATCGCTTGTAGAGGATCTTCTGCCTCACCATCAGTTCATGAAATCATCCCATCAAATTAACCACTTTTGTTTATTTTTTTTCTTTCCACATTATTTGTGCAATCTTGTAGAAAACTGCATGATCGCTATGGCTGAAGATGTGATCAATTTGTAGGTCATCTGTTAGATCCATAAGAAAGTCAAGGTAATATTTGCAAACTGCATCATCTGGTTCAAGTGGTATAATGGGCAGAAGTCAGTTTTGATTTGAAGGTAGTGGTCGATGTTGCTTTTTTATTGAAAGCTGTCCATGATCCTAGGACTGGAAGAGATTCATTTTCTCTGGAAGATTCTATGCTTGCTGCCAGAGCCCAAATACAATCTTTGCTCAAACGAAGATCAAGCTCGGTCCTTCATCATCATCCTCGTAGGATGGGATGATCAGTGGGGGTTTTCTCTTTCCTATTTTATAATCCTCATAATAAATAGATTCTGAGCTCTCAAAGGTTTCCTGGACTTCTCTTGTTGAGCTGTTTGGAATGTTCTGTTCTTCCACTGGCAAATCACAGATGACAGCAGGATGAGAAACTTGGGGTTGGTAAATCATTGAGTTAGTGTCATGTGTTGTTCAAACTCCTGTTAATGACTGTTGCTTAACATCTGAGTTATCAATTTGTGACATGAGTTGGCTGTCCAGGTAGAATCGTGTGCGGTGCTTTTTTTCCTCAGATTTACTATCATGGGCCAATTTCTTGTTTTGTCTTCTGATGCCTTTGTAAAAAATACCAGCCCCCTAATGTTGTAGAAGATTGACTGCTTCTTTACTTCTAGTGAGATGATGAAGGACAATGGACAGAGCTATCGACTTTGGAGAATGTTCTCCAGTAATGAGTTATTGCCAGTCACTAGCAATGGACCATATCTTGTAGCTTGAATTTCTGTTGGGATGGTTGCATAACCTAGAGCATTAATCTTTCTTAGAAGGGCTTATAGAGAGAGCTATCACACTGAAGAGTTCCAGAATGGGTTCATAATTATCAAGCTTAGAAAGCAAGTCTTCATATGCCATAGGAAACTAGGTGACTCAATTTGTCTGTCTTTTAATTCCCGATTAATCATCTTTGCAAATGCCTTGGTGATATCACTATCTCTGAGCTCAGCTCCTCTCAAGGTTGCCAAAGAATAATCAAGTGGGTTTACTTTTGTCGAGTGAAGAATGAGAGGATTCCCGTGTATCCCCTTTCCCACAGTAAAAGCTATCTCATCTTTGATTTCATTGCTGATAAGATTCTTCACCTGAAATGTGTGATTTATTCCAGCATCTTGTTCACATCCATGGAACTCATAGAAGTTATGAAGATCCTCCAGTGACTCTGGGAGTAAATAGTAACATTTCTGCTCAACAACCTTTCTTCTCATGATTTGAAGAAACTCTGTTTCAGCACTCTTTGTGTGAATGCTTTCCAATCTGCCTGGTGTTTGTCTCTCTCATTTGACGACGTAGACTAAAGTATTGTAACAACTTTGATGGTATTTGACATCTTCAGCAAAGACATCAGCATTGGCAGTAGTGACCTTCAAATGTTTGGCTGCACCAGACAAAAGAGCATCATCTGAATCTTCATTGTGCAACATGCTTTCATACAATGTAATCTTTCCATCTTCAAGTTCAACTCTTTGGAGTTTTTCTTCTGTATTTCCTCTCTTTTTCCTTTTCTTATCACAGATGAAGCATGTCTCATCCTTCTTAAATTCCAATGATTTCCTTTTACATCGAGTTATGTGGACCACTTCACTGCTAGTGGACACCTGTGGGTCAGGTATGCCAGAGAATTTAGCTTCAGAAGATTGAGCCGAAGAAAGTTGTTTCATTGAGTTTGTGTTTAATTTCCTTTCACTGGTGAAATTTTGGCAACACCTTGTATGAACAGGTAGGCCTGTTTCTCCAGGGCTGGGGAGGAAGTTGGTCATTGATTTTATTCCATACGAGGTTAAAGTTTCTGGCATACTTGGAAGTTGGTTTTGTGATTGACCATTTCTCTGCAAAAGCCTTGACGGTATTTAGCCATTCTCTCCCCTAATATTTGTTGCAGTTCCAGTATCTCTAATTTGGTTCTCACAAAGAACACAGGTAGGCAAATCAGATGGATTGACCAATCCAACAGGTACAGCTAGAGGGCTATCCATGTTTCTGAAACAGAAGCAGAAACTAAAATTAAAAACTAGAAACTAGAAATACAAACTAAACAGGCATGCAACATACATGAACACGCCATGCAATCCCGTGAACAAAGAGGCAAATTCTCACAGAGCGGACACAATTTTGGGTCAATGACACAAACAAGCAGATTGATTCATTATGCATCGTTTATGTATATTTATGTTCTATTCTATTAATTTAATATGTGTTTATATTAAGCGTAATAATAAACTCCTCGTTCATGAATCATTGATAATCAGTATCTTGGAAGCTAGGGATTTGGAAATTATTAGCAAATCATGTATTTACTAGCGGTATGGTGGTCATAGTGGATTTTGCTGGCCATTTTGGATTTTCTAAGTTGTTCTATTCAACTTGTCATGGCAATAAATGTAGAAAATGGCACCTCAGAGATGTAAATCGGGCACTCGTAGGCCGAGTTATGGGGCCCAGAGGGCCCACAATGTCCAAAATCAGAAATAGGCCCCCGAGGGGTCATCCACCAATTTCCTCTGAGCTAACAAGCAAATTCTGAAAGGTGAGGTCTATCTACACAAGAATCTGCAGAGATATCAACCTCTGCATCGTAAATCAAAGGATTAGGCCAGTACACCTGTCTAATAGTTAAAACTTGTTTTGAGAGTTAATTGCTGCAAAATCTAAGTTTTTTCCCAGTGCTGTTAGGAAAATGTCCTACTTTTGTGGATTTTTGCATAATACTTAGTTTAAATTAAGTTTTACTTTTCTCTCTGTCTTTGAAAGAGTTGCATGGTAGGGTAGGAGTGTAAAGCACTGCAGGCTATTTCTAACCTAGCAGATTACTCACAAATTGTGAGTTATTTATTTACTGTTATTTCTTGATAATTTTGTTACATCTTGCCATTTATTTTTCTCTGAAAAGTTTCTCCATCCTGTTTGAGAGAGTTCTTGTTGCTGTTAGCCTGTGTTATATATACGATTCTTCCACTTTTAGTTGTGATTGTGAATTCTAAAGTTTTAAACACACAGATCTGATCCATTATTGTATTTGTTTGTGGTTAGTTCTGTTTTCTGGAGTGTTAACTTCTATTACTAAAACTGAAAATCAACAGTTCCATATGTTTTTGTATCTTTACTTAAGTACTTTTACTTGATCACTTGAACTTGTCCATTTACAGTCACACTGCATTGCTGAATTTGCTCCTCTCTGTGTTATTGCTGGAGCTTGACTCTGCACATTGCGTGGTGTTCCTGTTTTAGTTGACTTACCTTACCTCTGTTACAGCATTGTTTGTGTAACCCCTGACGTGCGCATTTTAAAATATTATATATTAATATAGTCATTTTCAAGAGATTGTTTGGTAATTCCTCCCATCCAGACCTCTACCATATTCTGTGATACTCACCTTTGTTGTGGTTTTATGGTTGTCTCTGCCCTTATATAATAAAAAAAATATTGTGGTAATAACTAAGTAATAACGCATTACAGTACTTTATTTGTCCAGAGACACAGGTAATCTGTATTTAAAGTCAGTCACTCATGCCCTTTTTCCTTGTGTTTGTTTCTTTAATTCCTGTTTGGGGAAAGAAAAATGCCTTTTGTTTTTACTAAAAATAGGCTACCTCCTATCATACGGTATTAGTTGTAATCTTAAGTGCTGGTACATGTCCTGATTGTGTTTGGACTTGTAAGGAAGCCAGTTCTGTAGGTCTGATGTCATCATGTGTGAGGTGTTATTCACACAGTTAGTAGTAATACATCCTTTCTTCAAAAACTCCCAGAGAAAGGCAAAGCTTTTAAAGCAGCAGTGAGCAAAAATGCCTGCTAAGAAGTGGCCCAGTACAGGGGAAACGTGGCAGGGGGATAAGGGAGCTAAGAAGTCTGCTGAAAAAGTGCAATTTCAGTTCCAGTTCCCATAGCATTGAAAGCACATGAATGTCTGCATCAGTGTCTTCTGATGTGGGCCTGGTGGTGCAGTAGGAACCAGCAAAGGAATTGTTGCAGAATTGGGCCTGGCATACCTGTATCTTACTTTTTAAGGCTCAAACTGTTGCATCCATGCTAGTGGGGATGATGACAGTGAGAAGAACGGAGGCACTGACAGCACAGGAACAGTGGTCCAGGAGGAGGGTGGTAATTCTGTCAGTGTGACTGTCCATGTTCCTGCAGGAGTTGGTGATGATAGTGTTCAACAAGAGTCTGATAATCCTGGAGATAGGGATAGTCAGACCCCTGAGATGGTTGTAGAGAAAGAAAAAGGTGCCGTTCTCCAAGAAGACAGTGATGGGGAGAGGAGGAGGAGAAGGAAGACAAGAACATCATCGCTATTGGTGGTGATGATGATGACTGGGTAGATCCCACATGGGAGCCTGAGTTAAAACAGATCAAGGGTGTTGGCCATTTACATCCACAGGCTGTGGGTCAGTCTGTCACCAAGCCTATAAACAAACCTCCAAGCAGTCAAGTAACCTCCCCCTCCCAAAAGTAGTTTTATAAAAGTGATGAGAGCAGCCCAAAAAACAAACACTTCCATACCTGTTTCTGAATTATCCCAGTCCCAGAAGCTTTGAAGTCCAGGAGGTCAAAAGTCCCTAGTTTGGGACTTTTATGTGTTTGATCCTGCTGATGAGACCATAGCAATATGCCAACTTTGTCAAGCATGTGTTAGTCGGGGATGGAAGCCACATAGGCACCAGTGGTCAACACACCCACCTGAAAACAAGCACCCACTGAGATGGCAGCAACACCAGAGGGATGCCAGAGCTGTTGGTGGCAAGTTACATGTAGTAGAGCAAGAGCAAGAGGAAGGATGGCAGAGTGGGTCAGTGGCGGAGGAGGAGGGTGAGCAATCCTTTGATCTGTCGAGTAGTGGACATAACAGTGGTGGTGTGAGTCCCAGTCCCATGAGTCTGAAAAGTACACCACAACACCCACAAGCAACCATAATAACTGGTTTCATGTGGTCTGCACAGCCCCATGAGTCAAGTGTTACCCCTAAAAGAAAATCATTGCCGCCACAAGTACAGCATTCTGGTCGGACAGCCTCAAAGATGCAGTTCACTCTGAAGACCATCCTTGAGCAGCATACAAAGTACTCCCCCAATCATGCTGCTGCATGAGAGTCAAATGCCGCCACTGCTGAAATGCTGGCCATCGATCTGTTGCCATTCTCATTCATAGAGAATGCTGGTTTCTGCAGGTTGATGACCCGTGCCTGTCCCAAATGGCAAGTTCCATCGTGAACCTATTTTACTAAGCTTGCCATGCCAGAGCTGAACAGTAGAGTTGGTGATTCCATTAGACATGCATTGAAGAATAGTGCATCACAATATATCCATCTTAGCATGGATATATGGACCAGTGGACAAACAGCAGCAAACTCATATTTATGCATAACAGCACACTGGGAAGAGTTGCCATGGGTGGTACTTGATTTGGGCCTGGCAAAACATGCGTGAAGCAAAATTGTGGTGGTAACAACACACCTGGTATTCAGCAGCATGCGACCCTGAGTATGATAGGTGCTACAGGTTCTCAAACTGCTGCAAAAATGCTTACTGTTCTGCTGGACCGAGTCTGATGGGTGGCTACACACACAGTCACTCAGAGCAGGATTCATCGCAAGTAATAATGGCTCCAATGTAGTGAAGTGCATTAGCAATGGTGTTTTTTTCAGTGTGCCCTGCCTGGCACACTGCCTTAATCTTGTTGTTCAGCAGTTTAGTTTCTCAACCATGCAGACATTAAGGAAACAGTTACTATCACCTGTCGCATCTGTGTCCACTTCGCCTGTTCTGCAAAGGCCCGTGACCATCTACGTGAGCTACAGCACAATTACCATCTGCCTCAGCACTGGATGAAACTTGATTTTGTCACCAGGTGGAACTCCACACTGTACATGCTTGATCGGCTGTATGAACAGTATAAGGCTGTGTCAGAATACCTGCTGCTGCACACCACTTCTGACAGTGCTGGAATGTCCATTGCTCTAACAATAGAGGAGTGGTGCCAAATGGATGGGCTAATATGCATTCTCCATCCATTCGAGCATGCTACACAGGCAGTGAGTGGGGACACTGTTTTCTATAAGTTAATCCATACCCCTCATACATATGCTGAGGCAGACACTAGTTAATGTGCGACACCAGACAGAGGCAAGTGGGGATCATGGCAGTTGTGATCTAATGGATCACATGCTCCACATGATGGACACAAATACCCATGTATCTGGCATTTTACAGTTCGCAGACTTTGCAATCACTACAATGCTGGATCCACGCTACAAATGTGGCATGCCCTCTATAATTGAAGGAGGTCATCAGCGAGTACAACAGTTGACAGAGAACCTCATTAGAATGGTACATGCTGCACACATGAAAAATGCATGTGCTGCAGCAAAAAAAGGTGTTGCTACCACCACCAGCAGCTCACATGAGGCAACCCAATCAGAGAAAATGGGCAAGGCACAGCAGAAAACAGCAAGCAATCCGATTTGGGATGTTCTCTTTCAGGTGGGAGTGGAAGATATGGAGGAAGAGGAGGAGGAGGCAGATGAGGCAGCTGGACTCCGGGCACCACAATGAATAGTGGAGGCCTAGATGGGGGACCCAAAGCACCATGCCATTGCTGATGAGCCACTGCTGTACTGGAGCAGCAAAATGACTGACTGCCCAGCACTAACATCAGTTGCTGTGAAATACCTGAGCTGTCCACCATCCAGTGTCACTGTGCAATGAGTGTTTAGTGTGGCTGGGGCAATTGTGAGTGACTGTAGAACCAATTTGTCACCCAAGAATGTGTCCATGGTAACATCCATCAAAATGAATGAAAGGCACATTCTGCATGACACAGTGATGTCAGTGGTGTTGCCACAGGAACTGTTTCTCAGTGATGAGGATGATGATGATCCCTCAACTAGGGCATCCACTGGCAACGAGGTGGATGAAGCAGCAATGGTGAGAGAATTCCCACCTGGTGAGAACTCCAGTCTTGAAGACTGTGAGTGCTGCTTCTTGGATGATGTGGAATTGGAAGTTGAAAAAGGCTGCATTTACTCCAAGGCCACCCCCCCAACAACTTTCAGCTCAGTATGCCGGGGTGTATTATACCTTTTTTTTAGCTATGTACCATTAGATTGGTTATGGTAATGTGTTATCTGCTTGCTGGCTGCAGTGTGTATAAGTTTCATTTGATCACCCTTTGCCCTAACCCATTGATTGGTCACCTCACCACAAGTCCGCAAGCCTATATAAAGCAGCAGCAATGTAATTACCATAACCATAAAGATTTTACAATTGCATGATTACAGTTATAGGCCCAGATATTCAAACTGCACCAGTCTGAGGCGCAAGCCCCTGCGCTGCTCAAAATAGTTGCGCAGGGGTGTGGCCGGGGTGATATTCAAAGGAGTTGCACTGTTGAGCAACTCCTTTGAATAACCCAGCTCTAACGCCGCGCGCATCAAGCGCAGTGGAACTCTTGCTTCACATAAGTTGCAGAGTTAATTCAACTTGCAGTGGCTAAGTACCATTGCGCCATGCGCAAATTTCCGATATTCAAGGTGACATGCAAATGGGGCCATAATTTATGCAAGGCGCGGGGGCCATTTGCATCTCTTTATATTCCTTTGCATGCTATTTGCATGTGGGGTGGTGCGCGATCGCGGACTTGCTCTGGCCACCCTGCCAGGCAGCAGCCGTCTGGGACCGATGCACACTGCAGCCCGATCGCGGGCATCACAGTTACATGCCCCCACACTCCACAGCCCGATCGCGGGCAGAACACCATGTCGCCCCCAACATCACCACAGCCCGATCGCGGGCAGAACCTGTATAAACCCCCAGTGCCCGATCGCGGGCAGAACCTGTATAAACCCCGTGCCCGACCGCGAATGTAACCTCCCCAGCTGGTAACCCTGGTGGTCCAGTGGACTTGAAAGCCCGATCACGGGCAGAATGTCACAGCAGAACCCCCAAACATCTCCCTGGTGTCTAGTGTCCCCCCACCCACCCACGAAGCCCTCCACCCCGCCCCGCAGCCGGGCGGGCGACAGCATCCCACCCGCCTGCCGCCCGCTTCGCCGATTGATTGAGTCTGCAGGGCTGCACGCCCATTGGTGCAGAGCTATTGCGCCAATGGGCGTGCAGCCCATACCAGACATGACAGTCCAGATTTGTGAATGAACAATTCAAATTTGTGCGAAGCGCAGCAGAGTACGCATGCACAACTCTGCGCAACCCGACTGAATATCGGGTTGCACAGGTTATGCATGGATCCTCCCCCTCCTGTTGAGCATGCATTCATTTGCATTGCTCTCTTGCGCAACCTGGTGCCAGTGGTGTAACTGCCTCCTGCTGAATATCGCAGAATGGCGCATTTTGGACTTGCGCATGGCGCAACCCTGTTGCGCATGGCGCAACCCTTTTGAATATCTGGCCATAATGTTTTTCTTCAAAAATATCTTACTTTTCATGTTGACTATCAACCCAATCTTACAGCAAGATATGTTGTCTGGATGTCCTTTAAAGTGCCCATGATGGCAAATGCCACAAGGCCCCCCCTCTCATCACCTGACCTGAGACACCCATGCACTCCATCTGCAGCTGAAAAAACATTTTCTGCCACTTATTATTGCTGATATGTACAAGAACCCTGGCTCCTAGTACAAGTAGCATATGAATGTAACATCCTAATTCAACAGCTAACACCACAAGTTGAAAACATTTTGAGAAATGGTGAATGGTGGCCATCTTTAATGACACAAGTCATTAATTACAAAAGTAATCATGAAGAGGCTTAACAACTTACAACATCAAATTCCCCCAAAAGGTTACTTAGGCTACACTACCAGGTAAAGGTTATTGTACCGAAACTGTGATGGTTCCTGGGGGGGGCAGGGGGAGGGTCTTGCTGTCCTCACTTTGGGTTCAAAATGTTCATGACTACTGCAGCTATGCAACCTCCATTGATTAGAAAAGACATTAGCTCCCTCCACCTAATTATTTACTAAACACTAATCTCAGCCATCTGTTTCCACATATAGTTTCTCCCGGTATGTGGGTGGCAGTGGTGATTACTCATTAATGGTATGGACACCAGTCCAGTGGCCAACATTGCAGTTCAAGCAACACCCCTGTCTTCCACACAAAACAGCTCCTGCAGGGCCTGGATGGATATAGTCATCCAGATAATGATGAAACATCAATAGAGGAAAATGATCTAAACAAGACCAAAGATAAGAATAAAATGACAACTACTTGTCAATCTGCATACCTGGTTTTAGCAAGCAAGTTGGAAGGACAAGCAGAGAAAAAAAGTATGCTTACCATACCCGTGATGTCATTAAACTGTGGAAATTGCCCATAGGAACATGCTGTGCGGTGCACTTGATTCCAGATCAAGGTCCATGATGAAGCACAGTAGCACTAGCAGGCATTCCCCTTCCCCTATCAGCACTGAGTACCTTGAAATAAGATAAAAATAAGAAATAATTTTGAGGATTGTTAAAAAGTTTGACCCGTCCTACCACCACCACCACCAACGTCTTCCCCAACCCCACCCCACCACAGAAGACCATAAAAAATGAAGACATACTTACCTCAGGGACTGTGAAAGTGGAACCCTCACACAATTAAATAAATCCCCTTGATCTGGTTAAGCAGCCAGCAGCAGCAGCGGCAGCAGGATGGAACGAGACTTAAATTCGCCGGAATTCCTGATGTTGACAAAAGCAAAAAATAACCTAATTACTATCAAAGTCAGACATCCAGATGGCAGTAACAGACATACCCCACTAGTAATGAAAATTCCAATACTTACCATCTGCATTGGGAAATTGGGAAATGCAGTGCATTCAATGATCTCCCGGGCCTGGCCTGGCATGATGATGTCATCCACAGTGCACTGAAAAATAAAATAAGAGCAGTACAAGCATATTAGAACTCAAGACACCATAATACCAACACACCAACACCCTTATCTTGCACAGGAAAAAAAAAATAAAGACAGATACTAACATATTCAGCAACAGCAGTATGGAACGTTTCAAGATATTCCACCATCAACCATCCAGAACAGTAGTTCTTGTGGCAACTTGGCAAGTAGAAGTCAGAGACAGCAGCAGGCAGCAAGCTTCAGTGCCCCAAAATGTCATTCACTCCCCACCTCCAGGCAAGCTACTATCATAGAGTCAGTCAAGACAGCTAGACAATCAGTACAGCAGCATAGGGGAAATGATAATTGTATATTTCTATCTCTCTGTCTCAATCAATTGAAACAGCAGCAGCAGGAGGAAAGAACTGCAAGTATCAGCAGCATTTTGCAGGAGGAATTCATTTTCTTTGCATGGGTTGGCAGTTGGCACCCCTTTTCAGGTCCTTGAGGTGGTGGCACACTATAAAACATCAGGACTGATTCCACATTTCAGTCTCAATTTGATGTAACATTTTTCTGGACTTGTAGGCCCTATTTAGCACCAGCAACAGTGAGTTTCAGGCAGAAATATTTGGAAAAGAGGCCCTAAAACAGCTATTTAATGTCTGGGTGGTGGTGGTGGTGGGGCACCACAAACACCTATGGCTGAGACCAGATTTCTGTCTGAATTTAATGTACCATTTCTTAGAAAACATTTCTGAACATGTACTGCCTGAGCTGCACTCGCAAAAACAAGATGTGGCCTAAAATCAATTGTAAACAGTGGACTAAAGGCCATCTTTTAGTCGGAGTGGGGGTTTGAGCACAATAAAACAACATGGCTGGGGCGTGGCCAGACCCGGAGAAGATGGCTGATTGATTCCTTCACTCTGCCCCAGTCCAGCGAAAATCTGTCCATATTTGACCGCTATGCTGGACTGAAAAATCTCTGGTGCTGACGGTTTCCATCCTGACCTACCGATGGTACTTACTACTGCTGTTTTTCTCTAGTGGGATGGCCACGCTCGTATCCTGCATGAGTCACAAGATCACTGTCCTGGCCCAGTCTACCTGATGTAAGGCCCAAGCACGGACACAGGCAGATCAGCGGTGCATAGTTATCCCTTCCCCCCGCTCCCCATCGGGAGACATTAGCTGGCAGTGGGTGTCCTAGTAGACTAGCATCAGACCGAGACAATCCAGTAACACTGCGGCTGCCTATAAATTGGGAGTTTTGCCAGCAGCTCTAGTGAGGGCACTGAGTCCAGAGCACCCTCAGCACAACAGATCACCCACAGGTGGGAAAGGCCTTGGCTAATATTACCAAAATGCTGGAGGCACTGCTTAGCAGGGTGGACACAATCAACGCCTCCCTTGTTGGTAACGCTAGGATGTTCGCCTTAAAGACCAGAACAACATCCTTGAGCAGCATGTGGAGGAGCTGGAAACCCAACATCTGAATACCCTTCACAGGCTCAGGGACCATGAAACTAAACTGGCTCAGTTGTGGCACAGAGCGAAGGATCAGGAAAACTGAAGCAGAAGAAACAACATCAGAATCCTCGTGGTGCCTGAGGGGACAGAAGGCCCAAATATGGAGAGATTCTTAAATGATTGGATCCCTCAGCTCCTCGGTGAATGTTGGAAAGAGCCTGTAGGAGTGGAACATGCTCATCGTGTCCCTGGCAGTCCGAACAGTAGCAAGAGCCCTGGACTATAATCACTGACATACTGCGCTCTCTACTAAAACAAAAATACTCAGGGCCATGAGGAAAGCTGGGGAGCTGACTTGAAGGGCCATACTACCTGCAAGAGGCAAGGAGAGCATAGGGTGCATGCACCAGGAACTTTAACTCATGGTTGAAGAACTGGTGCTGTGAGGAAGGGTTTGGATTCATTGGTGACTGGGGACCCACCTGGAGGGATGGAGGTTTATTCAAGCCTGACGGCCTGCATCCATCCTGGAGGGGAATCCAAGCACTCAATGATAAGTTTAAATGCTACATTGACAAGCATTTAAACTAGCAAAGGGGGGTGAGAGGCCAGCAAGGAGGGTACCTACTTGTTCACCCCCCACAGCTAGCAGTGGAACCAGTGAACCAGAGGAGTGGCTATCTCTACAAAACAGTGTACAAAAGATGGAGATTAGCGCCCAGGAGGTGGATAGGCAGAAAAAGGGCAAAATTCAGCAGAAGGGCAGACAGCAAGGAGAACCAGGGATAAAGGACAACCAAGGAAGTGGCTGGAGTAGAACAGCGAAACAGTCTAGGGGAGGTCAAATCATGGAAAGCCATGTGTGCAACTGCCAGGAGCCTTAGCAACAAGATGGAAGATCTGGAGGCTGTCATGGTGCAGTCAGACCTGGATATTGTGGCCATCACTGAAACCTGGTATAATGATAACCATGACTGGGAGATGGCCATACCTGGCTACAACATATTCAGAAGAGACAGGGCAGGCAGGAAGGGAGGAGGAGTGGCACTGTATGTGAAAAATGACATAAGGGTCACAGAGATCCAGGAGGAACAAAATGGGGGAGAGATACTGTGGGTTAAGCTGGAAAGGAAAATGGGGCCAGCCATCCACACAGGTGTGGTCTATAGACCACCAGCCCAGGAGGAAGAAACAGATAGGGAGCTGATGCTAGCCATCCAAAGGATGGCAGACAAGGGTGAGGTAGTACTGGTTGGAGACTTCAATATTCCAGACGTGGACTGGAGAATCCCAGCAGCAGTATCTACTAGGAGCAGATTTATCATAGACTCGCTTCAGGGTGCCTTCCTAAAGCAACTGGTCATGGAACCAACTTGGCAGAACGCAATACTGGACCTTGTGCTCACAAACAGGGACAGTGTGATGGGGGTAACAGTGGGGGAGCACCTGGGGAACAGTGACCACCAGTCATTGTGGTTTGAAATCACAGAAAGAGCAGAACCAAACCACACAAAAACACGTATCCTGGATTTTAGGGGGCAGACTTTGGAAAATGGGGAGATACTTGAAAGAGGCATTAAGGGGAATGGGGCAGGAATCAGGGGTTGAGGAACAGTGGGTAGTATTTAAAATGGGGATTACAAGTGCAATAGAATTATGCATTAAGCAGGTTAGCAAAAGAAAAATGAAGAGGAGACCATTATGGTTTTCCAAAGAGGTAGCAAAGAAAGTGAAAGCCAAAAGATTGCATTAAGGCAATACAAAACGACACAGGCAGGAGGGATAGGGAGAAGTACAGGAGAAGCAAAGGAGGGGAGGTCAGTAAGGAAGCCAAAGCTCAGGCAGAAGAACACATTGCAAAATCAGTGGGCAGAGGGACAAAACCTTTTACAGGTACATAAGTGAAAAAAGAAAGGCAAAGGGAGGGATAGTGAGACTGAAGGGAGAGGATGGGTGCCACGTGGAGGATGACAACAGTAAAGCTGACATATTGAACAGGTATTTCTGCTCAGTCTTTACTGAGGAAGAGGAGGGTAATGGGTCTGAAGGCAGTACAAGGGTTGAGAATGGTGCAGAAATGGACTCAAGTCCCTTTACACGAGAAAGGGTCCTGAAGGAACTGGAAGTAATAAGAGTTGATAAAGCAATGGGGCCAGATGGGGTGCACCCCAGGGTGTTTAAAGAACTAAGCGTGGTGATGGCTGAACCTTTGGCTATCCTGTTTAGCCATTCACTGGAAACAGGAAAGGTACCCAAAGACTGGAGGATAGCAGATGTAGTCCCCTTATATAAAAGTGGGAACAAAGAGGAAGCGGGGAACTACAGACCAGTCAGCCTCACCTCAGTAGTGGGGAAGATCATGGAAGCACTACTGAAGGAGACATTGGTGGAACATCTGGTTGTCAATGGACTACAGGACCCAAGGCAGCATGGTTTCACCAGGGAGGTCAAGTCAGACCAACCTCATTGAATTTTTGACTGGGTGACTAGGGAGGTGGATCAGGGGAGGGCAGTGGACATGGCCTATCTGGACTTCAGCAAGGCCTTTGACACTGTGCCACATAGAAGACTATTACACAAACTGGGGAATATGGCTGTGGGCAGGACAGTAGTGTGGTGGGTAGGTAACTGGCTGGGCGGCAGGACACAGAGGGTAGTGGTAAATGGCTGTCACTCCACAGAGGGAAGAGTGACCAGTGGGGTACCACAAGGACCAGTGCTGGGACCGGTCCTATTCAACGTCTTCATCAGTGACATTGTGCAGGACCTAGAAGGCAGAATTTCACTGTTCGCTGATGGCACAAAGCTCTGTAACAGAGTAGACACACCAGAGGATGTAGACAGAATGAGAAGGCACCTGCAGAAACTTGAAGAATGGTCAGGGGTTTGGCAGTTGAAATTCAATGCAAAGAAGTGCAAGATAATGCATATGGGGCACAAAAACCCTGGCACAATATATCAGTTGGGGGGTGAGGATATAGCATGCACCAAGCAGGAAAGGGATCTTGGGGTTATCATCTCTGATGACCTCAAGGTAGGGAAACAGTGTGACAAGGCAGCAGGCAAAGCAAATAGGATGCTGGGATGCATAGACAGGGGCATCACCAGCAGGAAAAGGGAACTCATAATTCCACTATACAAGACACTAGTGAGGCTCCGTCTGGAGTACAGTGTACAGTTCTGGAGACCTTACTACGTAAGGACATAGACAGGGTACAGAAGGTTCAGAGGAGGGCAAAAAGATGGTGCATGGATTGCATCACAAGTCCTATGAAGACAGGTTGAAGGAACTAAACATGTACTCCTGGAGGAGAGAAGGGAGAGAGGGATATGATAGAGACATACAAGTATCTTACATGGAGGAACAGGGTGCAGGAATACACTATTTTTAAGCAAAAAGATGTTCCAGGACTAGAGGGCATGGGATGAAGTTGGAGGAGGATGATTCAGAGGAAACATGAGGAAGAATTTCTTCACAGAACAGGTGGTGGACAAGTGGAACACCCTGCCAGAGGAAGTGGTGGGGACTGAAACAATCACGGATTTAAGAATGCATGGGATAGACATAAAGGAATTCTGGAGATCAGGGGTAAGGGACAACAGACTTCTAGGAAAACATAAACTGAACTTACAGGCTCAAATAGGCAGACTGGGTGGGCCATAGGCCCTTGTCTGCCGACACTGTCTATGTATCTATGTATCTATGTAAAGTGCTGAATGCAAATGCCATTCAATATCAATTCAAGAATCTCACCCGCTTGTACATATCGAAGAATGGTCAGTCTTTTCTAGCTGAGTCCCCTCGGGACACTGAATCCTGGATCCGGAGTCATTGGCCTGGCCTGTTATCAGGGAATATATCCCTCAGACACCTTTGGGAACCACGGGACCATGTAGAGCACGGAGCAGGTGGAAAGGGCAATGCTGCTCATAGGAATCTGATAGCAGACAGACAGGTCCCCACAATAAAGATCCCCACATGCAACAACAGCTTTGTGCCCCAGCAACAGAAGAGGCCACTCAGCCTAATCTCAGCATACCCTGCAAGGGAGCAGTAGCCAACCAGAGGACTCACCCGATTCCTCTTTCCAATGAAGCAGCGCTCAGTGGGCTGAAGCCCCGCTCATCAGCATCAGGCCACCCTGTTGCGCCCCCCTGGCAAAACTTCTCCAGGTGGATAGATCAGCCCTGGATGTGGGAAAGCATCTGGAACCTGTGGAGAGCCGACCGGTGGGACAATCAGAAGACCCAATCCCATTAGATTGGGTGGAAGCCATGGAAAAGGCCGAAGATGATGTAGCAGCGACCGAGGTCCTGCTTAAACCGGGACTTAAAACCTTTGCTGAAGCTCTTGTGACACCAAGCAAGGGAGAGCCATTTAAAAATGCGTGAAGTATTGAGGCTTTGATAGATGTGTGTATTTCTCCGTTGGCTGGTCTGGGCCGCCATACTCCCTAAGGGCCGATGGCAAGACTGGAGGACTTCCCTGCTTCCTCTTTCTTCCCTTTCTGCCTCTGCCTCAGCCGAGACCCGATCCTCATCCCTGAGAACTTTGTTTTCTCCAGTGGTGTACGTGCGACTATCCTTCTGGGTAGCTGTAGGCCTCTACTGTATGGTGCTGCCCTGTACTGTTAGCTCCCTTTGTGCCCCCCTTTTTCTCTGTACACTGAATGCGGTGCATGGGCAATTTCTGCCATAAATGCTGGATCTAATGCTACCACAGGATGGCTTTACCCTCCTTGTGGGCATCCTGCTCTGCCATTTTCAAGTGCCCCCATCCCTCCCCTAGTTCCTGCCTAGTCTGATACTTACTTCTGATACCCTGACCTGTAATAGTAACTATGAGACCATTAGATCCCCCCACATCCTATTTCTTGACCAGGCGGATATCCTGGTACTTGTTGGTTGAGGGTGCGCATCTAGTTCAGTTTGGTCAGGAGAGTTGGGTCTACCCCAACCCTAGGAGGAAGGTGTCAGCTCCAATCTGACAGAGGCAGGCTGGGATAGATCACCCATATCTGGTGCGACCTTCCCCCTTTACATATTTGGTGTCTGAAGCAGTGTGGCTGCTGGGTGTACCAACCACCCTTTGCACACATTCACCTCGGCACCATAACTGAGTTTATATTGAGTATAGCAAGATTACATTGTGTGACACTGACAGTGTTGTTGGATAATTGTTCTTGCTACCTTTACGGTTTTTCAAGTTTTATAACTGACATCTTGTCTTTCTTTGTTTTGTTTAGATTTCCTTAGCAGCTCACAGACGGAACACCTTCTACTGCTATTATTCCTTCTCTCTCAACTTTTGTTTTCTGGGATTACCGGTGACACGTATTTCAGCACAAGTTGGTACCCAGGTACTCCCTCCCTCACTCACCTGTCTCCACTGCTATTACTGAGTTGGTGAGTACCTGTTTTTTCTAATAAGTATTTGGTGGTGTGCAAAAGAATGACTCAGACCTCAATTGGACCACGTGGCTGGGAGTGCGTCTCTTGGAATGTGCGTTGTCTGAACCACCCAGTAAAATGCACTAAAGTTCTGCAATTTTTAAACTCTATGACGGCGAACATAACTTTACTCCAGGAGACGCACCTTACCACCCACACGGTCCAGTGGCTAAAAAAGCTTTGGGTGGGCACAGTGTTAGCTAGTTATGCCTCCATGAAATCCAAAGGAGTTGTTATCCTACTACGGAAGTCAGGCCCTTGGACTGTGGAGGCCCAGCACAGGGATTCACAGGGCAGATGGGTAATGGCCAAGTTGTCATACCCTGGTGGCAAAGCCATAGTTGCCAATGTCTATGGCTTCAGCTCAGATACAGGTGACATCTACCCTGATCTGAGCCAGGCTTTGGCTGAGCTCTCAGCTGAAGAACTCGACATCCCAATTTTATTTATTTTTATTTATTTTATTTATTTTTTGATAACCGGGTAGGTGCGCTAGACACGAAAGTGACTATTTTCAGGCACGACCCGGGAGGTCAACAACATAGAGAGATAATAGTTACATAGAATACAGTGTCAGGAGATGTGCAATACATCGCAAACTTAAAGTGAGGTAAAGTTAGGACAAATAAAGGTACAAGGCACGGATGGTGTAAAAATTATACAATTAGAGATAAGTGCCCAAGTGTAGATTATCATAGTAATAACACAAGATATGAGGTACAGAAAGAAGAACTATACCAGCGAAGGCATCATTATGACATACTGAAAGTGAAAGGGTGTTGATTTGGAAGGGGGCAGGGAGAGAGGATAGGTTTAAAGGAGGCTGAAGGATCAGGGTGCCATCTCACACCATAGAAGATGTTTCCAAGGGCAGCCAGGGCAGAGTAAATCTAGATCTATGGAGGGTTGAAGCAGGTACATTGGGCACAAGTAGTAAATTTTGCTGGGAGAGGACCATAACCTGGTGTGAGATATCTTTTTAGATAAATCTCTCCCCACACCACAGTCCCATCCAAGAGTCTTAGAATCCCTAAACACACTAATATCAGAATGGGGGCTGGGGGACCTTTGGAGACTTCGTCACCTGACTGGGTGAGACTACACCTTTTTTTCTAATGTACATGGGACATATAGCAGGCTTGATTTTTGGTTGGCCAACTATGCTGCTCTTCCCGGGATAGTGTCTACTACCATTGGCAGCATACTGATATTGGACCATGCCCAGGTGACGATCACTTTTTTGCCCCCAGGGCAAGGACCGCCTTCAACAAGATGGAGGTGTAACCCACTTTTGCTGCAAGATGCAGCATTTTGAGACTTTTTAAAGGAAGAGTCTCACACCTATTTCACCCTTAATACCCCAGGGGAAACTAGTGAAACTATAGTATGGGAAGCCTTCAAGGCATTTATAAGGGAAGAATTATCTCCTATTCAGCGGCTAGAAACAAACAAAGGGCTTAAATAGATATCTGCGCTAAGCTGAACTCGTAAGCCTGGAAATGCGCTTTTAGTTATCCACTGCTAATCCACTTAACTCTCCTCTTTCGGCTGACATCATCGGCCTAAAATACAAAATTAATGTATTGTTAAACAGAAAGGTGGAGTGGCAATTAACTCGAACCAAACATTGCTCCTGGGAGGGAGGGGACAAGGGGGGAGGCTCCTAACCTATTATCTCCAAAAGCAGCAGGCGTCCTCTAGGATCCTCGCTTTAAAGACCAAGCAGGGGAAGACAGCGACTACACCCAAAGCTATTAATGAAACCATGTACCAATTTTATCAAGAACTTTATCAGTCCCAAATCACCTTGCCTGACACTGAGTTAACCTGGCGCCTGCAAGAGTTTTGCCAGGGATCCCACCTTCTTTTGCTCTCTGACAAACAAGCCCATGCATTGATGCCCCAATTACCCAAGATGAACTTGCCTGGCCTCATCTCACATGGCTAAGGGAAGGACCCGGGCCCGGTGGGATGTCCATTGAGCTATATCAACTGTTGCAGAGTGAGATCACTACCCCCTTTAAGTGCTCTTCAGGAAGCCCAGAAGGACACTTTACTCCCCCCTACTATGCGGGAGGCTCTTATCACGTTAATCCCCCAAAAAGCATCGGATGGCTTACTTTGTTAAAACTACAGGCCCATATCACTCCTTCCAGTAGATAGCAAGTTACTGGCCAAAGTATCGGCAGCCAGATTGTCCCCACTTCTGTCAAAACTGATTCATCCCTCACAGACGGAGTTTTTAGTGGGGAAATCCAGTGCAGATAACCTGCGTCTTATTCTTAACCTTAAATGGTTGGTACTACAGTCCGATACTCCCATGGCTGCCTTGGCGATTGACTTCACTAAGGCATTCAACTCTCTGGAGTGGGCATACCTCCATTAGGTTCTTAGATTGTATGCTTTTGGACTTCACTTTTGCTCTTGGGTATCTACTCTGTACAATCTACCCATGGCCAGAATCCTTACTAATAAGGACATCTCCCCTTCACCCTGTACAGAGGTACCAGGCAGGGCTGTCCCATCTCCCTCTACTCTTCCTGGTGGCCCTGACCCACTGATAAGGAAGCTTACCGATGCCAGATATCACTGGTATCACAGTAGGTGGTTTTCATATCTAGTCAATGCCTATGCAGATGATATGTTGCTTATGCTTTCTCATCCATAGCCTCTGTACCCTTGGTTCTGTCCATCCTGCAAGTTCGCTTCTTTCAGGACTCTAGCTAAACAAAAAGAAAACCACACTTTCCCCATTAAATAAGAAATGCAGTAGACATTGTCTGCTTGGCACGGATATCACTTGGGCCCCACAAGGCTTCCCCATCTGGGTATTACTATTACATCAGCCTGGAAATATTTAGAATCAGTTAATTTTTCCCTTCCTGACATCGTTAACGGTCGAGATACAACGATGGAGGAAATTACACCTCACCTTGAAAGGGAAACTTGAAGCTATTTGAATGTCTATTCTTTCCAGGGTTTCCTACTTGCTTTCAAACCTGTCTATTCCTTCACCCAGAAGCCATTTCAGGCCTTAGATAGGCTGGTGGCACTGTTCCACTGGGAGGACAAGGCCCTAGATGGGGACGCATAAGATGCGTGCCCACTGGACCAAGGGGTTTGAACCTCTCCTGGTTCATGGGGTATCAGTTTGCCTTTCAGATGGCCCAGGCCATGGCCTGGTTTGCCCCTCGCTCTTCTCCCCTGTGGATTCAGTTAGAAACTGCCCTGTCGCCCAGGGTTCCTCTTTTTTCTCTCCTGTCCAGCAGGCAATCCCTGGGGCAACATCTGACACCCCTTATGAAAGCCAAGGTTCTGAAAGCGGACTACCCCCCTCCTCTTCACTACACCCTGATCTGGAATAACCCCCTTATCATGGTGGATCATAAGCTGATCCTTTGTAAACTCTGGGCCTCTAAGCACATCAGTACAGTTGCAGATCTCCTTCTTCCAAACACGTACGTACTGATGTCCTTTGAACAGCTCAGGGACACATACGACCTGCCATCCCAAGATTTTTGGAAATTTCTCTAATTAAGGAGTGCCCTAACTCCCCTTCTCAAGTCTGCCTTATCCCAGTCCAAATGGAACTGCCTAGATAATCTTCACCAACCCAAAGGTGGCAGGGGCCTTGTAGGTACCCTGTATGGAACACTTAGAGACACCCAGCCAGATACCTCCCTATCCAGCAAAACGGCATGGAACTGAGACCTTCCACACCCTACATCTCCTCAGCAGTGGTCAGAATGTCTCAGGGCAGCCCATACAGCTTATGAAGACTCCAAGAGCCAGTTACTTCAACTTAAGATTTTACTTAGATGGCATAGGACCCTGCAATCCTTTTTAGTCATCAGCTCATCTTGCAGAGTAAATGTTGGAGATGTCAATCTTCTCCACCCACTTGTTTCATATCCTCTGGTCTTGCCCAACAATACATACTTTCTGGATGCAAGTCCTAAAGGACTGCTCCACCATAGTAGGCACACAAATCTCCTGTTACTGGGGATGCCTCCCACTGACGGTACTCTCCTATTATAGCAAAGCGTGGGTACTGGTTGCAGTTATGGAGGCAAAAGAGCTCTCCTGTTGAAATGAAGGAACCCTCACCTCCTAAAATTTCACACTGGTTGGCGGCTATAACTAGACTGACCATCTTTGAGAGACTCACGGCAGTAGCTAAGGGTAAACTGGCTGGTTACCATCTTAAATGGGATGCATATTTGCACTCTCATATCTGCATGGTTGTGCCACCCCATTGCAAAATCCCCCTGTTGGCTAAATATGGGTTGTGATAATAGATAGGGTCCCCCTCTCCAAAGGTAGTTCATGCTCTTGTTTCCCACCACTGTGATCTGTGTTTTCTGATTATCTCCTACCTCTCTTGTTACTTCCTGGACATCTCTTGACCTGATTACTATTTCATTGGCCAACTCCACCTATAAAAGGTTTGTCTGGCCCACTTTAACTAGCTGTTCTTTACTTATAACCCTAAATGTGCGTCTGTGGCTGCTTACAGTATGATGTAGACAGATAATGTAAGGTATAGACGGTTTGGAATTCATCATGCAGTTTTAGATGTGTTAAGATAAGTTGTTTCTTTCTCAAGTTAGGTATATTGACAAATGATGTATAGTCTGGCAGATGGTATGCGTTTGACTGAAACTGGAACTGTTAATGTTGATATAGATAGCACTGTAAGGTGTATCCTATCAATGTTGTGCAAAACTTGGAAAATCAATACAATTTTACATGATAAAAACTTAAACATCATGGCTGAGACCAGATTTCTGTCTGAATTTAATGTACCATTTTTCCTGCAACATTTCTGGACATTTACTGCCTGTGCTGCACTCATAGAAACAAGATGCAGCCTAAAACCAATTGTAAACAGTGGCCAAAACAGCATTTTAATTTCTGGTTGCTAGTGGGGCACCATAAAACATCAGGACTCACAGCAGATTTCAGTCTCAATTTGATGTAACATTTTTCCTGTAACATTTCTGCACTTGTAGGCCCTGTTTTGCACCAGCAGCAATGAGTTTCAGGCAGAAATATTTGGCAAACGGGCCCTAAAACAGCTATTTAATGTCTGGGTGGAGGTGGGGGGGGCACCATAAAACATCATGGCTAAAACCAGATTTCTGTCTGAATTAAATGTAGCATTTTTAGGAAACATTTCAGGACATGTACTGCCTGAGCTGTACTCACAGAAACAAGATATGGCCTAAAAACAATTGTAAACAGTGGACCAAAGACCATCACTTAGTCCGGGTGGGGGTTTGTGCACCATAAAACATCATGGCTGAGACCAGATTTCTGTCTGAATTTAATGTACATTTTTGGAAACATTTCTCAACATATACTGCCTGTTCTGTACTCGCAGAAACAAGATGTGGCCTAAAAACAATTGTAAACAGTGGCCAAAACAGCAGTTTAATGTCTGCGTGCTGCAGGGGCACCATAAAACCTCTAGGCTGAGACCAGATTTCTGTCTGACTTTAATGTAACATTTTTTGGGAAGCATTTCATTACCTGAGGGCCCTGTTTTACATGAGCAGAGCCAAGATTCACTCTCACATAGCTTTGGAAAATATGTTTGTTCACAGTAAAGTTCAAATACTTGACATTTGTGAATAGGATAGAAGGAGAAACATATAAAGAAAAATGGGTAAGATAAAAGAAGACAGGTGCACAATTTATGGGCATGGTACTACAACAGGGGGATGGGACGGAGAGGCAGGAACTGTGGACATACATGGTCAGGAGGACAAAGCTATTCATATATGAGAGGGATGGGAAAGGGAGGGAGCATAAACAACTGGAAAGATAAAATAAACAAGAAGATATAGATCAGAAGACAAAGAGACAGAAACATTTTTTTTAATTTTTAATTTTTTTGTTTTTTCTTTTTAAGGGAGGGGTGCAGAAGAAGAAGAAGAGTGACACTAACAAAGAAAGGGAGAAAAGAAAACAACACTGGTCCACCACAACCACAGGCCATTCACTGACCACTGCCACCTGTGCCACCACCACCACGAAGCTCCACCAGGAGGCTCAGACCTTCTTCTGGTCCTCCATTGTTTTTGGAGGTCTCCCCTGACCTCCTGGTGGAGCTGGTCAATGTCCTGATGGACACTTTTAACCTCAGTGTGAACAGCCTCCAGGTCTGCACTGGTGACCACTGCCTGACTTGGGGGGCTGCAGGATGCTCAGGTTGGGTCTGCCACTGTGCATCACTGCTGGAGGTGGGGGATGCTGTTTCTGTCTCCTCCAGCTCTGGGTGCTTCCTGCTGCTAGACTTCCTCTTGGTATGGTGCCCCCTAGACTGGCATCTCTGAGCTCAGTGCTGCCTCCTGCTACTGTCTCTCACTGTTTGGAGAGCCACTCTACAGCATGGTGGTGCTGCAGGTGACTCCTTTGACCAGTGGGACTCTGGTTCCTTTTCACATTTCTACCACAAAGGCTGCAGACAGCCACACTTATATCATCTGCCTTTGTGGTACAAAATGCCCAGACTGATGGTCTTTGGTTGGGGGCATGCCAGTTGATATCCCAGGGGTCCTCCCTCTATATCATCATCCTGCCTGTGCTGGGGAGGCAGGAGCCACATGCTCCTCAAGGGGGGCAATGGGCTCCAAGTCTGAGTGCTGCTGCTGGTGGCTGTGGCAGGGTCCACATCCTGCTGCTGGGAGGAAGCTGCTCCTGATTACAGTGCAGTGGACCGGGGTGGGGAACCCTGCTGGTTCGAGGCCAATGACCAGCACCTGCTGCTGCTGGGGCAGAAACTGGAGCCAACTGCTCCTGCTGATGGGGGGCTCACTTATAAATACATGCCTGTTAAGGTGAACTCATCTTCCTCATCTTCCACTCTGTCCAGCTCTAGAGTCAGACCCACTCCCTTCCATCATTATTTTTTTATAAAAAAAAGTTTTATTAAGAAACTACTAAAGAAAAACTGAAAAAGGAGGAGAGAAACACACACACCCCACACACACACACACACACACACACACTCACAGACACTCACACACACTAAGAGAGAAAAACAGAACACAAGAGAAAGATAAATTTTTGTTATATAAAGAAAAAAGGGATGAACAGAAGTTCAGCACACACACACACACACACACACACACATACAACAAACTCTCAGTCTCACTCACAATTTACAAAATTAGATTTTTAGTCTACGTCTCTCTCTCTCTCTCTTACAGTCTGTGCTACTTCTCTAGCCTACAAACTGCAGAAAAAGGATGTAGATTCAGTGGCTTCCTGTCTAAGTACAGGCACACATGTATCCTGCAGTCTGCTTCAGACAGCAAATCATGTGACAAGTCATTCTTCCTAATTTCACCTCAGTTAAACGCTAAGGCAAAATGTACCAGTGGAAGCAAAATTTACAGGCAAAATTTCGCCTCACTATACAAGCGAAATTTCATCTCACCATACAGGCGAAATTTCTACCCAAGGTCGTAATTTCACAAAATGTTCCATGAGGTGAAATTGGTGATTTTGCCAGAGTTTCACTGGCAAAATTAAATTTTGTTGCATCTCTATTAGGAAGGGACTGAATGAGGCCATGAACACATGTACCAAGTCTCAGAGTAAGCAGTCAGAGGTCAAAAATCCTAACTGGTTCAGCAAGGAAGTGTAGGGAAGGTAAGGAAAAAGACTGGCCTTCATTAAGTTCAAAAATCTCTGTGTGAGGAGGACAGGGAGGTGTTCACAAAGGCATCTAGGGAGGTGAGCAGGGCAGTCAGGGTGGCCAAGGCAGCAAAGGAGCTGAAATTGGCTCAGGGGATCAGAGAGAAAAAAAGGGATTCCTTAAATACATAAGGGAGAAGAGGAGTTGTAGGGATGACACCATTAGAATCAAAAGGAGGGGGGATGGGCAGAAAAAGGGTAAGACCAGGCAGAGGCACTTAACTAGTACTTCTGCTCATTCACGAAAGAAAGGGATGGTCTGATAATAAAATGGAAAGAGGGCAAGGCTGGGGGGGGGCAGAGATAACAGATAAGGTCATCCAAGAGGATAGAGTTCTGAAGGGTCTTAAAGCCTTGCAGGTGGACAAGGCACCAGGACCAGACGGTGTACACCCAATGGTCCTGAAGGAACTTGCAGAGGTGTTGGAAGGCCTTCTGATAGACCTTTGCAACACCTCCTTGGAGACAGGGAATGTATCCAGAGATTGGAGAATGGCTCATGTGGTACCCCTCCACAAAGTGGACCCAAGGACAAACCAGGCAATCATACTGGTGAGCTTGACTTCTATTCGGGGAGTTGATGGAGACCATTCTGAAGGAGAGGTTGATAACCTTTCTCAGTAGTAATGGTCTACAGGATGAGAAACAGCATGAGTTTATCTCTGGAAGATAATGCCAAACTAACCTAATCGACTTCTTCAACTGGGTCACTAGGGTGGTTGACGAAGGCCACTCTGTGGATGTCCTGTATCTGGACTTCAGTAAGGCTTTCACCTCAGTGCCACATGGGAGGTTACTGAGCAAGCTGAGGACATGGGGCTGGGTGAGAAGCTGGTGAGGTGGGTTGAGAGCTGGCTGCAGGGCAGACAACAGAGGGTAATTGTAAGGGGAGAGATCCAAGCCAAGGCCAGTAACTAGTGGGTACCACAGGGTTCAGTGCTGGGCCCTGTTTTGTCAATGTCTTCATTGGAGATATTGCAGAGGGGTCAAGAGTAAGATCAGTCTGTTTACCAATGACACTAAGATTTGTGCAAAAGTGGACAGTGAGGAAGGAAGGCAGGAAATCAGGGAGGATCTAACTAAACTTGAACACTTGTCTAAGGAGTGGTAGTTGGGGATTAATGCTAGATCATGGACCTCGGAGCCAGAAATCCCAGGACCAGCTACTGTCTGGAGGGGTGTAGGTAGCAGCTTCAGAGGAGGAACGGGACCTGGGGCTAATAGTCACAAGGAACATGAAGGTATCAGCACAGTGTAGGAGGGTGGCAGCAAGGGCAAATTGCATGCTGGGGTGCATTGCCAGAGGGGTTACCTCTAGAAAGGAGGAGGTCATCCTGCCCTTGTATAGATCACTGGTGAGGCCGCACTTGGAATACTGTGTACAGTACTGGTGCCCATACCTCAAGAAGGGTATTAAATTACTTGAGGGGTGCAGTGTAGGGCTACAAAAATGATCAAGGGATTAGGGAAGTTGCCTTATGAGGAAAGATTTAGGGAGCTCAACATGTACTCACTAGAGGAGAGAAGGGCAAGGGGGGACATGATAGAGACCTTTAAGTACTTGAAAGGCATAACAAAAGTCAGAGAGGGAGGATTTTTCCGCTTAAAGGGGGGTAGGGTCACTAGGGGGCACAGTCTGAAGTCGGAAGGAGGAAGGTTCAGGAGGGAAATGAGGAGACACTACTTCACAGAGAGAGTGGTGGCGAGATGGAACACACTGCTGGAGGAGTTAATCGAACTGAGGACAGTGGATAGCTTTAAGCAGGGTTGGGATAGAGTAAGGGACAGGGTTAGTACAGACAAGAATGCAATGAGGGAAATGACCAGGAGAGGGGATGGAGGGACAGGATTTTGTGGGGGTGAGGGCAGCTGCAGTGATATTAAACTGAGAGCTGCACAATCTGGCAGACTTTATAGACCTGTGAGCCTTTTTCTGCCAGCAATTTTGTATGTTCGTATGATGGTTAATTCTGGGTGACTTCAAGGTCTGGATTGATGATGAACTCTTGCACTTTGGACATGATTTCCTCCAGGTGATGGAATCCCTGAACCTTGCTCAAGTATTTACTTCTGTGACCCACCAACATGATCATGCCTTGGACTTGATATTTTTCCTGGAACTCAAGGTAGAGGGTCTCAAGATTGATCCAGTCAGTTGGTCGAATAATTGCACAATTAAGTTCTCCTTTGTGCCCCCCCTTGTAGTCCACCCCCAGTAGAGATTATCTGGTACCTCTGTTTGAGATGGCTTCAGCCAGAAGGACTTCAGGTGGTAGTAGGCATTTCAGCTATGATAGTGGTGTGTGGAAAGGGGTTGGAGGAAGCAGTGGTGGCCTTTAAAAGGGCTATCACAAGGGACTTCAATCAGGTTGTTTATATCTATGTACGCCCCCTTGTCTCATGCCATGGCTCACCATGGTATGATGGTGAGCTAAGGGAGGTGAAGGCAAGGGGATGGAGGATGGGGCATTGTTGGAGAAAATCCAAAGTTGAGGAGGACAGTCTGACTTTGATGATTTACTACATTAAAAACCAAAGGGCAATCACCCAGAAGGATTGCTGCTGGGGGGAATCAACCAGCTCAACTCTTTCAGATGGTAGATAGGCTACTTCATCCAACCTGTCTGGAGCCCAGGAAAGTTTTTTCACCCACAAAATGAAAGGAGTTTGCACAATTTTTCATGGAGAGGGTATGCTCTATTCAAGTTGGGATGCTTCCAAGTGGACTGTGGCAACCCAACAGGGTTGAGCCGGCATTCCACAATGGTGTTCAGCTGTCATGGGAAGAGTTTAGACCAGTGATGATGGAAGAGGTCAGTGGGGTGGTTTTGGAGATGTGACCAACATGTTGTGAACTGGACTCAGGTCTGATGTGATTATTGATGAGTTGTGTTGGACAACTGGGCAGAGTGTACGCAGGGACTGCCCAGTATTCCTTGATGGAGTGGCTCTTTCTGGCTGCATTGAAAAATACATTGGTGAGGCCTCTCCTGAAAAAGTCATCCTTGGACAAGAATTACCAACTGGTCTATAACCTGCCTTTTAGGAAAGGTTATTGAGAATGTGGTTGTATCACAGCGTGAGGCACACCTCATAACCTTAGACATTTATGAGCTTCTCCAGTCAGGATTCAGTGCCAAGCATAGCACTGAGACCAGACTGGTTTGGTGCATAATGACCTCCTCAGGGTGAGAGATAGAGGTGGATGGACAATTCTCATTCTCCATGATAACTCCTCAGCTTTTGACAGTGTAGACCATTGTCTGTTGTTGAACCAGCTGAGGGAATATCTGGTTCTCACTGATTAAGTCATCTGCAGGTTTTAGTCCTACCTGAAGGACAAGATGCAGAGAGCTATGCTTGGAAATTTCTCTTCACATGCAGTGTCACAGCCTTGTAGTGTTTTATAGGGCTTGTTCCTCTCGCATATGTTGCTTGCAATGTATATGCTGCTCTGGGTGGAATCAATAGATGGTATGGGCTGGGATTTCAGTTATGCAGATGACACCCAGCTGTACCTGTCTTTTGCACCATGGACACTGGGTGCAGTCGACATGCTTAATAAATGCTTGGTTGAGATCCAGAACTGCATGTCGTCAAGCTGGTTAAGGCTCAACCCCAACAAGACATTGGTATTGGTGATTGAACTGGGTCATAGGAGGAGAGTGGCAGCCACCTGAACTGACAAATGGCTTTCACTCAGCATCTAGGTTTAGGGTGAGAAATTTAGAGGTAATCCTGGATGAAGGGCTGATAATTAAGGCTCAGATGTTGGCAGTCATCCAGAGTGGCCTTTACCATCTGTGGAACACCAGAAAGGTGAGATTTGTTATCCCCCTCAAGACCAACAACACTGAAACATGTATTTGTGATGTCCCAGTTGACTACTGTAACACTCTATTACTTATTCCTTGGAATCAATGAAAGTACACAGCAGCACCTGCAGCTGATGTAGAACACAACTGCTAGGTTGCTGACCAGGCATTCCAGGTTGAGTCATGTCTCCCACGCACTGCATGTAAAGCACTGGCTGCTGGTAAAGTAGTATATATCATTTAAGGCTGGTGTTCTCACTTTTAAGGTCCTACAGGGGTTGGTCCTGCCTATCTGTTAGATCTCCTGCATCCTTGTGTGCCCTCATGCTCCCTTCGCTCCACTGAGGTGGGCCCTTTAGCTATACTAAGGGCCAAGCTAAAACCTTGGGTGACTGGGCCTTTGAGGTGGTTGGCCCAGTCTTATGGAACTCCCTCCAGAGGACTCTTATAGAAGCCTTTAAGTAAGTTCTGAAATTTTTGTTTCAGCAAGCCTTTGGGGATTGATTTAGCTCCCATTAGTTGTCGTTCCTGCTGAGTTTTACGGGTCATGCTTTTTTAAACTGCTTAATGTACGAGTTATTTATTTATTTATGTATGTATGTATGTATTCATTCATTCATTCATTCATTGACCGGGTTGGTGCACTGATCCAAGGACTGTTTTCAGTCATGACCTGGATCAAAGAGATGGCACAAGAATAAAGCAATACAATACATTTGGAAAAAATACATCAAAGTCAATATAATACGCAAGGTAAACAGAAAATAATGGGAGAAATTATACAGGTGCATGTAAAATAAGTTCAGCTGAAAACTTCCTATTTTGGCAGAGACTTAGAAATGCATAGACAGGGGAAAGGCTGTATTTCAAGTCACCCAAGGGAGGAAGAGCAGGTATGAATTATTTTATTTAAATTTATATTGTTACTATTTTTGTACTGTTCTGTAAGGCACCCTGGGCCTCTAGGAATGGGTGTCTATATAAATAAAATCTACTACTACTAGACAAACTGAATAGACCTCCAGGGCTAAATATTCAAAATATTTCCAGTTTGATAGCTTCTGTAAAATTTACAAACTATGGCCTTCATAATCAGAAGGTCTGAGCTGAGCGCAACTTATTTGTGCCGGCACAAATGGCTAATTGCACTAGAATGCAAAATTCATAGAAGCATAGAATGTATTGGCAGAAAAGGACCAGTAGGCCCATCTTGTCTGCCCTATTTTCCCTGCAATTTCTACACCCTGGACACTATTCAGTCACAGTTATCCACCCTCATCCCTTTCCTCTACTTATTATGCCCATGTGCCTATCCCACACATGCTTGAAGCTCCCACTATTCTCGCCCCACCACCTCTACTGGCAGGTGGTTCCAGGCATCCACCACCCTTTCTGTGATTAAATATTTCCCCACATCCCTCTTAAACTGCCCCCCAAGCTTCCTAGAATAGCCCCATGTTCTGATGGTCCTCTTCTGAAAGAGACACCCCTCCTGCACTTTGTTCACCCAGGTAAGGTATTCATACTATCAGTTTCAATCATGACATAGAAACATAGAAACATAGAATTTGATGGCAGATAAGGGCTGCTTGGCCCACCTAGTCTGCCCATTTCCCTACCTAACAGATAAGCTGCAGATCCTAGTTAACCAACAGCCTATTTCCTCCTATCCCCCACTAGAATTGCCTTATGTCTGTCCCATGCATTCTTGAATTCCCCCACTGTTTTTGACTCTATGACCTCCTCAGGAAGGCTGTTCCATGCATCTACAACCCTCTCTGTGAAGAAATACTTCCTCACATTACCTCAGACCGTCCCCCCTCTTTCTTCAAATTGTGCCCCCTTGTTCTTGCACATCTCTTTTTTTGAAAGATGCTACCCTCTTGTTGATTCCCTTGAGGTTTCTATCATGTCCCCCCTCTCACTCCTTTCCTCAAGGCTATACATCTTAAGCTCCTTGAGTCTTTCTTCATATGTCTTCTGGTGCAGACCCTGAACCATTTTGGTTGCCCTCCCCTGGACAGCCTCCACTCTGTCTATGTCTTTGCGGAGATGGGGTCTCCAGAACTGTACACAGTACTCCATATGTGGTCTTACCAACTGTCTGTAAAGAGGGCCAACAACTTCCTGTTTTCTACTGGTGATGCCTCTCCCTATGCTTCCCAGTATCCCCCCAGTCCTTCTTACTGCCTTCTCACATTGCTGGCCCACCTTTAGGTCATCTGATATGACTACCCCCAGGTCCTTTTCCATTTCTGTTGTTGTCAGTATCTCACCCCCCATTGTGTACTCTTGTGCTGGGTTTTTGTTTCCCAGGTGCATTACTTTGCACTTCTTTGCATTGAATATAAGCTGCCATACATTTGACCATTTCTCCAACCTTGCCAAGTCCCTTTTCATCCTTTCCACCCCACCTTGCGTATCAACCGTGTTGCAGATCTTTGTGTCATCTGCAAAGAGACATACCTTCCCCTCCAGTCCCTCCGCAATGTCACTTATAAAGACATTAAAAAGGACAGGTCCACCTTTCTTAACTGTGGACTCCATTTACTATTACCCGCTGTGTTCTGTTGTCCAGCCAGTGTTTTTCCCAGGCTACCACCCTGGAACCCACTCCCAGGCTGGCTAATTTGTTTATTAATCTTTTGTGTGGGACTGTGTCAAATGCCTTGCTGAAGTCTAGGTAGGCCATGTCCACAGCCCCTCCTTGGTCTACTACTTTGGTCACCCAGTCAAAGAAATCAATTAGATTTGTTTGACATGACCTTCCTGCTGTGAATCCATGCTGCCTTGAGTCCTGTGCCCCACTGGCCTCTAGGTACTCAACAATTCTTTCCTTCAAAAGTGATTCCATCATTTTCCCTACCACTGAGGTCAAACTGACAGTTCGGTATTTTCCTGCCTCTGTCTTGCACCCACTTTTGTTAGGGGAATCACATCCACCCTTCTCCAGTCCTCAGGTACCACACCATACTCTCATGATTTATTAAAAAGGGTAGTCAGTGGTGTTATTAGTTCTTCCCTTAGTTCTTTTAGAATTCTATGATGAATCCCATCTGGCCCCATTGCTTTATCCACCTTCAGTTTTAAGAGTTCTTTCAGAACCCTTTCTTCTGTGAAAGGGCTTGGATCAACCCCCCCTATCCAGAGTGCTTCTATTGACTGGATTAGGTCTCTCACCCTGCTTTTCCATTGTGAATACTGAGCAGAAATATTCATTCAGTATCCCTGCTTTTCACTGTCGCTCTCTGCTAAGCACCTTCCTCTTTATTCAGCCTCAGTATCCCTGCCCTTTGTCTTTCTTTGCTCCCTAATGTACCTATAAAAGGTTTAATCCCCTTCTTAACCAAGTTGGCTATCTTTTCTGTACCTATAAAGGTTTTATCCCCTTCTTAAACGAGTTGGCTATCTTTTCTCCTCCTCTCTCTCCTACATGCTGGGAGTACATGTTGAGCTCCTTCAGCCTCTCCTCATGTGGTTTCTTGTGCAACCACACACCGTGTTGGTAGCCCCCCTCTGGACCACTTCCACACTGTCAATGTCCTTGCAGCAGTGCAGCATCCGGAACTGGATGCAGTACTCCAGGTGGGATCCTACTAAAGAGCTATACAGTGGCAACACCACCTCCTTTCTCCTGCTATAAATCCCCCTCCCTATGCAATCAGCACCTGGCTAGCCTTGCCTACTACCTTGATGCTCTGCCCTGCTCCCTTAAGATCATCAGATATGATTACTTCAAGGTTCCTGTCTTGCTTGGTGACTGTAAGTATAGTACCTCCCTCCCATCTTATAGCCCCCCAGGTTTCCCCACTCCAGTTGCCTTACTTTGCACTTTTTTGTATTGCAACTCAGCTGCCACACCCTAGATCATGCCTCTAGTTTCCCCAGATCCCTTTGCATTTTCTTCAACCCCCGTGGATGTCTACCCTGTTGCAGATCTTTGTGTCATATGGAAAGAGACACACCTTCCCATGCAGTTCCTCCACAGTGTCACTTATAAAGACATTGAAGAGGACAGAACCCAGTACTGATCCCTGTATTGCTCCATTGGTCACTGTCCCATCCCCAGAGTGTCTGCTGGTTACCACCACCCTCTGCCTCATATCCTTCAACCAGTTTGATGCCCAGTTTACTACCTTCTCTCCATCCCCCAGGTTGCTAAGTTTCTTAATCAGCCTCCTGTGTGATACAGAGTCAAAGGCCTAACTGAAGTTCAGATAGGCCACATCCGCTGCCTTTCCCTGATCTACCTCCCTCATGATCCAGTCAAAGAAATCTATGAGATTTATTTCACATGACCTCCCCCCACCCTGTGAAGCCATGCTGCCAGTGATTCTGCAGCCCATTTGCTTCCAGCTACTCCACCAATCTCTCCTTCAGCAGGTGTACCATTAATTTCCCCACCACTGATGTGAGACTGACTGGTCTGTAGTTGTTAGCCTCCTCCCAGCTGCTGCTGCTGTTGTGCAGAGAGACCACATAAGCTCCCCCTCCAGTTCTCTGGAACCACCCCGATCTCTAATGAGGTGCTTATTAGTGTTTCCAGAGGGGCAGCTAGCACTGTAATCAGTTCTTTTAGCAACCTTGTGTTAATTCCATCTGATCCCATTGCCTTTTTATCCTTTAGGGTTTCTAATTCCCAGTGACACTTTGTTCTGGAAATGGTCTTGTGTCCACTACTCCTATTTGTGTGTTCCCCATATTCAGTCATTTGTACTGCACCATGCAGTCATGCTAGTGCCTGAGTGCAAGCATAAGGTATTCAGCACAGAAAAAGGGGACAGTGCTGTAAGTATTCCGTGCAGTGTGATAGTCAATGATTTAACACTGTGCAAATGGCATTTAGTGTGCCTTAGCACTGCAGAAATTAAAACCTAGAAAAAGCAGGTCTTAATGCGAGGCAAACCCCAGAGGTGGGGTCCAGCACCACAGAACCCAAAATGGCATACATTGTGTACCTCATGCAGGCTGTTAGGAGGATGAGGAGCAGGCAAATGCCCTCTTGGGCCCTTACACAGGCCACAGAGACACTGTACTGCAAGCAGATACTACCATTCATGAGTCACATTCAAATTCCTCAGCAACAGACAAATTGTGGGTTGTTGAGCCTCAACAGGCCCATGTTATGGACAGTCACTGCAGCCATACAATGCCTGTAGAGCTCAAGGTGACAGTGGCACTCTGCTTCCTGGCTGATGGAACCTTCCAGATACTGAAGGGTGACACCACCAGTATCACACAGTCTGACACCTATCACATGGTGGGCCAGTTCTTAGATGCCCTGTTGGCCCATGCTGGTGAATTCATCATATTCTCCACCACACCAGCAGAATGAACAGCAATTATGCAGCAGTTCTATTAGGTTGTGCACCTACCATCCATACTAAGTGTCGTTGACTGTACCAATGTTGTCATCCATGCACCCCAGGGGATGGGAAGAGGCTACATTAATAGAAAGGGCTTCCACTACATCAACTTTTTGGTGGTGTGTGATGCAACAGGATGCATCACCAATGTCCTGGCATGGTACCCACAGCAGTGGCCATGATGCCTTCATCTGCTTTCACACTCCATTATGTGCCAGAGGATTAAAGGTGGGACTATACCTAGTGGGCACCTTGGTGGTGAGTATACACCCAAGGTCTCCCTATTGCTAACACTGATGTCGCTAAACAATGCCTTTCTCCCACACTGCTGACAGTGCATATCCCCTGCATCCCTAGCTGCTGACACCTGGCCTACAGCCCACACTGTTGCAGAGGACAGGTACAACATAGCACACATTGTTATGTGCAGTGTCATCGAGTGGGTCTTGGCATGCCCAAGATGTTGTTCAGATGCCTTGACCATTCTGATGGTGCCCTACAATACAGCCCTCAGTAGGCCTGTGCCATATTCCTTGCCTGTTGCATACTACATAACATGGCACTCAACCATGGAATATGCTTGCCAGCCCCAAAGGGAAACACTACAGCAGATGCCAATCCAGTGGACCTGGGGATGCAGGAGCAGATCGATAGGCATGACCTCAGGGTGTTACAAACAAGCCAGCAAAGCTCTTACTGTACACTGCAGTTGTTGAAACGAATTCCAGGAGTCAGTTCCATAAGTTCAGCAATACTCCAGTTTAGTTTTAAATTTTAACTCTTTATTAAGTTTGAACAAAAAACAACCATATAACAATAAACACAATACAATTATGGATAAAGAAAGTATTAAAACATCACAAAATACATACACTTAACACACACCCTTCCCTGAAATTTATATAAAATTAGTATCCTCCCCAAGCCTGTTATACTCTTACTGGGCTGAGAAAAGAAAAGGAAATATATGTAGAAATAAAGTTAATGAGCCCTGCAGAATCATCTTAAGGAAAGGAAGACACAGCTTATTTTGGCACTAAGGAAATCCCTACCTAATAAGCATAAGGAATTAATCATAGCAATTATAAAAAGTTAAGGTATACTTATACTTAACAGGGAGCCAGAGCTATGAACAATTAGCAATAGTTTCTAATAAGTTACCCCATTTGTAGTTAAAACTATCCAGTTTATGTTTCAAACTTGCAATGAGGTGCTCAGCTCTTAAATAAAAGACAATTTCATTCCTCTATTCCAAAATGGATAGAGTTTGATTGTCCTTCCAGTGGTTTGCTATGACTTTGTTTAGCTGTTAATGCAATCATTGATATATGAGATTTGTGATCCTGGCACATGACAGGAAAAAGGTCACCCAACACACAAATTGATGGGGTAAAATATTTTACTAGACCCAGTTTGTGACCAAATGTACTCCTAAGGGCAGACCAAAAAGGGATGACTAAGAAACAATGGCAGAAGATGTGTAGAAGAGAGCCATTCCTGGAACCACATTTAAAGCAAGCGTTAGTAGATAGAAGACCAAATTTAAATAGTTTTAAAGGAGAATAGTATGCATTATGAAGAATCTTAATTTGAAATAGTTTCAGTCTGTCATTGAAAATATATTTATGCAATTCTCGCCAGATTGAGGTCCAGTCCAGGACAGAGAATACCCAATCCAGTATTAAGAGATATATGGTATTGAATCTGATTTAATGATGAGAATATATTGATATAATTTAGAGATTGAATGAGGTATATCAGAAAATGATAAAATCCCTTCTATCATCAATTTACTGTTCTCCAGCCATGCCTGGGCTCCAAAATGAGAAGAGAGTATTAATTTTAAGATAAAAAGGGTTGCCCAATTAAAAGGGGCAGGCCCCGTTATCCCACGGCCCATGCCAAGAAAGTGGCAAGCTCAGGGAGGAGGGGGGAGAAGAGGCAGAGCTGGAGGCAGGAGTCACAAAGAGGGGAGGTCTGAGTGAGGTCACAAAGGGGGTGAGGCAAAAGGCAAGGGAGCAATGAGGTGGCAACAAGTGGATGGCTAGGGTGAGCCTGGGGGAAGGGCCAAAGGGGCAGTTAAAAGGGGCTTCACAGCAGTGGAGAGCTCAAAAAACTTGCTTCAAAGTGATTTTCCTTTGGATGCACATCAGTAGAGGCAAGTTATAGAGCCAGTGGGCCTTTGTTTGGATTTTGAGTTAAATAGCAGAATACAAGTAAACATAGTTTAAAAAAAAAGAAGAGGATGTGGAGTAAGAGAGAACGCAGTGAGTAGACAACAGGAACCAAGTGAAGTTAAGGTACTTAATTGATTAAGGAACAGACGGCTGCAGTGTGAGAACTGCAGGGTTGCAACAGAGAATAACAGACAAGCGCTGGGTAAGGTTTGGAATTAAATTGCAAGCACTGGTGAGCTGGGAAAGCACAAGCTCTGAAGAAGAGTGAGGCAGGCCAAACAGTAACCCATTGCCACATTGATGTATGTTCCCTTCTTGGCTCTGCTACCTTGGGATCGCCTCGTCTACTAGGGCCTGCGGGCATTTTTGGCTTCCCCTGTGCATCCTGTTTGCTCCCTATCTGCTGTCTAAACAAGCCTCCTTAGGGCGATACAGCAGCGTTGGTTAGATCACCCAGCAGTTCCCCCGCACTAATTCGCCAGAATAGTAACCCAGGACGTTTTTTCAAAAAAAAAATGTGTGTAGCTATAGTTGTACCACGGTTGGAGGCTGAAATCCAGTGGCTATCACAGGATTCTGGTGTGTTTCTTTAGTAATCGCCCGCCGATGCTGCCAGGAACTCATTGTTTTCAGCTTGATGGTGCCATGTGTTGGTCTGAGGCCTGCTATCCTGGAGGAGCAGCCGCCTTTGTGGAGGCGCAAGGTATAGTGGTGTTTTTGTTTCAATAACGCAGCCCTGCCTACTAGTGTGATTCGGGCATTTCTTGCTGTTTTTTGGGGGGAATACAGGAGTGAATAACAAGGGGAGAAAGGGGGGAGAATGGAATGAGATGGCGAGGGCCGACCGTGTGGCATTGGCTTGTGACATCATCGCCACACAGGTCGGACGGATCCCAGCTGAAGGCCGAATAGGGAAGCAAGGAAAGGAAGCAGCACGCATATAATTTATTAAAGTATGGTGGCAATTCGGTTGTTGCAGATTGGATGAGCTGGGGCTGGGATTTAAAGGCGATTTTAGAGGGAGAAGTCACAACAAGAGCAGGAGCAAAAACCTGTGGGGATGTATTTGGGCCCAAAAGGGGGCAGATTGGGGGGGGTAGAATGAGCCTGGCTAACAGGACAGCAGATGGGTTTGGATAAATTATGGGATTAATGGAAGAGCCCAGTGCAAGACGGACACGCAATATAAGCAAGGGTTAGAGGAGCCAAGCTTTATATCCGCCCAGCGCTCCCAGGATGCCTCTGGAAGTGAGCAATAGGGCCTAGTGGGCTCTAGCAGGTTACCAAAGAAGACAGAGCAGGGGGGAGAACAAATACAAGGGATGACAGGGAAGGGGGGGAGAAGGAGTTTTGTGAGCATGCACAAGGTCAGAGCAGAGGAGGCTGGGGACAGGAGATTGCACAGGTTAAAGGATGGTAGGTGAAGTGGATGTTTAGAGTGAGCCTTTTTATTGGAACCGGGGTGTTGAAACCCGCAATGGCCTACAGGTCTACTGGGTGAACCTTAGGGAGGCAATCAGCATCCCGGTCGACCAGGCCCAGCAGGAAACAAGCTTCAGTTTAATGGGTAGCCCTGGATTGAACAAGATTGCCTTTCCCCCATACCAAGGTAACGAGTAATGCAGATGCAAAAAAAAAAAAAAATTCTTTTACAGATGTATATGGCAAATGCTGTTTTGTGTTGACTTATATGTTGTGTCCATTGTAGATACAGAGTGAGGATGGCAACAAAGAAAGCAAAGCCCAGCAAAGAGGAATGCTACAAAGCAGTAATGGACCTGGTGGAGAAGGCGAATCGGTTGTAGGAGGTG
Source organism: Neoceratodus forsteri (assembly GCA_016271365.2). Taxonomy (NCBI): domain Eukaryota; kingdom Metazoa; phylum Chordata; order Ceratodontiformes; family Ceratodontidae; genus Neoceratodus; species Neoceratodus forsteri. Next base: position 1,780,394,382 of record CM057455.1, on the reverse strand, counting down.
GCGGAGCCAGAGGGAGGGGAGAAGGGTACAAAGCGGAAGGGGAAGATGGGGAAGGGTAAGGAGATCAACAAGAGGGTGCCAACAAGGAGCAGTGTACCAGAACCCAGGGTAGTAGAACCGGAACCTGAATCAAGGACCCCTATTTGTACAACTCCGAATAATCCTGTCCCTGAGCCGAGCACGGACCGCATCCCAGACTGCAGGAGGGTACTGGTCCTGATTCCATCTTTGCCACAGGTGGTTCTTCCCAGTGCACCAGGACTACCCATGCCAGGGTCCAGAGCCCCACAGACACCTATAACAGGTAATCAAGGGGTGACTATGGAGAGCAGCATGAAAGAATATATAGAGCAAATGTTGAAAGGCATGGGGGAGAATGGAATAGGACATCTAGAGAAGGCATTAGGAGAGTTGAAAGGAGGCAGGGAGGACAAAGGGGGGGTAGCTACAGTGGGAAACCATGGGATAAGAAGGGAACTGTGGGTACCTGGGGTGCATCTAGCAGACCATGTCCCCACAGCCATAAAGGAGAAGATATGGAAAGGGGAATATATAGATATTTTCACATTAGCAAATGTAGACAGTATGGATAAATACGAAGAAAAGGATAGTTTCGAGAAGAAGGACAAGGCAGCAGTAGTGTTGCTGCTAAAAAAGGAAGAGGAGGATAAAACATGGAAGGGGAAAACCTGGGATAATTGGTCCGCGAGTTTCACTTGTTTTATGGCCATTGTGATTGAGAAGTGGCCAGAGCTAGCTACCCCACTTTTAACCTTCTCCCTCATAATAAAAAAATGGGTATAAAAAGGGGGGACCTAGTTGGCTACGTTATGATGAGAAATTTAGGAAGAGAATGGCTCATTTTGGGGATGTACAGTGGGACATGAGGCAAATAGATTTGTGGTTGGAAATTTATACGGTCCCCTTAGACAAGGAAATGGAAAGGGAGAGATGGGGGGGACGGCAACAAAGGCATGTTGGGGATACAACAGAGCCTCCTGCTCATGGCCGAACTGCCAGTTCTGGCATGTCTGCTCCAAATGCAGAGGGCACCACCCGGCATCCAAGTGTAGATACAGCTGGGATAAAGGGGCGGGCAGCCAGGACAACACATACCAGCCGCCCTTTTGGAACAGCCAGAACTCCTTTCGGGGGCAGCAGTGGGGGAGGGGAGAGGGAGCAGAGGGAAGGAACAGGGAGTAGGGACAGGCCTATCAACCCCACACCAGGATGCGTGAAGGGTGGCAAAAGGAGTTTCCAGCTGGCTCAGACACCCATAAGAATAGGCAGGAATGGACAGGGGGCTGCGGGTTTACCCGACAAAGAGAAGCTGGTGAAATTGTGGGTGAGTTTTTCAATCAGGTTTTAGCTACAGTTCAAGGGGTGCAGGAAGCAGATAGCAGTAAAGAACCTCAAATCCGGACAAGGGAAGGAGGGAATTTTGACACAAAAAATTCAGAGGGTGGGGATGGTCGAAGGTCCGTTCGCAACCCCCAACTGCCAAACCTGAGGGTCTCCCGATTGGGACTATTCCCCAAGAAGCAGGAGAGTGAGTACCAGGTAATACATCACCTATCTTACCCCTAAGGGGATTCAGTCAATGATGCTGTTTGGGAGGATGACAGCAGGGTCACCCTATGCCACTCTGGAGGATGCAGTGCAGTTGATTAGATCAAAACAAGAGGCATGGCTGGTGAAAACGGACATAGAGTCAGCTTTCCGCCTACTACCGGTCAGGCCAGAGGACTGGGACTTATTGGGTTTCTGGGTGAAAGGGATGTATTATTTTGATAAAGCCATGCCTATGGGGTGTTCAATAGTGTGTGCTACATTTGAGATGTTTAGTACCTAGCTGCAATGGGCTTTTCAGACCCATTTTGGTTAACAGACAGTAGTACACTACCTGGATGACTTCCTGTTCATCGGGGAAGGGAGGGTAGAAACCCAGAGCATGCTTAGAGATTTTCAGGTGCTATGCCAGGAGGTGGGGCTCCCATTGGCAGAAGACAAGACCGAGGGACCAAGTCGGACAATAGAGTTCCTGGGGCTTGAGCTGGACATGGCACAGGAGCTGTTCTGGTTGCCTGACCAGAAGGTTAAGAAACTTTGGGAACTGTTGAAGACAGTACAGGGATGCAGGAGGGTGTGGCTGCAGCAGGCACAGTGGCTGCTGGGTCACTTGAACTTTGCATGTCGGGCTATCACACCAGGGTGCATGTTTATGCAGCATCTAGCTTGGGCAACGCTGTACACACAGCCTCATCACTGGGTAGATCTCAATAAGAGGACCAGAGAAGATATGGCAGCTTGGGAGCATGTTCTACAAGAGTACAATGGGCACTTTCTGGCAGAATGAATGGCTTTACAACACAGACCTACAGCTATATACAGATGCCTCGGGGGTATAGGCATGGGAGGGTACTTCCAGGGGTGATTGTTCGCAGAGCCATGGCCTGAGGTCTGGGCCCAGGAAGGAGTGACAAAAGACATCACCTTTTTGGAACTGTTCCCCATATGGGTGGCCATGATAGTATGGGAAGGGGAGCTCAGGAACAAGGAGTTCACATTCTGGAGTGACAGTAAGACAGTAGTGGAAGTACTGAACAAGAGAGGGATGAAGTCAGAGAGAGTAATGAGAGTACTGGGCAGGATGGTGTGGTTGGGCTTGTACCTGAACATGTCCTTCAAGGCTAAGCACATCAATGGCATTGACAGTGTGATAGCTGATTGCCTCCTGATTGCAGATGGACAAATTCAGGACCATTGCACCTGGAGCAGAGGACAAGCAGACCACCGCTCTGCCGCACATATAGGCGTTGGATTGGGGAGCTGAGGTATTGTTCCACAACTCCTGGGCCTCCGGACTCTGAGAGCTTATGAAACCTCTTAGAAGGCATTTCAGAAATTCCGGAGCAGTACTGTGGACAGGTAAGTGGGCCAGTAGTGGGGGAGCAGGTGGCACAATTTATAGTTTTGGTTTGGAATCAGAACATGGCATTGAACTATGGGGTCCATTTGGCAGCAATAGGTCGAATATGTACATTGCAGGGGCTAGAAGACCCTACAGAAAACAACCTGATCCACAGGATGATGCAGGGTTGGATGGGGAACAGGGAAGAGACAGGATAGCAGAAAGCCAATATCCAAGGGGCTGATGATAAGGTTGATAAGGGGCTTGCAGCATATCTGCAGTTTCCCAAGGGAAGCGGTATTATTGCAGGCACTGTACGCCATGATGTATAATGGGGCCTTTTGATTGAGCGAGATAGTGGGCCACAGCAGAAGGGCAGGGGGGGTGTGATGGGAGGACATCGAATGGAAGGCTGAGGCCATGACAGTACTATTAAGGCAATCCAAAGCTGATCAGCAAGGGCAAGGGAGGAAGGTTTGTTTGAGGAAACACCCAAACATAGCTATTTGTCCGGGTAGCTGCAAGGCACGCCAGACATGGCAGATCGCCCAAACCAGGGAATGGAATGATGTTTATACATGGTGACAGCAGACTAGTTTCAGGGTACCAGGTAGCTACTATACTGAACAAGGTACTCAGATTTGTGGGGGAGCCGGTGGAAGGGTATTCCTCTCACTTGTTCAGGATTGAGGCCACATCAGCGCGGCAGCACAGGGCAGGGGCCTGAGGAGATCAAAGAAAGGGAAGATGGGCTTCGGACGTTATAAAACATATATACATACGGAAGATGCAACAATAATGATGTTTGTTTCTCTCCACAGCAGGTACAAGAAGAAGATGGGGTAAGGGGGACGGGGCAGAGATGGGATACTCATTCTTTGTCGTTGATTATTCAGAGTGCGACCAAGAGGCTCAAGGTGTGGATCTGTGGACATTCGTTTGTCCATTGGGCAGAGAAGTGGGCGCCAGGAGACAAGGGGGAAAGCAGCTGTATCTGGACATTGACACAATACGACTGGTGTGGAAAGGTCGGTGGGGCATGAAATGGTCACAGCTACTGCCAGAACTCAGGGAAATCAGGAGGGATCATAGGTGGCCGGACCTGATCATAGTGCATCTTGGGGGCAACGACCTGGGAACAAGGTCCTGGCTGGACATTTTTTATCAGATAAAGCATGATGTAAAAATAGTAAAGGAATGGTGGCCAGAGGTTACTTTGGCATGGTCAGACATCACACCTCGCAGGGTGTGGAGGCAGGCAGAGAGCCATAAAGGGATGGACAGGGTGAGAAAGTGCATGAATGAGTGAGTGGGGAGAGTGTTCCAGGGTGTAGGGGGATTAGTCATTCACCATGGGATCCTGGAGTGGGTAGACAAGTATTACAGGGGGACAGGGTACATTTATCGGGCCTTGGCCTGGCTATGTTCAACACTGAAATTGTGAATGCCATTGAAGCATGGCTAGAGCAGAAATAAGATAGGGCGAGGGGAAGGGGAGAAAGGGGAATTCCACCGTCCATCACAAGCTGGAGATGGACTAATGGAAAAGGAGGGAAGGAAGACAAGAAAAAGGGGGGGGGAGAAAATAAAAAAAGGACACAGGTTTGACAAATAAGAGACAGGGGCACAGTGTGTACGCCCATGCCCCACGTTCAGGACATAAGAGGAAGAGGCCAGGCCCCCCCATGATGTACGTCTGGGGGGCAGAAGAGAAGAAGAGATCTTTAGTAATTATGAGGCCAACAAGATTGTGAAGGAGATAATGTATGCACATAATGTAAATATAATGTATTGTAAATATGATAATAAAGGGACTACACAGGAAAGATGGAGATGTACCGTTGTGAACGTATTATTGTGAATTATCATAACTATGACAAAACAGTAAAATTATTGCCAAGACTGAGCAACCACACATTATTTTGTCAGTGTATTTATTGGTGGGTTCTGGGGACAAAGAGGGTTGCCCAATTAAAAGGGGCAGGCCCCGTTGTCCCATGGCCCATGCCAAGAAAGTGGCAAGCTCTGAGAGGAGGGGGAGAAGGGGCAGAGCTGGAGGCAGGAGTCACAAAGAGGGAAGGTCCAAGTGAGATCACAAAGGGGGCGAGGCAAGAGGCAAGGGAGCAATGAGGTGGCAACAAGTGGATGGCTAGGGTGAGCCTGGGGGCAGGGCAAAAGGGGCAGCTAAAAGGGGCTGCACAGCAGTGGAGAGCTCACAAACTTGCTCCAAAGTGATTTTTCCACCCTCCCACCCAGAAGATAGGGCAGATGGGCACTGTGGTAGGTGGAGCACAGTTTAGACAGGGACATGGTGTGTACGCTAATGACCCCCGTTTAGGACATAGGAAGAGGCCAGGTCCCCCCCCATGATGTATGTCTGGGGGCAGAAGAGAAGAAGAGATCTTTTAGTAATTACGAGGCCAACAAGATTGTGAAGGAGATATTGTATGTACATAATGTAAATATAATGTATTGTATGTGAATTATCATAACTATGGCAAAACAGTAAAATTATTGCTAAGACTGAGCAACCACACGTTATTTTGTCGGTGTCTTTATTGGCGGGGTTCTGGGGACAAACAGCTTTTGGTAGTAATCCCTGCCCAAACTAATTTTACTTCTTAACTCATTGAAAGACAGTAAACAACCAACTCTTATCAAATCTTTAACCGAGTAAGTTATTAACTGTGTAAACCAGGTACTATCAAGAGTTTTTGTCTTTAAACAAAGGTTACAGTTATAACGTATTGATTGATTAGTGTCTTTTGTAAGGGGTATTTGAAAAAAAGACTACATAGCTGTTTAAAGCATCTAATGGAAAGCCCTATCGTGGAATTTTTAAGATAATTAGGAAGCATTTTTGGCAAGAAAAAGAGAAACACCTTTGGTAAAATATATTTTTGAAGCATGTCTCTCTCAATACTAACCCATATTGGGCAGCAGTTGTTTATGTTATTGTTGATAGAAAACCATTTAATTAATTTACATAAATGGCTAACTAAATAATCAAGGAGAAAATTGGGTAATTTGAGTCCTCCAAAATTCTGAGTAAGGGTAAGTTTGTTGCATGCTATTCTAGGGGGTTTATTAGACCAGATAAATGTATTAATTATAGAGTGTAGATTTTTAAACCAGGAGGTAGGTAGAAAAAATATTTAAGTTATGTAAGGGATAGTTAAGAGTAGGAAACTATAGCATTTTTGGAGTGTTTCAACTACCTTAAGCTATTTAAGTATTAACAAAGTTTGAAGTTAAAAACTGCTTTGTCTAACTGCTGAATTGCTGTTTCTCCCATCTACCCCCAACCCCACTTCGCCTTTTCCTCTGTATACTAGTGATGCTGCTGGTGCTTAATACCAGCCACTCCCATAGCCATTCTCTCCCTCTCTGGCTTACTTAACACCCTTAATTTCTCACCTTGTTACAGAATTCTTTTGCCTCCTTCCTTAACCTGCCTCCCAAACTCTGAAGCCTTTGTTCTGTTGGTACATATAAGCTGATTTCTCGCCTCTCTTCTTTTCACTTCAGGATTCCCTGACGAGGACTCCATCTTCTGCACTAGTGATCTGGTGCTGAGCGCAGCCAGCCACAGGGTGCACCCCAGCCTGCCCTCAAGAGCAAGATTCCAGGTAACAGGAAAGCAGCTCCAGTCCAGCTTGCTTGCCATGAACCCAGTTGGTGGATGTTGCCTGAAATTATAGGCAGATTCAGCACTCCGTCTCTCCCTGACTGGCTTCAGCTCCAGGAGATTTGAACTGCTTGTCACAGTCCACTGAAGCTCATCTGTCTGCTGCCTAAATTTTCGCCTACCCCTCCCCCACCTCCTGCCTTTATTAAATAGACCCTAGCTCCACCTGTCCCCTCTTTGTTCCCTCCCTGCCTCTATTCCATTGGTCCCTTCTATGTTGCAGTCATCCTGACTCTGCCCTTTTTTCTCTTCTATACCTCCCCCCCCCATCTTTTCAACACTTTCTCTTGCATTCTGGGGTTTGTAAAGCCACACTTGAAATCTCTCTCTAATCATGTCTACCTCCATCAATATGCTGTTTTCTCTTACTATCCTCGCCTCACTACTTCACCTTTCCTACCTGCCTGGAGCCTGCCACCCCTCCCACCCCATCTACCAGCTAGACACCCAATATCACCACCTAGATACCTCACACTGTGAACACCACTCTTCCTCAAGGACATCTGACACCTTTAATTGGCTGCACCGCATCTCCCACAGATACAGGCAATGGTCACTCCTATATACCTCATCATCGTATGATGTTGCTCGGAGCAAGCACCTGCAATGCCAGACCAGTAATAACAAACCGCTAACACTGAATCTCACCTGCAAGAAACTCCATCTGTGCACCCTAAAGATCCTCTTCCTTCTCATTCTGATAGGAGATGTGCACCCTAACCCAGGCCCTTCCACTGCCACCAATGCCGGCTGTACAAAACCTACTGGGGGCCTGACCATCACCACTATTAACATCTGTAGCCTGATCCCTAAGCTTGACGCCATCCAAGTCTTTGTAAACCAGCACAGACCTGATATTCTAGCAATTGTTGAAACATGGCTGTCACCAAAATCCCAGACTCAGCGATTGCACTGCCAGGATATAATGTCTACAGACTGGACCGCATGTCCAAAAGAGGTGGAGGTTGTGCAATCTACACCAAAGACTATCTCATAGGTTGCCCCATCTGTACTCCTCTCCATGACTCCACTGCTCAGATCTTACCTATTAAGCTACTTTTAGGAGCACACAACAAAACCCTCACAGTAATCACAGTCTGCATCCCTCCAAAGACCAAGGGAAGAGCCTCACAGTTGTTCTGCACTTCATCAAATCCCAACCAGTAGGTGCGGAGACAATTACACTAGGTGATTTCAATAATAATTGGCTCTCATCAGATGCTGCTATATCTTGGGATGCCGTATCATCAGAAAACCTCTCACAAATGGTTCTCTCCACCACCAGAAAGAACTATAAAACAGGCACTAGTACCTTACTGGACTGGGTCCTTACCAGTCATTCTTCTCATATCGCCAGCACCTCTGTCCTTTCTGACTCACTAAGCGACCACTCGCCCATTATATGTGAATGGTCAAATAAATAAGCCCCCACCCAAAGTCATCACTAGCAGAGTGCTCCCACGTGGACAGCTAAGACACCTTAAATCCTACCTCAGTCGGTTTGATTGGTCTTCCATTTTCCTCTCAGCAGATGTTAACACAGCTCTTGACCTCTTTATCTCCTCCTTCAATGCAGCCTGTGACACCTATGCCCCACATAAAAAATGAAAAGTCAAAGCACTCTTCAACCCATGGCTAACTGGAGAGCTACTTGCCCAGCTAAAGGCTCGGGACCACCTTTGGGCCCTGCCTAGAGCCTCTGGCACCCAGAATGACATACAGAACTACAAATGTGCCCACAATAACTGCCCTAAATCCATATGGCTACTGAAAATGTCTACTACAAAGCAGTCTCTCAAGCTCCTGGGGAAAGGGGTGGATTTCTGGAAGAATATCAAAAAGTTACAGGGAACAAACTAAATCCTCCCCAGCCATGATAAAGGTTGATGAGGCCATCACCTGGATCCTCTGGTCATTGCAAACACCTTTAATAATGCATTTACTGATCTCCAGCATTCTTCCCCAGGATTGTTCCTTGACACTACCCATGCTATCCCTGATGATCCTCCTACCACTCTCCCACCCTTCCACTTCAAAGAAATTAACCTGCACGATGCCTGACCACACATCACCAAAGCAATTTCAAAGTCAAGATCAAGTGGAGACTCGCTGGATCTAAAACTCCAACCCTCACTATGGATGAGGTTCTAGTCCCATTAACACACATTCTCAATCTCTCACTTAGCACTGGTCAGTTCCCTGACAAATGGAAGGTGGCTACAGTTACTCTAGTCCACAAAAGTGGGGATAAGACCTGCCATGTGAACTGTCGACCAATTTCGATACTACCACCTCTCTCCAAGGCACTTGAACGCATAATATCCAACCAACTCATGGACTACCTGGACAAACACAGTCTCTTATGCCCACAACAACATGGCTTCAGAAAAGGTTATAGCACCTCTTCTGCATTACTGGAGTTCACTGGAGCACTGCACAGCACATTGGATATGGGTCACTTAACCGAGGCAGTATTTGTAGATCTGACCAAGGCCTTTGACACAGTTCACCATTGTCTGCTGATCCAACAACTCCAGCATTTAGGATTCTCCTGACACTGTCTCATGGTTCAACAGCTATCTGCAAAACAGATCTCAATGAGTCAAAATTGCTGGGACACTCTCGGACCTCAGACCAGTCCGATTTAGAATCCCTCAGGGATCCATCCTGGGTCCGTTACTCTTCAGCCTTTTTCTTAACATGCTCCCAAAATCTTGCATTGAACCGATTATCCTCTATGTTGATGATGCTGTTATCTTCTCCTCCCACAAGGACCCTGTGCTCCTGCAGACCAATCTTCAGCAAGGCTTTGCCACAGTGGAAAACTGGTTCATTCATCATAAGCTTGTCCTCAATCATAAAAAAAAATAAAGTAATGCTCTTTAACAGCTCTCAAAACAGGCATATATCTCACCCCCTAGCTATCTCTACCAGCAATGGCAACACTCTTGAAGAAGTGCAGTCGTTCAAATACCTAGGGTTATCCCTGGACTCAAATCTCTCCTATGGGAACACACATAGACAATGTTGCCAAATCAGCAAATATGCACCTAGGCTACTTTACCGACATGAGACAACATCTCACTGCACAGAAGATAGCCATCCAAAAGCTCGGTGGTCTCCCCTCATTGATTATGGTCTTATAATCTATGGCTCTGCCTCTGCCACTGCCCTGAGATGAATTTCAACATCACTTAACAAGGCCTGCAGGCTTCTCTCTGGTGCTCATTGTCTGACTCATACATGTGACCTGTATGCCTGATCTGGCTGATTCAACTTTCAAATCGCATAAAATACCAAACCTGCAAAGAAAGTAACCATGGGCCTCACTCTGCTGGGGTCCAAGCACTGCTAGTTTTAGACTAAAGCCACGTAACACCAGGGGCTCTGAATACCAGTTTCTTCAGGTTCCCCGCCTGCCGCACCTCTCAGGGCCAAAGATCCTTGCCTTCAGTGCACCTAGCTGGTTAAATGTCCTCAATCCTGACATCTCCTTCATTACCACCTTAGCTCATTCAAACATAAACTCCACCTCCACCTTACGAACTCTAGCTCCTGTGAATGCTACCTATAATCTCCTCAGCCCTCGTTTTGTTCCTCCAACTATCTCCTACCACATCTCCACCTCTTCTTTTCCTCTATGTTACTTTTTATTTCTTCTTTCTTTTCTACCACTCTGACTCTCCCCTTCACCCCCACCTCTTCTGAGCCCTCAATGATCTTTCCCTTTTTGTTGACTATTTTCAGCTTGCTCTCAGTTGATGACCATGCCCTTTGGCTGCAATTCCTGCCCTCTCAACTTCACTCCTCACGTTTATCTTCATCTTCCACCCTCCCTCATACTTATCCCTCTGTTACTCTGTGTTCACATATATCATTCTACTGATTCTAGCTATTGTATTGATCTACCACTGTAACTAATATGCCAACCTATTTATTGTTTTGTTCTTATTTCTGTAACTTGTATTGCATTTGTTCTCTGACGCAGAACCTTTGTAAAAGAGCCTGGCTCAAAGGTACTTGTAATCCTAGTTGTAATAAAAGTCTGGCAAAAACATTCATTTTAATTATGCTTATAAGACTCAATAGAGATAAAGGAAGTTTCAACCATCTAGCCAAATCTGCCTTGACATAGTTTAATAAAGCCGTGAAGCATTAGTTTTAGGTCCTGCGAGAGATTTAAAGCTAAGTAGGAGGGATCAGATCAGTTTCAGTACAGTATCTTCTTCTTGCTGATTTTACATTGTTTCTTGAGGATTTTACTTGGTAGAAGGTTATTTTTTTTTTCCTGCTAATTCTAAGGGGCTAGCAGGGTATTGTTTTGGGGCTGTTGGAATTTTGAAACCTATTTTGGTGGCTATAAGTGGGCTCATTTGTTTGATGTTTCACTGTATAGCAGGCTGTGTTTGGGGATGCTTATTTCTTCTGATTTAAAACCTATTTGGTGTGATTTCATTGGGGCTGTTTCTTTGAATTGGAGACCTATATCTTCTAATTTCAAGCCTATTTTCATATGTTGTTGGTGAGGATATTTGAATTGGAGACCCGTTTCTTTTGGTAGCAAACCCATTTTTTGTGCTTTGAGTGGAATTGTGATTGCTGTTTGCTGGCATCACTAACTGGTGCTGCATCACTAGCTTGCAGTGCTTGGAGGTGCAGTGAGGGGCAGACACAGGGCTGATACACTCTACTGAGAGTCAGGTGTGGGCCCAGATCCCACCCTCCCCACCCTCCCTCCCCAGAGCACAGCTAATTTATAGGGGAACACCTGCCCTGCAATTGGAGGAAGAGGCTTCAGGTGCAGCTCATGTAGTTCTTTCCACTGGGGGTTGTGTTTAAAAGCCAGGAGGGGGGAGCTTAGGGAGTTGCAAACCTCCTCTATAAACCAACACTTAAGGCTAATAAGTCAGGTGGGGAAAAGTTCAGCCACTCAAGCGTTGCAAGTTTAAAAGTCTGTATACTGTATGGGGGGATTTGCCTAGGTATAGGTACTGGTAGCTTGAGAAACTGTAAAGCCACTGAGTTGGTAATTTGGCCTAAGATAAGACTGCTGTGATGATGGGGAAGGGACCGCATATCACTAGAGCAGGTATGTTTGGGCGGTGGTTTGGTGCACAGGGTGAATGCGGCCATGATACTGGACTGGGCTTGGAAGTTGGGGATGCCCAGTGTGCTACCAGCTGGCACAGCTAAGAGGAATAGAGGGGATCCAAAGGCAGCTGAGGTGGGAGAATTGGAAGTTAGGAGGCAAGCGATCACCTACATGGAAGCACTAGGTGCTGCAGCTTCCCAAGCTGGGAGAGAAGTGAAGAGAGGTGCTCACACTAGGAGAGGAGGGAAGGGGGTACTAAGGGAGCTCTAGGGGACCCTGGCAGATGGGGTGAAAAAGGTGGAAATTTCCATAGCAGCAGGCAAGTGTCGAGGGTGTCCAAAGGAAACTAAGAGAGAGGCAGTAGGAATGGGGGGGTCACTGGGGATGGGCTAGGGCTCTGGGTGTTTAACCCTCTATGTTCATTGGTAGAAGAGGGTGTGTGGGGAGGAAGGAGAAGGAGGATGATGATTCTGCTGCTGGTGAAGCTGGGCGGGGACAGACAGACGGATGAAGGGCAAGTTGCAAAGGTGCAATAAAGGGGGTCCTAGACAGGATGGGGGAAGGGGGTAGGAGGGGAGAAGAAAAAGGAGGATCAAGGGAACAAGGAGGAGGCTGATGGTATGGAACAGGGGAGCACGACAGGCAGGAAGGCACAGGACATAAATGGGATGATAGCGAGCAGAAAGCCAAGTAGGCAGATGGATAGGATGGATGGATTAGTAAGGAGTGGGAAAAGAAATACAGAGAAAGATACTCGGGTGGGGGGGATAAAGAACGCCAGAACACAGGTAGAGGAGGTGACCAGAGACAATAGTGAAGGGGCTACCTTCAACACCCAGATTGTGTGAGGTATGAGGAGCTGGTTGAGGGAAGAATCCAGAGGAAGGGATGGGGGGGAATGGAAGGAGGGGAACCCGAGGGTGAAGCAGGAAGGCAGGGAGGTTAGGTACTGCTATTGGGGACTCTATGATCAAAGGCATCCAGTGGGAGGGGCAGGACGAGGTAAAACCTGTCTGATCAGAACCAAATGCCACCCAGGCCTGACAGTGCACAAGGCCAAGCATGAGTTGTATTCACTGGCAAGGGAATGTGGAGGGACCCCAGACATTCTTGTGCACTTGGGGACAAACAACATAAATGGTAATAGTGAACTAGAAATTCAGGCAAGGTTCGGAGTTGGCCAGGTATACCTTTCCATAGGCTGTAAGATCTCTTTTCAGAAATCCTGCTAGTGCCAAGGGCTAGTGGGAAAACAAGATGAAAAGTGGGGAGATAAATCAGTGGCTATGGGAGTGGTGTGGGGTGGGGTATGGCCTGATGGGGACTGGGGAAACATGGAAGTATAAGGGGCTGTACGCTAGGGACAGGCTCCACCTAATTTGGAGGGGAAGGAAATCCTAAAGCTCAAACTAGCTGGGTTCATCAGCGAAAGGTGGGGTTTAAACTTGTGAAGGGGGCAGGGATCAAAAAAGGGGTAGTGCCAGCAGGTATGATAAATGAGGATCATTGTCTCCACTCCTCTAGGGGGCTAGGGAGATATGGAAATGGGTAACCAGGTAGGGTGCAGGAACTGAGAAATGGGAGCTTAAGGGGGAGAAAGGAGAGGAGGGAAAAGTGGTGGAGAGTTGTCCTGATAAATGCAAGGAACTTAGGAAATAAAATGCCTGAGCTCCAGGTGATGCTAGTTGAGGGGAGGTAGATGTGGCAGCAGTCACTGAGACCTGAGCCACTCAAGGGCATGAGTGGGACCTAAATCTGGAGGGCTACACTATGTTCAGAAAAGATGGAGGGGAGGGAAGGGGTGCTGGTGTAGCACTGTTAGTCAGAAATGTCATGGGTATTGGAGGGGTAGAGGAGGTAGAGGGGAACATGGAGGCTATTTGGGTCACCTTGCTGATGAAGGGGGGTAAGAGAGTAAAGGTCAGAGTGGTATACAGACCATGAGCACTGGCGGAGGTCCTGGAAGAAAGTTTGGTGGCAAATATCGGGGACACTGTAGACTGGGAAAGGAAGGGCAGTGGTAATGGGGACCTCAACATGCCAGGAACAGACTGGGAGACTATGACATCACCAGTGACCAGAGAGCAGAGGCTGCTGGATGTCTTCCAGGATCGTTTCTGACACAATAGGTGGGTGAGCCAACTAGGAAGGCCGGACACTGGATGTGGTGGCAGACAGTGATCAGATTAGGGGCCTAGAGGTGAGGGACCCATTGGCTGGGAGTGATCAGTCCACAGTCTGGTTCTTCCTGAACCTGGGGGAGCCGAACAAGGACGGTAGTAACTGACTTTAGGGGGCCAGACTTCAAGGAGATGGGAAGGATCCTTAAAGATCATCTGGACAGGATAAGGCTGGATATGGATGCTGACAGCAGGTGGGGGATCATTAGGAGGGGAATACAGGAGGTTACCAGATCCTGCTCAAGGGAAAGGCATAAGTTCAGTAAGGCCAGAAAACCCTGCTGGTGGACCCGGGAGGTACAGGAGGTGGTGAGGGAAAAGAAGGTGGCCTATAGGCGCTTCAAGTGCTCAAGGAGTGAAAGGGATCAGGAGAAATATGATCTGACAGCCAAGTGAGTCACCAGGATGGTGAGAGCTGCTAAGGCAAAAAAAGAGCAGTCCTTGACCAGTGGGATCTGGATGGGGGACAAGGGATTCTTTAGATACATAGGGGAAAAAGGAAAGTAAGGGGGCAGATCAGCAAGATAAGGATACGGGATGGTTGGGCACAGGAAGCGGGGGAACAGACAGAAGTCCTCAATGAGTACTTTGCCTCAGTTTTTACTGGAGGGGGTGGAGGGGCTATGTCTTGCAAGGGGAGTGGGAGCAAACTGGAGCAAAGTGGGACCAGTTGAGACCAGGGCCCTGATGAGTATAGGGGAAAGGGAGTGGCCACCACAGACAGGTGGGGCTCCAGCAGTGCAGGGTGAAAAGGGGAACATGGACATGGAGGCTGAAATCCCAGTACAGAGGGTAAGGGAAGCCCTCAGGTCCCTTCGGATGGAGAAAGCACCTGGGCCAGATGAGATACATCCCAGGGTGCTGAGGGAACTGGGGGATGTCCTGGCAGTCCCTATAGCGGAGCTTTTTAACATTTCTCTGAGGACTGGGTGGGTGCCCCAGGACTGTAGGGTGGCCCATGTCATGCCGATCTACAAGGGTACAAGAGGGCATCAAAAGAGTAGTTGGGAAATTACAGGCCCGTTAGTCTGACATCCGGTAGTTGGCAAGGTGATGGAGGGTGTTGTCAAGGAAAGGCTAGGGGTTACTGGAGCAAACTGGGTACTTGGATGATAGGCAGCATAGCTTTGTCATGAGAAGATCATGCCAAACAAATCTTGTTGAGTTCTATGACTGGGAGATGAGGACCCTGGACTAGGGTAGGCCAGTGGACGTCCTCTTTCTGGACTTTAGCAAGGCATTTGATTCAGTACCCCACAGTGGCTTGCTGGCTAAGGTGAAGGAAATGGGGGTAGGGAGACAGTTGTTAAGATGGATAGGAAATTGACTCTCTGAGCGTACTCAGAAGGTGCTGGTTGGAGGATTAGCCTCATCCCCATGGTGGGTTACTAGTGGGGTTCCCAAGTGGTTGGTGCTGGGGCCACTCCTGTTCGATGCCTATATCTCAGACATCAGGAAGGGGATCAGGAGTGAGATGAGTCTCTTTGCAGATGAATCAAAGCTGGGTGCAGTGGTGGATGGGGAGGAGGGGAGGGTGGCCTTGTAGGAACACCTGGAGGCTCTGGAAAGGTGGTTGGGAAAATGAAACTAAAATTCAATGCAGGGAAGTGCAAGGTTCTGCACCTGGGAGTCAGAAATCCAGGCCAGGGTATACCCTGGGAGGACACATGATTCAAGTCATGGAGGGTGAGAGGGACCTGGGGTAGTGGTAGATGTCAAAATGAACAATCCAAAGACCTGTGGGAGGGCAGCAGCAAGGGCAATAGGATGCATCGCCAGAGGGATTACCTCCAGAAGGTGGAAGTGATCCTTCCACTGTACAACTGCTTGGTTAGGCCACACCTCAAGTATTGTGTACAGTTTTAGAGACCACATTTAAAGAGGACATTGCACTCCTAGAGAGGTCCAAAGGAGGGCAACCAAAATGATCTGGGGCCTGGGGAGAGGACCTATGAGGAGAGGCTCAAAGAGCTCGACATGTACACCCTAGAGGAGAGGAGAGGAGGGACAGTGGAGACATGATAGAGGTCTTTAAGTACATGAAAGGGATCAATAAAGGAGGCCCAGTCAGGGTGCTCCAAAGGAAGGAGGGTGGGGCAACAAGAAGTCACGGGTGTAAGCTGGAAGGGAGCAGGCTCAGAGGGGAGAGAATGAGATGTTATTTAACTGAAAGGGTGGTAGAGCCATGGAATGCACTGCCCAGGAGCTGGTAGAGCTGGAGACTGTGGACGGGTTTAAGAAGGGATGGGACAGGTACAGGGGAAGGGTAAATCTGACCAGGCCCAGTACAGGTGGATCATCTGGGACTGGGGACAGTATAACCCAAGGGAGAGGGGAGGACATCAAAATCGGCCCTCAGTGCGGGTGCTGAAAATCAAGCAGACTCAAGAGACCATTAGGTCTATTCTGCTGGCATTTTAGTATGTTAGTATGTTAGTATTTTAAATGGAAATTGGACCATGAGAGACCAAATTTTATTATATTTTTGTTCATAACTGTTTTATTAAGGGGTAAAACTGAAGTCTTGGCTAAGTTGATTTTATAGTTAGAAACCTTGCTAAACAGGTTTATAGTATGTAGAATAGCAGGTATTGACTGTTTGGGGTGGTTCACATGGAGCAAGTTGTCATTGGCAAAAGCTGATAAAGTCAATGTATGTGAATTAACCATGATACCTTTTATTTGCAGATTGTTTTAAGAAAGAAAAGAAGTGGTTCTAGATAAAAATTAAAAAGTACTGGAGAAAGAGGGCATCCCTGTCTTGTTCCAAAGCATAGCTGAATAGGAGGGGATAAAATGCCATTAATAAATAACCTCACAGTAGGATAAGAGTACAAAATTCTTAACCAGTCAATAAATTTAGCAGGAAAGCTGAATTTAGATAGAGTTTCAAATAAAAAGGGGATATTAACCCGATCAAAAGCTTTCTCTGTATCTAGGGAGACCAGGACCACAGAAGTCTGGGCATCCCCAGACACAGAGAAAATATGAGACAATTTTCTAAAGTGATCTAATGCAGATCTCCATGCATAAATCCTACCTGCTCAGGAAATTAATATATCCCAAACTGATTTAATTCTATCAGCTAATATTTTTGCTAATAGTTTCATGTCACCGTTAATTAGAGATGGGTCTATAATTTGTTACCCTATTTTTAGATTTTCCTGGTTTGGGGATCAAAATAATAACTGATTGTAACGGAGAGTGATTGGCTATCTCTTTATTTTAGATATAATTATAACATTCTGAGAGTAATGGGATCAGGTTGTCCTTGAAAACCTTATAACAGTTATGAGAGTGGCCATCAGGCCCAGATGATTATTTAATTTCAGAGACTCAATAGCTGCTTGAATTTCTTTGTTGGAGATAGGAGAAGCTAAGTTATCTGCAGCTTGGCTTGTTAATTTAATTTTTGAACTTGCTTAAGTAACTGTTAAAATCACTTAACAGGCAAAGTTTAGACTTAGGATTATAAACATTATTGAAAAAGGATTCAAATTCAGCCATACAGTAATATATGTGGAGTTAGTTTTAACTTGACCACCATTTTCTGACACAATAGATGTAATGAATCTATTGGATTCTAAATTGTTGAGTCTATTTGCTAGCAGCTTAGATGGTTTATCACTTTGATCCAGATATGATGCTTTAGTTTTCAGGAGTAGATATTCAACCTTCTCTCTTGATAAATTAGCATATTTATCTCTCAGGTTCTGTAAGGTTATTAGTTCGTGTTCATTCAGGTTAGACACACCTTTAGTTTCCCACTGTTATATCACCTGTAAAATCACTTTAAGTTTAGCTTCAGATTGTTTCTTATGTTTGGAAGCCAATCTAATAAAGTGGCCCCTGATAAAGCATTTAATGGAGGCCCAAATGTAGTCTAACTTATCAATAGACCCAGAATTATACATCCAGAAGAGGGTAATTTCCTTTTTAATATAGTCAACTATAAAACAATCTTTTAGCAGTAAATTGTTTATTTTCCATAGACCTATTTCGGGATAGATAGATGTGTCTAGATTTAAAATAAGTTGTATGGGGGAATGATCTGAGACCACCCTTTGAGCAATTGAAGAGGCTAGTACACTAGACATTAATGTGTTACTGATCAAAAAATAATCTAATCTAGAGAAGACCTTATGTGAGGGAATACTCCAGTTTATTGCAGGCAATTATAAAAGATGTAGAGTGAGCAATTGCCACACTAAAACCCCTGCACATTGACCGTAGTCTTCCTTACAGGATCTATTTTACTGTGACACTATCACCCTTTCATATCAGTTTATATGGTTCCCTACTGCCACCTTAAGTTCCTTTATTTTTATTACCGTTATCTCTTAATGCAGAAAACAGTGGCTCTGGTGGGATTTGAACAATAATGACAAAAAAAATCAAGAAAATGTATTTTAAAACAATATATACATTCCTATACAAAAAAAATAAAAAAAACCTCTAAATGAAATGTAAAAACTGTGAATTCAAATTTATCCCACAATGGGGAGGACAGACAGCACTGAGCATTGTATACACATAGCAGAGCACAGAACACAGGTACAGTTTGTGAGTGCTCCAAGGCCTGCTGGTACTACTCTGACTCTTGTGAGAACTTACAGCCTCCTTCACCTACCATGGTTTTTAATAACCCCATAACCAATTCAGTATATATATACAGTACACTCCTCTGTGTGACATGAATACTCATAAGTAAAGTGATTTAATTAATTGTATTTACGTATGTATGTATGTATGTAGTTATTTCTAATGTTTTACTAAGAAAGACATACTGACCTGATAACAGCTCATTTCAGATGCATCCTGGAAGTTAGACCAGATAAACTTAGAAAGAAAAGTCTATTTTGCTGTTTAAAGAAAATTGAATTCAGAAGTCCATGTAGAGCATGACCTGCCTGAGAAAGGACTCTCTAAGTTGAGTTTTAAGGTTAGCTCAGGCTGGCTTAAGTTTATTGTTTTGAAGTTCAGAAACTTTCCACTCAGGCAGACTGAAGTTTATTTCTATCCCTTTTTTTCAAAACCAGAAACCTTTTCTCATGTAGGTCAAGGTTTCTTTTGCAAGGATTAGGAACCACATTGTGTTCACTCTGGCAGGTGGAATTCACTCTTGTTTGACTTGCAAGATACTATGCCTCAAGTACTGTTTTCTTTACATGTGTTCTGTTCCACAGGATGGCAGTGCTATCATGCTGCAGCATGTCTTCTCACCTTGCTGCCATGCTTGGATATGTCACACTTACCTCTTTCCCATGAGAGACTTGGCTACTGTGGTGCCCGTTATCAGGTTATTAAATGTTACGAGACCTTGTGACACTACTATCACAATCTCCTCCGTGATGACTAGTTATAATGCTTGGAAACACTAGACAATAAAGCAATAGGCATGTGATAGCTCTGTCTACTCTTGTCAGTACTTCACTAATGATTCTGACTGACATGACTAGACAAGAAGGTACCTTTCACTGGGCACTACTATGCGGTGAGGACTGGACTAATGCACCATGTTTTAATATCTTCAGTTGCAGCCTCTGACATGTCTAGACAACTTGATGACTACAATTTTACTCATTTGCAGTGCCCAGTACTGGGATAAGAAATGTCTGTCCTAGACTATTCTGCCTAATCAGGAGGTAAGCTTCATGTAAATTTCTTACTGTGTATCCTTGTCTGTGTGTGTGGACCATGACTACAACACAATGTAAGAGTTATTGTACCTAATCATGGCAAATACATTGTGTACTCTTTTTGGGCTCCATGCACTGATGTGTACCAGGTATGTGCAAGAGGCATGTACCTGACATGTGCAACTCGCACCAACTGATAGGGTTACACTGGCTGACATTCACTATGGCCATCCACCTGTCTGCAGGCCCACCCCCAGCACACAGCTGAGTGGGGCAGATTGTGGGACACAGGCAGACATCCAGTTGGATGCCCATCCTGGGTCCCAAAGTGGAACCCCTGCTACGTATAAGCAGGGGATCCTGGGAAGTCACAGGACCTTTTTTGTAAAATACAAGTGAGTGCTTGATTCACTGCCCCCAGTCCTCCCTATCAACCTGGTGGGCTGGGGCAGCAGGATGGAGTGTGTATCCATTCTGTTGCAGCTCTTGGCTGCCTATTTCAGAGGGGCATGTAGCCTTTACACCAGGATCATCTCTGCCATATCTTGTGTGCCCCATTCCCATCAATCTGTGCCTTAGTGAATGGCACAGAGTGCAGGCATTTCCGTGATACTTCCCCTGGACCAGACCATGGTGTGTGGCTGCATGGGCAACTGGGAGAATGAGTACGCAAGGGACTTGTGCACCTGTCATGAATGCTGTCAGAGGTCTACCAGACCCCTGCTGTGTGGGATTCAACACATTTGCCTACGTGCCTGCACAGGCTACCCACACTTCCATGCATAGGACCCATTAATTGCAACAAATTGTCTTTTCTCTATGATGGGATGGAAGCATCATTACTTTGCTTATCAAAGTTCCTCATTTTTATTCTATGCTGTACTACAGAAACTGTCAAAAATGCAGTCAGCCAATCTGAGCCTATTAGTTGCCAAACATGGAAAGGATTACTTGCCAGCTAGTTACTGACATGGCAACACTCAGGTGCCATGAGTGGTTCTAGTAGTAACTGTGGCTATGAGCCATTCAGAAGTACAGGCTGTAATACACATTTAGCTGTTAAACAGGCAAACTTCTAAGACAAATGTAATACTAGAGTTATTTATTTAATTAACGATCCTAGCTCTGGAATGTGCTACAGAAATCACTGAAACTGAGGACTCTTGTTAATCTCACTGAGTTTAAGACCTTATACTCAAAATACACTACAGAAGCCTGCAACTGCTTCAATGATCCTAACTTACTTACACCCCCTTCCACATCCTCCCTGCTTTTCCCATCCTCCTTCCTTCTTGTATCGATGCATGACTTATCCTGAGCCACCTACTATCTACCACCTAAATCTCACCCTCCCTCACCCACCTATTCCTTGTATACCCACAGCATCTCATTCTTTCCTCTCAGTATTATCCCAGTTCCAGACCCCCACTGGCTGCCCACTTCTCCTGACACATGTCTCCCCCTTAATACGCCTGGGTCTTTTTAAACTGACTATGTATGTCTCTTCACTTGTAGCATCCACTTCAACTAATATCTTCACTGGACTATAATGCCTTTACCTTACAGGAATACTTAACCATGTATGTTGTTGTAGCTGGTATACATTTTACTGACTTGCTACCCTATTGTTATGTATACCCTTACTGACTGTCTTTTACCTGAACCCAAATGTATTTTACTTCTCCTGTCTATTGCAGGCCTACCTGTACTATTGTACTCTTGCATCTACTGTCTATTTGTATATAAATGTAACCTCCTGTTACCAGGGTTACTAGAATCCCAGAAAGACCTAGTGGTAGGCAGGAAGGCAGCTTGTGAAACTCCAGTTAAATGGATTTCACACTGTCTCCTCTGTTCTCAGTCTCAGCTGAGACTGAGGGATGACATAATTTTAGAACTGTTGCAGCTGCATAAGCACACTGGAATGTTGCAGTTGGAGGTTAGAGTAGAATGTTGGGGAATTTAAGTAGAGTCTGTAGAGTTCAGTAGAGTGTGGCAATCTGAAAAGAGGTGCTCTGCTGTAAACAGATCCTCAAACTCAAAGCTCTCTCAAAAGAGCTACTTTGTTGTATAGGTATGTGTGTTCTCACCTGAAGAGGAACACAAGAAGAGCATATTGAAGTGGTGGATACCACTTTCAATGAGTTCAGGGCCCCATCCCTGCGGGATGGGGAAGGTATCAGCCTATTTCCAGGGCAACCCCTTGGTCCGGCTAGGAAATGAAGCTGCCTAGTTTAAGTTCATGCTGAGGCACCAGAAGTTCTGGACGAGATTCCTTGAGGAGAAAATGCCTGTGGGGCACCTAAAACCGAAGGGTGAGTTAGCTCTGCTAAGAAGCAATGTGTTTTCACCGCATCAAGATGAAACTAAATGGACTGCTATTGTGGGGTCAGGAAAAAGACAGCCAAGTACAGTTTGGAAGATGTGGGGATTGGACTGCTTAACTCTGTGGGGGGTCTAGAGTAATGGACAAAGCCACTTATTAAGTATGTTCAAGTTCAGCACAAATGGGATGTAAAGACAGTAGATTGAATGTGAAATACATTTAAAAAGAATCTACACAGCAAAGTGTTTTAAAGGATGATGTGTTACAGTCCAGAGAAATGGCCGGGTATGAATTATGGGAGTGAGAGTTGGGAAACCCCCCATCAGTAGTAACCAAATTCACCTCTACGGATTTGCTCTGGGACACATGTTGCTTTCTCTCAGGTACTTGGCCAGTGCCTGAGAAAAGTACCCAGATGTGGGATTGATGAGGAAGATTCCCTTATGGAGCAGAAGTGATCATAGGTGGTTTAGGGAGCCACCAGTAAATGTTTCCATGCTATATGGAAAGTGTCCAAGTGGCTGGCAAGGGAGCTGAGCCAGGGAAAACCCAGAGCAGCGTACAAGTTCAGGCTGTGTGCCCAGTGTGTTTTAGAGCCTGAGGGCTAAAGTGATTGAGGATGTGTTCTGGTCTCCATAAATCTGCATTACCAGGAGTGTAGCCCCTTGGGGGTCCATCTATGCTTTGTTTATTCTGTTGGATGTGAATAAAAGCCACATTTTAGAATCCCACTTCTGGTATTGGACATTACAGTTATTGCTTCCTTTGTCGGGAGTTACTTGGGTGCCCCTGTGCAGAGTAGTCAAACCTAGCCAATGTGCCGAGTGACATATTCCTCCCTGAACCCAGCCCACCAGGTAGAGCTGTCAGATAGAAACGGCATACCTGGGTGGGGGTTACAAAAATGGAGGCACCGCTGAGGATTTGGGTTTGGAATTTAGGGAGGAATGTAAGAAAGGTCGCTCAGACAATGGTTAGCGTTTTGGTTATCTGGCAGTGGGTAGCCCAAAAAGCTGAAGCGTTTAACTAATGTGCCGCTGTGTGCTGTTATCCATGTGCTGCTATTAAAATGCCAACGTTTACCAAGCAGAAGTAAAGCCTAAGAGTGTATGCCCTTGTTCTGCATCAAATTACAGTGTTTGCCAGCTTTTAAAAGTGTTTGTGACAAAGAAAAGTGTGGAAAACTGTGGGTAGCAAAAGGAAATTGTGCCCTAGATGTTGGAAACGCTTTCTGTGTGAACTGAGAGACTTGTTGTGCTTAATGGCCATGAAAAATGGTTGAAATGGGCTCCCGCCAAGGAGTTTCAGTTGAAAAAAAAAAGTGTGGTTTTGCAGTTTAAATTTGCCTGCTCGACGATCACCTTGAGGAGAAGAGCACGAGAGGAAAAGAGGCTCATTTGCATGGCGTCGAGTGATTGGTGAGACTGCAATCTGTCCCGCCCCCAAGCCAGCTCTAGAGCAACTGCACAGCATTCAAGAGGGAGAGTGAGTGAAGTGTGCAAACTGGCTTACCAGGAGGAGTGTCACGGTGACTGAAAGCACTGTAAAAAGTTTAAAAACTGACTTTTCTGTTTGAATTCGGGCTCAACCCACATCTCGATTGACCTGACTGTGATTGTGGTGTTCAGATGGACAATCGGCATTACTGCCAACCCGTTTCCTTCCAGAGGCCTCCAAGACTGACTGCAGGACGTTTTTCCATTGCAGCAAACAACTACTGATAACAGTGAATACCAACAGAAATAATTGCTCAAACTAAGTGATTTTGCCAAAAGCCAGCTGAATCTGTGTGAAGCAGTGTAATCGCTTGCAAAGAAGGACTGTGTTTTTTACCAGCAAAACAAGAATTCTAAGCAATCGACTGTAAGCATAATTATATGTTCAGCGTCAGTATAATTTTCAAAAGCCATGTGAGAGACTGTGAGTTGTATCAAATATGCAGCAAGAAATACAGGCAATCCTGTGCTATGAAATACTGAGGCTTTAAACTGCTAAGCTAGAGCAATGTCTTCAGTGAGTAAAAAGTCAGTGGTAAATCATATAAATGTGCTAGGAAAAAGAACAGTGCAAGTTTGTGCAGTTTGAGCAAAGTTATCAGTAGAGTGTGTAAATCGGGTGTGCAGTGGCTTGACCCAATTACAGAATATTGATGCGTATGAGTGCTGCCGCCGCCATTACAGGGTGGGGTAGTAATATAAACACAGCAGCAGAGGAGTCATTTTGAAAGAGAAAGAACGTTTTCAGTGATGTGGGACTTGAAATAACAGTGAGCGTTTGTTTGTTTTTCTCTGCAGTCATGGCTTCAGGACCAGACCGCTACCTGGATCATGCCTGGGCTGTGATAGCAGTAGAAGTTAACAAGTTAAGGGACGTTGAGAGATGTTACTACAGGGGATGACTGCCTCCTCATGTGGTGATTCCTGGATATCCAGTGCAAGTATGTTTGATGTGCTTAAATGCTGGAAGGGACGTCTTCATGGTACCTCATTGTTCTGGGTGCCTAGAGAAATATGGTTTGTTTAAAGTGCCCAAGATTCATTTGGCTCCCACATGGACAAAAGTTCAAGAATCTGCAGTTGGCAGCACACAGCACCAGACGGAGCCTGTTGGAGAAAGCCCCTCAGAGTGTGGCACAAAGCAAGAGGGTCCAGATTTACAGACAGAACAATGTGCTGATGTTTCAGAGTCTGAGTCGCAGAGAGACATTTCAAGAAGAGCATCAGTAGACCCTTGGAGAGAGGGGCCTAGCCCAAGTCTCATAGGTGAAGACAAGATGAGGGAGGCCTTTGAATGGGAGGTTTCGACCTCCATGCCCAGCGAAGAGTGGACAGTCTCAGGAGTGAGGACGACTGCTCACTCCTGGGCACAGATTCTCAGTGAGGAAGAAGAAGAGGGGGAACCTATGTGGCCTTCTGAAAAAGGAACTGGTACACAGCCTCAAGCTCTTGCCTCAGAGGAATGCATGGAAGAGAATGGTGATGCCACTGCCCTGGCTGTGCAAGAAGAAGCCAGGGATCCATTTTTTGTGTCATTAAGAATGTGTAGCTAGCAGAACCAGGACTGGCCACCCCAAGCCAGGTCAGAGGTCTCAGGTTGACCAAAACTAGTAAAGAGGAAAGACTGGTTCGTAGGACAGTGAATGAAATCTATGAGATGTCCTTTCCTACTTTTCCTCAGAGAGTCTGGGAGGAGATTGAAAAAAGCAGGAAATCCTGGATTTGGGAAGAAGCAATGAAATATGTGCATCCTGGTGCAAACAAGCATGTCAAGAACAGTATGTTTCAAGAAAAATACAGCCAGTGGAAAAGAGGCAGGACACTGTTTATGGACACTGTTCAAATTGTGGATGGAGAGGGACATGAAACCTTTCACAGCATGAATTATGAGTGCCCAGATGGGGTGATAATTCAGGCGCCTGACCCATTGTGCTATTGGCTACAATGCAAAGACCTTCCTGCGAATGTGCCCATGTCTACCAAATGGAAAGCAGAGCAGTGGTAACCAGTGCTGCCACTCCAGCCGTTGCCGTACCTATGTTGTTCCGCCAGTCTGGACATCCAGGACCCAGGTGCCCCACATTCATCAGTTCTACAGTTTACTGGCTTTCCAGAATCCATCGACTGGCCACCAGATGACTTCAGATCCAAAGAGGACACCAGCTCAGCTGTATCCTGATTCATCACCTGGGTATCGGATGACTTCAGACCAGCTGTTTTCCTTTTTGTTCCTGTTCCAAGGTTCTATCTCCAGAGATGACATAATCCCAGCAGTTTCCAGATGTGCCCTCCTGTCGTTTCCAGGAAGATGTCTGCCCAGCTGTATTGGAAGAATGCTGCCAGGGAGAGTTTTCAGCTGAGGACCAGGTGTGGTACCATTTTCATTCTACAAGGGACTGGTAAGTCCAGACTTTTCTATTTTTATGACATCGCAGTACACACCCTACGCTAGCAGACTCCAGATGTTTGAACTGTCCTCAAAGACTCTCCCCTTTGGGACTTTGGCCTGCTAGAACTGTGCTTCACTGGGCTCTGGCCCAGGAGAGACTATTTAATGGACTAGCCTTCGGGCACTGTGGTCACTAGATGGGACTTTTAGGGCACTCCATCCCCCAATTATTGTGTATTGCAAATAATGTCATTGTTTTCTACTGTTTTCTAATGTTTATACTGTTTTTTCTACTTTTCTAAAAAAATATTTTTTGGGACTCTCCAGTGTTCAGATGGTAGGGGTTTAGATAGATTGTGTATGCAGATTAGGAGTGTGTGTTGTATTTCTTTTTCTTGCAGGTGTTCCTGAAGAAGACAGAAGAGAAGACAAGAAGAGGAGGAGGGACTCAGCGGAGTTCCTCAGTAGTACTTTAGAGTGTAGTGTTTGAAGTACTGTTTTTGTTGTTGTTATTGTGTGTAACTTTTTTCTTCCACAGGTATGGTTGTGGGGGAGTGTGGGAGTAATGCATAGTGATGGTATTAGCTCCTAGTGTGTGGTTGCATGGTGTCCAGGGTCGGGGAGGTCCACTTTTTGTTTTGTTTTGGGAAGTTTTAAGTTAGAGGCAGACAGGTTTTCCCTAGAGGGCTAGGGGGATAGACAGGCTGTGGTCATGAATGGCCATAGGGGCCACAGTACTGATCTAATAGGGCTATGCTCTGGACAGTTCTTCCAGAGCCACTGGGTACCCATAGTCAGTGGGTAGAGTAGAGTAGAGGCTGATGCGTCAGCCAATGGCCTCTGGGCCCATAGTGTTGCCTGCCTGTGCCTAGCACATGGTAGGAGGGGGCCTGATCACCCCTCTCCATAGGTAGCACATAGGGTAGGATGGCATAGGTCGGGTAACTAATGACTGCGGACAGTCATTTTCCTGGCCCAGGGTGAGTGTAACCCCCCTGTTACCTGGGGTTACTAGAATCTCAGTAAGACCTAGTGGTAGGCAGGGAAGGCAGCTTGTGAAACTCCAGTTAAATGGATTTCACACTGTCTCACTCTGTTCTCAGTCTCAGCTGAGACTGAGGGATGACATCATTTTAGAACTGTCGCAGCTGCATAAGCTACACTGGAATGTTGCAGTTGGAGGTTAGAGTAGAACACTGGGGAATTTGAAGTAGAGTCTGTAGAGTTCAGTAGAGTGTGGCAGTCTGAAAAGAGGTGCTCTGCTGTAAGCAGGCCCTCAGAGCTCTAAGCTCTCTCAAAGAGCTACTTTTGTTGTATAGGTTTGTGTGTTCTCACCTGAAGAGGAACACAAGAAGAGCATATTGAAGTGGTGGATACCACTTTCAATGGTTCAGGGCCCCATCCCTGCGGGGATGGGGGGAAGGTATCAGCCTGTTTCCAGGGGCAACCCCCTTGGTCCGGCTAAGGAAAAGAAGCTGCCTAGTTTAAGTTTGTGCTGAGACACCAGAAGTTCTGGACGAGATTCCTTGAGGAGGAAATGCCTGTGGGGCACCTGCAACTGAAGGGTGAGTTCACTTTGCTAAAGGGCAATGTGTTTTCACCTGCATCAAGATGAAACTAAAGGGACTGTTACTGTGGGGTCAGGAAAAGACAGCCAAGTACAGTTTGGAAGATGTGGGGATTGGACTGCTTAACTCTGTGGAGGGTCTAGAGTAATGGACAAAGCCACTTATTAAGTATGTTCAAGTTCAGCACAAATGGGATGTAAAGACAGTAGATTGAATGTGGAATACATTTAAAAAGAATCTACACAACAAAGTGTTTCAAAGGATGAGATGTTACAGTCCAGAGAAATGGCTGGATATGAATTATGGGAGCGAGAGTTGGGAGACCCCCATCAGTAGTAACCAAATTCACTTCTACGGATTTGCCCTGGGACACCTGTTGCCTTCTCTCAGGTACTTGGCCAGTGCCTGAGGAAAGTACCCAGACATGGGATTGATGTGGAAGATTCCCTTATGGAGCATAAGTGCTAATAGGTGGTTTAGGGAGCCACCA
Organism: Neoceratodus forsteri; assembly: GCA_016271365.2. Taxonomy (NCBI): domain Eukaryota; kingdom Metazoa; phylum Chordata; order Ceratodontiformes; family Ceratodontidae; genus Neoceratodus; species Neoceratodus forsteri. The sequence continues at coordinate 1,780,366,603 of CM057455.1, read as the reverse complement.
GTAAATGTTTCCATGCTATATGGAAAGTGTCCAAGTGGCTGGCAAGGGAGCTAAGCCAGGGAAAACCCAGAGCAGCGTACAAGTTCAGGCTGTGTGCCCAGTGTGTTTCAGAGCCTGACGGCTAAAGTGATTGAGGATGTGTTCTGGTCTTCTTAAATCTGCATTACCAGGAGTGTAGCCCCGTGGGGCTCCATCTATGCTTTGTTTATTCTGTTGGATGTGAATAAAAGCCACACTTTAGAAACCCACTTCTGGTATTGGACACTACAGTTATTGCTTCCTTTGTCCGGAGTTACTTGGTGCCCCTGTGCAGAGTAGCCAAACCTAGCCAATATGCCGAGTGACATATTCCTCCTGAACCCAGCCCACCAGGTAGAGTTGTCAGATAGAAACGGCATACCTGGGTGGGGGTTACAAATGCATTGTTACTTGACTTGTGTAATGCAGGTCCACCTTGTAAATGAGCTTGCTCAATGGTGTTCACCTGGATAAATAAAGAATTTGATTGATTGATTGATTTATAGAGGTAGGAAGAAGTAGGCTGCTGGTTAACTAGGATCTGCAGCTTATCCAGTAGGTAGGAAAATGGGCAGACTGGTGGGCCAAGCGGTCCTTATCTGCCATCAAATTCTATGTTTCTATGTTTCTACATAACATTTTTATTTATTTCCATTTGATGATGAAGGTGGACTGGATCAAAATGTTCCATTTTCAGAAATGCCTTGGGATAAGGGTTACAATACAAGGAAGGCAATACATGTTACAATACACAATACAATACTAAATATAAAAAAATTTAAAATAACATTAAAAAGCAAAAATAGACAATATTCTTATGTACATAATGTATTTACATCAACTTTGCCACCTTACTTCTGGTTGCAGTTGCAGAAAGTATTTGCCTGCATAATCCATAGCACTGTATCAACCTAAAGTTGAAATCCATTGTTTTCTACACTGGCTGGAAAAACAAACAGCACAGAGAAAGAACAACTATGTGGAGGAAGACAACAAGATAGGCACTTAATAACCCACACTGATGGCAATTTAAATCCTTACTGGGGCATTTAGAGTACAGTATTTTATTTAAGTGAACTAGTACTATATTTGTCCCTGTGAAATTAATATTTGGGAACCAACAGGAACTCACTTGTGAAAGTGATATTAGAAAATGTATTCCATTCTAGGAACAGGGGAACAATTGCATCTGTGTATAACATTCTCAAAAATGGATACAAATCTAACTTTTCTTGGGAAATCTAGCTCTCCAGACTACCCCAAAATTTGCTTTTCCTCCACCAAAAGTAATTGTTTCCCCAATAGTGGTGCTCAGTGACAAGTTCTGTCATGTTACAGCATGTCCATCAGTAAGCTCTGTAACTTCAGGTAATAATGATTAAGCCTATTAACCTAACACATTTTTAACACATAATGAGTCCTTGTCATAGAAATAGTTAAGGACACTGTGATAGTATTATCAGGATATAACAGTCATAATGGTACCCTATCAGGATACCGAAGTTGAGGGCCCGACATGTATGGGCCCGCTTCAGTATCCAGATGGGATGCCCAACATTTCAGCCTGACAGCAAAATGTCATTTTGCTGGTGAAATTGTATTTCACCTGGTGAAATGCTAGGTTACGCTAGGAACATGGTTCTGCCTGGCATAACCATATGAGGATGGTGGAGTGAGGTGCTGGCCGAGCTGCCCCATGGTGTGGAGCACTAATGCTCCTACAGCTTGGCCAGCAGGCTGTAAGGGATGTGGTTCTGTTCCCACCAAGGGGTACTTTAAAAAAAAAATGTTTTCACCCCCTCCCCAAGCCTAACAAACAACTCCAAGGTCTGCTCCTCCTCGGAGTTGGTTATTTCAGTTAGGGGGTGTGGGGGTGAAGCCCCCCTCGCATAACGCAAGTCCCCATTGGGATTTTGAAATTTGGTCTCCTGACCTCAGCATAGTGTAGGTCAGGAGACTGAATTTCGGGATTACATAGGTAATCTTTTATAATAGAACCTATCATTGAGCAGGACTGTAGTTCGATAAGAGATATGGAGGCAGTACCAACAATACTGCATCAAAGAGGTCAGCACTGAAAAAGTGTACAATATAAATAAGGGGTCATTTGAGACTTCTCTACAAGAAAAACAAACCTCCTTTATTGAGTACACTATGGGCTAGATATTCAGACTGCGCCACGCAATGACACAAGTGGAGGTGCAGCACAACTGAGGTGTGCCATAGCAAGACAGGGTGATATTCAAAGGAAATGTGCCATGACACATCACCTCTGAATATAGCACAGAATGCACAGGGTGCATCCCCCAGACAGGTAGGACTGGGAATGCTCCAGTGCAACTATAGCTGTGCTGGGTGCATTTCCCAGATATTCAGACCTGGACATGCAAATGGACTCCATAATGTATTCAAGCCACAAATGGGGCCATTTGCATATCATTATGGCCCCATTTGCATGAGCTGTACAGGGCAGCACAGCAAAATGCGCCTGGTGCCCTGCACAGCATATAGTGTGTAGGACAGAGGGGTCCTCGGCCACCCCCCCGGCTCCACAGCAGCAGTTGCAGTGTGTCAAAAATATAATCCCTGGTAGTCTAGTGGTGCCCCCTCCACCCCCCATAGTCATGATCGCCAGTAATAATAACTAAATAAATCCCTGGTAGTCTAGTGGCACCCCCCCACCTCACCCGTAACCCTGATCATGGGTAAACCCTTCAGAACGTGATCTCTGGTGGTCCAGTGGCACCCCCCCATCCACACACAGGACCCCCTGACCACCCAGCTCCCCCCATCATCGGCAGGCAGCTGCAATCCACCTGCATACTACCCGGCCACCCGCTGAATGACAGCTACAGTATGAGCTATAAGCCCATTGGTCCACATGGTGGGCTTACAGCTCATACTGTAAGCTGTCATTCAGCGGGTGGCTGGGCAGTATGTGGGCAGATTGCAGCTGCCCGCTGATGATGGGGGAGCTGGGTGGGCAGGGGGTCCTGTGTGGGTGGGTGGGTGGGGTGCCATTGGACCACCAGGGATTACATTCTGAAGAGTTTACCCATGATCGCAGCTACAGGGTGGGAGGGGGTGCCACTAGACTACCAGGGATTTTATTTATGTATTATTACTGGAGATCTCAGCTATGGGGAGGGGGAGTGCCACTAGACTACCAGGGATGTGATTTAAGTATTAAAACCGGTGATTGCAGCTACGGGGAGGGAGGGGGTATCACTAGACCATCAGGGATTATATGGGTGCTTGTGGACGGTGTTCTGGGTGAGCGGTGGCCACCCATGGCTGGTGATTGCTGTGTTTCACCCTGCAATACAGATGCCCACCTGTGGGTAGCCAGAATTGGAGCCTTTTTTTTCCGGCTCAACTATGTGCCCCAGTATGTGGCGCATCTAGGGGTTGAGCCAGCAGATGCGCCACACATACTGGACTGAATATCGGGATATGCCGCATTTGCATGGGCACACCCCCTTCAGTTGCACCACATACATTAACATTGTGTCCCAGTGCATCATGACCTGTGCTGCGCAAGTCCCCCTTTTGAATATTGCCCCGGGGGGCATTACCGGGGTTGTGCTGGCCAACTCAGTTGCCCCAGGTGCAGCCCATTTGAATATCTGGGCCTAAAAAGCTTGAACAAGCCAGTCTCATCCACACATGTAAAAAGTTCGACTAGAAGAGCAGTTTGTGAAAAAGGTTCACTCGATGCTAGTTATCCACAGGGTAATTCCAATGGTGTTACAACTTGTAGTTGTCTGCTCAGTCGAAACACTGAGTATGAAACACCATTAAAAAGCAAGAAAAGCACACACTATGGAAGATAAACCAACTTATGTCACATCAAAACAAATGGTCGACCCACTTCCTGCTAGCGCTTACGTATCAACCTCTCTCCTAGGTCATCATCAGACAATAGCGCCATTGGAATTACCCTGTTGATATCTAGCAGTGAGTGAACCTTTCGCACAAACGGCTCTTCTAGCTGACCTTTTCGCATGTGTGGGTGAGAATGACTTGTCCAGGTTTTTTTGTTGCTTTACTTTTTATGTTGTATTTATAGTGTACTCAATAAAGGAGTTTTGTTTTTCTGGTAGAGAAGTCTCAAATGACCCCTTATTTATATTGTACACTTTTTCAGTGCTGACCACTTTGATGCACTATTGTTGGTACTGCCTCCATATCTCTTATCGATATACAGCTCAGAGGTAACCGTGCACTCCCCTGTTTAGAAACTAAAGAGCCCCTTCCCTTCATGAGAAGGGAACATCTCTTTTTGCTCAGGACTGTAGTTCCTTGTAATGTTCACTGTGGCTCAGGCTATAGTTATACTGCAGAGTTGGCTATGATGCAACACAGTACCTTGTGACACTGCATGACAAAATGAATTAACTGTCATTGAAATTGCCTTGTTTATTCTTCTGCAGTATGATGTAGTATTGAGTTGCATCCTGGCTGGCTCCATTGTGCATTGATATTTACTTGTACAGTAAATGTTTGTTTATTTTATTTATTTATTTGTTAATTGGGTAAGAATACTGATCCCAGGAACCATTTTCAGGCATGGCCTGGGCTATGAAGATGGAACATACAGTACAATAACAGAAAAATACATGGGCAGTTGAAACACAGTGTAAGAGAGAAAACAGTACACAGAGTTCAGCAATACCATACTGCACAATTATACCATACACAGGCACAAATTACAGTTATGAAGCATTGTTCATTTCCCTGGCAGTGCACAGGCACTAGTAGACGGTGAGAGGAGGAGGAGGAGCAGAAAAATGTCCCTGAAACAATGGTGGTGACATGACATAAAAGAAGGGCACTTAGATAAATAGAAGCAATATACATTATCTGAGTGACCAGAGTAGCAGCTTCAGTGACCAATCTATCATGTAGGCAGGAATTTAGGTAGAGGAGCTACTTGACCAGTTTGTCATCAACCTTATGTAGCCCACCAAAAAATGTTACCTACCTTAATGGGCTCTGCTGGCCTGAGCAGATGCTTACAGACAGCCAGCAATGATCATTTTCTCTCTCAAGTATGTCACATGATAGGCCTAGATCCATTTCTGTGGGTTCATCTTGTATATGCTGTAATGTACTTTAGAATTAAGACACTGTCCCTTTAACAGGCAACTACAAAATAACTGTTATTTCTACAGTATAAAGGCTAGTGTTGACCTGTTATGTCTCAAGATAAGGGAGACAGGTATACAGCCCAGGAAGACATAAAATACCCCACTGTAGCTTTCCATGACAGAGAAAGGTAATGTAGTGACCTAGGGGTCAGAGGCCAAGCCAAATGTATGAACCAGATGTCACTGGGGTTGACATGAAACCTGACATGAAACCACAGTGACACCTGCAGGAAAAGGCAAACTGTTGCACCCTAATATCTGTATTGTCTTGGAACCATTAACCCCACTCCAGAGAAAAAAATAAGGTGGGTGTGTCCTAAAATGACCCTCAAGTGTATTTATCAGACACAGATTTGGAATTCAGAGCAGATGAATAGTGTTTGAGTTGGAAGGCAGAATAGCCTGTCCAGCTGGCATATACTTGAAGAACAGAAAGTATATGTGTAGGCCTGGAAAAATCTCTAAAACCAGACCTGAGTGTGTGGAAAATAGTCTTTTCACACACTGAACAGAAAATTCTGATTCATAAGTCTGAATTTTGAAAACCAAGACTTCATCAAGGACAGCACCTGAATTTTTTTTAAAAAAGGGCATTCAGAGGAATTGACTTGGAATACAACCTTGCTACAAGATTGCTGCTTAAGGTCTCATCTCTACAAGGACATTTACAATCTTATCTAAACTCTAACCTCAAAACAAGGTATAGTTTAGAATTTAGAAATTGGGCTTTTTATTTCCTGGTCTCTGATTAGCTGATACCCCTGTTAGGGGGTACATTAACTTTCCATAGACGACCAGGAAATAAAAAGTAACAGTCCCAAATGCCCCTCACCCATTCAAGAATCCTTGTGCCCACCCTGCTTGCTAATTGGACAAAACCACCTCAAACAATTTTAAATTGCCTCCATTTTTTTCTCTCACTTAATAAGAGATCCTGCCCCCTACCCTCCGTAATTCAGTGCCACCTGCCACATGAATCCACACAGCAACTTCTACGGGGCTCACTTCTGGCCACATTAAAGATTTACAACAAATAAAAGAAAATACATGTTTAAAAATGAAAGTCAAGCCGTCAGTCTGATCGGCTTTACATCACCGTGGTCACCAGTGAGTTATTTAAAACCTCAGTATGTGCCACTCCATAACAGTAAGGAAACAACTGCAAAAACAAATGAAAAATTACCAAAAAAAAGGCCTTCTCACTTACTGAACCTGTTTTACATCCTGAATACACCGAGGGCCCTGTGACTGCTTTGCTTTCAGTTTTGCCACCAGATGCCACTCCTACGCTTCCCTGGTCCACAAGTAAGCTGGCCATTCTGCACTGTACTGAATTTCCCAACAGCAAAATGCTTTGTATTGTAAAAGAAAAAAATCTAACAGTAAGGAAACAACTTGGTGTCATCACAATGCAGCCGCCTGCCCCACCCACCCTTCCCCTTGTCCTGTCACTGATCCTCTGCCTGCTCTTACGGACCTTCCATTCCTACTTGATTGCTGCACAATGTGGCAGGCAGCCAGCTGGCACACCGTCCACCATCACACTACTGGCTGATTCAGACTACCCCTACCCCATACACAGAATTACCTCTGTGCAGCAGTGTATTCTTTTCTTCCCCACCTCGTCCTCTTGCTAGCTTCCTCTTCATTCACCTCCACACCAGAAGGAAACTGTCTCCTCAATGCGATCTCACCAAACAGTCACACAGTATCCCGATCACATATTCAAACAGTTAAATAAAAAGTCACACAGCCACAACTCCTCTTTTCTTTTGCTGGCACCCTTCCAACATGCAAATGGGAGCTCAGCCGCACTCCTCACCCACTCCACCTCTCACAGCCTTAGACTGGCAGCTCCTGTCACAAACTGCATACCAGCAGGGCCCCCTGTCACAAACTGCACACCAGCAGCCCCTCTCCCCATGGAGTCTCCAATATGACAAAAATCCATACTGGTGGAGGAACTACTTTTTTTACAAAACTATTTCATAACTTATTTTAAACTAATTTTTAGCTTCTTTTTTTATTAAACTTTTTTTCTTTACAGTGCCCATTTTCTAAGTGCAATAATACCCTCAGGGTGGGTGGTATTGTACTATACCGACTGGACCTTCCAGGGCTCTAAGGACCTCCACCTGCAGTGTCAGGCTGCATTACGCCACTGGGCAGTCCGGTATAGCACAATACCGCCCACCATGTTGAGTACTGTTGCTTACACAGTATCTAATGTTTTCTGTAAACCATCCAGTTTTACTTTTGTTATTGTCTGCATTTCAAAGTTCTTCCAAACAGTAGAATTTTTGTATTGCTTTTATTTTAAGTAAACTTTATGATTTTCTTATCAACTCTACCTGGGGTCTAGTTGTGTGATTTAACATTTACACAGAAGGGTTTCAAAAGACTGTATGCCTAAAAGATAGAATTCACTTGGCTAGCGATGAAAACTACTTCAGAGCAGATGAATAGTGTTTAAGTTGGAAGGCAGAATAGCCTGTCCAGCTGGCATATACTTGAAGACCAGAAAGTATATGTGTAGGCCTGGAAAAATCTCTAAAACCAGACCTAAGTGTGTGAGAGTGTGTACTTGTCATTACCTAACACTTATTGAAACCCTTCTGTGTAAATGTTAAATCACACAACCACTTTTTTGAAAATATTTTAACAATGTAATTCATTAATGAAACTGTCCAATATTTCTCTGGAAGATTGCAAGACACAGCCAGTGGGCGTGGTGGGGTTCTAATACTGAAAGTGGTGCAGAGTCAAGGGAACTTGAAACTACAGAATCCACCCTCCCACTTAGAAAGGAAGGTTGGGAAATCTTCTTGAACCCTTATTCCTGCTCATGCGTTCTTAAAAGGGGATCCTCTCTGCAAACAGAAGGTCCTGCCTTGCTGCATGAGGTTTGGGGGCCAAGGGCTCATGACAGCTCGGGTACACTGAGACATGGAAAAGTGCAATGGGGACCAGTAGGGCACATCTGGAACATTTGTGCAGGAGTCTTTGCTGGCAATCAAGCTTGATACCTCCATCCTTATGGCCACCACATCACAGTTTAGACCTGCAGTCCCAGCTTAGGACTGGACTGTTGAAGCCAGGATTATATAAGAAGAATACCTTTGGGGCACAGCAGCTCCCAGACTCCATGGAAGGCAGCTGGGTCAGGGACAAAATCCTTGGTACTTAAGTGCCATTACTAGAGATCACAAATGCACTACAGTAGCAGTAGGAGTGGGGAGAGTGGCTCCACTCCAAACTCTGCTTTCTGGCTTCACAATTCTGCAACAGGCAGTATGCATGCAACACCAGATGTCATCCTGGCTCCAGGCAGAAAGCTGTGTCAGAAAATGTAAATGAAACCCCTTTGAGCACAGGAAACAGCAGAAGACTACAGATCAGTAGTCGGGCAAATGTAAATTAAATGCTGCTGCCATAACACATCAAAGCCCTTTGACCCCACAGGACCGCTGGGTTACAGGCTCATAGTGTTTTTTGCTGTCAGTTTGTACCAATCCTAAGTTCAGACCAAGTCTGAAAAACCTGGCCCAGAAACTCAATGCATGACTTTCCCTGGAATTTCTACCCAAATGGGGCTCAGCCCTGGAACTCATTGAAGGACTTGAAAGACAAACATCTGGGCTGGGGCAACTAAACCACAATCACCACTAGCTATTGAACTTAACTTATTGATATGCAATACAGTGATGTAAGCTGTCAACTGTTCTTTTTGGGCACATTAAAACCAGTTGAGGTTGTACTTGTCATCACCTAACATTTATAGTGTTATGTCTAAACATGATGCATGGTGAAGTTTTTGCCTCAGGGATGCCTGCATTTCAGCCCTGCCTCTGAGGCAACACTTTACCATTGCACTTAATTATGTCTCACAGTTAAGTCCCTTTTCCTATATCTTTATTATTCTTACTCCAAGCTGCCATGAATCTCCATTTTAGTGAAATTCTCCTAGTTGAAAATATAAAAAAAGGTGGTCTTGTCTGGATTCAAACCCATGGTCTCTTGTCTAGCAGGATAAAGACCTTTCCACTGCACCACCAATCTGATACAGCAGTAAAGAACATCTCTTTTAGTGTAGAGGTTAAAGCCCTGCCTAGGAGGCAAACAATATGGTCCTGCTGCTGAGATAGTCTTGCTCTGTGGTAACCTTGAGAGCAAAAAAACATTTATAAGCAAATGAGACTGTTGTTAAGTATGAAGTACTGCATCGATAAAGTTTGAGGAACACCTGTTTATTAATGAATGAAAAACATACATTAAAAATTAATTTAAAAACAATCCACACAATCACATAACAGCATGTAAAATACAAGAAGATGAAAACATGTCTGCCAGGCAATTAATTTCTAAAGGAGTCTAATACAATATACAGAAACTACAGTAATGTCTTTTTTGTTTTGTTTTAGCTAACCAGATATGATAGCAGCACTTAAGGAACATTATTACTTTTATTACAAAGACTTAACCAACTGTGCAAAGAAGTGTTATAATGAATTTATCTGATGATATACCAAGATACTTCTGAACATCAGAGAAAAAATTGATGTCTTGGTTTTCATACCATTTAGAAAAAAGGCATTATGTTTACTGTCCTATACTGAGACCACACTCACATAATAGAGCTCGATCCATGTTTATTTGACATCTTAATTCAGTTTATTTGGATGGAAGCAAGCCCAGTCTTTAAACAGTAAAAACATTACTACAGTGAGGGATCAGGGACGAAGCTTAAATATCATTCAAAATTATGAGCAGTTTTAATTATTGGATGCCATAACACAATTTTTGACACTTTAAACTTTTCCATGTTCAGCTGTCTGTCCATTTCCTGCAATTTTTTTGTAATAATTTCAAAAAATTGTATATCAATGACATCATCCTTTTAATAAAGTGAGCAAAGATAGTAAAAACCAGAATTCTTAAGAATCATTAGAACAGTGCTTAACCATTACGATTTAAAAACCTTATTGAAATATAAGCATTTTCTCTCTAGACACAGGAAAGAAAGCTTTGTGTTCTTCAGTAATGTGAGTTTGATCCAATAACCTTCAAGTTTGAGTAATATCAATGTTATTACCCTAGTCTGCCCTAGTTCTGCTCTTACATAGGATGACTAGGTTGAGAATCCATCTCTCGGTAATGATTTGCACAAAAAAGGGTCTCACAAAAGGAGTAACCCTATATTTCAACTCCACTTACTGAGAAACATTTTCTCTCACCGGCCTTTAAGGATGGCCTTACGGAGACTTTTTCATATTTATAATTTAACCTTAGCATTACCTGTTTAATATTTGTTGCTCGATTTACAGTCTTTTTCCTATCAGTATTCCACTTCATATTACAAGGCAAATTATGACCCAAATAAATATAACCACTTACTTGTTCTATTAAATTACTACCCATATGCCAGATATGATTTTTGTTTCTTGTTTGATTCAGTCATCAATTCCTTTGCCTTGTAACGCATCCAATTTTGGCGTTTTGTGATGAAACCCAATTGGGAAACAGGATAAAAGTATTAATTCATCAGCATAACCCAAGTAGAGCATAAAGTGTTAGAAATAAATGAAGAATGGAACTGGGGATCACCCATAGACTGTAAAATATTTTTAATAATGATATTACAAAGGGTTGGGGCCAGGGGTCAGCCCTGCTTCACCCCCTTATGAATCTGTAGTATATCAGTGTACTGTCTATCTAAAGTGTATCTAATTTGGTAAACTGTATTATGATGTAAAGCAATTATTGTATCAAAAAGCCATCCATCCAGAGATAGTTCTCTAAGATGATCCAATAAGACTTGCCTAGAGAGTGCATCAAAGGCTGCTTTTAAGGCAATGAAAGACATACAGTTTAATCCTTTTAAAAATTACTTTTCTGCCAAGTGACAGCATAAAACAGTGATTAGCGACAGAGGATCCATTTGTTTTAATTCAGCCTGGTATTCTGAAAACATATTTTTTGTTTCTATCCCTATTTTGAGTCTGCGCAACTCTTTTTTTGAAAATATTTTAACAATGTAATTCATTAATGAAACTGTCCAATGTTTCTCTGGAAGATTGCAACTTATCTGTTTATGTATAGGTTCAATCATGCTATGTCTTCAACTGAAAGGGATGCATTTATGCAACAAACAGATATTAGAAAAGGGAAATTAAATTAAACCAAAACTAGAGAATCACATTTAAACAGTTCTGTTGGTGCTTTGTATGTTTGGGGGGCTTTATTAAATTTGAATGAAACTATTGCCTGGTGCACTTCCTCTATTGTTAACAGTTCTGAAATATTTGGAGATTCTGAAGTTTGTTTCCAATCCAGCCTTGGGGACTGGTGCCACTTATGCATTAAAGTCATATAGAAGACTGTTTTTAATAATAACAATACAGAGTAATATTTGTAATTTTTATTCAAAACAAGGAAATGTGTCTTGCGTATTATTTTGTGCTTTACCATGATTAACGCCACCCAGTGACAGCTCTGCTTTACTGGATAGGACAAGATTAAATGAATCTAGTACCAAAGAAGGGGCAATGTGGCTGCATTCAAAGTGTAGTCAGTTTTTAGTTCTCATGTAATGCAAGCATTCTGCATTTTTTCTGATTCCTGCCTGCTTGTGTCTTCTTTTCTAAGGGAATTGCACTACATCACACTGCTGTAGAACACATGTGACTATTTTATATCTGTGTTTGAAGACAACCACTTTATTTTGAGCATTTTAAACTAACTTTTATATTTTTCTTACTTCACTTTACAAACAAAAACTAGTTGTTATACTTTGTCCTATTTCAGGAAACAACCCTCAGCTTTAGCAATCATAAGGTATAAAACACCAGTTTCCACATTTTCTTAACTTCCTTTTTTTCTGAAATGAGTATCGCTGTTCCATGCCTTGTTTGGACTGACTGGGTCAAAACATTGGTATTATGCTGCTCTGACACTCAGTGCATTGATACTAATTGTCTGCTACTTAGTGGACTACAGACTAAACACATAAATACACAAAAATGACACAAAGTGCACAGTAGTATTACCATTAGCCATCAGTGCTTTTATTAACATTATACCAAAGTATACAATATGTAAATCTTAGAGTGAATAAAAAAGAGCTTATTTTGGCTTGCCCATTACATAGAAACATAGCATTTACTGGCAGATAAGGACCACATGGCCCACCTAGTCTGCCCATATAGTATTAGTGCAGGTTCTACTTGCTCTCTAGCCCTTTCACCCCATTCTCTTTCCCTAAGATTCTGTTATGTCTATCCCCATGAATTCTTGAACCCCACCACTGTTTTCACCCCACCAACTCTGCTGAAAGACTGTTCCAGGAATCCACCACTCTTTCTGTGAAGAAGTACTTCCTTACATTTATCCTGAATCTGCCCCCCCAGCTTCTTATCATGTCTCCTTGTCTTTCAGCACCTTTTTTCTGAAAAATACTTCCCTCTTGTACCTTGTTAGTGCAGTGATAGCATTACCACTCATGGTGCTGGTGAGCCGGGTTAATAAATTGGCCCAGAGCATTGGACCAGCTGGAGAAGGAGAAGGATTGTGCACCCCAAAGAATGCCCTTCTCTTCTGGGGAGTTGCTAGGCGACCACATGTGATGGTGCAGCCAGGGGGACACAAGTTGATGGGGAGGATGCACACATCCACATGCATGCCATAGCCTCAAGTCAACTATATGCTTGAAGGGATGGGATAAACAAGAAAAATACAAGTCCCAATTGCAGCAGCCTGATTAGTGGAGGCCTATAAGTCTCATACCCACCAACTCAGGCTCCTGACTCCACTGGATAATAGCTCCAGAGGGAGCAAAAAAACACAAGGCCATGAAGGCCCCACAATGTGGGTGAGCAGAGTCATGGCCAAGTAGAATGGGGAAAGGACTTGTGCAAGGAAGTGACTTTCTGTTTATTCACTGATTCATTTCAATTCATGCTGGGTCAGGGGGAAATGTATTGCTTTGTTGACTGTGGGACTGGGAAGAGGCCAGATGCCTAAATAGGGAGACTGAGGGAGCAACCACGGTGAGCAGGACACTGGGGACACATGGCATCACATGCCAATAGGGTGGCTGTAGCCAGGAGTTTAAAAGATGTCATATTTTAGTCCTTTCCCAGAGCAGAGCGCCACAGAGTGGAACAGGAAGAGGACTTGTCCAGGGAAATGACTTTCCATTTTTTCACTTTTCATTTGGATTAGTGCTGAATGAGGGAAATGTATTGATTTTTTGGCTGTGGGACTGGGAAGAGGGAGGATTCTGAAAGAGGGAGGCTGTGGGAGTGATTGGAGTGAGCCGGGCACTGAGGACAAGTGGGACAGCACAGTCAATAAGGCAGCTGTAGCCAGGCGTTAAAAGGCACCATATTTGTAGTCTGTCCCCAGAGCAGAGCCACCACCAAGCAGAATGGGGAGAGGACTTGTGCAGGGAAGTGACTTTCCATTTTTTCACTGTTTCATTTGGATTAGTACTTGGTGAGGGGGAAATGTATTGATTCAATGGCTGTGGAACTGGCAGGAGGGAGGACGCCAAAAGTGGGAGGCTGAGGGAGGGACTGCAATGCACAGTATGCTGGGGACAAGTGGTGCAGCACAGCAAATAGGGAAGATGTAGCCAGGACCTTAAAAGGTGCCATATTTGTAGTCCATCCCTCAGAACAGAGCTGCCACCAAGCATAATGGGAGAGGACTTGGACAGGAAAGGGACTTTCCATTTCTTCACTGTTTCATTTGGATTAGCACTGGGTGAGTGAAAAATATATTGATTTGTTGGCCGTGGGACTGGGAGGAGGGAGGACACCAAAAGAGGGAGGCTGAGGGAGGGACTGCAGTGAGCAAGATGCTGGGGACACATGGTGCAGCACAGCCAATAGGGTGGCTGTATCCCAATATATTACCTAGGGGGCAAATTTGACACATCATCTGAGAGACCCTGAATATGAGAGCCATGAAGCAGGAGTGTGGTGTCTGTAACCAAGGACATCTGGGACATCCGCAGAGCATAGGGCAACTGAGGTAAATGTGCAACAGGGGATAGAAGCAGTGTGTGGGACACAATAACTGGGGCATACAAACATGTTATGTACTAACAAGGTAAGGGAATAATACAGCCTAATTGGGGAAAGCCCTGCTGAGTATGATCAGCACTGTAAGGATGTAGCAAGGAGACCCTCAGTAACCTATATCAGGGGAAAGCAACTATACCTTATCTAAGGTCACCTTAGTTTTGAAATACTAATTGATAAAAAAGGGACATACAGTTCAGCTGTAGTAGGCTACCTAGGGAGGATGTGTGTGGGCTGGAGTTGTTACAGGCAGCAGAACAGATGTGGGGGGAGGATGCAGGAAGTCAAATTAGTCAGGTCAGCAAGGGCAGGATGCAGTCTTCATGGGGATGGTGTGGAGAACAGGAGGCTGCCCAGTGTACAGGAGTCTAGAGAAGATAAGGAGAGAGATATGGTGGCTTAGATGGGAGCTGGAAAGAAGGGGGACAGAGATGCAGGTAGGAAAGACAGTGGCTGAAAGGGCAGGTATGGGCTACTTTGGGGTATATTGATAGCAGACATAGGACAGATGCTGACAGTATACCACAGAGTCCAGGGATATACCCTTACCAAGAACCTGGTGGAACCAAGGTGGAGGAATAGCAGGTGGTAAGGCACAGGGTCAGGAGAATAAGAAGATCTACACAAGGGAAGGGGTGGAGGGAGGAGGAAATGCAGGAAGTTTCTCAGGTTAAGATGCCCACATCAAACAGCTATGTGGCAATTGACTGGTGTAGGGGAATGGGAACACTATGGAGGAAGAATCAAAGCAGAAGGATGAAAGCTGGAGTCAAGGGGAGAGAGAGGGGAATAGCTTAGAGAGGCAAAATGGGAATGGAAACAATAGGAGAGTGGAGGAAGAAGGGGAACTTAGAGTTACAGGAGAAACTAGAATAGGTACACCAGTAGCAAACAAGGTTAACCAGGGAGGGAAGGAATCGAAGGGGAGTGGAGAAGCAGGAATATGGAGAAGTACTGGCACAGATAGCAGGGCTTCCAAAATAGACAGGGAGAGACTGAGGAGGGGGCAGGATAGCTCAATAGGAGACAACGGGGAGTCAGAAAACAGGCCTGTGGGGGACAGGTTGGTGGTTATTGTTGGGGATTCAATACTAAATGGTATACACCAGTGGAGAAAGGGAGACCCAAGGAATAGTAGGGTGGTAGCTTCTATGCCAGGAATGAAGGTGGTGAGAGCAGGACAACAAATCAAGGAAGTGGTAAGGGAGATGGGAGGAAAGCATAACTTGGTCATCCACCTGGAAACCAATGATCTGGCAGGGGAGGAGGTAGAGGTGGTGCAAAACAGATTCAGGGAGTCATTGAGATCATGCAAGGAATCTGTGAGCTCAACAGCCTTTTCAGAGATAATTCCAGTCCCTAGGACCAGCACAGCCAGAAAATGGAGAATATCAGAATTTAATTATTGGCTGGGGAATTGGTGTGAGGTGGAATGGTAAAGTCACATTGGGGTTTGGGGACACATGTGGTCAGACTAGGGGCTATATTGCCTAGATAGATTGCACCTTAATTGGGAGGGATCAAAAATAGTAAAGAGCAAGCAAGGGGAATATATGAGAAATGATGTAGGTTTAAACTGCTGAGGGGGAAGGGGGGACCAGAGAACCCAAACATTTCAAGAAGGGGAGGTCAGTGGACCCCCCCAAAGGCAGTGGCACTCACAGGTAGGAGGGGAAGGGGGGGCAACCGAGGAAAGGGAGTGAGGAGGAGAGTATGGGGGATGGTCTGGACAAAACTAATACACAAAAGAGATAAGGTGGTACAGAGTCAAGATGGAGGGTGGTGTTGCTTAACATCCACAGTCTCTGCAACAAAATGGCAGATTTGCAGGCCTTCTTAGTGTAGGGGAAGATAGATGTAGTGGCAGTTAGTGAGACCTGGGCTACAACACACCATGACTGGGATCACTCAATTCCTGGATACAAACTCTACAGAAGGGACAGAGAGATAGGCAAGGGGAAGGGGTGGCAGCATACATTGGGGAGGAAATAATATGCATGAGGGAAGAGAATGAACAGGGGACTATAGAAACACTATGTCTCCAACTACAGACTAATAGGGGGAGGAAGATCAGGATGGGAGTGGTCTACAGACCATCTTACCAGGATGAAAAACAGGACAGACAGATATGTGCAAAGATGCTGAAAGCAACAGGAAAAGGGGGGATGGTAGTGGTGGGGGACGGCTGGTAGGAGGTGCAGAAGTTTGCAAGCAGGAGTCTCACTCACGTGTTCTCTAAGTTGTGGGTAAAGTCCAGAGAAGCAGGGAGCCAACGCCTAAGGTTTTATTTGAAAAGGTATGCTGCTGTTGCCTTTTTGTTTTGATCATTTCCAGGCAAGCTTTTTATGTGCTCCTTGCTGGTGCCGTTTTTATCCCTGTGTTCTCTTTGTGTTCCCTTACAGTTGCTGGCCACTGACGGTAGATAGATCCAGTGGTTGAGAGGATCACCATCACCCCTGAGGCGGCAGCAACCGAGGTAAGGGAGAGAGAGAAAGATAGAATGAAAAGGTGAAAGAAGCCACACTAAGAAGCCGCTCGGGATGGCATGATACCTGAGAGAACCACAACAAAAAAGAACAAAATCTGGTCAGAGCCGATATGGCTGTGGAGAGCTTTTGGGATGCTTTTATCCATTATTTCTAATGAATTTGCACAATGCAGATCTGCTGAAAGACAGTTTCAGTGTGATCTTCCTTCTACACATTTTTACAATGTGTTTTCCTAGAATATGCCTGCTGATTGCTATATGTTTTGCCTGGACAGTTCACAGAAGACATGGCATCTTATTTTCAGTGGGGCTCTGCATCTACGCAATATTATGCTACATTGCATAAAATCATAACACACTGAAAACAATATTTTACATCTGGAATAGGCTACCCTGAATAAATACATTACAAAAATGGTAAAATCATGACCCCACTGAAAACAAGATATTGCATCAAATCTGGGACATCCTGAGAAAATACAGTGCAAAAATGTGTAAAATGAAGATCACAATGACAATGAGATAACATTTCCCCAATGCTATCCAGGATACAAAATATAGGATAAGAAATATTTAAAGAGCTAATGGAGCCAAAACAGGCAGACAGGAAAATAATACAAATTTTAAGTAGTAGTCGGTTGTAATTTTTTATTTCTGAAGTATTTTTCTTTTTCCTTTTGCTCATCAGAAAGTATTCTATGTAATAATAGTGTGCTGGATGTGTGGAACAGCTCTTAGCCTGGCAACTGACATAGCTTTTTCTACTGCCCCACACTACATCATCAGCATTGTGATCTCACTGACTGTGACATAACTGATGAATGACCTGGCAGTTATTCACATGCTGTTCCTAAATAGCAGTGATGTCACAGTCATTGAGGTAACAATGCTGATGATATAGTGTGAGGCAATAGAATAAGATATGTCTGCTGCCAGGCTAAGAGCTGTTCCACACATCATACCTACTAACATCAGGTAAACAATTCTCTAATTAAACAAAGGGAAAAGAAACGGTACCTCAGATATAACAGGTAATGGTTGGTTGCTTTTAAAATCTAATATTAGTTTTAGGCAGTACTGCAGCTCTTTAAAGGAACTTCCCTGTGTTCACTGACATAAAAAAACAGTTCCTTTATTGTTTTATAACATAGTAGACTGCAGTATTTATTTGAATGTTGTGGCTATGAGGATGGTGTGTGTGTGCGTGTGTGTGTGTGTGTGTGTGTGTGTGTGTGTGAGTTTGCTATAGCTCAATATATTTTCCCCCCAGAAAGCATAATAAAAAATGCCTGCTGATTGCTATATAATTACTATAGCTCAGATAGTTCACACAAGACCTGGCATATGTCTGAGACAGTGCTTATCAGATAGTGATGTAGGAGGTTAAAAAACAATGTCAATCTTTGTACATTTGTTCCTGGGAAAAGGTGACATTTATGAGGTATGAATCTTTCTTGAAAGACAATACTTGCCCAGCTGAAGCTTGTAGCAAGAACATATTTACAGTCACAGCCAAAGACATGCCCAGATATTTCTTGAAATTTCTGTGATATTTCTAGAGAAATCTCCTGCTTTCTCTATTTATACAGTAGGGGCAGCAGAGAGAAACTCTTTAGAAATCTAGAAATATCTGGAAATATCTGGCCATGTCTATAGCTACTACTAATGCTATGTATTTAAATGTGCAAGTTGTTTGCATTTCATGGGGCAAGCAAATCTCCAGTTAAACAGGCAACCAATATTTAGCAAGTTGTTTCTGGTTTCTAATGGCCATCTGATAAGCAGCTTTAGTGCTGTTCCAACATTCTAAACAAAAGAAGGGAGCATTTTATTTCATTTGGCATAGTGATTTATAGATGTGGAAGGATACATTGAAATGTCCAAAAAGTGTTTCATGTTCCTCCCTTTATCCAGCTATAGACAACAAGATGGCTGCAGGCTCCACCACAGCCATAAAAAGAAGATTGGACTTGCACCCTATATACACATTTGAAGTGCAATTTGAGATGCCATAAGACTTCTGAGGTTTTCAAAAGCTCATTAGAGCTATTACTTACACAAAGGGAAGTATTATATGCTGCTGGGCAGGCCAGTGCAAATTTGCAAGTTGCCATTGCTATAAGTTGCTCTGGTTATTTCGCCTTTTTTATTTTTGAGATCTGATAAATTCATTCATAACTATTAACTGCTCAAATGTTTTGCAGAACATCCTGCAAGGCACACTTTGAACTGAATACTGAGAGTGCTGAGAGCACCAAGTGCTCTAGTGTTTATTTTTCATTGGTGTTAAGCAGTCTAACAATCTGGACCTATTAACTTTGTTTTACATTCCCCATATTGCCTGGTATTGTATTAATAATAATAAATAATACATTTTCTTTCACAAAAGCGCCTTTCAGGCCATCAAGACACTTTACAAAAAGATAAAAACAACCATGTTAAAATCAGTAAGCATAATAATTAAAAATAAATGACAGAGGATTCAAATTATTCAGTGCCATTAAAAGCTTGACACCTTAAAAAGGTATTGCCTTGTATTTGTCCCATGCCTAGTTTGTATTTGGTTTACAATAGTTCTACAATAATTTTATAAGAGCCCCGCTGGAATCTGTAGGCAAATTACATTTGATTACTTTGTTTTTCCTGCTGCCTCCTTTGTTTAATTATCCTTTAGGTTATTTAGCTTATCTAGTTCAGTTTCTTAGTTTTTAAATTAGTCCTAAATTAGTTTTTAAATTATCTCTTGAACATTATACTACTTAATCATCAAATTGTTGAAATCACTCAATTATTTAAACAAGATCAGAGTGAGCACTGAGCGAAACTGATCATTACTCATCATTTACTACATTGTGCACGAGCTATTTAAACAAGATCAGAGTGAGCACTGAGCGAAACTGATCATTACTCATTATTTACTACATTGTGCACTAGTGAGCAAGAGCAATTTAAACAAGATCAGAGTGAGCGTTGAGTGACACTGATCATTCTTATCACACTGTCCATGGTGAGCATGAGTTAATATGAGAGAGACTGTACTACCTCCTTTTTACATTTGCCCCTTACTCATACACTTAGTCAGTTTGGGTCCTGTTGTTTTATCAAAAGAGGAGAACCCTGCTTTTTTCTTATTTTGTGGCTCCCACTCCTGCTTCACTTTGACTCATTTGACAACTTGCGATCAGCTTGCGGGTCAATTTTCATGGTTTTTGGTCTCAGGCCTTGGCTAGCTTGTGCATATAGCTGAGGCTTGATGCTTGTTTTTCCCCAGTGCTACCTATAGTCATTCCCAGTTTTTCCATATGCGCTGCCCGCGCCACACTGATTATGAAGAAATTAAGGCTTGGGCCAGTTTCTTCAAGTGGGAAAAACGTGTTCATTTTTCTTTTTTTACCATTGGTTTTTGTGGCTAAAACTGATTTCAACTTACTATGCTCTTTGGGCTGTTTGCCCAAATTACCCTTAGGATGCTTCAAATGTAAGTTCCTTACCTTTGAGATTTACATGCATTTAAGTTTGCTATATTCCCCTTCTGATTGTGACCTGCTTGATTTTTAGTTATTGCTTCAGCCAAGACTCTATATTACTGCATTGTCACTTTTTTTAAATGGTTTTTAACATTCAGCATTTTTAGTAAAAGAATTAGTTTATTTTTTTTATCTCATTTATTTAGAAACTCTTTCTAAAAAAAAAAAATGTGTTAGAATTTATACATAGGCCTGTCCCTTACTGAGAATACCAACCATTCCCTTTTATATTGTAGAAAACTGGGAGATAACTCTGCACTCAACCCTGATCATTGCCTCAGTCTGAGATGGTTATCTTTGTGGCTGAACTTTGAAGGGAGTAACCCTGGGCTGGACTCTTTGGTGCTTCGAGCTGGCACGTCCATCAAGCAAGCAAGCATTTTGAGGCTCCTTCTGGCTCCCTACTTTAGTTACTGAGTACACAAGTGACTTTTAGGACTTCATAATTACATCTACAAAGTTCACTTGAGCAGTGCTGGGAAGCTTGCATGTGACTGAAGATTGGTGGCAACAAGATTGCTTCCTGAGTGGTATTTTTTGCACATCTTCCTATACCCCTTGGATACTGAACTTTTTGGAACAACCTGCTTGACATTTGTTCGCTTTTATCCTTCTGTGATAGACCGGTGCTTATAAACTGTGATTACTTAAATAGTTATACCTGTATTATATATTTTCAGTATCTTTAGCACCAGCACTTTTGCATTTCAGTATTCATAATAGCCATAATATTTACAGTCATTATTTCACATTTCTGCTGAATTTTATATATTAGAAGTGGTACAGAAGCCAGCTGTGAGAAAAACTGTTTGACTCAGGGCAGCAAAGTAAAAAAGGATGGTAGACGTTTAAAGAAGTTTAAAAACCAAAAAAAGGTTCCGTATTTTCACATAAACTTTTGATTACTTCCTCTGCTCCTAACCCTGCTAAACCACCTGTCCAAGCATCTAAACTAATTCTTTATATCCAGGAGGAAGCGTCCATTGATAAAAGAGATGTTTTGCACCCTTTGATTGATGCTTCTTTCTCTGCCACTGCCTCTGAACTAGGAGTGTGCGGAAGTTGCCATTTCTGCCTTAGCGGAACTTTCGTGGAAATATGGCAATTTTCGCTGAAGTTTCCGATCTTCCACCTGTGGCGGATTGGAAAACTTCTGAATGTCTGGGGTGAAATTCCTCCCTGTTTCCACCTCTTCCAATCACATTACCCCCTCCCCATGACTAACAGTCCCTTCCACCTGATATTAATGCCATCTTTCCCCCCCGTGGCCAGCGGTTCCTTCCCCAGTCACTCACCTGCTTGACGTGGACTTTAGGCTAGCAGTCCTGACCACCCACCTATCCATCCACCATGTATTTAAAAAAAAAACAAATACAGTAGTTAGCGGTCCCTATCCCCTCCCGATCACTCACCCATGTCCCAATAGTAGAGGTCAGTTAACCCGAGCAGCTGCAATCCATATTCACAGTATAAGAAAAAAATTTATATAATTTTTCTGTGGTGGTCTAGTGGTAGTAAAGCCCCTCCCAATCCCTGAAGTGTTCTAGTGAGTAGTGGCCCCTTCTGCAATCTCACCCACCCCAACAGGTAGTAGTGTCTCACCCTGATCTCCACAATCCTAAATGGAGTGGGCCACCAGCACAGCCCTCTGCTTTCCTCCATGGCCGGCAGCCCACTGAGAAGAAGTCAATGAATGAGAGCTTGCTGTATGTGCATGCGCTTTGTTCATTGAATTCTCAGTGGGCTGCCGGCCATGGAGGAGCGGAGGGCTGGCAGTGGCCCACTCCATTTGTGTACTGTGGACACAGTGGTGACACTACTGCCATTTGGGATGGGGAAGGGTGCGGCAGGGTCACCACCACCAGACCACCAGGGAATTTGTTGAAAAAAAAATACAGTATTGAGATGGGTATTCACCGGGGATAGGAGGGGTTTACTACCACTAGACCACCACAGAAAATATTATTTATTTTTTCTTATACTGGGAATATGGATTGCAGCGGTAGGGCTAACTGACTCTCTACAATGGGGACACGGGAGGCAAGTTATCAGAGGGGGTAGGGACCGCTAACCACTGGGGTTTATTTTTGTAAATACATGATGGGTGGGTGGTCAGAGGGACCACTAACCACATTTTATTTTATAACACATGTCTGGTGGGTGGGTGATGGGGTGGGCGGGGAGGGACTGCTAGCCGCTAATGATTTTTTCATTTATTTGGGGCAATTGGGCAATCGGGTTGCTGACTGTGGCACTAATGTAGGGTGCATGGCAGGTGGAATTTCCGTGAAAGTTGGGAAATAGATTTCTGAACATTTGCAGAAGCGAAAGTCAGACTTTCACTTGATTTCCGCCTGTGGAAGATTTTTTTCGCACACCCTACTCTTAACACCACCCCCCTGTTTCAGAGCTGGATGTGGCACAAACTGGTAGTGTACAGTGTAAAGAAGGTATGGAGGTGGCCTGGGGAAGTTAATGAGAAATCTAAAGATTGAATCTGGGAGAGGACCCACTAGGTCAAACCAGACTTTTTTATCCCCTAATACAAAGAAAGAAGGTGTGGAGGTGGTTAGCCAAACCAAAATCATTGATTACTTTGTATATGCAAGGAATCAATCCTTTGAGGGGAAAGTTCTTTACTCTTTTGCAACTTTGGACAATGATGGGAAACAATATCTATTACCAGTTCACCTATAACAAATCTATGAAAACACCTGGAGAGTTTGATCATAGAAATGCTGATATTTCCCTTCACCCCTCAAGATTTAGCTTATTTAGTCCAATGAACACATCTGAGAGCCTAAATAGTACATCTTTGTCTCAGGATGAGTTGGACATATTAGCTGGATCTCCTAATGAGGTCATTGCTAAACTTGACAAGAAAGTTAATAAAATTGAATTGGATCCTGAATTCTTAGCTCAGTGTCCTGATACTATATTGAAATACACTATTAAAGCCTTAGCTCATCCTCTCATGTTCAATATAATTCTTTTAGAAGTTTACTCATGAATTAAGCAGTGTATTGAGAACCTAATCTCACTACATGCTGAAATATGTTCTACTTTGGAGCAGAAAGTGGATAATCTGGCTAAGGAACTCCAGTACACTAAAAGTAAAAGATCCAAGAAAAATCTTTCCTTCTCTACTATAATAATACCTTATTCTTTTACTCCCAGAATGAGGAAAAGGCAAGCTCCCCTCCAAATACCTACAAAAAAAAAATAACTCCAAATCTAGGAGAGAGAGAGCTAGAAAAATTAAGACCGCTGGTAAAGATACTGAATCCAAACTGACAGAGAATGTAAGCTTAATATGAAATAGTGAGGAAACCCAAGTAACTGAGTTGGACAATAATGTCCCTAATGAGGTAATATCTGTTGTACGGCTGGTGAAACCTACAATAGTGGTACAACAAGAAACTTCTAGAATCTTAGAGGAGGTTAAACATTCTACTAATATTCCCTCTTATTTTATCTCCTCTTCCTTAGAATTAATTAATGAGGAAACCCCTGTAACTGAGTTGGACAATAATGTCCCCAATGAGGTAATACCTGTGGTATGGCTCGTGAAACCTACAATGGTGGTACAACAAGAAACTTCTAGAATCTTAGAGGAGGTTAAACATTCTACTACTATCCCCCTCTTATTTAACTCCTCTTCCTTAGAATTAATTAATGAGGAAACCCCAGAATCTGAGTTGGACAATAATGTCCCCAATGAAGTAATATCTCTGGTACAGCTGGTGAAACCTACAATGGTGGTACAACAAGAAACTTCTAGAATTTTAGAGGAGGTTAAACATTCTACTAATATCTCCATCTTATTTTATCTCCTCTTCCTTAATTAACTGAAATCCCCAAAGTGGCTGATAAGGAGAGGGCACAGCCAAAAAAGGATGATCCCTCTATGTTTCAACTTATTCTACCTAATAAAGAAGTGGCTTTTAAATTAGACAATGTATATACTAAGAATTGTAAAATTACTGAGACATTAATGGATTTGATACTAGGGCCCAGATATTCAGAAATGCAATGGCCAGCATGAAGTCCCAGCGCAGTGCAAATCTGATCGTTGTGGTGCAACAGGAGCCATATTCAAAGGTTGTGCTGGCCACACTGTAACATCGCCCAACCCTGATGAATATGGCACAGTTATGCCATGGCAGAACCTGAGGTGCACCATGGCACAAACACAGATGCGCCATGGGCTGACGGATAAGCCCCAGGGCAACTGTGGGAGTAGAACAACAGAGCAACACAGGGGGACATGGCACAGAAAGGTGACACAAGGACAGAGCCAGGGAAGCACACTGACAGGTCACAGGAGGCCACCACCAGCTGGGCAAAGCAGGGCACACACGGGCACCCAGACCCCCATGCAAGAACACAACAGTGGCACAGACAGTAGACAATAGGGGTGCCAATGATGGATAGGTGACCCTGAGGGCCCCCCAAGGCTGCAGGCTGTGCCCCCTGCACATCCAGACCAAAGAAGGCCAAACCCAGGACCAGGCAGCCAGCACACCCACCCGCCAGACACATCTGACAGCCACCCCATGGGCAGCCAAGGCACAGCCACTGGACTGAGGGGAGGGACACCACCACAGTGGGACACACCCCAGTACACAGCAGTGATCCACAGAAGCACAACACATGCCCCAGCACATGCACACCACATGGATATATATACTGGAAAGCAACTATTTACAACAGAAGGGGTAGGGAAGGGGAGGAAAGTGAGGGAAGGGGATAGGGAACAGTGACTGTACAGTGGGAAGGGGGACTGGAGGGGGAGGTACAGCTGGGGGAACAAGGAAAATCAGGGCCCGACTAGTGGCGGCCACAGCCTGCCACCCCTTGCATTCGTCACTGCCTCCTGTCCACCAGCAGCAGAAGCCTTCTGACCTGCAGCACCACCACCTCAATGGTTTTTGAGGTAATGAGGATTAATTGGCAGAGTAGCTGGCAGTAGAGAGGCCTCCTGCGTTGCTGCCAGACACCTAGGACAAAGGACAGGACAGGTGATCAGTGCAACATCCCAAAGAACCATGCCCATTCACAGAGCACACTGGGCAGTGGGAACACACAACCCCGGAGGGCCCATACTGGCCACCCACAGTGGTGTGGGCCAATGCCTGCCAGCAACATGGCACACCACATCAGTGCGCAGTGGTGGTCCCCACCGCACAGTGGCCACCTGACTGCGCCATGGCAGTCACATAGCACAGTGCACCGGCAGCACCACAGCAACATCAGTGGCAGCCGGGCGCACACCCACCCCACCAACAGCTGGCACACACGTCCAATGGATGCACCACAGTGGCAGGCACCATGCACAGTGTGACACACACAGCTGCCACGGTACATGGCGCAGGCAGCCATGCCCTCACCCACTCTCCCCACCCCCCTTTGACGGTGTGAAGGGCAATGTCTGTGCCTACTTGCTCTCTGTGGCCCCACTTCTGCCAGAGCTGCTCCTCCACTGCTACCCTGGGCCGCTGTGGCCTGGCTTCCTGCCAATGCTGCCCTTCTTCTGTCTTCAGGCCCTGGGAATGGAACAGAGACAGATACACATCAGTAATCAACAACAGCAGCTGCCTGTCACCCCCACCCCCTGTGCACAGGGTGAGCCCAGCCCGACACATCCCGCACAGCGGCATCGCAACACAAACGGTGAAGGGTAATGTCACCCCGCAATGTGCACGATGGCAGTACACTATACTGCAGGGCATGCCAGGCAGCCTAGTCAACACCACAGTATAGCACCAGGGCACACATGCATTATGGGTCTACTCACCTGGCTGTGGCACAGCCCCACACCTGATACATGCCTCCAGCCTCCTGAGGCACTCTGGGTCCCTCCATGCCAGGTCGCCATAGCAGTGGCGACATTGCTGTCCTGTCCTGGCCACCCCTGTGTGCTGCTGCAGTGTGGCAGCAGTGGCCTGCCACACAGCCACCTGGGGCTGCTGCAATGGCACCTGGCCAAACAGGAGGGGTGTGTGGGGCTGGATGCAGGTGACAAGGTTGACTAATTCAACCTGCATCCAGTTGGCCACTCATGGTGCTCACTGCTGTGGCATGCTTCCAGTGTGAACCAGTGAGCAAAAATGGTGGCTGTAGGTGCAAAAAGTGGCCACAGCATGGCAGATGCATGCCCGAGAGGACATGTGCTGTGTCGCCCCATTAGCAAGTCTCTCAGAGATGCGTGGCATGGGTGTGGCTAGGTGGGGTCACAGGTGCAGGGCTAACCCAGGGGCAGGGTTCACAGCAAGGGTCATGGGTCAGTTGCTGCAGAGTGCACACATGCACAATATCAGGCCTGGTGCACCATGTGCCATGGCCCCTATCTCGCAGTCGGCACGCAGTGCCAATTGGCAACAGTAAACTGTCCAGTGCGCGCGCATTGCAATCGCAACTCTGATCTGGAGCAAACTCATTGCACGAAGCAAAATCATGATATTCAGCCACCACATGCAAATGAGCTCATCAGCCAATGCGTGGTGCACTGGGGGAATTAGCATGTCATTACCATTGCAGCAAAGCTCATTTGCATGAGATGCACTTTAAAAGTGCCACGGATCAGCACAGACCATGGACCGGTATTGCATCCTTTTGAGGTAAGTTGCGCATGCTGCTGGATCACACTGGGCCCAGCCAGCCAGCACAGCAGGGGGAATGGAATAGGGTGCTACTGCCACTGACACACTGTGCTGTCCATGTCCACAGGAAGTGACATGTCAGAACGTGAGGAGGGTGAGGAGCGTGGGCATGCTCGCAAGCGCAGACCCAACTTCACTAAGGCAGAATGAGAGGCCCTGTTTGAGGCTTACATTGACAGGGAGCCACTGTTGAGTGGTGCCACAGGCACACCACAGGCCAGGGCTGGGGCCTGGGAGGAGGTGGCAGCATGTGTGAACCAGCAGGGCAGCCACCAGCAGTCAGGGTAGGAGTGCCACAAGAAGGTGGGCAGGGACAAGAGGCGGATAAAGGAGAAGGTGGTGGCCATCTGTGAGTCCCAGAATGACACTGGAGGGGGGCCTGCAGATATGCCACAGCTCACAGCACAGGAGGAGTTGGTGGCAGCCACCATGTGCCACAGCACTGTGAAGGGTGTCCCTGGAGGAGGATTCCAGATGGGTGGCAGCCCAACACTGCATGGTACGTATGTCAGCCACGCACAGCTGGTAGCACGGAGGTTGAGTACATGAACATGCTGGCGTGGCTGCTGCTGGCATGCATGTCCTGTGCATGTGTGAGCAACAACATGCATGCCATGCTGCTAGACATATGCAGTGGCTGTGTGGGGGGGCACATGTGGGCATTGCATCACTTACACACCTGTATTCTCTTTCAGCACCAGCATGCCTGCATGTAGAGGATGGGGGGCCAGCAGCAGCCATGGAAGCAGGACCAGCCCCAGAGGACCAGCCATCCACCTCCATGAGCATCCGGGGGCCTGACAGGCTGCAGAACACCACCACTGTCCAGGCAGATGTCCTGAGCATGGGGGTCGGACGAGGATCTGGATGTGTTCCTGCAGGATGCCAGTCTTGGTGTCCTCTGCATGGAGACACAGATCAAGGTGGAGTCCAACACAGATGATGACATCACCATCATCCTGGACAGCATGGGCGATGTTGTGGGGGAGATGTCCATGCCAGACACCTACAAAGGCAGCACGCCCAGTGACCCGACAGGGGGGTACAGCTGCCTGCCGCCAGTGTAGGTGCAGCTGTGTGCACTGCCACAGCTGTGTCTTGTGGTGATGGTGGTGTGGCCATGCAGGCGCTGGGCAGCATTCAGCGCCTGGACGGGCAATGGCAGCAGGCTGCAGGTGCCACAGGGCAGCCAGATGCAGGGTCTGCCACTGGGGCGCCAGCTAGGGACATACCCCATGAGAACCCCACTGTGCAGCATCCACCTGAGAGGGGTGCTGCGCAGCATGGCCGGTCACCACAGGAGGGTCGGCATCCCGCCCAGGATCCCCAGGATGCCGAACCGCTGGCTAAGCACACTCATTTGCTGCTGGCCTCCAAGGAGCAATAGGTGCAGCTTGCCACTGGGGTGTGTGCACTGTGTGCAGAGGTGGGCCAATTGGCTGAGCAGTGTGACTGGGGCATTGCGCAGCTCCTGGCGGGGATGCAGCACATGCAGGAAGCCATGACTGCATCCCTTGCTCACATTACCAATGCGATCATGGATGGCTTTTCAATGCTGGCTGCCACAGGGTGTGGCCAGCCACCACAGACGCCATGCAGTGCACTGTCCACCCCACGATCCCAGTGTCAGGTGACAACCACACTGTCAATACTGGGCTCTGATGTTGGCATCCCAGGCATGCCTGGAGCAGGTCTGTTTTGGTGCCTATGCACCCCTGCATGGACCTGGTCATGGTCCAATGATTCAACCCCTGGGAGGCTGTTGCAAACACCCCCTGTGGCTGATAAGCATCCTGTGGTGATCAGCCCAAGCATGGCTGTCCCTGTGGCTGCATTGGCCATGGTTCTGTGCAGCAACCTTGATGTGTGTGCTGCCCTGATCGCAGTTTGCAGCTGCTGCTCTGTGCACACATGGGTGGCGTGTGTGTGTGCATACCACTGGTGTGGCACCTGTGTGTCATGCCGTACACTGCATGTGTGTGTGTGCTTGCCCAGCCACTGGACCATGTAGTGTGGGCATGATGAGGGCAGTTCAGCATCGGTTCTGCCACATGCCAATGCCTGGGTGTGTGGGTGAGTGTGTGTGTGTGTGTGTGTTGCTTTGTGATGCTGTGTGATGCTGTGTGCAGTTGTGTATGGATGTGTGCCACTGACTCCCTTCCCCCTGCACCATGCCTCTGTGTGTGCATGCCCATTGCCATGCATGCCCCTGCATGTGTGCTGTACCTGTGGATGTGGCTCATGAATGGGTTTTGTGCCACCTACCTACGTGCACCATACTGCTCCTGTGCAATGGTGTCATGATGTTGGCATGCCATCTGTTGCAACCAGGGATCCCTACACCCAGGGGGACTGTCCACCACCCTCTGGCCAATTGCTTCGGTTGTTCCCACTATTGTCACCCTCATCAGCCTCGACAGCTATCCCGCGGTCAATGGCCATGTTGTGTAGTATGCAGCAGATCAGGAATAGGCCACAGGCTTTTGAGGGGCTATACTGTAGGGCACTGCCAGACCTGTCTAGGCAATGAAAACATGCCTTCAGCATGCTGAATACATGCTCAATGATGTTGTGCATGCTGGCGTGTGCCTTGTTGTAGCGTTCCTCTGCTGGGGTCGATGGGCACCTGTAGGGGGTAAGCAGCCAGGACCTCAGTGGATAGGAGCTGTCCCCTCTATGGATAATGACATGGTTAGCCCTATGCCATCCTTTGATGTGCCCCATGCCTGTTCCTGGTGCCCTCGACCAGCTTGCCCACCCTGCCCTCCCCATCCCATGGCCTGCCCTGCTTGTCACCCCTTTCCAATCCCATACTCACCCACTAGGTGGCCTGTGGGGATGTCCCCATGTTCAAACCTGTGGCACAGCACAGAGCTGTGCCAGATGAATGCATCATGTGCACTCCGGGGTGTGTGGCACAGACATTGGTGATGCGCCCGTGGCATCGCACACCACCTGGCAGTTGATGCTCGGGCTCCCCTTCCTGTTGATGTAGGCCACACCCTCAGGGCCAGGTGTCATGTGGATGCCCACATGGGTGCAGTCAATGGCCCCAAGCATGCCAGGCATATGTGCTACCCTGTGGAAGTCCTGCATGGTTGCTGTATGCTCCGCCTGTGTGCTGGGGAAATGGATGTGTTTTCTGAAGCACATGGCAGCAGAGCGTTGAGGAACTGTGTGAGGAGACGTGATGTAGCCAACTGGGTTACGCCTGTGGTGTCCCCTGTAGGTCTCTGGAAGGTGCCCGTGGTGAGCAGGCACATGACAGCTGTCACTTTGGTCTCCACAGACATTGCATGGCTCCATCTTGTGGGTGCCTGCATCTCCTCACTGCACAGCTTGCAGAGCTGCCTCAGAATGGCTTTATTCAGGAGGTACTGGCCCACAATCTTTGTGTCGGAGTAGTTCTCAAAGGTGATGTGGGCATGGTATCTGGGTGGAGGGATGTCAGGCTGCAACGGCAGGCGCACCAACACCAGGACACCATTGCACTGGAGCACTATGGGTCACACATCTAGGTGGTACAATACACATGCATGGGCCACACACACAGGTACAGCACACATGCAGGGGCATGCATGGCAATGGGCATGCACACACAGAGGCGTGGTGCAAGGGTAGGGGAGTCAGTGGTACACAAGCACACACAACCACTCACAGCAACACACAAATGAACCCATGCATGTGGCATGGATCAGATGCATTGCACCGGTGCAGAGGCAGACCAGTGCTGAACTGCCCTCATCAAGCCCATACTACATGGTCCAGCAGCCGGGCAAGCATGCAACAGGCAGCGTGTGGCTAACACACAGGCACCACACCAGTGGTATGCACACACACACACACACACCACCCATGCGCGCTCAGGGCAGCAGCTGCAGACTGCGGTCAGGGTGGCACGCACATCAGGGCCGCCGCACAGAACCATGGCCACCGCTGCCATGGGGGTGGCTGCACTGGGGCTGATTGGCAGCCACAGGCTGCTCATCAGCCACAGGGGGTGTTTCCAACAGCCCCCAGGGGTTGAACCGCATGACCATGACCGGGTCCACATGGGGGTGCATAGGCACCCAAACAGGCCAGCTCCAAGCATGCCTGGGATGCCAACATCAGAGCCCAGCACTGAAAGTGTGGGTGTGACCTGATGTCAGGATCGTGGGGTGGACAGTACACTGCTTGGAGTCAGCAGTGCCCGCCACATCCTGTCTCCAGCCAGCATCGTAAAGTCATCCGTGATTGCATTGGCAATGCAATCCAGAGATGCAGTCATGGCCTCCTGCATGTGCACTGCTTGGCCAACTGGTGCACCTCCATGCGCAGTGCATGCACCCCAGTGGCAAGCAGCACCAGTTGCTCTACGGAGGTGTATCAGCATCCTGGGGAACCCAGGCAGGATGCCGATCCTCCTGTGGTGACCGGCCATGCTGCACACCCCCCCTCTCTGGTGGACGCTGCACAGTGGGGTCCTCATGGGGAATGTCCAGTGACTGGCCATGCTGTACTCCCCCCTCTCTGGTGGACACTGCACAGTGGGGTCCTCATAGGGAATGTCCATAGCTGGTGCCCGGTGATGGACCCAGTGTCCAGCTGACCTGTGGCACCCACAGCCTGTTGTCATTGCCCATATGGTCACTGAGCGCTGCCCAGTGCCTGTGCGGCTGCACCACCACCACCCCACCACCACAGGGCATAGCCATGGCAGTACATTCAGCCACACCCGCAGTGGCTGCAGGAAGCTGTTCCCCCACTGGCAGGGTGCTGGGTGTGCTGCCTGGGTCGGTGGCTGGCATGGGCATCTCCCCCACAACATCATCCATGCTGTCCAGGATGATGGTGATGTCATCATCGGCATCAGACCCCACCCCAATCTGTGTCTCCATGCAGAGGACACTAAGACTGGCATCCCGCAGGAACACATCCAGGGCCTTGTCCGACCCCATGCCCAGGACATCCACCTGGACTGTGGTGGTGTGCTGCAGCCTATCAGGCCCCTGGATGCCCATGCAGGTGGATGGCTGGTCATCCGGGGCTGGTCCTGCTTCCATGACTGATGCCGGCCCCCATCCTCTGCACACAGGCGTGCTGGTGCTGAAAGAGAATACAGATGTGTAAGTGATGCAATGCCCACATGTGCCCCCTCACTCAGCCACTGCATGTGTCTAGTGGCATGGCATGTGTTGTTTTTGCACACATGTACAGGACATGCATGCCGGCAGCATGCACACCAGTATACCCATGTACACCCCTCCATGCCACCAGCTGTGTGTGGCTGACATACTCACCATGCCGTGATGGGCTGCCATCCATCTGGAATCCTCCTTCAGGCACACCCTCAACCATGCTGTGGTACATGGTGGCTGCCACCAACTCCTCCTGCGCCATGAGTGGTGGTGCATCAGGAGGCCCCCTCCAGTGGCCTTCCAGGAGGTATGGATGGCTGCCACCTTTTCTTTAGGTGCCTCCTGTCTGTGCCCATTTTTGTGGCACTTCTGCACTGACCGCTGGTGACTGCCATGCTGGTTAACATAGCCTGCCACCTCCTCCAGGCCCCAGCCCTGGACTGTGGTGTGCCCGTGGCACCACTCAACAGTGGCTCCCTGTAATGTAGACATCAAACAGGTCCTCTGTTTCATCCTTAGTGAAACTGGGCCTGTGGTTGTGAAGCAGGCCCATGCTCCTCACGCTCCTCATGCTCCTTCGCTCCTCACCCTCCTCACGTCAGAGACAGGTCCCTCCTGTGGACATAGACAGCAGAGTGTGTTAGTGGCAGCATCCCCTGTGAGTGTCCTACCCTGCTGTGCCGTCTGCTCCCAGGGAGCTGCAGCGGCATGCACAACCCACCTCAAAGGATGCAATACCAGTCCATGGCCTGTGCTGTTCTGTGGCACTTATGAAGTGCATCACATGCAAATGAGCTTTGGCACACTGGTAATGACATACTAATTCCTCCAGTGCGCCACACATTGGCTGATGAGCTCATTTGCATGTGGCGTCTGAATATCGCAGTTTTGCTCCGTGCACAATGAGATTGCTCCAGAGCAAGTCACAGCGCAATGTGCATGCATGCACAGTGCAGAGGACTGCAGTGCACAAGCTCCAAATGGTATCATGCTGTCACTCGTGCATGGTGTGCTGACTGCGCAATGGGGGCCATGGCGCATGGTGCGCCAGGCCTGCTATCATGCATGTGAGCACTGGCAGAAGTGGCTGACCCCTGACCCCTCCTGTGACCTCTGCCCTTGGGTGACCCCCACACCCATGACCCTGCCTAGCCACGCCCATGCCGCACATCTGTGAGACTGTGCAATGGGTGGACACAGTGCATGTTCCCTCGGATTGCACATCTGGTGCATGCCATGGCCACACGTGCTTACTGATGCCATTTTGTTCACCGGCTACTACTCGCAGCATGGTTCAGCAAAGGCCACCAAGGGCAGCAAACTGGATGCAAGTGAGGTCGGTGAACCTGGTCACCTGAGTCCAGCCCCATGCACCCAACTCTTTGGCCAGGTGCCCCTGCAGCAGCCCAGGGTCACGGTGTGGCATGGCATTGTTGCCACACTGCAGCAGTGGACCAGGGTGGCCAGGACAGGGGAGCAGTGCCCCCACCACTATGGAGACCTGGTGAGGAGGGACCCAGAGCAACTGAGGAGGCTGGAGGCATGAGTCAGGCGTGGGGCTGTGCCACAGTCAGGTGAGTAGGCCCATATTGCATGTGTGCCCTGGTGCTGTACTGTGGTGTTGGCTAGGCTGCCTGGCATGCCCTGCATAGTGGTGCACTGCCATCATGTGCATCGCAGGGTGGCATCACCAGCTGCCACTCATTACGTGCGATGCAGCTGTGTGGGACGTGTTGGGGAGGCTCACCCTGTGCACAAGGGTGGGGTGGTGGCAGCTGCTGTGGATGTTTACTGATGTGTACCCATCTATGTTCCATTCCCAGGGCCTGAAAATCACAGGAGAGTGGCAGCAGCAGCAGCAGGATGGCAGGCCACAGTAGGCCAGGGTGGTGGTGCAGGAGTGGCTCCAGCACCAGCGGGGCCACAGAGGGCAGGTAGGCACTGTCATGGTCCTTTGCACTGTACATGGGGGTGGAGGGGGCATGGGTGTGGGCATGGCTGCCTGTGCCTTGTGCCGTGGCAGCTGTGTGCATTGCACTGTGCATGGTGCCTGTCACTGTGGCACATCCATTGGACATGTGTGCCAGCTGTTGGTGGGGTAGGTGTGCACCAGGCTGCCACTGACATTGCTGTGGTGCTGCCAGTGCACTGTGCCATGTGACTGCCATTGCGTAGTCAGGTGGCCACTGTGCAGTGTAGACCACCGCTGTGCACTGTCATGGTGTGCCGCATTGCTTGCAGGCATTGGCTCACCCCCCTGCGGTTGACCGGTACGGGTTCTCCAGGGGTGTGTGATCCCGCTGCCCACTGCGCACTATGGGTGGGCACAGTTCCTTGGGACATTGCACTGATCACCTGTCCTGTCCCTTGTCATAGGTATCCAGCGAAGGCATAGGATACCCCTTTACTGCTGGCTGCTCTGGCAGCTTATCTTAATTACCTCAACCACCATGGAGGCAGTGCTGCAGGTGCGGAGGATGTTGCTTGCCGACTGAAGGTGGTGAAGATGGCAAGGGATGGCAGGACGTGGCCGCCGGTAGTTGGGACCCTGCAGTCCCCTGTTTCCCCAGCTGTACCTCCCCCTACATTCCCCCTTCCCACTGTACAGTCCCTGTTCCTTGTCCCCTTTCCTCACTTTCCTACCCTTTCCCAAACCCTTGTTTTGTACATAGTTCATTTTTTTAATATATCTATCTTTTGACATACCTGCCTGTGTCTGTGTCTGCTTTGCAGGTGGCGGAAGGAGCCATGCTGCAGTGGCCCAGCACCTGTCTGTGTGGTGTGCATGTGTTGGGGTGCGTGTTGTTCTTCTATGGTTCACTGCTTGTGCTGTGGTGTGTCCCACTGTGGTGGTGTCCTCCCTTGGTCGGTGGCTGTGTCTTGAGGTGCCCATGGGGTGGCTGTCAGGAAGTGTGGTGAGTGTGTGCGTGGTGATGGCACATGGCCATGGTCTTGATCGAATTACTGGGCATACTGTGTTGGAGCCCTGCTTGGCGATGTGCAACCTGTCCCATGTGGTCTGCCACGCTAAGTGCCTCCTGGTGCGTTCTGTCCCTACTGTGTAGGCCGCCTGTGCCTGCCTGTGTGGCATGTGTGTGGCTGGCTGCATGGTCCTGGGTGTGGCCTGCTCTGGTCTGGGTGTGTAAGGGGAGCATGGACCTGCAGCCTGTGGGGACCCCCTGGGTGGCCCTCCATTGCCTTGGCACCTCCTGTTGCCTACTATCTGTGCCACTGTTGTGTTCTGGGGTGGGGGGATGGGTGCCTGTGTGTGCCCTGCTGTTCCCAGCTGATAGTGGCCTCCTGTGGCCTGTCACTGTGCTTCCCTGGCTCTGTCTCTCTCTCACTTCTCTGTGCCGTGCTCCCCTCTGTTGCTCTGCTGCTCTGCTCCCATGGTTGTGCTGGGGCATCTCTTTCTGCACCATGACGCAACTGTGTTTGCACCACGGTGCACCTCTGGTTGAGCCATGGTAAAAACACAGTTGCGCCATCTCAACTATGCCACCATTCAGCCGTGTTTCACTGGTGCAGTGCAGCACAACTTCTCTGAATATGGCTCCTGTGGGGCCACGGCGCGCAACCGATTTGCGCTGCACCAGACTTGCGCTGGTCTTTGGCGCATTTCTGAATATCTGGGCCATTGATTCATTATTCTATTTTGATCCATCTCTAACTTTAGACTCCCATAAAATCATGCATAACAATATTCATATATTAGCTCATGTGAATGATTTGCTTCTTCTTTCATTATCCATTGCCAGTCTTCACTGGAAATTAAATCAACCTCAAAAAAACTAAAGTTCTAGTGTTTGGATCCCAAAATTTACATCCTTCTTTGCCAAACATTTTCCTGGATGATAAGGTAGTTGAGGTAGTTCTTCCACATACTTATCTTGGTATTAAATTTACTGCTAACTGCCAATGGTCTCTTCACTGGAAAGAACAGATCTCCAAAACCAGATTGGCTGTGAAAGCCTTATTAGGTTTCAACTATAAATATTGAGGACATAGTTATTCCAGCACTAGTTGAAGGTGAAGCCTAGGTTAATCCATTTTGCTCTATGGGGCTGAAGTTTGGGGTACCAATCCACCTGCTGATATAGAGTTTCCCTATCCCTCTTCTAAAATCCCTCCTGCAGATACCCACATCAACCACCAATTCAGTGGTGAGAGGAAATAGGTAGGCTTCCCATAGCCGCTATAATAGATAATTGTTTGGCTTACTGGCTTAAAACAATCAATAATCAGTTAAATCCAATTCCAAAGATATGTCTCAAAGAAAAAATAGCTTGGTCTCGAGATGGCTTCTCATCACCTTGACTAAAAACCTTAGGCAGTTCTTTTTAAGCTTCTTGATTCACCTAGGAAGATTCACAGAAGGGATCACAATATCTCCCCTTTTCAGGGGTATATTGAAACAAAAACTTTTTGTGGATGCCCAGTCCGAGACAGATGGCACAAGTTAGGTTACAAAAACAAGCCTTATGATTTGGGCTAAATAAAACTGATTCAACTGTAACACCTCTTGGCTACTACTCCTGCCTGGATGGCCACTAGCCAGGTTAAGGGGTCCAACCTCATATAGATATGACAAGGGTTTCTTTCAAAAGAATAAATAAAATGGTGGTGCCTCCACCAAAGTACATTTAAATGGGCCTGATTATCAGCAGTACAGCCCCTGGGATGAATACCAACCCACCTCCCAAACAGTTACCCCAGATATGAACTTCCCAAGATTCAAACCTCCCAACATTCAGTTACCACATTTACCTTTCATCTCATCAATGCACAGGCTCACTAAAGTCAGGTTCTGAATTCCTTTTCTGCTGTAAAACAAAAACTCCAGGGTTTATTTACGGGGAAGGGGTTTAGGAGTGGGATAGTGGAATAGAGGTTAAGGCATTTTCAATTTGCATTCCCA
This sequence comes from Neoceratodus forsteri, assembly GCA_016271365.2. Lineage (NCBI taxonomy): Eukaryota > Metazoa > Chordata > Ceratodontiformes > Ceratodontidae > Neoceratodus > Neoceratodus forsteri. The sequence goes on along the minus strand of CM057455.1, from coordinate 1,780,329,637 downwards.
AATCACATTACCCTTATATTCATTCCCATGTTTCAGTCCATGCAGTCATCAGTATTTATCCATCTAGCTATCTGCTGCAAATGCCCAAAACCCAGACCTTAGGTCCCAGTCCATTTTCCATAAGTGCCTCACTGGGTACCCAGATTTAGATGCAGGCCTGAGGTGCAGCTGGTTGCTGGTGTTGGCACACTTACCTGAATTAAACTTTAAATGTTTTACTTTCCTTGGCTTTTCCTCCAGCACTAGTGTGCTAACATAAGTACAGTCCCCAGGTGAAGGGCAATTCCTGCCATTTGCTCATGGTTCTGCAGAACTCAGTCCTTAGCTGGCATAGTTCACTGAAATCCTCGGGGGTTGATGGCATCACAGGCAGAACCGGGCACAAAACTTAAACAGGAGCACAGAGGCCGCAGCTTGCTTTCTCTTTCTCTTCTTGCTTGTGGATCTTGCAGCTTGTCCCCTTCGGCCCATTACAGACCCCGGTCCAGAGCACTTGCACAAGACCTACCACCACAGGGGACCCAGACCAGGGAGTGGCCCCAAGGCCCGGCTCCCTCAATCAGAGCACCTTAGCACTCGGGTATAAGACCCGTGACTCCATGCAGCAGCAAACCCCACTCAATGGGGGTTAGCAAATTCCCCACCTGGCCCTGGATTCCAGCAGCAACATTCAGCACATTCTCTTCTGCTATTCTCTTCCTCTCTGTCTCTCTCTTTCCTGCTATGGTGTGTAGCCACAGCCATCCTTTCTCTCTTGCTTGAATTCAGGAGCAGACCACAGGCACTCGGGCACAGCACCTGTCCACTCCTTCTGCTTACAGTCTCTCAACTTTAACATGGCCACACTATTTGCTCTGGCTCACACATCATCCTCTGCACACACAGTTCCTTTTCTCACTGTGCAGGTACTGGCAATTATCTGGAATCGAAGAGTTCACTCTCCCTCTTCTTCTCTCAGCACATTCTATATTCCTTATTCCTCATTCTCTGCACTCCATCTTTCCACCAAGGTTCAGACGCAACCTTCGTTCTTTCCCCAGGCTCAGAATGCAACCTTAGTCTTTTCCTCAGGTTTAGACCCAACCTTTTTCCTTTTATTTCAGGCTCAGGATACAGCCTTTCCTGCCCTGCTTCTTTGGCATCAACACTGTGGTGCAACTTCAGAACAATGTATACGATTTACAACCTGCAACTTTCCCTTTTACTTTTCCTAGCTGCTTCTTCATTTCAACCTGCAGCTTTCTCTTTTCTCTTCCAAGCTGCTTCTTTCCTTTCCCGATGGGGCAGGACCTCTCTGCCCTGGAGACAAATTGCTGGCAGTCCCCAGGCAGACCCATCTCTCAGTCCCAATCTCTTTAGGGGCAAGAGCGCTCCTCCAGCAGAAGGAGCTGTCCTTGAACTCTCCACTGAACTGACTCAGTCTGTCACTGTCCCAAACCTTTGGGATCCTTTCCTCCTCCCCATTGGCTGGAGCCAATGTCCTTAAACAAAAATGCATATGTATGAATCTGCCTCCATGCCTCATAGGCTGTTCAAAAGGTGCCTAGATTTTCCTAAGTATTTTCCACCAAGAGTCTGTTCACAAGCCCCAGAATCCTCCTGGCTAGTCCTGGCATGGTGGTTGGCTAGCTGGTGTCATGTGGCTGCAAACATGGTGGCTGGATGCAAACAATATCCACTCAGTTATCAATGTCCCAGGTTTCAAAGTGTTCCTGCAGCCAAACCCTTTACTTTTGATCATTTATATACCCAGCACTTAGTAGCCACCCCTGTGCCCTGCAAAGTGACTGCATCAATTAACACATTTATGTAGCCCCTTTACAGTCACTGCTGCCATTGTAACTTGCCCCTAGGCAGCACGCACATATTCCCACTGTAATTTACACATTGCCCCACTTTAAAGACTGCAGTCCATGGACACTTTATATTTATTTATACTCCACAGGCTAGCACCCTTCCCTTTTCCTTTTGGGCATACCTCTCTTTTATTTATTCACTTTATCCTTCTCCCTGTCTTAGTGCTACCTTTATTCCTCAGTGCTAGGCTCGACTCCCGCTCATCAAAGGGATGCCACCTCATTAATATTAATGAGGTGGTTCCTGATTCCTACAACGTGATTGGCACTTACAAAAATGGCTAATTTTCTTGCTCATAGTTGCCTCTTCCTCTTGCTCTAGTCTCCAGTCCCTCTCTTGTCTTTCCCTGGGACTGGGACTACTTGAGAGGCACACCAAAACTGGCCAAGAATGGCCACATGAAAATGCACATGTGTGCATGGACGGAGCTCGCTGGCACCGGAGTGCCTTTTAACAGCCGTCGGCTCCACAAACTTGCTCCTCCAGCCCCAATCTTGCCTAAAATCACATGAGGCCAGCAGGAGAGGACCAGGACACGTGGAAAAACCGGGATTCGGGACAAAAAAGATGGGGGTGGAACCAAAACCCTTGTGAAAAAGAGCCTTCTTTTGGGGCTTCCAGGTAAGCCCCCTGACAGGTGAGTTACACAACTCTAGAAGACTCATCTGTCCTTACCCATAGACCCAATTACTAGGAAAATTATTACATGTGCTAGGGTAGGAACTCTTGTTTCTAAATACACTGATTTCAATAAACCACCTAGTACTGGACACAGAGGATTTATGTAGGTGTAATAGGGGTTTTCATGAAACCCTGTATCATATTATAATACAATGTCCCTTTACAATACTGCTGGTGATCAATTATCAAAGATTTTTCTGATAAAATACACAGATTTGGATTATGACCTTTGTATGTTCTATTTAATCCCAAAACTAAGGCTGAAGCTTGAATTAATTTCTATATTTCTTGGATTAGTAATCAAGTCCAAAAGGAAGCATTTTCTCTTATTACCAAGTTTAGAGTTTCCTGATGATTGGTACTTACTATCTTTATGTCATTGTGCTTGTGTTTTAACTCTGTATTATGTGTATGCATTGTTGTAATGTCCAACATTTTTATGCTTTGGATGAACAATAAAACTATGATGATGATGGTGGGGGGGGGGGACTTTAATCTGCCCAGGGTGGACTGGGCCATACCAGCCATAGAAACATAGAACCATGTTCTGCACCACAAGTCAAGAGATCCTAACTGTGATACAGGGAGGATTCATTACCCATGGTGTTACTGATCCCAGCAGGGAGGGGAGCAATCCTTGACCTAGTCCTCACCATTGGTAAGCATGTGCAGGAAGCAGAGGTCAGAGAACCTCTGGGTGGTAGCGACCACAATACAGTGTGGTTCAGTTTGGACATGGGCAGGGATAACATCCCCAGCAAGACCAAAAGCTGTATTTCAGAAGGGCACATTTTAAGAAGATTGGAGAGGTGCCAAGGGAACTCCTAGTGGGCATTGGAGAGGACATGGGGTGGTCCAGACATGATCCAGCATCAGGGAGGCAATTCTAGCAGCCACATTAGATTGCATAAAGCATAGAGGGAAGAAACTGGGGGCCAGATCACCCATCTGGTTTAACGATGAGGTAGCCAGAGTGGTGAGGGCAAAGAGTGCTGCGTACAGAAGATTCAGGAGAACCTCAAAGGGAAGAAGATGAGCAGAAATGTCTGAGAGTGGCTAAAGTGGCAAGAAGAGATGCAGCATACTAAGGCACAGAAAAGAGCTCAACTAGCTGAAGGGATAAAGAGGAAGCGGCCTTCTTTTGCTACTATAAGCGAAAAGATGGACAAAAGGACAGAATAGTTAGTCTAAGGGAGGGGATGGTGGGTAGACAAAGAAGTAAGCAAAGTGGAAGTATTAAATGAATACTTCTGCTCTGTCTTTAAAGGAAAAGGATGGGCCAGTGCCACACAGGGGGAGAAGGAGGGAGGGGATGGGTAGGCTGAATTAGTAATAGAGGTAGAAAGAGTGAGGGAAGGGTGGCTGGCTTTGAAGGCAGACAAATCCCTGGAGCCAAACAACATACACCCCAGGGTGCTAAAAGATTAAGCAGTGAAGCTGGCTGGACTGCTGGCTATCCTTTATAATAGATCCCTGGAGTAGGGTGTGGTGCAGTTGGACTGGAGAATGGCACATTTTTTGCCCCTTCACAAAAGAGGACCCAAGGACTACCCTGGGAACTATAGGCTGGTCAGTCTGACCTTAACAGTATGTAAACTTATGGAGGCCATTCTTAAGGAAAGGTTGGTGAGATATATTAAAAAGAATGGTCTACAGCATGAGAGGCAGTATGGGTTCATGGCAGGCAGATCATGTCAAACAAACTTAATCAAATTCTTTGATTGGCTCACAAGGAGGTGGACAGTGGCCAGGCAGTGAACATCACATACCTGGATTTCAGCAAGGCCTTTGATTCTGTGCCACACAGATGAATGATCAGAAACTGACAGATTTATGGGTAGGGAGAAAGTGGTAAAGTGGGCAGACAACTGGCTGAGGGAAAAACCCAGAGAGTAGTGGTGGAAGAGGCTATCCAGCACCAAAGAAGTCACAAGTGGAGCCCCGTGAGGGATCAATGCAGGAGTCAGTGTTGTTCAATGTCTTCATAAGAAACATTGGAGAAGGTATTAGAGGCAAAATGTTCCTGTTTGTGGATGACACCAAACTCTGTGGGAGGGTGGACACTAAGGAAGGCATACAGGACCTGCAGGAAGACCTCAGTAAACTCAGAGATGGTCAGAAATCTGGCAACTCGTCTTCAATACCAAAAAGTATAAAGTGATACACATCAGGGCAAAGAATCCTAGGACAGAATATTATTTGGGGGGGCGGTGAGTAGCTGCTTCAGAGGAAGAAAAAGGTCTGGAGATGGTGATTACTGGAGACCTAAAACATACCACACAATGCAAACGGGCAGCAGCTAAAGCTAACAGTATGCTGGGGAGTATAGCTAGGGGATTTAACATAAGAAGGAGCAAGGTACAGGTCACTGGTGAGACCACATTTGGAATATGAGTTGAGGTAATTACATCCATACCTTAAGAAAGACATCAGCATGCTGGAGAGGGTCCAAAGGAGAGCAACCAAGATGATCCGGGGTCAATAGAATAGGTCCTATGAGTAGAGGCTGGGAGCCCTAAGGATGTACTCTATAGAAGAGAAGAGAGAGAGAGAGGCGACATGATAGACACCTTCAAATACTTAAGGGGGGATTAACAAAGTGGAAAGAGAAGGTCTCTTTAAAATGAGTGACAACAGAACCAAAAGGGGGCATCGCTTGAAGTTGATGGTAGGAGGTTTACTGTAGGAGGGATGTTAGGAAGCATTTTTTTTACAGAGTGGGTGTTGGCCTCAGGGAATGCACTGCCAGAAGAGGTGGTCTCAGTAAAGATGATGGGGGCCTTTAAGAGGGCCTGGGACAAACACATAGGGAACCCATGGAACACAGGAGGGGTAGAAAGGAAGGTGGGTGTGATGGGGGCAAGGTCATTGGTGTAATCTGAGAACCTGCATCAACTACAAGCACACATTAGACCTAGAGGCCTTCATCTGCTGGCTCTTTTCATATGTTCATAAATGGGCAAGCCATTGGGGAGGCTAAGAAGAGGTTGACCTATGAGAAGAAGGGATGATGAAGCTAGGAAAGGTGACCTAATTGCTTTGCAGATCAGTGAGGAACACAAATAGTAAAAGAAAATAAAAACTAAATAAAAATTTTTTTTAATTAAATCATAAAGCATATTCCCATTTCAGAAGGACTATTCAGTGGCATGGATGCTACAGGCACTGGTGAATAACTGGTAATGTGAACAGGGGATTTTCATTGGCCGTCTCCAGGCATGCTATTTTATTTCAGCTCTTCCAGCAAGGATTCCCAGACTTGCAGACTCTTTTCTCTTCTGTCTATTATGGCAATGGTACCTCTGAGAGCAGTCCATAGTTTTAGTACAGTGCTGTAATAGTCTGTCATTAGTACTCACTCGGTAGGTTAATTTTGCTTCTCAGAGTGAATAATTGCAGTGCTGTAGAATAAATTACCTGTCCAGGATCAGTTCATTATGTGTACAATGTCTGTGGAGTCTCAAGCTGCCTGTCTATCTGTGCACAAATATTCCAACACTCTAATCACATGTAGGGTAAAGACAACACTGAGGAGAAAGATAACAACAGGATGTTATGTTGAGGGTTTACATAACATATAAAGAGTCACGCATCAACACACGTCTGCGTTTAGTGCATTAAACCAACAGCAAGCCAAATTCCTGCAAAGTTTTGCATGAAGTATTCTGTGCAATTGTTTACTTACCTTACCTCAGCACCAATGAAAAATGAAGTTTAAAACAACAATCCATGTTACAAAAAATCATTTTCTTCATAATTCAACCCTATAGATTCATCTGTGATGTTCTCTGTCATTTATGTTTTATTTCCAAATCCATTTTAAAGATGGTGCAGCATTTCTCATTGTATTTTTTCTTGCAATACTTTTATTTCATAGACTGGAAGAAATTAGTAAACAAATGAAAGGCAGTACCACCAGCTATCATTATAAAAGTTGTAGGAAAAAAGTGCAAAGCTGTGGGAGAGCAGAGTGACAAAACACTGTGTCACATGGCTCCGGCTGGTTTCACATGTTAGCTCCTCCTCACTTCCTGAGGAAGTCTGCTCTCTGTTCTACTCACCAACAGTTTTGTACAGCAACACTTTCACTAGAGTTTTTGCACCAATTATACCGGCACAGTCGTGCCTGTACAGTATATTAGGGTTGAGTAAGCACTTTAATGTTAAACCCCAATTTTTGCACCTTAATAACTTTGCCCTTGTTCAACTGATTTACATGGAATTTGGAAAGCACAGCCTTTGTGCGGGATCTCTTGATCCTGAAACATTCTTGTAGATGAGTGCGGTGGTGGCAAAGTGACAGAGAACTCAAAAATGTAAAAATCACCATTTTTGAAAATGTTAAGACTTTTAGCCACCCGATAACTAAAAGATATGAGGCTTTGAAATCTGAAACTTTCAGATTTGAGAAAGGTTGATCCAATGTATGTGCTTCTGTTGTTTAGGTCAAATGTTTCCATATGTGAGCATGCTCAGTTCAAAACATCTGTGTTCCATGGATAGCTGAATTTTCAAAGCCCAATGTCCTGTTGTCATGTTTCATTATGTGCATCGTATCACATAATGTGATGTGTCATACAGCACAACACCACAGTATATGATATGATACACATAATGGAAAAAGCAATCCTGAGATTTAAGTACCTTTTCCTTAATGACTAGTGGTTCCTCCCAACCCAATATGTAATAAAGTTTTCTCTGGTGGCTGTGGTCCCTCCCCCCTCCCATCACCCCTTATGTCCTGTTATTGTATTTCATTATTTTTGTTGTATCATATACTGTGGCATTTCATATAGTAGCACACCACAGTATATGATACAACACACACTATTTTTAATGTTTTCCCTGGTGTCTAGTGGCCCCCCCACCATCTAATTGCTGTCCCCATTTCCATTGTATCTAGTGGTCCTCCACCCTCTGATTGCTGTCCACATTTTATTCCCCTTTCTCTGGCGTCTAGCTGCACCCCCACCCTCTGATTGCTGTCCCCAGTTTTAGTCCCCTTTTCCTGGTGTCTAGTTGCACCCCCACCCTCGGATTGCTGTCACACTTGTTTTCCCCATTTCCCTGGTGTCTAGTGGCACACCCCACTCTCTGACTGCTGCCCCCATTTTATTTCTCTTTTCCCTGATGTCTAGTGCCCCCCACCCTCCAATTGCTGCCCCCATTTTATTTCCCTTTTCCTGGTATCTAGTAGCACCCCCATCTGCCAATTGCTACCCCCATTTTGTTTCTCTTTTCCCTGGTATCTAGTGGCACCCCCACCCTCTGATTGCTGTACCATTTTATTTCTCTTTTCCCTGTTGTCTAGTGGCATCCCCCACCCTCTGATTGCTGGCCCTGTTTTATTTCACTTTTCCCTGGTGTCTAGTGGTACCCCCAATCCGCCCGATTGTTGTCCCAGTTTTTTTCTTTTCATTTCCCTAGTGTCTAGTAGCACCCCCCACCTTCTGATTGCCAGCCCTCATTTTCCTTTTTGTTTACCTGGTGTCTAATGGCATCCCCACACCTCCACTGTCATATTCATTCCTGTAATGAAGAAAACCATCCTGTGACGTGTTCTTTTTGTTGCCTGTAAAAAGAAAATGGTCCCTTGTCATTGCCGCCATCCCATTCCCCATCCTGACCCTCCACTGACCATTCACCACCCCACTCCTCACCCTTTCCCTATACTTACCAGCCTAGGTCAAATGCTATCACCATCTGTGGACTGAGACACATTGGCACTCTTCAATGTCAAACTGTGAACTGAGTAATAAAGGTAAGTGTTTTATAATGTATTTCAATGGTGTTTCTAACTTATGTTCATAACTTGGGCATTTATAGGAATTTTTTTACCAAATTATCAACATGGCCATTTTGGGACCCCACCTCATGAACAGTGTCAGTGTCATTTTGCTAATCAGCCCCAGAAGGTGAATTTGTGAACGCTGCATGAAATCACCTTTCAAGCCCAATTAATGAAATTTCATGGACAGTGTTCATGAGTTGGGGTCCCAAAAAGGTTATGTTTAAAATTAGGTGAAACAATTCCTAAAAGTGCCCAAGTTACAAACATACATTGAAATTTTTCTATGCACGTGCATACCTTTGGTAATTTTTAATACTTTGACCCCACATTTTCAGCATAGCCATTTTTTCACACCATCTCATGAACATTACAGCTGCCATGTTGCACATCCTGGTTGAAACATGTTTTTGCACTTGTGGCACAGAATGGCGTTTTGGCAGGAATTTGAACATTTTCGCCTACCAGGATCATGAGGTGGGGTCATAAGAAGACTATGTTGAAAGTTTGGAGTAAAAATATTAAAAACCAAAGAATTTACTAAGTAACATTGTTCACAGGGATGTCTGTTGCACCACTGGTGAACATGCTGCCTTACCATAAGAGTGAGCTGAGTTCAGCTGTGAACTCAGTGAAGCCAGTTTAATGGGACAAGGCTGATGGGGAAGATGCTACAACTTGCAACACCAGCCCCAGCCTGGATAAAGATGGAGCAGTGTTTTCACACAAATGTCACACCCTGTGATGGGTCGGGGTCCTCACCCACAAGGTATCGACATGCATGCTGGGGCCTGCTGAACCCATGCACTGGGTTAGGACTGATATAGTATTTCTCTCAACAATTTACCTATCAGAAAAAGAAGGTAAATTCATTGCAAAAAACCTACGTTAATGCAGACATTAGAGTTGTAGAACACAAAGTGCACAAAGAAGGGAAGTGAAAAACATTAGGGATCTGGGTCCCCAGAGTATTGGTGAATCATTGTTGGAGTCTCACTTGGGGCTGTCAACTCTAATGTCCACCCCTTCCCCTGATCAGATGGGCCCTGTGTGAAGAAAACTCTGACAGACTGTGTAGGCCATATTGTATCACTATGAGGCACTAGGTTGGAGCTGTATCTTGTGCTTCAGAAAGGAGGCTACAGGCTGGGGGAGAGGGTTGGCATTGAAAACCCCAATTAAGACCCCACCACTGATTCACCAACACTCCAGAGACCCAAATCCCTAATGTTTTTCATTTCCCTTCCTTGTGCACTTTGCGTTCTACAACCCAAATGTCTGCATTAACATATTTTTTGCAATGAATATATAGTATATGTGAGTAAACTTTTTTTAATTAAACTTTTGTAATGCTATCTGGTGGTGCAGACTTTCTTTTGTTTACTGACTCTGTGGCTCTGGTCAGGCACACCTTGCAGTAGAGCTGATACTACTTCTGGTCAGGCACACCTTGCAGTAGAGCTGATACTACACCTGCAGATAGAAGGAGTTAGCCCCAGTTTCCCATTTGCCTCTAAGGTATCAAAACAGAGTCTGTAGCCTGCTACTCTAGCTCCACCACTAAATTGGTGACATTAATAAAATGGGCATGCCAACACAACTGAAAGTATTGCAGTATACCAGGGGCAGACATATTTGTAAAAGATCCCTGTTAAATATTTTTGTTTCTTGTATGTATGTATATTTATGTATTTTATTTATGCATTAACAGACAGGTGACTAGGAAAGGCATGTGGAGCAAAAGCTAATTTACAGGTGTAACTTGGGGAGGGGGAGGGGTTGCAGAGAGGGGAACTTAAGAAAAATTCAACAAACAAATAAAATGGCAGAGAAGAATGAATAGGAAAAACAGTGATTCTGTAGAACAGTGAAACTGAAGTACAATAATTATAATAACACATAATTAAAAAGTAAAATAGTACAGCTTATATAAAGGAATTATAATTACATCAAAGAATAAGGTGCAACTACAAAGGTGATTTGTTTGAGGGAAACTATATAGGGCATGGGGTTTTCTCCAAAAGGCAGGGACAAATGGCAGACTTGCTGAAGGGAAATGAAAGACTGGACAGAGACTAGTCCAATAGAATATAAGGGGCAGAAAGCAGTGGCATGAGACAGAAAACAGGATAGCTAATAGTACAAAACTATAAAGGACAGTGGACGGTTAAGTGCAGGAGCAAGAATAAGTAGACAGGTTATGAAGGAAGATATTAAAGAACAGAGAGGAGGGAGAGAAAGGGAAGGAGCAGATAGCAAAAAGAAAGTTGTTCCAGTGGGGAGCAAGGTGGAAGGAGAAGAAGGCAGATTGCCTAGCAATAGGATAGTGAAGGTTATGTACCACCTACAGTAATTAGGAACAGATGCAGCTGCTGGAGCACAGGCACGATGTGCTCTGAAAAAGTTGACCAGCTTATCAGCTTGGTTGCAACATTCTATACTAGCTGTAGGTAGAGCAATGACTTTCTAGACAGCCCTCAGTCAAGGGTATTAGAGTAATTTAGTCTAAGGTCACAAAGATGTGTTCCTGCATCACAAAGTCCTCTTACAACAGATGGAGCTTAATCTTGGAAATATTCCAGAGATGGAAAAATCCATTGTGGAAAATGACTGACACATGGTGTTCAAGTGTCAGCAGAGAGTCCACAATGACTCCTAGATTTTTCATTCTATCTACAGCAGACAGTGCTACACCATTTAAGTGAGTTATCCCCATGGTATAGCTCGGACCCACCAACCTCAACGGACCTGGTTCTACCAGCAACAACTCTGTTTTGGCAGCATTGAGCCTCAGTCACCTACAGGCCATGCAGTCAACAATTTGTTTTAATATCTCACTCTAGCACAAAGACTGCACCTTGCCTGTCCAGTGTAAAAGTCAGGTACAACTGAGTCATTTGCATAGCAGTGAAAACTCACTCTGTACTGACTGATGACCTTCCAGAGGCAACGAAACTTATTTCGGATGAGACATTAAACCGAGGTCCCATCTGCCTGGATTGGTGGTAGTTCTGGTGGATGTTAAAGATCCCATGGCACTTATCGAAAAGAGTAGGGTAATTTCCGTGTCCTGGCCAAATTTCCCTCATTCACTAAAAATACCACCAACAGTTTCATCTGGTTCAAGGTCAGTTGGCATTCATCTGTATCCCTCCCGGTCGTGCCTGAAAATAGGCAGGATTTGTCTAGTGCACTTACCCGGTCAACAAAAACTAAATAAATAAAATAAAAATAAACATGTACACCACTATGTTCTGCTGGATGGTTTCACTTGAACTATTTCTGGGCTGCCCCAGGTAGTCCTCCACATTCCTCTAAGCACTCCAAAATGTAGCAAGAACTATGCACTAAAAGACTGGCATGCTATGCAGACACAAGCACTGCCTGTACATGAGAAAAAGAAAACAGATCCTACTGCAGTGTCTTCTCCCCACTCTAACGGATGATAATGTGGTCCATAGAATGGCAAGCCAAACAATACTGCATCAGCTATAACTGTCATCAATAAACAAGCAGGCAGGTTTACAATTGATCTGTGCCACACAACACATCACTGTGACTTACTACATATACAATACTGTAAATCACTTGGCATCCTAGCTCTCAAGGATAGAAGAGAGTTGAACCTGGTGATGTCTGTATACAAATGTACAATATAAATGTACTCGGCAAATCCCTCAACTATCTGGGTGGTCTGCTCATCAAAACTATCTCTGTTTACAGGCTTAGGTTACCAAGACAATGTAAATCTCCCATGTCCCAAAAAAGGAGAATGATATGTGAACAGGCATTTAGCATTGCACCACCCAAAAGCTGTAATGCATAGCCAGATTATGTGAAGTGTGTGGGAAGCCTTGCACAATACATGTTGGCTACAGAATGTACTGTATAAGCAATTAGGCAAACCATGAAACTCCTACAAAGCAGAAAAGGTGACACATTGCACATTTCATTATTAGCTGCCACTGATTTGTAAAGTTTTGTGACCTAACCCTACATACCTCCTATCTTGCCCGCATTCCAGTTTGTATGGCTGCAAAGCAGAGCTATGCTTACATGTTGCTATTACATAGTAGGGAGCAGGAACTGTGGAAACACATGACCTGATAACTAGACTGTGTTCTTCAACAGTGGAGTTGAAGCACTTTCTATTGATCACAGTGTTGTTCCCCCCTCCTGCCCCCTGCCGGATGCACTATTTTCCTGTACCACACTCACTTCCAGTTCACTTCTGGGTTCGCAGCAAGGTTCCACCCCCACCCTCTGATCACACTCCCAATTATATTAGTAATGTTTCGAAACCAGAAATTACCACACTCCAAGTGATGAATCCACAATCCTTTTCAACCACAAAATTGCAGCCAGACAAAGGTTTTGTTAAAGCAGGCATGCTGCATTTAATGAAATAAGATGCACAGAATCCAAATGGCAAATCAACAGCAAAACAACAGACACAGTTACCCTTGGGGTAACTGTGTCTGTGGTTTTGCTGTTGATTTGCAGTGATTTCTGGTTTCTAGTTGTTGCTGGGGTTGCACACCCATACCAGCACAACCTCCATTCCTGGTGCAGTACATTTTGAACTCTAATATTAGTAATGTTTCCCTGGTCTCTAGCGGCACCATCCAACCTCCTATCACTGTCCCTGTATTTCTAAAGTTTCCCCTTGTGTCTAGTGGCACCCCCCACCCTCTGATCACCATCCCCATATTTCTATAATGTTTTCCTGGTGTCTAGTGGCACCCCCGCCCTCTTATCCCCATCCCCATATTAATTTTAAAAATGTGAGCTGTAATAAAGAAAAATGTTCATCACTGTTTTTTGTTTGCTCTTTAAACCTATTAAAAAGAAAAAGGAAGCTTGCTGATCTGACCCCTGCCACCCTGGCCTCCCACCCATTAATCTCTATCCCCATTATATATGTAATGCTTCCCTGGTGTCTAGTGGCACCCCCGCCCTCTGTTTGACATCCCCATATTTATATAATGTTTCCCTGGAGTCTAATGGCACCCCCGTCTGATTGCCATCACTGTATTTGCATAATGTTTCCCTGGTATCTAGTGGCACCCCCCCCAATTGCTGTCCCTGTATTTGTATAATGTTTCCCTGGCATCTAGTGGCAACCTCCACCCTTGGATTGCTGGCTCCATATTTATATAATCCTCCAATCCCCATCCCTGTATTTTTATTGTTTTCCATGTAATATCTAGTGGCATCTCCCACTCTCCAATCCCCATCCACATATTTATGTAATGTTCCCTGGAAGAACTGAGGAGGGAGCAGGGCCATCTGTGCTTACATAGGGTGTGTGACCATGGAGCCTGACATTGGAGTGAGTGGCCCTTAGTAGATTGCAATGGGTAGGACCAGTGAGATGCTGGGGTGCACAGGGACAGTTATCTCCAGCGGGAGGAGGGTGAGTGGTGTTGCCACTATATTGCTTGCTGATGAAATCCTGCTTTGGAGATATGTCCAGTTCCTGGAGGTCACACCTCAGAAAGGACATAGACAGTGGAGAAGTCCAGGAGGGGAACAAATATGGTGCAGTGGCTGCATGAGAAACCTTACAAGGACAGACTGAGAGATCGCAACATGAACATCCTGGAAGAGAGAGGAGGGAGAGGGGACATGACAGAAACTAACATGACAGAGACCTACAAGTACCTCACAGAAGTAAACAGGTTGCAGAAGAAGAGTCTCTTTCACATGAGAAAGAGCACCAGGACCAGAGGGCATGCAATGAAGCTGGATTGGGGGGTTAAGGGGGATGCGAGGAAATACTACTGCACTAAAAGACTTGTAGATGCTTGGACAGACTGCCAGTGGAAATCGCTTGAGACAAAAAAAGTAGGGGCTTCAAGCATGCATGAAATATACATGGGAATATTTGTAAATAGGCAAGGAGGAGAGAGGTCCACTAGTGACCAGTTAGGGTCCGCAGAGACAGACTAGGCAGGGATCATCTGGGCAGACTTGATGGGTCAAGCGGCCCTTTTCTGCTGGCAAATTCTATATTTCTATTCTTTTGCACTGCAGTAGCATATGGTGTCAACTGCATACATATGTAGAGTATACCCCTCATTGTTCTTTAGAAGGTTGTTAATAAAAATGGAAAACTGCAGAGGGCCAAAGGTTGAGTCTTGAGGAACCAAAAGATTTAAGACAGCAAGATCAGAACTAATGTTTTATAGGGACACTAGCTGAGTTCAGTTACTCAGGTAGTTTTCAAACCACTTGATGGCTGATTGACTGAAGCCTATAGTCTTGAGCATCAGCAAGAGTACTGCATGATCCACCAAGTGAAAGCCTTGGAGATGTCCACAAATATGGACCCAGTGAAGGGACTACTATGCTTGACTATTTGGAGATTGGTGGTGACTTTGAGCAATGGAGACATGGTGGAATGCTTTCTCGTTAAGCCAGATTGCATGGGAGAAAGCAAATTACGCAGCTTGAGATGCTAAGTCAGCTGTGAGAGAAGGTATATTTCAAGAACCTTGGAGAGGTCTGAATGAACTGAAATGGGTCTGTATTGATTCAGATACTGTTTTGTGGAGGGGCACAACTTTCCAGACAGTAGGTATCTCCCCATAGGTGAGGGAGAAGTTCAACAGCATGGTTACTGGGGTGTAGATATGAAGTGCTGAAAGATGAAAAAGATTCTGGGCAGGAAGTCAGATCCAGAACTTTTATTTGGGCTGAGGATCTTTAGTGCTTTGAGGACCTCATGATAGTGGTTTGTCAAGAATTAAAGTTAGGCAGACTGGGAGAGTCAGGCTCTGAGTTGCTTGTTGAGAGACCAACCATGGATGATACCAATATCTTCTGGAACTTGGTGATGATGCAACAGTTAGAGAAGTGGGCATTAAAGGCATTCTGAATATCTGGAAGAAAGGTGCAAGGTCTACAGAGAGATTCTCAATTTGCTCATTTGCTCTTGAAGATCCATTTCAAATAGATTTTTAGCCCATGACCTGAATTTACTGGAATGATGTTTGATCTCTTCTCAGTTGTTGTGGTAGTAGTCCACTTTTGCTTTTGCTGCTGACAATTTACTTAGATTCTGAAGTTTTAGATAATACTGCCATTAAGGTATCTGGCCTTTCCAAATCTGTCCCAAGCACCATACCTTTGCAAGAACAATTCAATAATCTCCTTAAAGATTCAAAAGTAATGCTGTCCTTTGACCATGAATTTTCGGATGGCACTAGGTCAATACAGTAAAATCAAAAATAGCACCATCAGTGAGCACACCACTAAAACAACGCTATCCACAACAGCCCCATTCCCAAACCACCACTGAAATAAATAATGCCAATGGTAGCCAATGACCGCTACCATATTCCTAAAATATACATTTTGTTTTGTGGGAGGCTCTGCCCCCCACACCCCTTGATATTCAACTCAGGGTGGGGGAGGTGGAACATGGATATGGGAAGAAACTTGGGGTTGGTCTTTGATTTTTGTGATGAAATCAAAATAAACACTACACATGAGGGGAAGACAAAGGAACTACTAATCTGGAAGCTGGGAATAGAACCCTGGTGTCCCACTCTGTCCTGCCTGAGTTGCTCATGCCTTAGTCCTCTCCACCACAGGAGCAGCTCAACTGGACACCATACTTTCTGTTCCTTCATTCCATCCTCCCCTACCTTGACAGCTACATGGGTAGCGGTAACTAACATATGTCTATCCTACCCCTGTCACTGTCAAGGTGTGCATGATTTTGAAGTGCAGTTTTCTAGCTATTGTGGAAAGCAGCTGTATCGACCAGTTACCTTTTCAGATTACTATTTGTTTGTTGCAGACATTGACAAAATCCCTTGTAAAGAATTTACATGCATGAGGAATAAGGATGATATTGTCTCATCTTATGGCAGATATGTTTACATAGAAGTCTTCCAGTATGAAATATCCTTAAGAAAAGCTGTGATAATTTTGGAGGTTATTTTGCTACAAATTTTCCAGACACAAGGTGATAGAATAATCACTTAAGAGTCTGAAGTGCACCTGCAGTTGATAGTCTGTCAGGGCAGTTAACAAGAATCCATTCTAGAAGGATGTGGTTGTATATCAACACCTTTATCCAGGAACCAAATAATTTCAACCAAAGTGTCAAAGCCTAACTAAATTTAGAGGGGCCAAATGAAAACTGAACCAAATCTGCCAAAGGCACATTTCTCCCACCCTTAATCCAGTTGAGCCACTGTGGATTTTTTTAACTTTGGTTTATTAAAGATCTTGCTTATTCCACAAGGAGACACAACATTCATGCATACAATACCATGCAAGAAGTACAGCCATTAATAACATTCTTATACTGTCATTATAGTACAGTACATCTCATTCTCTTGGACAATCAATAAGAAATTCTGACAGTTTTATCAGTATTTCATCACAGCAACAATTATCCTTTAACTATTAAACTCACTAACTACAGTAAACAAGACACATATTGACATCAACTTCCACTAGGCAAATTCATAGATCATATTATCAAAGAGTTTTATTTCATTAACATTAAATCTTTATAGCAATAACAAAATTTATTGACTGATCCCCTGAGGAAGCCCTTTAACAGTCGAAGTGCTGGGCTTCTTGCTTTGTCTTTCCATGCTGGAATGAACCTACTGCACACTGCAATTTGGATTCCTGGTCTCTTTTCCCATAGAGTGCAACTCATTTTTCTTTCATGTACTTGCCTGGTTGGCCACTGTAATTTGCACTGCCTAACTAGAGTCCTAGGCGCACATGTTTTTTCTTTCAAAGGTACAAGGTTACCCTGTGGATGTTAACTAAGCCCATCGTGTCAGGAGGAATGTAATGTTTTAAGTGTGTGGAAACTCCCACATAATAGACACTTACGTGAAAATAATGTCCTTGTGGTCCCTAGCAAACAGGGATGGACTGTTTGAGGTTCTGTGAGGAAACAATCTAGGAAAAACTGTGTTGTGCTAGAAAAGAAAGTGCTTGCAGATTGTTTGTAATGTACAGTACCAACCTGGGGGACTGCCCTATTCTGTTTTCCATCTGTGTCAGAATAAAGCCACACTATACAATCCCATTTCTAGTAGTGGACATTCCATCTGTGCTTCCCAATATGAAATTGTTTGTGGGCCCTCTCAGATAGGAGACATAACATAGCCCTAGCACCTCTCTCCCAGAACTCAGTGTAAATATAAATGTTAGTTTGCACTCTAAAACCCAACTTCTTAGATGACGAGCCAGGCATTGCCCCAGTGCCAGGGGTGATGCCTATTGTTATGACAACTTGTGGTTTGTTGCCTTGTCTGTGTACAAGTTAGGGGGTCCTGGTTGCACGATGCCACTCTTGGCTGGGGTAAGGGTTGCACACACAAGATTATTCCAGGTTACAGTGTCTTTAGAAAAGACAGTGTGGGTAAGAAAGGTGACGGTGTCTTGTATATAACATCTTCTATAAATGCTAAAGAAACAAGCCTCTTTGCCCTGTTCATCTCCCCTTGTGAGTGTTTGTTGTTAAACACCTGCTTGGTAAAACACAGCCACTTCTGGTTGGAGGTGTTTATAACCCTCTCTGTTTAAGCAACCCTGCTCTTTCTGCTCTCACAAGTTACCTGAGCAAAATGTCTCTAGGTGATTAATGTTAATTTGGGACTTTAACATAAACTGAAAGAGTGAGGGAAGAAGTGGGCATAACATAGCCTTGGCAGAGGTGCAGTTAAGCCAAATCATTGAGAAGCCCACTATACTGAGTAATAAATCCAGAAACTACACCATGCTAGACTGGATTCTAGTTAACAAATCTGAAATGATAAAAACTGCAGGAGTACTTGCAGACTCTCAAAGTGACCACTCCCCAATTGTCTGCATATGGAAAAATAATTCAGTTAAACCCCTTACTCCAAATTAGATGTGTCTTCCTTCCTGGGTAGCTTTGCCACAGATCACTAGCGAGCCATAGAGCAATTCCCAAAGCGTTGACATTGCCTTTGGCTTTTCATAAATAGCATCTTAGTGTAGGTTAACAAAGATGTCCTCTTGGTACAGAGAAAGGTAAAAGGTATCTTTTCAAAATGGCTTGATAGTGAGCTGCCAGGGTGGTAGTGGTGCCACCTGTGATGCTGATGACACAGGTTTGGGAATTAGCCTTGGTTGTTGGAGGGCTGGCTGAGGGAGGTGGGATGAACATCCCATGAGATGCTCTCCACCTCGGGGATGGTGTTTTTTGAGCTTCCACTGCTTTACCACCTTCTAGGTTACCACTGGGGGTGTTTCATGAGGGGCCAACAGGTTTGGGAGGAGGATGCCTCCACTCTCTGACATGAGGAATGCTGCCACATTCCCTTGCATCATGAAGCTTCCTCGGTGTCTCAGGGTTTGAGAACATAAAGAAAAACCTCCAGGCTGTGCAGGAGGACATCTGCCCCTCATCCCAGGTCACACACCTCCAACCAAGGCACCTCTTTCTGAATCAGTCTGTGTCTCCATTTGGAGGTAGGGCCCCCAGGATGGCCCTTCCCTGGGGACTAAGCCAGGATGCACATTCACACAGCAGGTAAGTCCCAGAGAAGATGGGTCATGGGGCTGTGTGGAGGGCACAGATTGATGGGGGTCAGCCAGGAGGTATAAAGTACAGTAAATAATAAGACACAAAAATGGCTTGAGAGTGATCTCCAAAAATGAGGGACAAAGTCTGGGGCAACTACAAAGCCACTGATCAATTTTCTGATTGGCATAAGTACAACAAGGTCAGGACTGCCTGCAAAACCAATCACAAAATGGCAAAAATAAGGTACAATATATGAAAAGCCTCCAAGAGAGTAATTTATCAGACCCAAAGCATTTTTGGGCAAAGGTAAACTGTCTTCTAAAAGAAGCAGCATAGCCTAGAGGTTAGAACAATGAGCTGTGAAGGAGCTTGGTACATCCAGCAAACCTGGGTCTTATTCTCATAACCTCGACTTGCATACAGTGTGACTCTGAGCAAGTCACTTAACTACTCCAAAGCTCCTGGGTCACCTCTGAAAACAGGCACTTGTGCCTAGTGGATGGATCTTACCCAATTAACAAAGAATATCAAAAGGTTGGTCTGGTGCTCCCCACATGACACTGTTTGTAATGGACAGCAGTTCTGTGATCCTGCATCCTCAGCTAAGGCTTTCTACAAAATTCTAACAGATCTGGAGAAATTAAAGACTTTCTTAAGTAGTGTACTATCAAGCCCCACTGTCCAAGCTTCTCCTTCTGAAAATTCTCCAAATTTCTGCTTTATGTTATTCACTCAAAAAGAGGTACTTGACCAACTGAAACAAATAATGATAGATTGCTAACCTAGCTACAGCAATCTTAAAACCTGAGGTCAAATGTCACACAACAAAATGCTGTGCATCTTAATCGCGTTACGCAATTTCATGATAACTTTTGTTTTGTGGGGTCTCTCCCCCACACCCGTTATAGGGGGCTGCACCTCCTGGACCCCCCAATAAGATTCTAACTCTGGGGGGTCCAACACAGAGCGCACAGGTCAGGACTCGTCATGTGCGTGCGCTATTGGCGTACAACATTATGACCTGGCCTTGCAATCTTAAAATAAAATTGCTACAACTAGCTGCCCCAATTATTGCCTCTCCTCTCAGAAATCTATACAATAAGTCCCTACTCCAGGTTGTATCCCATAAAATTAAATTAAATGTTGCCCTGGTTGTTCCAGTGCACATGGGTGAAGACAATGAACCAGTTGAACTTTATCACCTAATTTCTGTCCTTAGTCCCCAGCAAAATTCTAAAGAGACACTGATTTCAAGCAACTCCAAGAATGCTTTGAGTTTCATGCTACCATATCAGATGTTCAGCATGGCTTCAGAAAAAAAATCACAGCACAGACACTGCACTGGTATGACTTACCATCGATTTTCTCAGTGCCATGGATGCTGGACTAGTGACCGATGCTACTGTTATTGACCTAATTAAGGTGTTTGATTTAGTGAATCACAGTCTCCTGCTGATTAAGTTACAGCAGCTGGACCTTCCTTGACAAACTCTCCTTCCACTGGTTTAATCACTATTTGACTGTAAACAAATGGTTAAGTGGAGGAGCAGCTTATTCTCGCTAGTAGCCATTGTGGCAAGATAGGCCTATATCATTTATTAATGTTCCTATTGTATATGCTGTAATGTACTTTAGAGTTGAGACACTGTTCCTTTAAAAGGCCAGGAAGAGACACAAAATTGCCAGAATTTCTGCAAAAGCTACTTTGGGTCTGGTACTTCTCTAGGTATTGGACAGACAGGTTTATGACCTTAAAAAGTCATAAAACTCTTAAATAAATCTGGGCATTTAGTTTCCAATAGCAGGGAAGAGGTCAGGGAATGACCTAGGTATCAGGGGCTAAAGCTAAATGCATAGACCAGATGTTGCAGGGGTTGGACATGGAACCATAGTGACATCTGCAGGAAAAGGTAAACTGTTGCATCCCAACTCTCCCTATCTAGCTGCTCCCCCCATTTTCCACACTCTGGATGGATCCACCCTGGAATCCTGCACCTCCTTTAGGTACCTGGGCATATGGCTCGATCAACACCTAGACTTCTCTGTCCACATTGACTCATTACAGAAAAAACTACACCCTAAACTAGGCGTACTATACCGCAATAAAGGCAGCCTACCAACCATGGTCAAGAGAGAATTAGTGCACAAAATGATCCTCCCCATATTTGGCTACAGCAATGTGGTCTACAGTGCAGCCCCCTCATCCACCCTGGCCAGCTTGGACCCCCTCTTTCATTCTTTCTGTCGGTTCATCCTGGAATGTGCCCCCACCACCCGTCATTGCGATCTATACAGTGCCCTTGCCCTCCCCTCGCTGGAGTCTCGGCATCAACTACATTGCGCCAATCTCATAGCTAAATACTGGACCAGTTCCCTCCCCCCATCTCAGCTCCGTCTTGTCAACTCAACCCCCCCAGCATACTCCCTCAGAGGCTCAGATTCAAAGCAACTCCAAGTCCCTTTCATGCACACATTGAAGGGCCAATCGGCCTTCAGACATCGGCTGCCCAAACTCTGGAATGACCTAAAGGCAGATATTAGGCTCTCCCCCACCCCAAGACTCCTCAAACCGCTCCTACATGCCCACTTCTCAGATATATGCAACTGCAACCTACAGCCTAGACCTGCCACCAAGAGGCATCTAAATGGGCCTTAAATTAAATTAAATTAAATAAGCCTAGAATTCCTACTGTATTTACTATACATCTACTGCTCTGCTGTTTCACCCTGAGGTCTAGGCCTAACTTTGGCACAGCAAAATATGCACTACGTGGTCCTAGGACTAGACTTTGTATGTCTCAAAAAATGGTTAATCCAGTCTGTACCTATTCAGTACCTGTGAAATTCACCCTGTATGTACCCACTCTTAATCCTGTTGTCGAACCACTGTATTGTATTGTATTCTGAACCTGTTGTCGAACCACTGTAATGTATTGTATTTTGAACCTGTTTGGATTCTATGTAACCCCCCCAGGTCTCATCTGGAAATGAGTGGTTCCCGCTCAGTATGCTTATCTGGTAAATCTCTTAAATAAATAAATAAATAACCTCTGTATTGCTAGAAGATACACCCTGTCACAAAGTTGTGGGTGGGACTTAAAAATGACCAGACTGTATTTATCAGACATGAATTTTCAACATCAGTGCAGTTTTAGCTAGGAGTCAAGAGACTGAGCACTTGAAGAATCTCAGAGCTAACCAAGCTGGTATATACTTTTAAACCAGAAAATATATGTGTTGGCCTGGGAAAATTTCTGAAATCAGACCTGAGTGTGTGGAAATTAGCCTTTTCACATACTGAATGGAAAATTCTGATTATAAGTCATCATTCTGGAAACCAAGACTTTTCACCAGGGAAGCACCTGGAGTCTTTTAATAAGACCTTCAGAGAACTGACTTTGATCACATATGTGTTACAAACTCTGTTGCTTAATGAACTTCCACCTACAGAGAGAAAACTTTCATCTCCACAAGGACATTTAAACTTTCTGGACTCTAACATCAGAATACGGTATAGTTTAGAAAAAGAGTATATAGTGTTTTCTATAAAACATTCAGGGCCAGATATTCAAACTGCGCCCAAACTGTGCACAATAGCAGGACCAAGCACAAGTCAATTGCACACATGTGCAACAGGCAGATATTCAAACATGGAGCAAGTCAAATTGTGCAACCAGCCAACATCTGACTATCACACAACCTGTGCCATAGCGCAACCAGGAAGGGGAAGCTGAGCACATATGATGCGCCATAGTGCAACAAGGCCAGCCCAGCTGAGCAGTCCAGAGGTGCCATAGCGCAAGCAGAGAGCCCCCCAGCAGCAGAACAATGGAACTGCACAACCAGGGAGGTAGGCAGGGGCCCACCACCCATGCCACAGATGGGCACAGGAACACACTGCAGAACTAACAATACACCTCCACACCCGAAGCACAGCATCACTGGTGGAGGGATGGAATAACCACCAGCCCATGGGGACAAGCCAACAAAGCACAGCTGGGCCATGGTGCCCCAGCACACCCACTGGCAAGCTGAGACTGCCACACAAAGGGGCCAGACAACCCAAGTGTACAACAGCCCCCCCTGTGCACAGCACACCCTGCACTGAAACCCCAAGACACCACCCATGAGCAGTGACTGTGACCGTCACTGCAGGAATCCCTACCCCCCGGCACAATGCAACTGTGTGTACCACACAACCATACAAGCCAGACCCACCAGGAGCACCCAGCGGTGTGTGGCAGCACCGCAGCCAGACCAGAGAAGCTACTACCACACTAGGGACACCCCCACGCACACACACACACAATCCCAGGACAATACCACCCAGATGCCATGCACACTACTGCAACTGAGCACCCATAGCCAGCTGCAAATCAGAGACCACCACAGTATTCATATCAAAATAGATTTATAAAAGAACATCAACAGGAACACACAACAATAAACTATATACAGATAGATATATACAAGAAAGGGTGGGGTGCAGGTACAAGGTAGGGGTGGGTAAGGGGCAGGGGTAAAGAACTGCATGAGGGAAGACAGGGTGTGAGGGAAGGGTAAAGGGGGTAGGTGTGGGGCAGCTACTGCCCTCCAGGCTGCACAGCATCAGGCTGCCTCTGGTCCCGTGGCCTCCTCCGTCGTCTCACTCCCCTCTGGTGCATCTCCCGCAGAATGGACAGGGACTCCATAGACACCTCCAGCAGGCAGTGGACAGCCTGCTCAATCCTGTGCAGGACCCGGACACCTAGGGCAGGGAACAGAATCAATGGCTGTGACTGTCCACAACCCTGAAGCCCACCCACATGCATGGCATACAGCCAAGTGCCCTGCCTCTGTGATGGACTGCACCCACCCACAGTGACCGTGCACAAGACAAGCTCAACCAGGCAGCAACAGCCATGTGTGCCACTGCACACACACCACCATGACCAGCACAGCACAACCAAGGCTGTCCAATGACATAGCCATGTGGTGGGAAGTTAGTGCCACAACCATGTGCCCAGTGCATGCATGGACCACCAGCGATGCACTCACAGACATGCAGTGCCACTGGACAGTGCTGACTGTCACCACGTCAGCGTGCACGCAGTGTTGTCCATGGATGGTTGGCCATGCCCTTCCTCCCACAGCGTAATGGCATCCATTATGTAATGACCTCTCCACCCTCCATCAAGCCGCTGCTGCTGCTGCTGGCCCCAACACCACCACCACCTTGGCCAGCCACCTCCACAGCGCCTGTCTGAGCCTCATCCTGGGCCTGCCTCTGCTCCTCCACACCTGTGGAAACAAAGTTGAGAAACACATCAATGAGATCCCAAAGCAGACAGCCCCCTGCCCCAATGAGTGTGCCTGCCCACACAGCCAGACCCATACATCACACACCTGCAAACACCGTCACAGCAAACCATAGACCAACCCTCCCCCATGCACTGGTCACATTACACAGTGTTACCCATGTGGACAATACAGGTGCATAGACGGCTCACCCTCCTGGCCTAGGCACAACGCCCCTCCTGGCACGTGACCTGAGGCATGCCAGCAGTGCCCGCTCCCTCCTGCGCAGGTCACTGTACCGGTGCCTGCACTGCTCCGGTGTTCTCTGCCATCCAGTGGCCTGCTCAAGATCGGTGGCCACCTGCTGCCACACATGGGTGCGGGCCATGTTTAGGGGTTCCTCCCCAAACAGTGGCCCATGGTGAGGCTCCACCACAGCCACCAGGTTGGCCACCTCCAATGCACTCCACTGTGGAGCTCTCCTGAGTGCCATCCCTGCAGATTTATAGTAGGCAATATGGCACTCCACAGCGCGGCAACCCCATGTGGAAATGTTGCGCAATACAACTCCATCAGTCCCTATTGCGCTGTTACTGAACAGCGCGATAGAGCTGCAGACATGCCATACATACAGGGCCAAGGGGGCAAAGGTCAGGCACAAGGTCATGGGTCTCTGGCACAAGGCCACGCACAGCGCCATCGGACGTCTACATGTCCAGCGCGATCGGTCGCCTGCGTGCCATTGCCACAGTGGACTATTGCGCAGTTGTGCCACAGTGCCATGTGGCGACCAGTGCTGTAGCACCACTGGCACAATGGTGGCCGTGTCCTGAATTGCCGATCACGCACAGCACGTCATCAGTGCGGCAGACACCTGCGTAAGCTACCTGGGCATGCGCAGTGTGGTGTACTACGCAGTCACAGAACTGCGCCATTGGCTCAGCTCGCTCAATCATATGCGCAGCAGTGCAACAGCGCGATATTCAGCCATCATATGCAAATCATCTGATCAGCCATTCAATGGCGCAGCGGCATGATTTGCATCTCATTAAAGTTGCTCCACTCCTAATTTGCATGCATTGCGCTATAAATGTGTGACATTGATCTGCAGTGGCCATATTCAGTTACTGCAGGTGATAGGTGAGTTGCATGCTGTGTGATGTTCTGGACTATGGTCTTAGGGTATTGCTGTACACTGCATAGTCACAGCTGTCCACTTTCACCCATACAGACTCTGACATGGCCGAGCCAGGAATGGGTGAGGAGGAGGATGGTAGGCAGAAGAGGAGGCCCAACTTCACGAAAGCCGAGACAGAGGCACTCTTCGAGGCCTACCTGGAGGAAGAGCCACTACTCAGTGGATGGCAGGGCACCCCTCAGGCCTGTGCTGCTGCATAGGAGGGGGTGGCTTGCACCGTAAACCTGCAGAAGCCACCAGCGCTCCGTGCAGGAATGAAGAAGATGGGGACCGACAGGAGGAGGGTGAAGGAGAAGGTGGCAGTCCTCAGGGCGGCATGCGCTGCTACAGGAGGGGCGCAGCCGAGGTGGTGCAGCTGACCCCGCGGAGGACCATCTTGCTGCATCTATGCAGTGCAGTGCCATCGAGGGTGTTCCGGGAGGTGGCTTCCAGACATGTGGTAGCCCATCACTGCATGGTATGACATGGTCGGGGGAAGGTGGATCCCATGCACTAACATGTTCTCATGTTCTGTTACAGATCCTGTGTGTCTGCAGGGGACAGTGGTGGAGGGCCCATCCACTGTGGACATCCAGCCAGAGTTGGAGGAGGGTCCATCCACCTCTGCTGGTAGCCAGTGTGCTTTGCACCAGTGTGCACGCCTGGCTGCCATCTCTGATGTCGGTGATACAGGTGTGAGGGGTGCCCTTCCTGTGTCTCAGCAGTCTGGCATGCAAGCATGCCAGCATGCTGTGGCTGTGGCTGTGGCTGTGGCATGAACCTGCACCATTGATGATGCAATGACCACTATGGGCATTGACACGTGTGTGTCACATAATGGACACACAGCAGGACAGCTCACGCCCATGGACCTGGCTGGTTCCAACGTGTGTGCCAGCACATCAGCACAGTCCCAGGCTGTGCTTGTCAGCACTGGTGGGGCAGCACCGGTGGCTGTACAGGTCACTGGCACTATTGCGGACACAGCAGTGGAATGACTGGTCCCTTGGGCACAGCAGGCGGAGGGGCAGCAGCAGGAGTCACCCACTGGGTCTGGGGGTACAGGGTTCAGTGGTGGCGTATGTACACCACCTGTTGACTTGCCCATACCTGGTCCTGGTGAGCAGCACCCACCCTCAAGGGGTGTTGATCATCAGGCCCTTCCATACCCTGAGGTACAGGTTGCTGATATGGCAGATGACCCGTTTGATGAGCACACCCACCTGCTGCGGGCATCAGTACAGCAGCAGATGTGGGTTGCAATGTCCGTGGAGGCACTGTGTGTGGCTGTGGAGTGGCACAGCAGGGACAACACGATGATCCTTGCAGAGCTTGTCCAATTGCGGATAGATGTGACCGCAGTCATTGACTGGCAGACTCAGGCATTGGTCGCTGTCGTGGCCGCATTGGAAACACAGTCAGGTGCCCCTGTGCCACGCACACCGCGCGATGCGCTATCCACTTCCCGGTCCCGGCGTCATGACACCCAGCCTGTCAACGCCAGGTTCTGCTGTGGCATCCTGAGCATCCCTGGTGCAGGTATGTTCAGTATTCTGCAGACTCCTGTGGACAAGGTCACGTCGCACAGTGGGACCCTGGTGGTCCATCAGTTCCACCCCATGTGGCCCATGCTCAGCCTGCCAGTGCTGCTGGGTCTCGGTGGGGCCGCCCACGCATCCGATGTGGCCATGGCACAGTGCCACATGACTGACCTATCTCCCAGCGCGGGCCCTGTCTGGTGCTGCCCTGTGTGCAATGTGTGTCATGGTGGGCGGTGCCGGTGGGTGCCCTGCCCAGCGCCGCCGACACACAGACCACCTGCACACCCTCCGACTGCTGTCCACAGGTGCGTATGCATGATGATGCCTGCATTGCACTGTACAAAAGTGCAGCAGCCCAGCATCGACACGCATACATGGACAGTACAGGTGGTGGAGGTGGCCTGTGGACGTGTGTTTCACATGTCTGTTCCTGCTGTGCTGTGCACCTGCCCTGTGCACTTTGTGCCTGTGTGTGTGTGTGTGTCGTGTGTCTGTCCATGTGGCGTGTGACCGTTCACCTCCTGGTTGTGTGTTTGTGCTCCTGTACCCTTCCACTCCCCTCGCTGTTATGCACCCCTGGTGTGTTACCCTGTGTGTATGTGGGTTGCACCCTGGACAGTGTTGGTTGCACATGGCCCCATGACTTACCTGTGTTGTGCAAAGTGCTCCTCTGTGATGGTGTCCCGGTGCAGCTGGGCCAGCCAGATCAGTCAGGGGTCACGCCGTCCAAGGGGGGGCTGCTCATCCCCATCATCACCGGCATCACCAGCATCCCCATCGCTGTCCCCCTCCTTGACCTGTACGGCTATCCCACAGTCTTTGGTCATGTTGTGCAGGATACAACAGGCCAGGAATATCCAACAGGCCTTTGAGGGGCTGTACTGCAGGGCACCGCTGGAGATGTCTAGGCATCGGAAGCGTGCCTTCAACATTCCAAACACCTGCTCGATGATGTTGCGAGTGGCGGCATGTGCCTCATTGAAGCGTTGCTGCGATGGGGTAGGGGGGCGCCGGTAGGGTGTGAGCAGCCAGGGACGGAGTGGTTATCCACTGTCACCTGTGTGGAGATAGTGGAGGTTAGTGTCATGTTCAGGCCCATATTGCCCCTAGCCCTGTGTGCCACTCCCATGGCACCTGTGCCTTACCCACCCTTGCCCCAACTTTGCCAATCCTACATGCATACTCACCCACTAGATGTCCTGTGGGGATGTTCCCACTCTCGAATCGATGGCACAGTGCAGACTGGTACCATATGAATGAATCGTGTGCTCTTCCAGGGTGCGTGGCACAGACATTGATGATGTGCCCACTGGCACCACACACCACCTGGCAGTTGACACTGGAGAACCCCTTCTGATTGTGATATGCGGCCCCATCGGGGTCAGGTGGCGTGCGAATGGCCACATGGGTGCAGTCTATCGCCCCTAGCATGCCAGGCATACATGCTACCCTGTGGAACTCCTGTATGTTTGTTGTACGCTCTGCCGCGGAGCTGGGGAAATGGATGTACTCCGCAGCATGTGGCAGCAGTGCACTGAGGAACTGGGTGAGAATGCATGATGTGGATGACTGTGTTATGCCTGTGGTGTCCCCTGTTGGCCTCTGGAAGGTACCCGTGGCGAGCAAGCACATACAGGCTGTTACCTTTATCTCCACTGACAGAGCGTGACTCCATCATGAGGGTGCCTGCATCACATCACTGCACAGCTCACAGAGCCGCTTCAGTATTGCCCTGTTCAGGTGGTACCGGACCACAATCTCAATGTCTGAATACAGCTCAAAGCTGATGTGGGCACGGTACTGCCTGTTGGGGGCATACCACCGACGGGCCCTTCCACAGCCACGTCCCCCTGCAGCATGCCTTCTCACCCCCCTCATTACTGCTTCCATGTGGAAGCTGGCACTCTCCATCTCCCTGGCTTGTGTCCCCCCCGGCTGTTGTTGTTCTGTTCCCCCGCTGTCCTGACTGCTACCTTCACTGCACCGGGTACACCTACTGGCCTCTGAACTCTGTGGCTCCACACACTTCAGCTGCCCCTATTCTGTCCTGACTACACCCTGGCCTGCACTGGTTGCTGCTGTGGCCTGCTCTGTGTGGCTGCCTCATGTGCATTCCTGTCGGCGTTCTTGCGCTCTTCCTTGAGCCTTTTTATTTTGGCTCATTTCCGCCCGATAGGGCGCAACTTCCGGCTGATCCACTGTTGCGCATTATGCAAGCCTTTGAACATTTCCATAATTTTATGCAGCGGGATGTTCCCCAAAGTTGCGCAAGATACCTTCATTTGCACTGCGCTGTTGCTCAGCATGTTTCTCAGTGGCGCAACTGCCCCAACTGAATATCACAGAATAGCACATTTTTGGACTTGCGCTGGCTCAAACCTTTTGAATATCCCACCCTCAGTGTTAATTTTGGTATTGTCTGCAGTTCAAAGATCTTCCAAATTGTAGAATTTACTGTGTTGTTTTTATTTAAGTAAACTTTTATGGTTTTCTTAATTCTGCCTGGGGTCTGATAGTGTGATCTAACATTTTAATAGAAGGGTTTTGCAAAGACTGTGTGCCTTGTTAACAAAGATAGTGATCGCTAGGCTATCTTACAAAACTACTGAGGCAAGAGACTGCATGTGGCAGTGGTGGGATTCAAACCGTGAATGTAGTACAGAGTCAAGGGGACTCAAAACTACAGTTTCTACCCTCCCAATGGGAAAAGGAAGGTTGGTGAATCTTCCTGAACCCTATGACTGCTCACAAGTTCTTTAAAAAGGGGAGTCATCCCTGCCAACAGGAGGTCCTACCATGCCCTTGAGGTTGGGCTCATGACAGATTTTGTGTCAGCTACTGGGATGGGTCTTACAAAACCATCACACAGTCAAGGGCAGAATTTGGAAGGGGAAAAATAAATTGGTTTGCAGACAATAAGACCCTGTCCTGTTTGAATTTTTTTTTATCAGAGTAGTGTTGTATGGAATGATGTCTTCCCAGTACAGTACTATGAATCTGGAACAGCTGAGGAAGATCTGTGGGGAAAAGGGCATTCCTAGTGAAAACAAAAATAAAAATCAACTTACAGAGGCCCTTATGGCAGCTGAGATGGAGGAAGCACCACCTCACTTGGAGCCACAGGTGGTGACTCCAAATGCCCAGAGCCCAGAAGAGAAGGAGCCATCTACAGCTGGAGTTGAGGAGGCTGCAGATGCAGGAGAACCAGCTTGATAATGAGCACATAAGGTTGAGATGCAGCAAAAAAGGGTTAAGATGGAATCAGAGGAACAATAGCTCCAGAGAGAGGTTAAAGAAAGGCAGTGCCAGGCAGAGGTCAAAGAAAGGAAGTGACAGAGAGAGTTTGAACTGAAAAAGCTGACACTCCAACAGACAGCAACCCCAATACCTACCGAGCAGGTAAGTGGTGGGGCTGGGTCTGAATCTCCAGGACTGGAGTACTAGTTAAATTCAAAATTAATGGCTGAGTTTAAAGAGGGAGAGGATATGGAAGCGTTTTTGAATTCATTTGAAAAGGTCTGTATCTAAGCCAATCTGCCCAAAGAGACTGGGAGTTTTCAACTGTCTTACTGCTTACAGGCCAGAGGAGGGAGGCATTGGGGCAGATGGACAATGTTGAAAGTAAAAAAATATGATCTGAACCCTGATGCATACAGAGCAAAGTTCGAAACTCAAAGGGTCAGAAATGAGTTTTGAGGAATTAGCCACTAAACAGCATCAATATTTAAAGGTTGGTGGGAGGAGGTGAAAGCAGATTCTGTTGAAGTTATTGAAGGGTGCTATTGCTTAAACAGTTTTATTGGATTTGCTCACCTGAACTAAAGCTTTAGCCAGAGGATCAAGATCCAAAGACTGCCAAAGAGGCTGCAGAGCTGGTGGATCGCTATACCCAAAGCAGGGCTGCTCCCAAAGGGAATTCAGGGGTGAAAGGGAAAAGTGGGTATTTTGGACAACCAAAAATCACAGGCCCCTGCCAAAGGAAGGGAATCCCCAAGTGCCCAAAATGCAGTTTGGGGACAAGAAAAATGATGAATTCTGGTATTGTAAACAGCCAGGCCATCTTTCTAGGCAGTGTTCTAAGGAAGCCCAAAAGGTAAATGGGCCTGTGCAAACTGAGACAATTGCCCACTGTATCTCTGACACTATCCCTGACAATATGAGGGAGCACATTCACCCAGTCGGGGTGAATGGGGTACAGACTAGAGGGCTAAGGGATACAGGAGAATCTCTTGCCCTGGTGAAAGGGGTTTGGTGGGGGCTGAACAAATAACTGCCAAATCAGTTTGTCTCTGTGAGGGATTACACAGGGGAAAAGAAAACTTACCCATTAGCCAGTGTTACCCTGGATTGGGGAGATGCAGGTGAAGTGGCTGTAGCTGAAAAACTAATTATGGATGTTATTATGGGGAATGATGTTCCACAGGGGGTGGTTTGTGTTGTGACCTGGAGCCAAAAGAAGAGGAGCTCCTGGGATGTTAGGGATCCCATAGAAATTCAGACAGGAGAGGTTGGGTGACAGGCCAGCCAACGTGTGGCTCTTGTAAAAGAGGGTGATAACAGGGGGATGGAACTTTCCCTAGTGGCAGTTAACCCAACTGCTACTGAAGGTTGCTTCCGGGGGGAGGGATGACCTATAGTCTGAGGAAGGGGGAAGGTTGTGATACTGAGTCCCCTACTGCCACAGCTATGGATTTCAGCCTGGGAATTGATGGGGACATGCTCCATGCTCTGGGTAAGTGGGAAGACTTAGCAGCAGCACAACGGACAGATCCTAGCTCAGAGAAGCTGAGGGTCTGTGCAGAGTCTGCTGGGACACATGGAGGTGATGGAAAGCATAGGGTGTATTGGGACAATGGACTGTTATACACAAGGACATCAGAACAGAGGAGGGTGATGGGCAGGTAGCTTGTTTTGCCCCAGGAGTGTCATGTGTTGTGCCCAAGGTAGAAGAAGAAGAAGAAGATCAGCATTTATATAGCGCTTTCATACACAGTATCCCAAAGCGCTTTTTACAAGCAATTCTAGACTGGTAGCGAAGTGACTAAATGTGTGGTGGTGGCCATGATCATGATATTCCCATGTCCAGACATTTGGGCATTGCTCGTACTATGTAGTGCTTAGCACACAATTTCTATAGGCCAAATATTACCAAGCAGGTGAAGGAATATTGCAAATCCTGTCACTGGTGTCAAGAAAAAAGGAAGGCTGGAACCAAAGCCAAGGCTGGCCTGATTCCCTTACCACTTCTGAAGGAGCCATTTCAGAAGGTTGGAATGGATATTGTAGGTCCTTTGAATACCACAAGTTCCTCAGGAAAAAGGTATATATTGAAAGTCGTCGATTATGCTAGCCGCTACCCTGAAGCCGTCATGCTGTCATCCATTAAGGCGGGCAAGGTGGCAGACACTTTGTTGGGGATTTTGTCCCATGTTGGGTTTCCGCAGGAGGTTATCTCTGTTCAAGGGGGTAACTTCATGTCAGACCTAATGAAGTGTTTGTGGGAGAAGTGTGGTGTTGTACTGAGGTACACAATGCCTTATCACCCACAAGCCAATGGTCTCATGCAGAGATTTAATGGGATCCTGAAAGCTGTGCTATGGCATTTGCAGAACAGCATGGGTGAAACTGGGAGAAACACAGTACCTGCTCCACCTGCTGTTTGCCTAGAGGGAAGTGCCACAAGAGTCAACGGGATTTTTACCCCTCAAGCTTTTGTATGGATGCAGGGTGAGGGGGCCCCTAGATTTAATATGAGAGGACTGGGAAGGTAAGCATGCCAGCCAGGGGACTCACATAGTGGAGTATGTGTTAAAATTGAGAGAGAGATGATGAAAGAGCTTATGGATGTGGCCCAGAGCAACCTGGCAGCTGCCCAGCAAAAACAAAATACCTGGTACAATCATGGAGCCTGAGCTTGCTTGTATGGGGTAGGACAGGAGGTGATGGTTCTGATTCGTTACAAAAAAGAGCAAGCTGTAAGCTGAGAGGAGCAAGCTTACAAGGTAGTCTGGCAGGTAAATGATGTTAATTATATTGTAGAGTTACCTGACCAAAACACACTCACAGGATGTATCATGTGAACATGATGAAGCCATATTTTAATAGGGATGACATGGTACTTGTGGTTTGCAGTCCTTGGGAGGAGCTAGGTGGGGAACACCCCCTTCTCAACCAGATGTCATCTGTAGAGACCATCACACTGTCACCCCAGTTGACACCTGGAAAGGCCCAAGAATTGAGAACCATTTTGTGAGACTTTACTCCTTTATTTATGGCAAAGCCTGGACAGACACTGCTAGTGGTGCATGATGTAGATACAGGGATCCAAACACCCATATGTAGGACAGCTTACCAGGTGTCAGAGATAGTCCACAAGGACATTATGATGGAGGTGGGGATGATTCTGGATCTAGGGTGATCAGAAATCCCGCAGCCCCTGGGCCTCACCTGTAGTCCTCATACCAAAACCAGATGGGACTACACAGTTCTGCGAAGATTATCATGAGCTTAACGCCATCATGAAATCTGATGCCTACCCAATGCCATGCACAGATGAACTGCTTGACAAAATGGGAGGGGTGACATACTTGACTACATTAGACCTGATGAAGGAGTACTGGCAGGTAGAACTGGCTGACAGGGCTAGGGAAAGGTCAGCATTCATTACCCCAATTGGCCTGCTCGAGTTCAAGGCCATGCCCTTTGGGATAAAGAATTCCCCTGTTACAGGATATGGAGGACTTTGCAGTCACCTACCTGGACGATATTGCTATCTTTAGCAATAGTTGGGAAAAACACCTGATACACCTGAGGGAAGTGTTTGGCTGAATATAGGCCGCAGGTCTGACTATTAAGGCAGGAAAGTGCCAGGTGGCCATGGCAGATGTAGCTTATTTGGGACATATGGTGGAGCGAGGCCAGCTCCGACCAAACCAAGAAAAATAGAGGTGATTAGTCATGTCCTCACCTGAAACCCAGAGACAAGTCAGGAAATTTCTTGGGACAGCAGGGTATTTAGAAACTTTCTCCCAATTACAGCTCCCTGGCCATGCCTTTATCTGGTTTGCTAGGAGGGTAAAATGGGATGCAGACTGTGACCAGGGTTTAACACAGCTGAAAACCTCACTGTGTAGAGCTGTAGTGCTGGCTAGCCCAGACTACAATAGGTCATTTGTGGTACAGATGGACGCCTCAGATATGGGAATGGGGCAGTCCTCAGCCAAGTATCCAATCAATGGATAGAGCACCCCATTGTATACTTAAATTTTTTTATATACTTGTTTATTAATTCAAGTTCAACTTACATATACATTTTTACCATATGATCATCTCAAATAAGATCAGTTTTGATCATGTACAACTTAATTTCCATCTGAATAAAAAGATGAATACATATCAACTAAACTATCCCAGATATACCTGGTTTAGCTGTTCTTAATATATTTAAACAACATTTTAAAAATGCAAATTAAACTTGCTGGGAGAGTGAACAGTTAATTCAACAAATACTGTCATTTAAGTGAAGCATGAATAGTATGTCTAAAGAGGTTAAGGGTAAGAGTACTAAGAGGGAAATCTAAGCGGGAGCAGCTGAGGGATAGGATAAAGAGGAACTATTGCACTTGTCTTTATACAGTTCCCATCTGTTCCATCTGTTACTGAACTTATCTTTCTGGTGGTTTACAGCAAATGTTATTCTTTCCATGTGTTGGATTTGGGCTATTATTTCCAACCATTCCTGGAGCGTTGGAGGAATCTGCTGGAGCCATTTTTTTTTGTTATGGCTTTTAAAGCTGCCACTGTTAGGATGGCCCATAAGTATTGTACTGCTTTATTATTAATTTCAGCTGGGTACAGACCAAGAACACAGTGCTCCGAGGTTATATCTGATGTTAGATTAAATGATTCAGACAAATGAGTAGTTATCTGTGACCAGTAGCCCTGAATCTTAGGGCATAACTAAAATACATGCACCTGGTCCGCCGAGATGGTTCCACAGTTCCTCCAGCAGGTTCCCTGTGTTTTTATACCAGCTTTACATAATTTCACTGGAGTGTGAAAGCACTGAATCCTGATATTCCAGGCATATTCACGCCAGTTTGATGAAGAGGTTGTCTTCCAGACATTCTAAACATATTTATCCATGTCTGAGAGCTCAGCACTATGCCCAGTTCCTCCTCCCATTTTCTATGAACATGCTGCATGTTGTGTGCCTTATCAGCGATAAGGTTCCCACCCCAAACTGTTTCAAAGACTTGAGGAAAGGGTCTATCATCCTGCCCAGTCAAGGTTTGTCTTATTTTGG
Organism: Neoceratodus forsteri; assembly: GCA_016271365.2. Lineage (NCBI taxonomy): Eukaryota > Metazoa > Chordata > Ceratodontiformes > Ceratodontidae > Neoceratodus > Neoceratodus forsteri. The sequence continues at coordinate 1,780,294,480 of CM057455.1, read as the reverse complement.
CAGTTACATAATCCCTTATCTGACAGTAGTAAATGCAGTCTGTTGATGCCCAATTATTTCTAGTTTTGAGAGTTTCAAATGGTACCATATCTGGGCCTCTGAGAACCTGCCAAGCCACACAGAGTCCTCTTCCCATCTGTCTTGTATACCATGCATGGGATGCGGCTGGGCAAAATTCAGAATCATAGCACCACCATCTATACCTCCATATGCTCTTGGCTGTATATCCTTTCCTAGTCCCTTGGATCCACCCCATTAGAGTTGTGCGAATTGCATAAGTTTGGTATGAGTGTATATCTATTTGTGAAGGGTGGTTAAAAATAACTGCCGATAAGGGTAGCTTAGCTTCGAGGGATGATTCCATTTGCTGCCAGTGGGCCCTATATTGTGGGTGGGACCAAAGCAGAGCCATCTTCATTTGTGCTGCTAACCAGTATTCTTGTAGACTGGGGCATGCCCTCCCGCCTTCCTGTCTAGGTAAAAATAATGTTTTTTAGAGATCATTGGAAAAGTATGTGCCCATAGGAATGACATAAATTTTTTCTGCCAGTCTGCTAAATCTTTCTGGGGTATCGGGCAGGGCACTGCTTGAAATAAATAAAGGAATCTAGGTAGTACATTCATTTTGAGAGTTTGTAGGCGAGAATAAAAAGGGAGAGGTAACAGGGACCATATCCGCAGGTCAGCCCAGATTGTCTTCAACAGGGGTGGGTAATTATCCCTGAAAAGATGTGTGGAGGCCTTACAAAGATGAACTCTAAGTATTTAATGTTGGAACAATCCCATTTCATTGGGTATCTGAGCTGAAGCTCCAATGGTATCTGTGCATTTAGTACCAAAACTTCTGTCTTAGACCAATTTAGTTTGTATCCAGAAAGTCTGAGAAAGTCTCTATTTGCTGAAAACCTTAGGAAGGGAGCTTTGGATTTGTTAAATATAATAAACATCATCCGCATATAGTGCAATTTTATGGATGGTATTACCCGATAATACACCCTGTATTTCCCCATTCAGTCTTATACTGTGGGCCAAGGGTTCAATATAGAGGTCAAACAGAAGCGGAGACAGGAGGCAACCCTGCCACGTACCCTTAGTCAGCCCAAATGCTTGAGATATGTAGCCATTAGTTCTCACAAATGCTACCGGGTTGGTATAAATTCTGGATATAATGCGGAGGAAGGTTTTGGGGAAACCAAAGACGGCCAGAGAGCCCTGTAAGAATTCCCAGGAGACCTGGTCAAATGCCTTTTCTTCATCCAGACTTATAATATAAGCTGACTGCACTGTTGTTTGTAGGTGTTCAATGATGTTGACTGATCTCTGGACATTATCTAGTATTTGTCGGCCTGGGCCAAAACCAGCCTGGTCTCCCTATATAAGTTCTGGCAGAATATGTTCTACCCTTCTAGCTAGTATACCAGCCATTATCTTATAGTCCATGTTTAAGATGGAAATAGGGTGGTAAGATGGACAATTGGTGTTATCCCTGTCCAGTTTCGGTATTACTGATATGATTGCTTGAGTCCAAGAGGGAGGCATCTTACCCACCTCCATATGCAAATTATTATAAGCTTTGCAGAGCAGAGGGGTGACTTCCTCTTTGAATTGTTTAAAAAATTTACCGGGCAGGCCATCAGTCCCCAGGTACTTGCCAGTTTTAATTCTCTTAATTTCTGCTAGGATTTCTCTTTCTGTAAAGGGCTGACTCAGTGCCTCCCCCTAAGCCTGCAATAGACAGGGTAGCTTCAGTGGGTCTAAAAAGTCTTTAACTTCCTGCACAGTAGGTGAGAGACCCCCACTCTACAATTTTTCATAGTACCTTTAAAAGGCCCCTGCTATTTCCTCTGTTTTGTATTGTAGTGTCTGTTTTACAGGATCCCTAACCTTAGTTATAGTTGTTCTACTTCTACATTGAAGTAGCCTACTAGTTAGTAATTTAAGGGCTCTAGGTCCTCCTTCATAGAATATCTGTCTTAAGTAGATGAGTCTTTGTTCTACTTGGTAGTCCAGATTTTTAAATACTCTGCCTTCAGTTCTGCCAGTTGTTTCCATCTATTCTTATTAACTCTCTGTTGTTGCTGTACCTCTAAAGTGTATTTGCTCCTGTAATTCCTTCCATCTTTGCTCCCTTTGTTTTGTTAAGTTAGATGGAATCTTTATAAACTTCCTTCTAATAATGGCTTTTATCGTGTCCCATGAAATCCCAGGAGAGATGTCAGGGTGCTGATTTAATTGGACTGCTTGGTCTATGGTCTGAGCTATAGCATCTTGATTTTCCTCCATTTGCAGGAGTGAAATATTAAGTCTCCAGAATGTGGAACGCTTTGGTGGGCCTATTGCTAATTTTAAATGTATCAGGGAATGGTCTGAAAGCAGGCCCCATTCTTATATCGGCAGACTTGCATATTCCCAAAGATTCTTTAGGGGTGAGGAATTAATCTAATCTAGAAAAAGTTTGATGAGGGGTGAAAAGTAAGTATATTGTCTGGTTTTGGTATGCAATGAGCACCAGACATCCATCAGGCCGAGTTCCTCTAACAGCTTAGCTACTCTGCGGGGGATTCACCCCTCCCCCTTAGCAGGCTGTGCTGTAGAGACCAATATGGAGTTAAGTTTTAGGTTTAAATCTCCCCATCACTAAATGTCCTTCTGTCCAGGCCATGATCTTAAGAAAAAAGTCTAGCTAAAAAGAGAACTCCATGTCATGTGGGGATATAAAGAGAACATGGTAATCATACTACCATCAGTGCACCCTTTAATAGCTGCAAATCTACCCTGCTTGTCAACCATAGTATCTTAAGGTTCAAAATGAGTGGACTGGGGGATGAGTATGGCAGTTCCCCTCTGACAACCTTTGCCATATTCAGAAGAGACTGTTTTTTTATATGCAAATTTCAACAGTTTTCCATGTTTAATTTTACTCATGTGAGTTTCCTGAAGTAGAATAAAATCCACCCCTGATTTCTTTGAGATGGACATAGTGCACGCTCTTTTAATAGGGTGCGCTAGCCCATTTACATTGTAGGCTAATATTAATAAGTCTGACTTAGCCATGATTATATGTTTGTAGGCTATAAGTGACTGGTAGTTCAGTCCCTGTAGTATGCTCATTATTCCTCAAAAACCCTCCTTACATAGTTCAACATGACAGTAAAAATCTCCATCAACACACAGATAACAATAAACTAGATCTAATTCTAAAGTCTATAACTTGATGTCAATTTTATACAACATTTGACTCCCAATGTGGAGATCTGTCATAATTCAAGGAGATCTCTATTCATCTGGTGATCCTCCCTGAGACTAGGGTAGAGTACCAGGCATGGGAGATGAAGCAAAAGCTCCTGGCCACTAGACAGTAGCTCTCCCAATGAGCCTTCGATGGCCAAAATCATCTCCTTCAGCTAAAAATCAACAATATTGTGATTCCAGTAACTAGGCTAGGCTGAACAATTCAACCACCTTGTTTATGTAACAAGAATCAGAACATTCACACAGCAGCTCCCTTCAGTAAACCAACTGTTCTCCGAGCTTATGGCACCCCCAGCACTGATCATTGTACTAAAACTTAAACACCAAAAAACCCATGTTTGAACTAATCAACTTACTAAGGCACTGTAATCTAACAAGCTATAGTGCTTTGCTCTGCTTTTACCTCTACACATAAACTGGAAGGAGTGACCAATTGTGATGAAGTAACATTAAATATTACTAAACACCAGGTCTTTAAAGTCCTTCAGTTCTGTACGTGTGCAAGGCTGGATAGCAGTGTGAGTCCAGAAAAAATGGAAAATGGAACTTTCTAAAAAGTTTAAATTTTAAAAAGTGAACAGTCTGGCTCACCACTGGCAGTTAAAGCAAACAGTTAATCTTTGTATTCAGCTCAGTCCTGTGTATCAGCAATGCATGATCTTTTAAATTCTTGCACTTTCAGGAGTGCTGCTCGGATTGCTGCGAATGGTAGTAGTGATGATGTCTGGGGACCGCGGCCTCATCGCTTCTTTTTAAGCATGATGAGCCAATCAAAAGAAGTCCAAGTTGCAGGCTGGGAACCTGAGTCCTGGGAAACTTCGACTGGTGCTTCTAGTAGGCCCTTCTCAACCAGGGCCTTCCCGCTTCTTCAGTTGATTCGAACATTTTACTTCCCTCTGGCCAGAAAATCCATATGCAAGCTGGGTAAGGATTATTAAATCATATATTTTTGCACAGAGGATTTTAAGATGGAGCGATTGTAGCTCTCTGCTTCTGAATCTCCGAGGGTAGTCATGGTTGAAATAGAGCCGGCTTGTAAGGTACTTTACCTCTTTCTGCTGCCAGGCCCTCATAAGGATGTCTTCCTTGACTTTATAACTATTAAACTTGAGGATTATTGATAGGGGTTTAGCATCAGTGGGATGTTTCAATTGTAGGGCTCTATGAGCTTGCTCAATACCAAATTGATACCTCGGGGGTAATTGCAGGACATCAGCAAGCAAGTCTGCAATAAATTTGGTCATATGGCCAGTTTCTGATCCTTTGGTTAATCCATGTATTTGAATGTTCTCTTGTCTAGAGCAGCCCTCTAGATCAGTACATTTAGTCTGTAGCTGCTCAGTATGCTGCAGAAGAGCTTGTATCACGAGGCCCATTTTGAGGTTTCTGCTTCGTATCACTGATGCATTCCTCTGCTTTCTGACCCTTTTTCAAGACCTGCTAGGTGTTGATTTAGCTACCTAAATTCTGCTCAGTTTCAGCTCTCATTTCTTTCATTTCATGATGACTTCTGAAAACATGAGCATGAAGCTGGTCATTCTCTGCATCAGTGTCTGGTAGGCTTTGGAGGAAGGGCTCCTACTGCCTTCTTGAGGTGTCGGTTTTAATCCTGTTGCATCGGATTGCCAAGCATCTCCTTTCAGTTTGGATCTGCCCCGATTGTCTTTTATAGGTTTGGTGCTTGCCATCTGATCAGTTTTGTTGCTTCTTTTCTTTGTTTTTAGAAGAATTATAGGGCTTTCAGGAGGGGAGCTCCTTCTAATATGATGCTGTTAGTTCCGTGACGTCACCAGAAGTCAACACCCCATTGTATACTTAAGCAAGAAGTTGCTTCCACAGGAACAAACCTGTGCAACAGTAGAAAAGGAATGTCTTGCCTTAGTTTGTGCATTAAAAAAACTGGAACCGTACCTTTCTGGGAGGCATTTTAAGGTCCACACAGACTACAACCCATTAGTATGGTTGGGCCAAATGGGAAAAATGAATGGAAAACTTCTGAGATGGTGTATTGTCTTGCTGGCCCATGAAATGGAGATTTCACATAGGCCTGGGTCAAAGAATTGGAACACAGGCAACCTATTCACATAATGAGTCCATAACAGAACTGGGAAGAACTGCCTCCAATAGGGTTGTGTTCCCCCCCAGGTCCTGTTTTAGGAGGGAGGGATATTGCAAAATAGGCATATATCCTTTATTAATGTTCCTATTTTATTTGTTGTAATGTACTTTAGAGTTGAGACACTGTACCTTTAAAAGGCCAAGAAGAGACACAAAATAGCCAGAATTTTTGTAAAAGCTACTTTGTGTCTGTTACTTCTCTAGATAAGGGTCAGATAGGTTTATGACCCTAAAAAGTTATACACCTCTTAGATAAAACTGGGCATTTAGTTTCCAATAACAGGAAACCGGTCAGAGGATGACATGGGGTCAGAGGCTAAAGCCAAATGCATAGACCAGATGTTGCAGGGTTAGACATGGAACCATAGTGACACCTGCTGGAAAAGGTAAACTGTTGCACCACAATCTCTGTATTGCTAGAAGATACACCCCATCACAAAGTTGTGGGTGGGACTTAAAAATGACCAAACTGTAATTATCAGGCACATATTTTGAACATCAGTGCAGTTTTAGCTTGGAGTCAAGAGCCTGAGCACTTGGAGAATCTCAGAGCTAACCAAGCTGGTATATACTTTTAAACCAGAAAGTATATATGTAGGTCTGGGAAAACTTCTGAAACCAGACCTGAGTGTGCAGAAATTAGCCTTTTCACATACTGAATGGAAAATTCTGATTTTAAGTCAGAATTTTGGAAACCAAGACTTTTCACCAATGAAGCACCCGGAGCCTTTTAAAAGGACCTTCAGAGAACTGACTTTGATCACAAACTTGCTTCAAACTCTGTCGCTTAATGAACTTTCACCTACAGGGAGAGAACTTTCATCTCCACAAGGACATTTAATCTTTCTGGACTCTAGCATCAGAATACAGTATAGTTTAGAACAACATTATATAGTGTTTTCTGTGCCATCTAGTGTTATTTTGGCATTGTCTGCTGTTCAAAGATCTTCCAAATTGTAGAAGATACTGTGTTGTTTTTTATTTAAGTAAACCTTTATGATTTTCTTATCAACTCTGCCTGGGGTCTGATTGTGTGGTCTAACATTGTAAGAGAAGGTTTTGTAAAGACTGCATGCCTTGTTAATGAAGATAGTGACCACTTGGCTGTCCTATAAAACTATTCATGCAAAAGGCTGCCAATGGCAGTGGTGGGATTCAAACCCCAAACATAGTACAGAGTCAAGTGGACTCAAAACTAGTTTCCACCCTCCCACTGTACAGTACTCCTAATTGTACAGTACAATTTAAACTGATATGGGGGATGCTGCAAGCATCACCTAAAATGGCACTTGGCAAGGGGGACAGCTGTCACCCTCCCACAAAAGGCAAGCAATCTGGCTGGGGCTAGATTTGCTTTCCCACACAAACCACAGACCATTAAGACAGGGAAGGAGGGGGCTAGGGAAAAGGTTTACTGATGGGCCATGTGCATGAATGCCAGAAGCCTGGGCAAAAAGGTCCCAGACCTGGCAGAGATCATGAAGGAGGAGGAGCTGGACTTTGTGGGAATCACTGAGACCTGGTTCCATGATGGACAGAAATAGGACATGAGCATCCCAGGTTATACATTGTTCAGGAAGGACAGGGTGGATAGGAGAGGGTGGCGTCGCACTCTACGTAAGGGAAGGGGATCCAGACATCGAAAACACAGGGCTGGTGGGGGACACTGAGGCCCTTTGGGTCTTGCTGGCCACAGGAAAGGACAATTTGGTGCACTTGAAGTCATTTACAGGCCACCAGGGCAAACATTAGAGGTGGATAACCAGATGGCGAGGAGATACTAAGGATGGCAACCAAGGGAGGTGTTGCTGATGGGAGATCTTAACCTGCCGGATGTGAGTGGCAATCCCTGTCTGCAACCTCATCCAGAAGCAGAGATATTTTTGCTCCTACAGATAGCCCACCTGAGCCAGCTGGTCAGGAGCCAACCAGGATCTGGTGCTTATGAATGGGGACAGGGTGGGTGAGATAACGTGAAGATAACCTAGGGAGTAGTGACCATAACATAGTGTGGTTCATGATACGTGCATTGGCCTTGCACCACTGGACCAAAGTGAGGGTGCTGGATTTTGGACAGGCTGATTTTGGAAAGATGAGGAGTATACTTGACAGGCATTGGGGGTGGGGAACATGGGGCTTGGAGGATATTTGGGCCACAAATAAAGGGGCAATTGTGGGGGCCATGGAACACTGTTCAAAGAAGGTAAGCAAGAGCAGGAGGAGAAGTAGGACTCTGTGGTTCAGTAGGGAAGTGGGGGACAGCATGAGAGCTAAGAGGCAAGCATTCAGGCAGTATAAAACCACACAGAGTGAACTGGACCATGTAGTTTACTAGGATTAGCAGAGGGAAGCCGGGAGGGTGGTTAGAAGGGCTAAAGCAAGAACGGAGCAGAGTATAGCCAAACGGGTCAGGAAGGGGGACAAGTTTTTTTTAGGTAAATTAGTGAATGGAGGAAGGATAAGACTGGGATACCTGTCCTGCTGGCTGAAACAGGAGAAAAGGTAGATGGCGACTGGGAGAAGGCAGAATTACTGAACAGTTACTTCAGCGCAGTATTCACAAGGGATGAGAGAGGGGGGTGCTATTGGACTAGAGGGAGAAGAGAGGGTAGGGTTGGAAATGGGACCTTTCCAGGAGGAGGAGATTTCAAAGGAGCTAAAGGGCCTGAGGCTTGACAAGGCCATGAGGCTAGATGGGATTCACCCTAGGGTGTTGAGAGAGAGGTTGAGGTGCTGACAGTCCCTCAACCTATCCATTAATGAGTCCTTGCACACAGGGATAGTCCCGAAGGACTGGAAGTGCATGGATGTGCTGCCCCTGCATAAGGAAGGGGGGAGGTAAGTCTTGAGCAATTACAGGCCAGTGAGTATGACATCGGTGGTCAGAGAGTTCATAGAAAAACTGCTCTAGGTCAGGATCACCGACTACCTGGAGACAAGCAGCCTGCTCGACCCAAGGCAGCATGGCTTTACCAAGGGCAGATCATGTCAGACCAATCTGGTAGGGTTTTTGGAGTAGGTCATGAAGGCGGTGGATCGGGGGGGTCAGTGGACATAGCCTACCTGGATTTCAGGAGGGCCATTACGTTACCGCATGGTGGGCTGGTGCACGAAATGGAATGTCTGGGGCTAGGAAGAGTGGTTATAGAGTGGGTACAAAACTGGTTAGCTGGCAGAATGCAGAAGGTGTTAGTAAATAGGGTCTCCTCAGGCAAGTCAGTGGTCATGAGCGGCGTCCCCCAGAGGTCAGTGCTGGGACCCCCTGCTGTTCAACATCTATATAAGTGACATAGTGGAGGGGTTGGAGGGTGGAGTGTGCCTGTTTGCAGTTGATGTCAAAATCTGTAATAGAGTGAACATACAGGATGGAGTGGGAAGGATGCATAGGGACCTAGAGAAGTTGGAGGACTGGGCCAGGAAGTGGAAATTATCCCTCAATATGGCAAAATTCAAAGTCATGCACCTGGGCAGAAGAAATGGGAGAATGGAATACAGACTGGGGGAAACCTGCTAGCGGTTACCATGGAGGTGAGGGACCTGGGCATCATCATCTCTCAGGACTTGAAGATGGCCAGACATTGCAGCAGGGCGGTGGCAAAAGCCAGCAGAGTGTTGGGTTGTATTGGGAGGGGGATCACCATCAGGAAGAGGGAGGTCCTGATTCCCCTGTACACCAGCTTGTCCAGCCTCATCTGGAGTATGGGGTCCAATTCTGGAAGCCTTTCCAAAAAAAGGATGTGGAAAGGGTGGAGTGGGTGCAGAGGAGGGCAACCAAGATGGTGAAGGGGCTTAGTCACCTGCCATTTGAGGACAGGAGTCCTGGACATGTACCCCCTGGAGATGAGGAGGGAGAGAGGGGACATAACAGAGACTTTCAAGTACCTGGCAAGGATAAACAAGGTGACTACTGAGAACCCCTTCCAATTGAAGAGGTGTCCCAGAAAAAAGGGTTATAATCTCCAACTAGAGGGGAGCAGGTTTAGGGGCGACATCAGAAATAACTTCTTTACTGAGAGGGTGGTGGACACCTGAAATGGGCTGCCTAGGGAAGTGGTGGATAAGAATACAATGGGGGGTTCAAAAGGGTATGAGATAGACACAGAGGGCTGTTGCAAGGAGTGGGGGGGAAGCAGGGGCAGGCCTAGGGGATGCTAGGCAAATATAGGTCCTTTTCTGCTGTCACTTTCCTATGTTCCTATGAACCCTACAACTGCTCACGAGTTCTGTAAAAAGGGGGGCCCTCCCTGCCAACAGGAGGTCCTACCATGCCTGTGAGGTTGGGCTTGTGACAGCCATAACTAAAAGTGTGCCTCAGGTTTCAATATTAGGCATCTTGCTTTCTAGGGCTGCGGTGGAGGAGCCCGCAGATCTCTTCGATCAAAATAAAATTCACCGATTCCAACTGAAGAACAATTAAGAGTTCCATCACAGTCTCATCCATGGTCTGTGAATCATTCAGCTCTCTCCTTTGACTCCAGCAGTCACACAGCACTATTTTTTCACAGCACTATTTTTCTTCTTGTACTCCGTTTCCCATTGTCCCTGCCGACTGTAACAACATGCATGTTATGGCTAGCCTTACTACCCATTTCACGGGAAACTACTTTGATCTACTCTTTGCAACACTGTACAGTATCATGCTTGTTGATATCAAGAAGCTAAGTATAGATCAAGGGTTTTCCTTCCTATCTTTCTGGTTACAGTCTCTGTTTAGTCTACATGCACTCTGCTTAGAAGCCCAGCAGTGTAAAAGGGAAACAGCCACTGAAAATCAAATTTGCTTGCTCCTAGCATTGTATTTAAAATTCAACCAACTACAAGTAAAACAGGGTACCTTGTCTCATTAATGTGTAAACTTTTCATTTGGTAGTAGGAGATGTGAATTGTGTCCTTTGCATGCCCCCTTTGTCCCTTCCCCCAGTCCCTCCACAAAAACTACATTATGTATGGTTGTTTTACACAAAACATGCCAGAACTATCCTGCAGGATGAAATAACAAAGGTGTTACTGTATTTGCATCATCCAGCAGAGATAGATTTAAGCCAAACAGGGCAAATCTTGGAGCGGCCATTAATGTGCTGCTTGCAACTAACTGTTGTTAGCTTTCAGCTTCCCTAAACAAAACAGCCATTTCTTTTCTTTTTATTTATTTGGGGAAGCCCATTGTCCATGGTCAAATGTAAACATTAAAAAGGATCTCCCAGCATATTTTCCTGACTTGCTTAAAACCTCAAGAAACCTACCTACATAAATGTATGAGACGGACCCCGCTGGCTTAGAAAAACTACTGCTTAAGTTTGAAATAGTTCTGGAAGTTTAACATTTTTACATAGTTTAGCATTGAGTTATCTGTGTTTCATAGTGATATGCTCAACTGTTTTATTGCTGGCTGGAGTGGAAGTCTGTTTTATATTTTGCATTTATTAGTGTGCCTGCCCATCCATTTGTGTAATCCCTCCTATGTTATGAATCCCTCTGGTTTTGGAATTTTAACTTTGTATAAACTACCCTGGCAATACTTACTCATTAATAACCTAATGGCGGCTGACTCTTTTGTTCCTTCCCTACTCTCATCACCTGGCATGCCTACTGCACTTTGACTCAGTTTTAGGATATTAATGTTGAATGTGATCACCTAGGGACAAATGACCTAGCTAGGAATGGGATCAGAGCAGTCCAAGAGGAGTTTGTAGAGTTGGGAAGGGGCCTTAGACAAGTAGCATACAGTAACCTTCTCAGAGGTGCTGCCTGTCTATGGCAAGGTGATGCTAGGGTACCCTCACCAGGGAATTCAATGAATGTTTGAAAACTGGTGTGGAGCCTCAGGGTTTTGGCCTTATAGGGACTGGGAGCCACCTGGAGGGATGCAGACCTATACTTGTGCAATGGTCTGCCTCTGTCCGGGGAACCAGGATCCTAGGTGAGAGGTTTAAATGCTTCATTGGCAAGCATTCAAACTAGCCAAGGGGGGAGGCACTGAAAAGGAGCAGGGAAATCCCAGCCTACCCCGACAAAACACGGTAATTAGTGAGGTAAACATCAAGGTAGAGAAGCCATTAGGGAGCAGGACAGAGGTAAATGTAAAAAAGGCAAAGGCAGTAAGGACAGGAATGGGCTAAAAGGGTAAGGCCAAAAGTGGAGGTGATGAGTACCAATGCCTGTAGTCTGTGTAACAAGCTCCCTGAACTAGTGGCCTTGATGGAAGAGGGTTGCCTGGATATTGTGGCAGTCACAGAAACATGGTACACAGAGAACCATGACTGGGATGTCAACATACCAGGATACACAATCTACAGGAGGGACAGGGAGGGCAAAAGAGGAGGAGGAGGAGGAGTAGCTCTCTATGTAAAGGAAGGGATCAAAGCAACAGAACTAAAGAGTAAACAGGGAGCAGATGAGACACTCTGGGTCACCCTGGAGACAGGAAATGGCACCACAATCCACATGGAGGTTGTATAATGACCCCCATCTCAGGGGGAGGGAATGGACAAGGAAATGATAGAAGGCTTCCTTAGAATGGCAGAAAAAGGGAAGATATTGTTGATGGGGGACCTGAATATGCCAGATGTTAACTGGAGCATCTTTGCTGCAGGCACATCCAAGAGCAGGGTCATTCTTGATGCCCAACAGGGGGCATGCCTCAGACAGCTAGCATTGGAACCCACTCAGGAGGGAGCAATCTTAGACCTGGTACTCTCAAATGGGGATGGAGAAAGAATCTCAGATTTAGAAGTGGGTAGCTATCTGGGAACAAGCGACCACCAAACAGTGTGGTTCACCATAAACACAGCCATACAATCAAGCCATACAAAAGCAAGAGTATTGGACTTTAGGAGGGCTGACTTTGGGAAAATGAGAGAGTGCCTCAGAAAAGCACTAGCAAACAGGCAAGAAGGAGGGTGGAGGAACAATGGGAGTAATCAAAACAGCCATCACAGAGGCAACAAGCTCTTGTGTAAAGCAAATCAACAAAACACAACAAAGGAAAAAACGCTATGGTTCTCAAAAGAGGTGGCAGGAAGGTTAAGGAGAAAAGCATACTTCAGGAAATATAAGGAAACACAGAAGGAGTTGGACAGAGAACTTTTATCAGTTAAAGCAGAAAGAGGCTGGGAAGGCAGTCAGAATAGCAAAGGCCCAAACCTAGGAAAGGATAGCCAACTCTGTTAAGAAGGGGATAAGATCTTTACAGGTACATTAGGGAGCGAAGAAAGACCAAAGGAGGATACTGAGGCTTAATAAAGGGAGGGAATGTGGGTAGAGGGTGACAGTGAAAAAGCAGGGATACTGAACTAATATTTCTGCTCAGCATTCACAAAGGAAGAGGAGGGAAGGTACCTAAACCAAACAAGTGAAACACTCTGAAGATGGGGGTCGATACCAGTCCATTTACAGAAGAAAGGGTTCTGAAAGAACTAATAAAATTGAAGGTGAACAAAGCAATGGGGCCTGATGGGATTCACCCAAGAATTCTAAAAGAACTAAGGGTAGAACTAATGACACCGCTGACTACTCTCTTTAACAAATCATGGGAGGATGGGGTAGTACCTGAGGACTGGAGGAGGGCAGATGTGATTCCTCTTCACAAAAGTGGAGCAGGACAGAGGCAGGAAACTACAGACCAGTTAGTTTGACATCAGTGGTAGGAAAAATGATGGAATCACTTCTGAAGGAAATAATTGTTGAGTACCTAGAGGCCAGTGAAGCATAGGACCCAAGGCAGCATGGATTCACAATGGGAAGGTCATGTCAGATGAATCTAATAGATTTCTTTGACTGGGTGACCAAAGTAGTAGACTAGGGAGGGGCTGTGGACATGGCTTACCTAGATTTTAGTAAGGCATTTGATACAGTCCCACACGAAAGATTAATACACAAGTTAGCCAGCCTTGGAGTGGGTCCCAAGGTGGTAGGCTGGATAAAAAATTGGCTAGACAACAGGACACAAAGGGTAGTAGTAAATGGAGTCCACAGTGAAGAAAGGAGGGTTACTAGCGGGGCACCGCAGGGTTCAGTACTGGGACCGGTCCTTTTTAATGTCTTTATAAGTGACATTGCAGAGGAACTGGAAGGAAAAGTATGTCTCTTTGCAGATGACATGAAGATCTGCAACAGGGTTGACACCAGATGGAGTGTAAAGGATGAGAAGGGACTTGGCAAGGTTGGAGGAATGGTCAAATGTATGGCAGCTCAGATTCAATGCAAAGAAGTGCAAGGTAATGCACCTGGAAAACAAAAACCCAGGAGAAGAGTACACAATGGTGGGTGAGGTACTGACAACAATAAAAATGGAAAGGGACCTGGGGGTAATTATATCAGATGATCTAAAGGTGGCCAAGCAATGTGAGAAGGCAGTAAGGAAGGCTGGGGGGATACTGGGATGCATAGGGAGAGGCATCAATAGTAGAAAACAGGAAGTTGTTATCCCTCTGTACAGACAGTTGGTGAGACCCCATCTGGAGTACTGTGTGCAGTTCTGGAGACCCCATCTCCGCAAAGACATAGACAGAGTGGAATCTGTCCAGAGGAGGGCAACCAAAATGGTGCAGGGTCTGCATCAGAAGACATATGAAGAAAGACTAAAGGAGCTTAATGTGTATACCCTTGAGAAAAGGAGGAGAGAGGGACATGATAGAAACTTTCAAAGCACCTCAAGGAATCAACAAAGTCCAAGAGGGTGGCATCTTTCAGAAAAAGATGTGCAAGAACAAGGGCACAATTTGAAGATAGAGGGATGGCTCCAGAGGTAATGTGAAGAAGTATTTTTCACAGAGAGGGTGTGGATGATGGAACAGCCTCCCTGAGGAGGTCATGGAGTCAAGAACAGTGGGGGAATTCAAGAATGCATGGGACAGACATAAGGCAATCCTAGGTGGGGGGTAGGAGGAAGTAAGCTGTTGGTTAACTAGGATCTGCAGCTTATCTGTTAGGTAGGAAAATGGGCAGACTAGGTGGGCCAAGCGGTCCTTATCTGCCGTCAAATTCTATGTTTTTATGTTTCTATGTTTCTGAGATGACTCTCCTCACTCTGATGAATCTTGATTATTGGCGGCAGCACTATGCTTCATTTTGAATGGACACTCCCGATGCATGGGGCTAAAAATCTTCATTAAGTATCTTACTTGCTGGAAACTCGTTGACTTTGAGAGTTTAATGTTTAAATCTGACATGGTTTGGGATGTTTAATATGGTTTAAATAGTTTAGCTTTGAATCAGCCCAGTTTTGTCTTTCTATGGTCAATTGCTTTAGTGCTGGCTTGGAGTAGATATCTGTTTTATATATTGCATATCATGGAGTTCACACCCTTTGTCATTTCTTTTCCATTATGGAACCCTCTAGTTTTTCAAATTTGATCTTGCATAAATTACATGGGCATTATTTAATCAAAAATACTTTGATGACTGCTGACTCTTTTTTCATTTTTCTACTCTATTTTGCAAGCCCACTGTATTTTGCCTCAGCTTTGGGACATTCATTTTTGAGTATGATTATGTTTCCTGAAACGGCTCTTTCTTTCTACCTAGATGAATTTAGACCTGATGGCAAGCACCAATTTTAATTTTTTGGAGACACACTCCCTGATACATGGGCTGAAATGTCAGTTAAGTATTAGATTTGATGAAAAGGTTTTGCTGAGACTACAGTTGCTGTTTATGTTGAATATTATTGTTATTTTTTTTTAATTTCTGTTTATCCTCCCACTCATGCCAGAGCCCTGCTCGATCGGGAGGTGCACATGTGTCTGCCCCACTTCACCATCTTACCTGACTTCTGCGGCGGATCCCATGGAACCATGGCTGTACCCTCCAGGCAGGTACGAGGTGGGGCCCATACACCCTGAGACACTTCTTGTTTCATCGGGTCTCCAGTGGATTAAGCAGGCAGGAGCTATTAGGGTATGCACTTTGCGCTACTTCCTCTCAGCACTCCGCACTGTTTTCCCTTGTTCTGGGTGTCTGGCATGCACCCTGACATCAAGGCATTTTTCACTGATGTCCACCAGCCCCAACCCTCTCTCTATGCTCCTTGCTTGCTGTGTCTCCGGCTCCTGCCAGAGGCCAGTCAAGTGCCAAGCCTGTACCCCCTTCCCTCCCAGAGAAGGCAAGCTGTCAGGCCATCCACCTCCCAGGGCTCATTCCTGAATCAGGGTTGATGGCATCACAAGCGGTAGTACTACTGCTGTGCTGGCAGGCTGGCTTTGTTGAATATTATTTTATAGACAGATTAACTCAACCCTGCAGGAATATGCCAGTGCTATCGGAATTTAGTGCCTGCTACTTTGGATATTATTCCTGCCTACTTTTGAAACACTAATTACTAAAACAATTTAAACATATTAATCTTGTTCTTGAGACTATCGTAGAGAGAACAGGAGATTTTCAAGATAGTGTCATGGCCATCTTACTAGGAACTCTGCATTTCAAGTTCAAGTTCAAGTTCAAGTTCAAGTTTATTACAGGAAAGACTCCATT
The DNA here is from genome assembly GCA_016271365.2 of Neoceratodus forsteri. Taxonomy (NCBI): domain Eukaryota; kingdom Metazoa; phylum Chordata; order Ceratodontiformes; family Ceratodontidae; genus Neoceratodus; species Neoceratodus forsteri. Next base: position 1,780,278,637 of record CM057455.1, on the reverse strand, counting down.
GAGCAAGCTCATTCACAAGGAGGTCCTGAGGCACATACACATATAGTTCGCAATTACATAGACAGGAGATATAAAATGTAGAACAACAAAGGAAAAAATATATATAATACAAGAGGTATACATAGAAGTCTTTATGCTATATATGCAGTACATTCCAGCTTTAACCTTGTCCTAAATTCTGCAACACATTTCAGCTTAATAAGTAGAGGGCCAGTTGGTACCTAGGAAGTTGACTTGGCATTGGGGGCCTAGTAGCACCTACATATGTCTTTTAATTTAGAGATAGCTAGTGTTTTGTAGGAGTTAATTGAAACGATGCTGGTTATCTTCAGCATGGCTTGTAGTTGGTTCCAAATGTTTGGGAGGGCATATGAGACAGCTATTTGGCCCACTGTGGTACGTGTCCTGGGAACATCTAGTAGAATAAGGTCAGATTTCTTAGGGAATAGGCGCTATGCAAGATGTGTATGAGAGACGCTAAACAAACAGGCAGTTTGTGGAGTAGTAATTTGAGGGTCCAAATGCCAGCATGCAGGAGGCATCTGGTGGCAAGTGATGTCCACCCAACTGCTGCATAAAGATCACAGTGGTGGGTCCTGTACGCAGAGTTAGTAATGAAGCAAGAGAATGGTGATAGAGTACGCCCAGTTTAGATAGGCTCAAGGTTGGGGAGAGATAAAGATAATGTCTCCGTAGTCAAGCCAGGAAGGAATGTTGCTTGGACAAGTCTTTGCAGGTCGTGAGAGAAAGAGGGTCCTATTTCTAAAGAAGAAACCCAAGCATGCTTTAAGCCTCTTTGATAGATCCTCGATGTGGTTGTTGAAGGAAAGCTTGTTGTCTATCCACATACCTAGATATTTAAATTTAGGTACGACTTCCAAGGGTTTACCTAGGGAGGTAACTATGAAGTTTTTAGATGGGGTAGGTAGGGCTCCAGCCAAGGCAAGTCTCGAGAAAATAATTGTCTTGGTTTTTTTGGCATTTAAGAGAAGCTTGGCATTGATAAGGTTGCTTTCTAACTGGATAAAGTCAGCTTGGAGTGCTTCCCTGACTTCAGTTAAGGACGAGCCTGATGCGTACAAAACCATATTGTCCGCAAAGAAATGTATGCTAGAGTTCTTTATGTGAGAGTCAAGGTAGTTGATGTACAGGGAAAAAAGGATTGGTCCTAGGATGGAGCCTTGAGGGACCTCTGGCAATTGGAAGGGGGGCAGATAGTAGGCCATTAGCTTTGACTTTTTGTATCCTTCCTGAGAGATAACTGTTAAACCACTGTAAGGTAAGTGGAGTGGCACCTATGTAGGCAAGACAGGTGATTAGGAGGTGATGGTCTACAGTGTCGAAGGCCTTACTGAGGTCTAGAAAGACTGCACCAGTAACCTTCTTGGTGTCCATAGCATGGATCCAGTCATTAGAGACTTTAGCCAAGGCTGAGATGGTACTGTGCTTCGACCTGAAGCCAAATTGGGACGGGTTTAGAGTGAGTGCGCTTCAAGGTGATTTTTAGTTTGTTGTATATACTGTAAGTTTTTCCAGCACTTTGGAGGAAAGGGCAAGATAGAGATAGGATGGTAGTTGTTTAAGTCACAAGGATCTCCTGATTTGAAGAGAGGAAGAATATGGGCAGATTTCCAGCAGGATGGAATGGTGGCTATGGTATAGAGAGGATGAAGATGTGAAGGATGGGGCTGTGAGCTGGGCATAGCCTAACCACAAGAAAATGATTTAAGGCCATCATCCCCACTTTTCTTGGTGTCAAGGCTAAGAATTATGTCTTCAATTCTTTGTAGCTAAACAGGCACAACTGGAAGGGATGAGGTGGAGTAGCATGTGTAGTATCTGGGCTAGTGTTGCTATTCACTCGGCTAGCATATGGGGAGGAGTCGAATGCCAACTCGGCAGTGGCAAAGTGAAGGTTAAGTTCTTCGAGGATTCGCAGTTTATTTTCAACCATCCTGTCCTTGGCCAGAATCTTGGTGGGAAGGGAGGAAGCAGCAGGATGACCTTCAATGGATCTCAGTGTCTTCCATATTTTTGGGGAGTTCCCTTTGGCCTGCTCCAGAGTGGAGATGTAGAAGTTTGTTTTAGTAGCACGTACACTTTTAACACAGCATTTCTGGCAGTTCTAAATGCCTGCCAGTCTACCGGGTCCTTTGTGTGCCTGGCCCTAGCCTGTAGCTTGTCTCTATTGGTAAGTGCAGATTTGAGCTCTTGGGTGAACCACGGATGTGAGAATTTCCACACCCTCATTTTAATAAGAGGAGCATGCTTGTTAATTAAAGTGGTGAGGTTGTCATTTAGGACAGAGACGGCGGCATCAGCAGATTTGGCAAGATATAGGTCTTGTCACCTGATCGTAGCTAGATCGGTTAGGAAGTTTACTGAGTTGAATTTACGGAACGAGCATTTGATTCTGAATTTAGGGTGCTGCTGGGTTTTAGATTGGAAACTTGTACATACAACAATACTGTGGTCGCTCATGTCATTATGGAACACTGCAGAATGTGAGATTTTATGAGAAGTGGGTTAAAATGACATCTAAGAGTGAGCTGTTGGCAGAGTATGTGCTTACTTCACAATTAACAGTTGCAGATTTGCATTTATGTACAATTTGCTTTATAGACTTTGTTGGTTCCTAGTTTTGTTATATTGTTTTTATGTCTGAACATTTCAGAGGGGTTTAATTATGGGTGGAGAAGTGGGAGTGTTTACAAATGTGTATAACAGGTTGATATTTGTATAATATGCTTGCTTATACTACTTCTTAAGTTACGATTTTTTTGGTATGGATCGCTTGATGCAGACTACAATATGGGAGGGGACAGGGGTGAGCATTAAGCGAAACTGTGATAAAACTGGATGGAGAATACAATATGAGTAGGGGTAGGTGAGTATTAGGTGGATACTGTGATAGGACTGATCACGGACTGGTCTAGCTTGGTGGTGCATTCTTTAGGATCGAGATTAGATGGTTAGATATTTTATTCTTCATTATGATTTAGATTTTTTTGTTCTTACAATGGCTTTGCATTTTTTTTTTTTACTTTTTAGCAACATATGGAGTTTATGGCTGTGTGAATGTTGTGGAGGGGAGGGATGCAGAGTGCCTTACTTTAGACTGACTGAGAGTTAGCTGAGTGCGCTAAAGATGGAGCTCTTTTTTATTGCCTGGATAATGAGATGGGGGCCACTGGGTCTTTGTTACTCGAAATATTTAAAGGTGCCCAGGAGAAACAAAAATGGTATGTCATCTGTTGTTAGTAAATCGGAAGTGACAGAGTGAATAAGTAAGCCTGCATCATGGAGCAGTAAAGAATATTTGGCAAAAAAGCTGTGTGTTGGGGAGGAGAAGGTCCATGGATGATGCATTAATAGAAGGGAAGTGATAAAGTGTATGGGTAAGCTTGCATCACGAAGCAGTAAAGAACACATGGTAAAAAGCTCTGTGTGTAGGGGGTGGGTTCCACGGACTGAGCATTTATAGCAATACTGATCATGGAATTATGTGAGGATTTTCTGTTTTCTTTTTGTTTGTTTTGTGATACCGGCTAGCACAGATGCAATGAAATTGTGTGAGGATTTCCTTTTTAGGACTGCAGTTGGCAGAATCCTGCAGATCACTTACAAGCAAAAAAGGACTCACACTCTATCCGAGCAACAATTTAGGAGTTGCATTACTGTTGCCTCTTTGGTCAGTGAAGCACTCCACTGTGTCAATGCAGTCTTCTCATAGGCACTAATTTTTCTGCCTGTGGTAGGACTGGACCCTACCTTGCATATGAGTGACCCTTCTTTTCCCATTTCTCCTCTAGTCTGTTACAACAGCACTCTGATTCTGCTTCTATGTTTTGTTCTTTCTTTACTGTCTTTATTTTATTCTGTTAGACTGACCACCTGCAGAATCCCCTGTTCTTTATTTTGTTGGTATACTGTTGTTATCCATGGTCCAGCACCCCTGATGGTGTCCTCACCTCATGGGCAGCAACTTATGTAGGTATAGGTACTAACCTTAGGGCGAAGAAACTCATCGTATTAGCATAAGTGTCAGGATCTGTGTTCTATTATGCTTCACTGATATATATATATTAGCCATGAGAAATGTTTTTTTGCTCTATTCTTACTGTATTTTTTATATGTAAGGCAACAGTGCCATCTCTAGTAATTGTACACCACTACAACTGACCTTGGATTATAGAGATCTCATTGTATTGTTATCTATTTGCAAGCTATGCAGCTTTTTATGCTAGTTAGGATAGTTACTTAGACCACCTGTTTTTGTCCAATTATATACATTTTATGTATCTCACTTAGCTGTTACCATAGTTATTATCAGGGTATAAGACCCTTTGTAACACGTTGCTTCTCTGAAAGGAGAGAAACTGTCTGCATTGCCTACAGTAGGTAAAGAAAACTGGTATTCTCCCAGTGTTCACACTGTAATGGTAGTAAGTCTGTATTACTTATCTGTAATAAATTTCATTTATTGCATGAGTACCACTTGTCTGTTATCTCTTCCTTTTGTGCCCTTCCACCTAGAACCTGAAAGTGTGATTTATTACCCATTTACACTGTGTATAAGGCAACCGCGATTGAGCGCTTTCAAAAAGGGCAACTCAATCATGGCACCTGTGTACAGGGCTACCCTGGCAGGGTAGTGAGTGGATACCTGGGTGGGTGACGTTGGGCGACAGGAAGTATACACACTTGTATGTAAGTGCACACGCACAGGGCGAGAGGGAGGGGAGGTATGTTGGAGGGAGTGTGTTGGGCAATTGCCAAGCTGATTGGCTAGCATGGTGGGGAGGGTGGTCAGCTGGGGTGTGCATGGTGCAGGGTTCAGTCCGGAGTGTCACTTTTTTTGTGCTGGCAGGTGGCTTTTTAAAAGAAATTCCTCCCTGACATGCACCCCTGAGCAGGAATCCTATGAGGGGTACAGCCTCTGCATAAAATTGAAAACCAGTCACCAGTTTTCTGATCGCTGTGAGTGTACTTTGCTGTAATTGATTTTTGGTGATGTACACTCACCCAAATGGCGATCGCTGTTCCATGATCACTGTTATCACATGGAACCTTTTTATTCTTCCCCTTGTTTCCTGCTCTCCCAGTCCCTTCACAAAAACTACATTGTGTATGGTTGTTTCACACAAAACGTGGTTGAATTATCCTGCAGGATAAAATACTATCCTTTTACTGTATAAGCATGGCTGAGACACAGCTAAATTTAAGTCAAACAGGGCAAATCTGGGAGTGGACATTTATGCACTGCTTACAACTAATTGTTGTCAGCTTTCAGCTTCCCTAAACAAAACAGGCATTTTTTTACTTTTTATTTCTTTTGGGACTCCCACTGTCAACAGTCAAATGTAAACATTTTGGAGTTAATCTGGGAGGCTGCCTGTCATTTCACTTCCTATGTCTGTATGGGAAGCCTCTAGAGGTGGGTGAAAGTTGCAGATTCTGCTTTTGTGGAACTTCGGTGAAAAATCAGAAATTTTGTGGAATTTTTTGAACTTCTGCCATTGGCAAGATTGGAATCTTCTGAATGTGCTTGGTGGATTTTCGCCCTGTTCTGTGGAATTTTTTGGCTGAACTGTTGAATAATACACATGAACTGTGAAATAATGGTTCTGAGGAATTTATTTCCGCAGTTTGATGAATTATTCCACAATACATGTAATTATTCCGCAGTTCATTTATCAATTCTGCAGGCTTTTTCTCTGCAGTTTAATAGAATAATCCACAATTTATACATTTATTCCACCGTTCTAAGCTGGAATTTCTGAAAAAGTTGCTGATTTAATTTCCGCACTTTTGCAGAAGAAATTCCAACTTTCACAGAAATTCTGCCGGAGGAATGTTTTTTTCGCACATCTCTAGAAGCTGCCAGGACTTCTCAAGTGGAAAACTCTGATTATTGCTTGAGGCAAAACACAGAGCAATACTGAAAAGTTTTGTATTAAAAATAATAAATGAATGCTTCATAAAATGGACATTATGAATGTGCCTGCCACTGTGAAAGAGCTGCCTGACTCTCGTGGGCTTTAAGTTCAAATTAGCAACAATGGAATTTGTCCCCCCTTTTACATTTGGCTAGTAGATATATGCACACATTTAGAGAGTTTTGATTTTTGCAAGGGCTCAGTGTTAGAGGCTTTACAAACTGAAATAATGTTTAAGCCAATGTCTGCCCGGCTTTGGATACTACTCACCAATGACAGTGGGCTTTGTTTCATGATCGGACAGCTGCCCTGGAACATGGAATAGAAATGCCCCTGTGCTTCACAACAATTAATTCATTTGATGTTAAGTATAAAAAACAAAAGATGTTAAAGATGGTTATTAATTTTTATGTTGATTGTGCGCATATGCAAGAAACATATTGCGGCACCTTGCTCCAGAAGCAGGTTGTGGAGGTGCAGCACTGTTATGGCCAATGCTCCCACTGCCTTTTGAGGCTTGGCCCCTGTTCCCCCATGGGGTGGCATGCTGCTGCTGACACTAGTTCAGCCAGCATGCCACAACATTGAAACGTTTTTGCCACAGCAATCAGGGGCTGCCTCATCATTGCAGCTTCAGTGATTTGCTGCAATGAGGGAGTGACCTGTCATTGCTGGGTGGAACGTTGCTACTGTAATATTGTTTGTGAACATGGCGGCGGCTTGCGGCCGTGTTCACAAACAATATTAATCTGGCCCCAGTGCAAGGGGTGCCCAATCCCCCTCGGAAGGATGCCTATCCCCCACAATAGTTTTTGTTTGCCGACGGGGGCCCCAATCCCTGTCAACTTCATTCCCGGTCCCAGTTGAAGTTGCCGACGGGGGATCCCACTCCCCATTGGCTTCTGTCCCCTCCTTCAGAGTTACTGTGGCTGATGGGGGAGCCCACTCCCTGTCGGCATAATGCCCCCCCTGAAAAAAACTTTGTTTTCTGCCGAGGGTGCCCAATCTCAGCTTGTGCCCCCCCGTATGTGCCAACAGGGGTGCCCAATCCCCCATTGCCTAATGGCCCCCAAAAAACTGTCAGGTGGCATGCTAGGAGCCCACCCCAGCATGCTCAATGCCCCTGTAAAGAAAAAACCATCCCGCAATGTTTTTTTTTTTTATACCTGTAAAAAAGAAAATGGCCCCTCACGGTCTCCTTGCCCCCTTCCTCAACCCGCACCACCCACTGCGCACCCTGCCTCCCCACACCCCCCTTACCCCATACTTACCTCCGGAGTCTGGCATGATGATCTTCGGTGGACCGGGAACACGTCTGCACTCTTCAAATCCAACCGCGAACTGAGGAAATGCTGGTAAACTGTATAATGGAATAAATCATTTTTTTTAACTTTGATTCATATCTAAGGCATTTTTTTGAATTTTGGCACCAAATTTTCAACATGGGGTTTTTGGGACCCTCCTCATGAAGTCAGCCACTGTCATGGTGTTATTTGGCGCTGAAAGGTGATTTTGCTGTCACTGCGTGGAATCACCTTCTGGGACTGATTAATGAAACAACAGTGCCAGTGTTCATGAGCTGGGCTCTCAAAAAGCCTATGTTGCAAATTTGATGGAAAATATCCAAAAACATGACTTTTACAAGAGTGCGTTGTACAGTTGCTTTGCACGCTCACAACTTTCTGAATTTGCAATATTTTCATGCCAGATTTTCAACATTGGCATTTTCCTACACCTCCTTGTGAACAGTATAGCTGTCATTTTTCACATCCTGGCCGAAATGTGTTTTCGCACTTCCGGCGCAGAATAGCATGGTTGCTGTGGGAAATCAGTGTTCAGGACAGATTACAAAAATGACAGTGACACTGTTCATGAGCAGAGATCCTAAACTGTCTATGTTGAAAATTTGGTGACGATACTCTATAAAATGACTGCATTATGAGCGTGTGTTGCGCAGTTTGCATGGCCGCTTGTAAGTTCATGAATTTATAATATTTTCACTCCAGATTTTCAACATTGCCATTGTTCTGCACCTCCTTATGAACAGTGCAGCTGTCACTTTTCACATCCTGGCCAAAATGTGTTTTCGCAGTTCTGGCGTAGAATAGCGCAGTCGCTGTGGGAAATCCATGTTTGGAACACATTATGAAAATGGCAGTGACACTGTTCAGTAGCAGAGGTCCTAAAATGCCTTTGTTGAAAATTTGGTGATGAAAACCCATAAAATGAGTGTGTTACGAGCCTGTATTGCCCAGTTTCCAAGCACGCTTGTATCTTCGCAACTTTGTATTATTTTCAATCCAGATTTTCAACATTGCCATTTTTCCACACCTCCTTCTGAACAGTGCAACTGTCATTTTTCACATCCTGGCTGAAATGTATTTTCGCTCTTCTGGTGCACAATAGTGAGGTTGCTGTGGGAAATCCATGTTCGGGACACATTAAGAAAATCACACTGACACTGTTCATGAGCAGAGGTCCTAAAATGCCTATGTTGAAAATTTTGTAATAAAACTCCATAAAATGACTGTGTTACAAGCTTGCATTGTACAGTTTCCATGCACCCTTCTAACTTTGCAAATTAGTAATATTTTCACGCCACATTTTCAACACTGACATTTTTCCACACCTCCTTATGAACAGTACAGCTGTAATTTTTCACATCCTGGCAGAAATGTGTTTTCACACTTCTGGCACAGAATACCACAGTCTCTGTTGGAAATCAGTGTTTGGGACAGATTAGCATCGAGTGGGTAAGAAAGGGAGAAGTGACCAAGCTCAACTGAGCTCTGTTGGGACTGCTGCAGATTTCTTTGTGGGCAGGAAAAGGCACCAACACAGGCTGGAGCCCAGTACAAAAGGGCAGCCTGCAGTGCCAGGAGACACAGAATGAGTGAGTGAGACAGAGGGAGTGAATGAGCTCAACAGAGCTCTGTTAGGACTGCTGCAGATTTCTTTATGGGCAGAAAAAGGCAGCAATGCACACAGAGGCCCATTACAAAAGGGCAGCCTGCAGCGGCGGGTGAAACAGAATGAGCTACTGAGAGAGGGGGAGTCAGCGAGCTCAACAGAGCTCTATCGTGACTGCTGCAGATTTCTTTGTGGGCAGAAAAGAGTGGCAATGCAGGCAGGAGCCCCGTATAATAGGGTAGCCTGCAGTGCCAGCAGAAACGGAACAAGCGAGTGAGAGCAGGGAGTGAGTGAGGTCAACTGATCTCTGTCGGTACTGCTGCAGATTTCTTTGTGTGCAGAAAAAGGTGCCAACAGAAGCAGGAGCCCAGTACAAAACAGCAGCCTGCAGTGCCAGGAGAAACTGAAAGAGCGAGTGAGACAGAGGGAGTGAGTGACCTCAACGGAGCTCTGTCGAGACAGCTGCAGATTTCTTTGTGGTCAGAAAAAGGTGCCAATGCTGACAGGAGTCCAATACAAAAGGGCAGCCTACAGCACTGGGAGAAACACAATGAGCAAGTGAGAGGCGGAAGTGAGTGAGCTCAACGGAGGTCTGTTGTGACTCCTGCGGATTTCTTTGTGGGCAGAAAAAGGCAGCAACACTGGCAGGAGCCCAGTACAAATGACCAGCCTGCAGCGCCGGCAGAAACAGAATGAGCGAGTGAGAGAGGGGGACTGAGCGAGCTCAGCGGAGCTATGTTGGGACTGCTGCAGATGTCTTTTTGGGCAGAAAAAAGGCAGCAATGCACACAGGGGCCCAGTACAAAAGGGCAGCATACAGCAGTGGGAGAAACAGAATGAGCGAGTGAGAGAGGGGGGAGTGAGCAAACTCAACGGAGCTCTATCATGACTGCTGCAAATTTCTTTGTGAGCAGAAGAAGGTGGTGATGCAGGCAGGAGCCAAATACAAAAGGGCAGCCTGCAGCACCGGCAGAAACAGAATGAGTGTGTGAGTGAGCTCAACTAAGCTCTGTCAGAACTGCTGCAGATTTCTTTGTGGCAGAAAAAGGCACCAATAGAGGCAGGAGCCCAGTACAAAAGGGCAGCCTGCAGGACCAGGAGAAACAGAATGAGTGAGTGAGACAGGGGGACTGAACAACTTCAACGGAGCTCTATTGTGACTGCTACGGATTTCTTTGTGGGCAGAAAAAGGCAGCAATGCAGGCAGAACCCCAGTACAAAAGGCCAGCCTGCAGCACCAGCAGAAACAGAATGAGTGTGTGAGAGAGGGGGAGTGAGCAAGCTCAAAGGACCTGCGTCAGGACTGCTGCAGATTTCTTTGTGGGCAGAAAAAGCTGCCAACGCAGGCAGGAGCCCAGTACAAAAGGCTGCAGTAGCGGAAGACACAGAACAAGCGAGCAAGTGAGGGAGGGGGAGGGAGTGAGCTCAACGGAGCTCTGTTGGGACTGCTGCAGATTTCTTTGTGGGCAGAAAAAGGCACCAATGCATGCAGGGGCCCAGAACAAATGCACAGCCTGCAGCAGCAGGAGAAACAGGATGAACGAGTGAGAGGGGGGAGTGAGCAAGCTCAGTGGAGCTCTATCGTGACTGCTGCAGATTTCTTTGTGAGCAGAAGAAGGCGGCAACGCAGGAGCCCAGTACAAAAGGGCAGCCTGAAGCGCTGGCAGTAACGGAATGAGCAAGTGAGAGAGGGGGAGTCACCGAGCTCAACGGACCTCTATCATGACTGCTGCGGATTTCTTTGTGGGCAAAAAAAGGCAGCAATGCAGGCAGGAGCCCAGTACTAAAGGTCAGTCTGCAGTGCTGGCAGAAAAGAAATGAGCGAGTGAGAGAGGGGGAGTGAGCAAGCTCAATGGACCTGTGTCAGGACTGCTGAAGATTTCTTTGTGGGCAGAAAAAGACACCAACACAGGCAGGAGCCCAGTACAAAAGGGCAGCCTGCAGCAGCGGAAGACACAGAATGAGTGAGCGAGTGAGGGAGGGAGGGAGTGAGCTCAACAGAGCTCTGTTGGAACTGCTACGGATTTCTTTGTGGGCAGAAAAAGGCAGCAATGAACGCAGGGGCCCAGTACAAAACGGAAGCCTGCAGCAGTGGGAGAAACTGAAAGAGTGAGTGAGAGAGGGGGAGTGAGCGAGCTCAACGGAACTCTATCATGACTGCTGCAGATTTCTTTGTGGGCAGAAGAAGGTGGTAATGCAGGCAGGAGCCCAGTACAAAAGGGCAGCTTGCAGCACCAGGAGAAACAGAATGAGTGAGTGAGACAGGGGGGAGTAAGCAACCTCAACGGAGCTCTATCGTGACTGCTACAGATTTCTTTGTGGGCATAAAAAGGTGGCAATGCAGGCGGGAGCCCAGTACAAAAGGCCAGCCAGCAGCGCCGGCAGAAACAGAACGAGCAAGTGAGAGAGGGCGAGTATGCGAGCTCAACGGAGCTGTGTTGGTACTGCTTGCAGATTTCTTTGTGGGCAGAAAAAGCTGCCAAAGCAGGCAGGAGCCCAGTACAAAAGGGCAGCCTACAGGGCCAGGAGAAACAGAATGAACGAGTGACAGAGGGGGAGTGAGCATGCTCCATGGAGCTCTGTCGGCATTGCTGCAGATTTCTTTGTGGGCAGAAAAAGGCACCAACACAGGCTGGAGCTCAGTACAAAAGGGCAGCTTGCAGCGCCAGGAGAAACAGAATGAGCGAGTGAGACAGGAGGAGTGAGCGACTTCAACGGAGCTCTGTCAGGATAGCTGCAGATTTCTTTGTGGGCAGAAAAAGATGCCAATGCAGGCAGGAGCCCAGTACAAAACAGCAACCTGCAGTACTGGGAGAAACACAATGAGCAAGTGAGAGAGGGGGAGTGAGCGAGCTCAATGGAGCTCTATCATGACTGCTGCGAATTTCTTTGTGGGCAGAAAAAGGTGGCAATGCAGGCAGAAGCCCAGTACAAAAGGCCAGCCTGCAGCGTCGGCAGAAACAGAATGAGTGAGTGAGAGAGGGGGAGTGAGCAAGCTCAACGGACCTGTGTCAGGACTGATGCAGATTTCTTTGTGGGCAGAAAAAGCCACCAACAGAGGCAGGAGCCCAGTACAAAAGGGCAGCCTCCAGTGCTAGGAGAAACAGAATGAGCGAGTGGGGGGGTGAGCCACCTCAACCGAACTCTGTCAGGACAGCTGCTTATATCTTTGTGGACAGAAAAGGGTGCCAACACAGGCAGGAGCCCAGCACCAAACAGTAGCCTGCAGCACCAGGAGAAACAGAATGAGTGAGTGACAGAGGGGCAGTGAGTGAGCTCAATGGACCAATGCAGTCAACATTCAGCATTGACAAATGCTTGTTTGTTGTGTTGTTACTATTAACTGCAAATGGAGCTGCCCAGAGAAGTGATAAGAGGAGCGTGCCCTCTCACTATCTCTCTCTCTTTGGCATCTCCTGCTGATGAATTTATAAGAAAATTATTTGTTTTTAAAATTCATTTAACATTTAAGCATTTATTTGGTTCATTTTCAGCAGAAATCCATCTTTTACAGTAAGGCTATGAATATATTACATATGAAAATGTACCTGCTCAACATATGGGTCTACTATAGGAGCTAGCAGCCCAGACTGTCAGGAACATTATACTATTGTAAGATTGTGATGTCATGTCTAACTCAGTTGTGTATTGAACCTTAAACTCCTGTGTGTTGATCCTCTTTTGCACACATTCTCCTTCACACTGCCATCCGGAGGTCCCACTTGTGCTGTTTCCTCACCACTGCTTTGGCCCAAACCCCTTAAGGTGTACAGTCTCTGTCCAGCCCCACGTAACATTTCTCCTTGTAAAGAGGGGCTGGAGGAACAGAGACCCAGAACCACTTGCAGCCACACCATGAATGGGTGAGCTGGTAGTCCACCCATGCATGCTGGAAGGCATCTGTTTTCTTGCCATGACATCAGCACATTAGGAGCTTCCCTGGTGCTCCCAGGCCCAGAGATCACTTAGCTGTGGTCCAGAGACACGAGGGCCGTGGTGCAGAAACCGCAAGACTATTTGTTTAAAGAGTGCCAGTGACCACTCTGGTACTGAATATATACATAATAATGAGCTGCTCATGAATATTAATGACCCCATTTCATGAGCTGTTCACTATTATGTATATATTCAGTCCCAGAGTGCTCACTGGTGCTCTTTAAATAAATAGTTTTTAGGCTTCTGCACTACAGCTCTCGTGTCTCTGGATCCCTACTAAGTGATCTCAGGCTCCTGGAGCACTGGTGGAGCTCCTGATGTGCCACTATCACAGAGAGAAAATAGATGCACATTAACACGCATGCGCTGACTGCCAGCTCACACATTCTCACTGCAGCTGCAAGTGGTTCCTTGTCTCTGCTCCTCCAGCCCCTCTTCCATGACTGTTACTGCAGCCCTATTAGCTCTGGCCAGAGTTTGTTTTCTCTAGGACTGAAAAGCCTAGAAACTGGTGTGGGCCGGGGGGGCAAATTGCATTTTTATGCCGATGATGATGATGTGCTTTATAGAAGTTCTGCTGATGTATCACAGATTAACTCCAGTCTCCGGGATGACTTTGGACAGCTTGAAATGTGGTTCCTAACAAATAAGCTGACACTTAATGCTGCTAGAACTAAAGCCATGCTGTTTGGTATCAGACATCTGGGCGAAGAGAGGCAAAATCTTCTGAAGCTGCATACCTCTGCTGGTTCTCAACTTGAAGTGGTAGGTTCATTGAAGTATCAAGGTATACCATTGGATAGGGAGTTATCCATCAGATCTCATGTGGATTACCTGTCAAAATCTCAACATCAGAAGCTTGGTCCATTGCATAGAGTAAGGGGCCTAATTCATGGAGGAGGCATGTCAAGTTATCTCAAATAGTGTCTTACCTACTGTTTTGCTGCAAGGTGTCCCTGTCCTGCATTCTCTCAGAGAAATGGAACTAAGTAGGCTTAAGGTGCTTTATAATAGGATAGGAGGGCTTGCTGGAGGTGTCATGCCCAGGGAGTACCATTGTGGTGTCCTCCCTCTCTTTTAAAGTGGCTCTCCCTTGAAAGAAGACTGTTACCCCTTTTCATGTCTCACTTGTAAAACAATAAAAGTTTCTTCCCTTTCTAGTCTGCAAGGCATTCTTGAGTCAAAGACCCAGAGGAGACTCCTCTGCTCCTCAGCTAATATTCTACAAGCTGTACTCAGGGCAAAGTCAGATTCTGGCTGGCAGTCATTTGTCATCATAGCACAAAACCTCTGGAACCTCCTCCCTACTCGAGGTTTAAAATTGTATAAATGCTAGTACTTTTAAGAACATTCTCAAGGCTTATGTCCTTGGCTACAGTTAGTGTACCTGTAATCATTGAGGATATCCCACCTATTTGTGGTTGAATCCTTATCCTGTACAGTTACTCTTGACAAGATTGTTTGTTTGAGACTGCTAGGTTGTAATATTTATGAACATCTAACCAAGGGCTTGTTATCTTGTATCTGCATTTTAGCATTGTAATTTTACTGTCTCTGCTTTTGTATGTTTACCTAAATGCCAGATATTTGTTTCTTGTAATTAACTCTAAGTTACCCTTGAAAAGGAGACTTTTTGTCTCAGTGAGCTTATCCGATTATCAAAGACAATAACTAAATAAATAAATACACTAAATAAGTCAGTGTGGTAGGAGAAGTTGACACTTTGATCCAGACACAACCCAAAATAAAGCAGCAGTGCATGTTACTGTGAAAGGTATTGACTCTTCCTTTTTAATTCCATTTTAGACTCCCTTTTACCTCCTATCTTTTATGATACTGTTTTTTCACCATTTAGAATCAACTTTAGCACTTTACTTTTAAAATAATAAAAATACCACTCCTTTAAGTATGGTTCATACTGAGTTTTCCATAGTGTTCTCGGCTGTTTTTGTATATCTATTGTCCTATCAGGTCCAGGCTACGTGAAAATTCATTTTAATCACAAGAAAAGTAATGTTAACTAATGGATGTTTAAAAACAGAGAAATCTTATAAAAACTGCAAATGAGCCATATAACAAGGGCTGCTCCTTTTATTGTTTCAAATGTTTCAATGTTTGGTGAATAGATTATAGTGCTTCTGTATACTTTAACTTTGGCCTTTCTCTGTTCCCACCCTCAGTAGAAGATTCAAGCAGCATGTAGGGAATAGAAGGCCTAGCACTGAGGATGAGCAGAGTGCTGCAGGAGGAGGAGGAGGCTGGAGAGGATGGGGGGGAACAAAAACATGCTGAGCATTGATGGCTGTTAGCAGCTGGCTTATATTTGGAATGTGGGAGAAGTTATTCACCCACAATGCACCTTGGGATTCAGCCCTTCCATTTCAAAGTTTGGTAAATAAAGTATAGTGCTTGTATATACTTTAACTTTGGCCTTTATCTATTCTTACCCTCAGTAGAGGAGCAGGGCAGCATTTAAGGAATAGAAGCCACCAAAAGAGATAACCTCTTCCAACCATCCCTGCTAAAAGCACTAGGCAACAATAGCCCCAGCAATGACTCTCTGTACATCAGGATCCTACGACTAGTCCTGGATGATGTCCTAGTCCCTCTAACTGACTTACTTAACCAATCCCTCTGCCTGGGTCAATTCCCCAGTGATTGGAAAACAGCTATCATCACACCCATACACAAAAATGGTGATAGGTCCTTCCCCAGCAACTCTCGGCCAATTTCCATTCTTCCCCTGCACTCCAAAGCTATAGAAAAAATGGTGGTGATGCAGCTTGCCAAGTATTTGACCAAGTATGCCATCCTATGCCCTGAGCAGCACGGTTTCTGCTCAGGTCATAGCACTGCAACAGCCCTCCTAGAATTCTCCAACTTTCTGCACTCCTCCCTTGACTCTGGCAAACTTGCTGGAGCAGTGTTCATTGACCCATCCAAGGCCTTTGACACTGTCTGACATTCCCTCTTACTTGACTCCCTTTACCTAATTGGTTTCTCCACTGGTCCCCTCACCTGGTGCTCTAGCTACCTCTCTGCTTGATCCCAGTGCATAAAAATCAATGGGATTTTGTCCAACACTCGACCTGTCTGCTCCAGGGTTCCCCAGGGCTCCATCCTGGGTCCCCTAATTTTCAGTCTCTACCTAAACACTCTGCCCAGTGCCTGCTCTGGCAAAATTCTTCTATACACAGATGATGCTGTTCTCTATGCCTCACACCATAAATCAGCCTCACTCCAGGACTCTCTCTAACACACCTTCAACCAAGCTGAAAAGTGGTTCAAGGATCATAGACTTGTCATTAATCTAAAGAAGATTAAGTCAATGCTCTTCTCCCACCACCAAAATAAAGCCAGAAATGCCCCCTCCTTATCCTCCTTACCACTCAGCACCCCCTTAAGCAAGTATCCACCTACAAATACTAAGGGATCACCTTCGACACTGCCCTCACTTTCCACACCCACATTAATGCCCTCTTGACTGCCACTAACTCCTGGATCACCCTCATTTACTGCCACAAGGACTGCCTCCCCCCCAATGCTCTCCAGCTGGCCATCACATCCTCTGTCCTGTCCCTAGTGGAATATGGCCTGCCTATATATGGTGCTACCAATAACACTGCACTCAATAAAATCCAACTCTCTATCAACAAGGCCTGTAGGCTCCTGACCAGAGCCCCCAGGCTTATCCATACTTGCCTACTCTACTCCACCACCAACCTCTTCAATCCCTAAGAAAGACTCCACTACCAGACCTGCCTACTAGCCAAGAAAATTATGATCAGGCTCTCCCCCCCGGGGTGTCTTCCTCTCTACAGCATGCCACCTCCACAGTCTCCACCTGCATGTCAAACAAGGCCACCCTACTGGTGCCTAGAATCAGGACCTCACTAGCTTAGAGATCCTTCTGCTACAGGGTTCCCTCCTGGTTAAACTTTTTTCCAGTCATCATCACCAACACTCCCAAAATCATCACCTTTAAAATCGCTCTTTGTAACCACCTTTTCAACACTCGCTGCTGTAATTGTCACTAACTGGTGCTCTCATGCCTTCCAGTGCACTCAGATTTCAACAATGTCCTCTGGACTGCTCCCGATTTGGATGCTAATGGTGCCGCATCACTTGGAAAAACCAAAAACCTTGAGAATGCTATGGACTTGGAGTGAGCAGTCATATGAGAGTTCTCAGATACTTTGAAAAATATAGTAGTCTTTGCTGGATGATGCTTAGAAGTCAGAAGACATGGAGAAGATTCTGGACAAGTTGCTGAGTAGGATGTTGAAAGAGCTGATGAATAACTGTTCTTCATAATCAGGAATAGGATTCTGGACTCATTTGGAACATCCAGCTGATGCTGCAATTGAGATGTAAAGATGCTAGTGACTGAGAGGATTAAAGCAGAAAATGCTGATGTAATATGCCATTCAATGAGATACAGAGGTGGACAGATGGCTCATAAGCTCATGTTCAAGGCAGACGACAGTTTTGGCATCTACTACGTTAATGGCCAATCAAATAAGGGGTTCTGGATGAAGTTCACTTGATTTCACAAGGGAAAGAATGATAAAGGCATGCTAAAAGAGGGCACATCTGATGAAGATAGGAAGACCTGGGGACTAAATAATTACTACTTACCTTCAAATAATGAGGTATGGTGGCAGCAGGTAATCAGTGTAAATACAAGAATGAACTGAAGACATCTGCTCTGAATGGCAGGATGATACAAACTGAGAAGAATGGCTTCTGATTAAAGATGGCTAAGATAGAGCTTATAAAACATCAGCTCTTCCAAGAAAATGAAAGTAAAGTGAAACCCACTAGGACGAAGCGCAGTGTCACAGGTTTCCTGCATGACAAAAGGGATTAACTCCCATTGAAATTGCATTACTTGCTGCAGTAACTGTACAGAAGAATTCTGCAGAGTTGGGCTACAACCTGGTGAGCTTCACTGTTCATAAGTTTGGAAGGAACTCATAGGGTATGACTAGATGGCACAAACAGAAAAATATATCTTCCAAGCAATGATGAGTTGTTTAATAAAAGTCATTACAATGGTCCTCAAGAATCTTGTTTTGCTGATGATCTTATGGCTAGAACTGCTGAGATTGGAGACTCAAGGAAGAGAAGTCACAATGGAGGTTGTTGCAGATAAGTGAATGATGTCCCAGGGTTAGCATCAAGGTATGAAAACAGCTGCTTCTTCCATTGGAAATAAGCAATGAATGGGAGGCTTAAGTTAGAGATGATGAAATCATTCTTCACATAGTTATGATGGAATGCAAATAAGCCTTGTCCAATGGGTGCTGTACACTGTTGAGTGAATGATTGACAAAGTCGCAGACCGAAAATGTCCCCAAAAGCAGCAGCTTCCAGAGATAGGGCAGAAGGAAAAGAATTGATGATGCCAGTTCTGAATTGCAGATATGTAGTAGCACTGAGAAAAGGTCATCTATGGTTCTTGGAAATATGGAACAGCCAGTTCAATGAGCAAAAGTGATAGTAGAGTGATTAGCCTTGTATAGGATGGATGCTGATGAATGGTGATGAAGCATAGTACCTCATGGGAAACAGGAAGAATGGAAGGGAAACTTGGGCAGGCATCGCAATCTGAGATATTACCAGGAGAGAACTTTTGTCCTAATGTATCCAGGAGAGATAGAGGAATTGGAGGAAGAATACTATGCATTTTGAGAGTATAGAAAGTTGATGACTAAGAAAACTTGTTGCGCTGGAGTGGGAGTTTATATGACTTCCTTGCAGGGTAAGCTATAGTCAAAGAAGTTGCATGACAGGTAGGAGAATACTGGCAGCATGGAGCAGGGGAGAGCAGAGAAACTGCTTGCTCTTGGGATGGCTCATCTTATCAAGTACTTCCATTTCATGTGGATATCCCACAGTGGTGACCCATAGCAGAGAATGGATGGATAACTTGAAGAATGACAGCAGAGAATATATTTGAAGTCTGCTGCTTTTGGGGTTCCAATAGAGAATGAGTGCTGTGGATGGCAGGCAGTTGAAAAATATGAAGCTGGCACAAGGAAGGCATCGGGTATTGTATGTCCAAAAGCTGAAGTAGAGTGCAAAGGCAAACTGCAATAGGTGAGATGCTTTTCATGTCTCTATTATGAATGTCACTGGGTGAATCTGATTCCAAGAATTTGCAGAGATCAAGGCAGAAACTTAACAAAATGAGCTGGTTAGGTGCAGGATCTCTGGTATGCTGAGAAACACCAGTCACTAATTAAGTCATGTGGTCTTCTACACTGAAGATGGAAGTGGGATACTGAGGAGTGTGAGTCAGACAGAAAACTCAAGACAGAGATGGCTGGTGTGGAATGGAGTAGGAAAAGATGTTGCATCTGAATACTTCTGTGGGGGACCTTGAGAATCACCTTGATCCATAGAAGCAGACAAGAAGGAGTAACAGAGGCATGATGGAGTATGGCCATGGAGGTTCTTGCAATGCTGGTATGTTTCAGATGAAGTTTGAAGGGGAGCTTACGTACTGCTGCAGTCCAAACTGAGAAAAGCAGGAGTAGTGGTAGAAACTTGAATGAGCATGGATGTGGAAACATCACTGGAGATTGGAGTGCAAGGAGGAAGTCAAAGGGGTTTCACTGAAGACGTGCTTAAAGTTGAGGCATGTGGGAAGGCATCCAAGGAGACTCTTTGAAGTCCGTCTTGAAGTTGGAGCATGTAGGAAGAAGTTCAAGGGGACTCCTTGAAGACCTTCTTCGAGTTGAAAGGATGAGAATGAATAGAAGTTTAGATGCCTGAGTGCAAACATGAGACTACATATTGCACTTCAGAGGGATGAACCTTGGGCAGAGGAAATAGAGCCTGTTAAGAAACCTTGGAAGAATAGGGGACTATATATTCTCTCACATGTTCTTGGGGAAGTGTCTACCTCTGGCAGCAGAAAAGCAGAATGAGCCCCAGGCAGCCAAATGCCAGTTACTGGACACTGTCATAGATGGAACAGCTCCAGTGAGTATGCATTCCCTTTGGGTTGTGGATTGAGCTGGTATGAATGAAGTGAAAGTGGAGACTCCCATCTCTGGTGGAGAGAAGATGCCTACCTACACTCATAGACCTGCTGAAGGAGTTAGTTAGGAAGACGAAGCTCTGAGGTCTGTTGGTGAGGGCTGTGAGAAGAGAAGAGAAGAAGAAAAGAAAAGAAAGAAAAGAAAGCTGCTAAGCATAACTGAACATGTTCTGTTTGAGTACAGGCTACTGATAATGTGGTGAAACCCAAGGAGCAGAGTGTTAACGACTTGGTTCTCAAATGAGGGCCATCTAGATATCGGCATTGATATAGAGATGTGAAGGCTAGAATTATTTCCATGACATTGAGGAGATGTGGGTGATGGAAGAAAAAGCAAAAACAAGTCATACTCAATGGTGAATGATGACTAGAGATGTGTGAAGTCTGCGAAATTCACTCTGCAAATGAATTCACAAATTTTGCAGAATCCGCAGAGCAGTTTTTGCACACTTCATGCAATTTGCAGTCCACAAATTGTGCAAATTTGCAGGGCAGATAGCACAATTTCGCCTGTGAATTTTGTGCTTTGCATGCAGATTGCACATTTTGAATAAAAAAAACTCTGAATAATGGGGCAAATTTTGCACAAACTGTTGAAACGAATTTCGGGGGTTAGCCAGAACTCCATGAATTTCATAAAGAGACAAATTTATGGTGCTTTGTGCAAAATTCACTGGCAGATTTTAACTTCACAACACCTTTAATGGTGACACAGGTTCAGCTTCCTCCAGTTTGTAGTTATTATGCTAGTGATGATCAGCATATCAGGGAACACTATTCACTCCACCTGCTGGAGCTGAAATGAAGTAATTAGAGTTGCATTTGAAATGAAAAGAATTGTCAGGAGCCCAAGATATGAAATCATGGAAGACTATTATTGCCTCTATGACAATGCTGGAAGAAGTAGTTTGAAAATATATTTAGACAGGATTACTCAGGGGTTCAGATATTAACTTAAAATATAGTTCTGCCCCAAAATTACACTCCTATGGATCAACATTAAACTTTGCGTAGACCCAATGCTAGCCCTAGAAGAATATTTAACTCCTGCGATATGTATACTGGGAGATTACGCAGGAATACCAGTCAAAAAGAGACAATATCATATGTCTACGATATCTCTTTTAGTCAAAACAGTGGTGCTTCGCCATTCGAAAGATTAAGTGGTCATCCCCTACTTAGAATGGCTTAATGAGTCATTGCACAGTCTCAGACTTGAGAAGATGATAGCCAGTATACATACCCATATTTCGATCTATAACCAAAGATGAGGCAAGCTGCATACCTTGCTGTTAATGCTCCCCCCAGGAAGCCAAGTAATGCCACCTAGTGCTTTATTAATAGCCTGTAGTTCTGGCTTAGGACCTACATTACTCCCCCGGTCCCCTTTTGTTGTCTATACCCTGATAGGTGTAACCTAAATCGCACTAGTATGTGCTGCTTGATAATCAGTCTATTAAACTTTCACATCCTTCTGAGGCAGGGGTGGGGGGAAAGAAGGACTGTTTGTCGGAGTCTCTTGTAAAGTTTTTAGTTCTGTGTCTGAACAGTGGGATTAGAGCACAAAATGATGGCAGGATGTACATTTATAGACCTGATTGTCTTCAGAACATGCGCTTTATAATAATCTCCTTATTCTGACAGCTGACAGAGATATGAACAATTATGAGCATGTGTCCTGAATTTTGGGTTTTTGTCCCTGATTTATAAGGCAATAGGCTGTAAGGTGTAGAACGGAAGATGAAATGCAGCAGTTGTGCCTGACTGATGTGTTTCCTAGTAATTCTGGATACCTATTGAGCCATAGGTGTGCTCAGGTGCTTAAAACGGACTGAGTCACTGCAGAATAATTAAGACATGAGTTGAGATGTCTTACAAAATGGTTAAGAGAGAACCTGCATCCTGATTGGCTAACAGGTACCAGTAGCCATGTCCTTATCAGCTCATATACATGGCAGCTGGTGCTTGTTATGCCAAGCAAGACACAGTGCAGCCAGAGATCCATGTTTGCCACTTTAGAAACAACATTTTCTGGTGTAGTGCTTTAGTCCCATCCTGTTCCTCCCCCACCCTGCCCATCCCTGCCTTGTTACAACACTGAAGTCAGTGCCCAAAATGACTGTATTTGCCTGGTCATCAAGTAAAATAGAGCATTTATAAGAAAAAAAACTGACCTCCACTGCACAAAACAGCTTGAGTGCAGGCAAGCTTATTGTGAGCCGCCCCGCTGATTTTTTCTTCTGTGCAGCAACTTTCTCCCATCCTTGGTGATGGCCGCAATGTGGCCCCGGCCCCTGGCACCCACAGACCATCATATGAAAGAAATGCATTCCTAAAATGCATGGTCACTTCAGACCATACAAATCTTCCATTCCCTTTGAAAGATGCTATAAAAGGGGAAAAACCTCAGAACTCCAACGAAAAACGGTCTTTACTACAGCAGCTACAGATGGACATGCTCATTCCCTCACAAACTGTTCTTCACAGTTTAAAAAAAACACACACATTTAGAAGCTCAGCACGTATGTGGGTGGGTGACGGGGGCGGAGACAAATCTGAAGCAGTTCACAGTGTCAGTACATTACTGAGGCAGCAAACCTGACCACAAGTGTGTGTTTATGTGTCAGTGTCTGACTGGGATAACCTGAGCAGCATGTTGGTAGAGGGCTCTAGTGGTGACCAAGAGAAATGCACTGTATTATACTTTTAGACAGTGCATAAATACAGGAACTATTTTTAGTGTTGCAACTAAAAACTCTTTTCCCCCCTTATTTTATTTCTATTTTTGACAGTTATTTTTTTTTTCCTACAAGGGGACCCATTTATATGCATCGATTGGTGGTTATCGCCTGACAAGAGCATGCCCAGGTGCATAAGGCACTCAGTGCAAGTGCCTTGTGCATTAGTACAACCCTGGGCATGCTCTTATCAGGCGATAACCCACACCTCGTCGTGTGTTATTGCTTGCTTTTTTTCCCCACTGATTTTGGACCTAAATCTGTAGCCTGATAAAGCCACTGGAGCCGTAAGTACTTGTTCTATCCAGCAGAAAGCCTGTGTTTATGCTTGGTTAAAAAATGCATTTTTATTGTGCAGTACTAATTAACTGTAGGCACTTTGGTAGGTATGTCCCAAATCATAAGTGTATTGTGTGAAGGTCTCTGCCTTGCCCTGGTGTGAGAAACACATAAATTACGGAAGTGTGTATATGCTATTGTATTTGTGCACTGCACCTCAAATGGTTGCATACTTGCATAGTTAGCTGCACAGCATGGTACTTGGTGTAAAATCCTCTTCCACTGCACAATCACGTCATACAGGAGGCCCTTCATTTCTTGAACTTTACCATTTCAGAGCAGAAATAATTTATCTGCACTAATAAGCAAACATCAACAGCGTAAAGTACAATCACTCATAGTTAGCGCCGTTGCAGCTGTTTCATTAACTGGGCTGACACAGGCTGCATCACAAACCTGGAAATGCTTAGCAGAGGAACAGAGTGTGGTAGCACCAAAGTATCAGAAAAAGCCCAAAAAGAAACAAAAGAAAAACAGAAATAGAGGAGAAGTAGAAGCACAGATAACCAAGGTTGGGGTGGAACAGTGGAGAAGTGAAATGGGAAGGGAAGGAGAGAGAAGCAAGAAAAAAATGGTAAAACAAGACAATGGAATGGGAGGGACAGGCACAGGACAGAAGGGGAAAAGGGGAGAGAGCAGGAGGGAGACGAGAGGGCATAAGCGAGAAACCACCAAGCAGCAGCAGCGGCCACCTAGACAGGACACAGGATACAAGAAAACAGCAGGGGAGATGAGCAAAGGCAAGGCAAGTAAGAGCAAAGGAGACAGGGAGAAGGGAGCACAGACACACGGCCACACAGCCAACCAGGTGTGAACAAAAACAAGCTGAGCATTAATTGTTGTGAGAAGTTGGCTTATATTTGTAATGCTGGAGGAGCTATTCCCCCACACTGAACCTCAGGCTTCAGCCGTCCCATAAAAAAGTTTTACAGCTGACTCAAAATGGAGGAAAAGTGTATCATGTAGGAGATAAGAGTCAATATGAAGTACTGTAGAATGAAAAACTATAGGTCATAATTTTCCCCACTAGCATACAATGCTGCTTTAGGGAACTTTTTCATGGAGCATCACCAAGAGTCCTGAAGACATGGGGTAGCATGGAGCCTGTCTAGATGCTTTCTGCTTTCAAAGGTTATTGAGGTTTTTTTTCTTTTTTGTCATTAATTGAAAGTTGATTTGAGCAGACCAAGCACTGAATGTTGTTAAAATCAAGCTGTAGAATAAATTCCAGCCCAGTGACCATGGTTCTGGAAGCCCAAAAATAAAGTACTGTGTTGTCTGTATACATGTGGATGTACGAGGAGACGTGTTGAGGTGAGGTGGATAAGGATGATAGAGAACAGGGAAGGGACATGAATAAAGCCCTGAAATTTAAAGCATTTGACATAAAAAAATATTAAAGCACAATGAAAACGGAAATAAAGCTGCCTTACAAGGGCAAAGTGTATATACTGTAAAACAGAATTAAATGGTATAAGCACAACATTTCTGTCATAAGCACTACTGCAGCAAATAGAGGGCATTCCAGTTAAGACATGTTTCATACTATTATTTTAGGTCTTCCACCTTTAAAATGAACTGTGGTTAATGTGTGACTAATTCATTACATTCAAAGTTCATTAATTGCAATCAACTAGGGAACAAAGTCCAAAATATCCTCTTAGATGCACTAAGAACCTATCACTTTCTAACCTAATGCGTGGCATATATTCTTGATAATCTTCACAGTGGTATTAGATTTATAAGAGAGTAAATGTATTATCACTATGGCTGTGTGAATATCTTTTCCTGAATATTTGGCTGTATATTCTGTATTCAGGTCCCAGATATTCGGGTACTGGTTATTTGATATTCGGCAAGATAAGTGTTTTTCTTGCAAAAATAGCTTAAAAAGCACTGAAACAACAAAACCCCCTTTGAACCTTGTGTACCATATACACCTCAACAACACTTCAATGATCAACATAGAGCTGTCATTCATGTAACACAAACTACTTGTGGCACCCTTAGTCTACCACACCACATATATAGCACTGCGAAAACAATGTCAAGCACTATGTTGGGTGAACATACTAGGTGGTCATGTTCACAGGTCTGACAGTCACAGTCACAGGGGCAGTAAGTGCTGTGGCCATGGCAATAAGAACAGCAGTCACTGTGGCTGCACTGATGGTGACAGTAGAAAGGGTTACTGCTACAAGAATGGCACTGGTACTGGTGGTGGGAAACACAATGGCTGGGGATGGAGCTGCCACAGTGGTAGCTGTGGGAACACTGGTGGTGGTGGCTGTGTTTCCTGCATAGGGCATGTAAGTGCTAATGCCTTCTTACTACTTGTCTAGAAGGGTGTGACAGTGAATGCAAGGATGGAACAAGTGGTGACACTATAGTAATACTGTTGGTATTAGTAGTAGTACTGTCTCCACTCCCACTACTAACAGAACCAGAAGGCTTGCTTGTGGAGAAAATATTTGAGCCCACCAAATACTCAAAGATGCTGGTCTATTATGATCCATGTCATCTATCTCCCCCCTTCTCTGGCATTGGATTATGTTTCTTTTTTTCCCATATAGGTTTTTCTTCCTTCAGGGCACAGGGCAAGTTCCCCTCAGGTCCTCTCCTCAAGAGAACTCATTCTGCCCCCCTAGCTCAGGGGCATCATCCTACCTGCCCCGGTGCACCTTTTTCCATTTTCTCTCCATTGCATGTATGTACTCCAAGGCCCTGGTGACAGCCTCTTCCTCCCATCCAGCCTAGTGCCAGGTCCCTCCTAGGCTTGGCATTGCCACTGAGCTTCCACCTGGTGGTAGCCAAGAGCCAGGGAAACCCCACATCCCTCCCCGGGACAGGAGAGCTGCCAGGCTGCAGCTTGATCCAAATCCTTGCTCTCCTCCCCAGGCCACCCAAGGTGACCCATGCTTGTTCCCAAATACAGGTCGCTGGCATAGGAAGAGGTAAGGTGCCAGTGCCTCAGCCCTCTTCACCAGTGGACTGGCCTGGATTATGTTTTAATAATATGTGAACTGATTGTATGATGTATTGGAATCTTGATACACTGTTTCCTGCTTGTGCAGGTTACATTTTGATTGCTATATTTGAAATGCATTTCTATCTCTTTTAGTTTCACTTATTTGTGATGTGCCTCTTTAAGGGTTCTACATTTATATGTGTGTTTTGTATGTTGTTGACATTCCCACTGAAAAAGAACACGTTGCTGTCAAAGAACCAAGGCTTTGTCGGCATCTTCCAGCCTTAGTAAATGTACTGGCAATTTAATGTTTCTCTCTTTATTGTGGTTTGTTACTAATCACTCAAGTGCTTCTTCTATTCTGCATAGATTGCTTGGTGTTTGGTGGCCCTGGGACGGCACCAGTGGTTACTCTCCTGGATGCACTGCACTTCTGTGGGTTTTTACACCCATCTATCACCCTGTCCCTCATGACTTGGGGTTGGCGGTGCAGATGCTTTGCTTGGGCTGAATAAAGCATGTTTGTGAGGTGTGTGTGTATGATGCTTTAGTTAGTGCTGGTGGAATAACAATAATACACACACCAACCCTAACAATTATTAATTAACAAAAAACTTTTTAAAAAACAAAGTTAGTGTTCTACTCATAGCTCTTCAACCAAAGTGATACATGTCAGAAAATTGGATGTTAGGGTTTACAACTGTTATACCCCTCCCCATCAAACCCTACCATCGGAACTGCACCCCCAACCCTCCACACACCAACAAGCATTGGGGTGTGACTTAGGGTCATGGGTGCCACCCCACCCCCACCCAACCCTACCATCACAACACCACCCCACCCTCCACACATCAAAGAAGCATCGGGTGTGTCTTAGGGTCATAGGCCCCCCCAACCCCTCAACCAACCCACCCATCACAACACCGCCCCCACCTTCCACACACCAACAAGCATTGGGGAGGCCTTAAGGCTGTGGACCCTAACATTCACCCCATTCTCCTATACTGTACCTTGTCAGTTTCCTTACAGATGGAATGGGGTGAGCGTTAGGGTCCATGACCCTAAGGCACACCCCAATGCTTGTTGGTGTGTGAAGGCTGGGGGTGGTGTTGCAATGGTAGGGTTGGGTGGGAGCTGGGGTGGGGTGGCGCCCACGACCCTAAGGCACACCTAATGCTTGTTGGTGTGTGGAGGGAGGTGGTGGTGTTGCAATGGTAGGGTTGGGTGGGTGATGGGGTTGGACCCAAAATCCTAATTCACACCACGATATTTGCTGGTGTGTGTGGGGTGTGTGTGGTTCCAATGATAGGGTTTGGTGGGGAAGGGGTATATCAGTGTAAACCCTGACATCCAATTTACTGACCTGTATCACTTTGGTTGAAGAGCTATGTGTAGAACCCTAACTTTGTTTTAAACAAAGTTTTTTGTTAATTAAGTTCCTTACTTTTTGAGATAGTATAATAGTATCCCAGTTTTGTGGGAATTGTTTTGGTATTTTTGCTGCAAATTTTCAACATGACCTTTTTAGGACCCCACCCCATGAACACTGACACTTTCATTTAGTTACTTCATCCCAAAAGGTGATTTTGAGCAGCAACTGCACCATACCATGCCACTGCTGCATAAACACATTTTGGGCAGGATGTGAAAAATGACAGGTGTATTGTTCATGTGGTGGTGTGAAAAACTGGCAATGCGAATATTTGAAGTGAAAATATTAAAATTTGTAAAAGTTACGCATGTGCATTGCGAAATTTCAATGACCACACGTAACTCAGGCATGTTTGAGTATATTTGCACCAAATTTTCAACATGACCTTTTTGGGACCCCACCTAATGAACAGTGGCACTAAAATTTCATTAGTATGTCTCAAAAGTTTATTTCATACAGCGATTGTGCCATCCTGTGCCAGAGGTGCGAAAACATATTTTGGGCAGGATGTGAAAAATGAAAGCTGCACTGTTAATGAGAAGGTCAGAAAAAATCTCAATGTTGAAAATCTGGAGTGAAAATATTACAAATTGGCTAAGTTATGAATATGCATAGAAACTGTGCAATGCACACTTGTAACACAGTCAGTTCTGGGAATTTTTGCACCAAATTTTCAACAAGCAATGTTATTTTGTTAATCTGTCCAGAAAGGTGATTCCATACAGCAACTGCAAAATCACCTTTCTGGACTGAATAATGAAATGACAGTGACAATGTTCATAAGGTGGTGTCCCAAGAACCCCATGTCGACAATTTGAATTAAAATTTATAAGTTGAAAATCCCATTGACTGACAGCCATTATAAGGTGTTTACCTCGATTCTTCAGTTGGCAGTTTAGCTTTAAAGACTGCAGACGCATCCCGGTCCAGAGAAGATGACAGCCATTGACCTGTGAAAGTAAGTATAGGGTAAGAGGGATGTGTGTGGGGAGGTGGGTGCTCAGTGGGAGGGTTGGGATGGAGGAGTGGGGATGGGGTAGATGACTAGGGATCGTTTTCTTATTAACAGGATAAAAAAAGAGTCATCAGTGGACAGTTTTCTTTTTTTTTGCAGGGCAAGAGATTTACTTGTGGACACTGGAGTGGGCTCCCCAGTTCGATACAGCTTGTAATGGTGCCAATATTGGGATTGGGTAATTTACACGGTGCAAGTATGTTGGGGGATAGTTTTCTTTTGACAGGTTTTTAAAAAATATTATTTCAGGACACTGGGAGGGTTTCCAGTGTCCCTGAGTATTGGGGGGGTCACTTCAGAAAGCCAACATGGAAATTGGGGACCCCAATGTCAGCTAATGAAATACAGGAACAACGGGCTTTGGGAGGGAGGCATACAATACCAGGGGGGTGGACATCCTGGTGTCAGAAACTTAATCTTAATAATTTAATTATTTCTGCATGCTAGGGGTGGACTCCCCAGTGTGCCACAGTAGTGGAGGGGAGCATAAATACAGACTCAGGGATTGGGCACCCCGATGTCAGCAAAAGCAAGCACTTCGATGCAGGATTCTGTATCGAAAATGGCAGGATGCAGGATTCTGCATCAAAGTAAAAAAATGACATTGAAGGACTGTTTCTTTTTTTTCAGGGGAAAAAACAGATTTGGGGATACAGGGAGTGGGCTCCCCAGTGTTCTACAGTCACTTTGGGGGTGGGGTTGCCGACCTGCACCTGTACCCTTCAGCAGGACGCTTTGGCATACAATCCTACAAGTCTAGGATACAAGGATACAAGGCTATGCTTGTTTATGCTTATACTTAGGGATTTTATGCTAATGTAGTCTGTGCTATGTACTCTAGGAAATTACCATTAGCCTTTAATGTATTGTCTCTGTATTCATTTTTATCTATTTTCTGCATTGTATTTTCCTGTTGTTGTAATTTCATGATGTGGAGCCTTTGTAAATGAGTCCCTGACTCAAAGGTACTTTCTGAATCCTCTAAATAAATAAATAGGAAATAATGGGAAAAACAAAGCTTAACTTTGAAATGGATTAATAATTTTTCACCAAACTTTCAAAAGCCACATCTGTGAGGTCAAAGTTTTCTACCCTGAATATTTCAGTCCTGTTGCTACAGCCATTTCTGAGATACAGGTTGATAAAAAAAAAGCAAAACAAATAAAAATCTCTTTTTTTGCAACACTCTTTACCTCAGAAATCACACAAGGGATTCGAACTACATTTGACATATCAATATACCCATCCCTTCCAAACATGCATGCAAAATTTCAAGCAGATCTGTTGAACCTGCCAAATTTATTACCCTGCAAAAATTGGCCTTTAATATTAAATGCTCGCACTAACCCTAACTATACTGGTGCTACCAAGCCAGTATAATACTGTACCACAAAAAGGAGTACCAAATTAAAAAGAAACACTACTACTAAGGGGGGAGAAGAAGACACCCTCTTCAGTAGCACATGGAATCAAGCAAGGAACAGATGATGCACATACGTACAACTCAGTGTCAATCCTGACTCACTGAAAACTACAGCAGTTTAATTAAAAAGCCACACATACAAAGGGTGCAACCTCATGAAAAAAATGTATTACACATGCACAGGCAACTCGTGCACAGAGTTTTTTCAAAAAGTTCAGAGCACTCATGGGAAATGGAATAAATCTGAAAAATAGCATGCTCACAAAGAAACTGATGCTTATGCTTAATTTTATTAAAATTAGCAGATTTCACCATGGTGAATAAAATACATTGGAGCTAGGACCAACACCCAGTGCTTCAACCTCAACACAGACCTTCATCAGGGGGTAGTGAGGTGCAGAAGGGATACTAATCTGACACACTCTTCAGTTATGCGAGGATCCAAGCCTGGAACCAGATTTCTAACAACAATTCAATGAGTCAAACCTGACCTACTGAGAAATGAATCAATTTAATTCAAAACCTGTGTTACACAGCTGTGCACAAGTGGGGCCCAGCTAGATTAAAAAATATATCATGCATTCACAGACTTGTGCACAGTGTGCTGCAGGTTGGGGGAGTCAGCTGACACACTTTTCAGTTGTACTAGGATCTAAGCCCGGAACCAGATGACTAATAACAGCAACAATTCAGTGAGTCAAGCTGGACTCACCAAGAACTGCAACAGATTAATTCAGAAAAGGTGTGCACACAGATGTGCATATGCAGGGCACAGCCTCAGAAAATAAAATATTGTGCACACACAGGCAAGTCATAAACAGTAGCCTAAAGAAGAAGGGAGTCATTCAGCAACCTTCTTAGTTGTGCAGGGAACTGAGCCTAGAACCTGATGACACCCAAAGATAAAGAAATATGCTTCACCAAAAATCTCATACTGGAGCTGTGCGTAAGAGAGCAGCGTGGGAGGGTTGCCAACAGACAGCCCTCATAGACCCTGTTACCAGTCCAAAACAAGGCCAAAACTACCCAGTCAGAAAACTAAACATGCCTTTCCTGACACTGATCAGGCAACTAATACTGATGCCCCAGCCCCCACAAAAAAAAAAAATCTGTGGAGGTAAAAAAATATTTCTTTTTTGGCAAGTTTAAGGTTTCAATAGCACTGCAGAGCTAGCTCTCAGAAATGACTCTGCCCTGTCTTCTACCAACTCAGAGTGAGGAAGTTGCTTGGTGTGATTGTCTGTGAGCTCCAGAAATTACCTCTGATTGTTTAGTTCATTTCAGTTCAGTTTACTGATTATGTTCTAAGTCCAAAGGACCATTACATATAACAAGCATTTGTCAATGCTGAATGTTTTCTTGCTGATATTTGCATTGGAAGTACAGGAGTTAGATGCAGAATAGGAATGGAAGTGAAGTACTGAACTTACACCAATTCCACCTCCACCCTGCAGAGATGGACAGACATTGGGGTGTGTCTTTGGGCCATCGCCCATAACGCTCATGCCATGTCACCTCACCCTATCTTGCAGACACCGACAAGTGTTGAGGAGTGACTTGGAGTGTTCAACTTTACAGTCACTCCATTCCATAAGGACATACACTGAAATGGGTGCAGTATAGGAGAATGGGGTGAACTCTGGGGCCAAAGAGTCCAAGGCACACCTCGATGCCTGTCACTGGCTTCAGGGTGGGGGTGGGGGTGGAATGGCATGAGCATTACAGCTGGCAATCCAAAGGCACACCCCTGATGCCTGTCAG
Organism: Neoceratodus forsteri; assembly: GCA_016271365.2. Taxonomy (NCBI): domain Eukaryota; kingdom Metazoa; phylum Chordata; order Ceratodontiformes; family Ceratodontidae; genus Neoceratodus; species Neoceratodus forsteri. The sequence goes on along the minus strand of CM057455.1, from coordinate 1,780,247,128 downwards.
TCTGTACCAGGTGGGACGTTATGATTACAAACCTTAACACCCTGGGCATTTGTTGGTATTTGCACTACAAATTTTCAACATAAATAAATAAATAAACATGGCCTTTGTGTGACCACACCTCATGAAAGCATTTGGGACCTCTGCTCATGAACAGTGGCACTGTGATTTTGTGAATCTGTCCCAAATGTTGATTTCCCACAGTGACTGCGCAATGCTGTACCAGATGTATGAAAACACAGTTCAGGCAAGATGTGCAAAAATAACAGCTGTACCATTCATGGGGAGGTGTGAAGAGATGGCAATGTTGAAAATCTGGAGTGAAAATATTAAAAGTGCTCAAACTTATGAGAGTACATGGAAACTGTGCAATGCACGCTCGTAACACAGTCATTTGAAGATGGGGGGGCGGCTCAGAGGTAATTTAAGGAAGTATTTTTTCACAGAAAGGGTTGTGGATGCATGGAACGGCCTTCCGGAGGAGGTCATGGAGTCAAAAACAGTGGTGGAATTCAAGCATGCATGGGACAGTCATAGGGCAATTCTAGGGGGTGGGGGTAGAAAGAAGTAGGCTGCTGGTTAACTAGGATCTGCAGCTTATCCAGTAGGCAGGGAAATGGGCAGACTGGGTGGGCCAAGCGGTCCTTATCTGCTGTCAAATTCTATGTTTCTATGTTTCTATTTAGTGGAATTATTTCACCAAATTTTTAACATAGGCATTTTATGACCTCTGCTCATGAACAGTATCACTATGATTTTCTTAATCTGTCCCGAATGTTGATTTCCAATAGCGACCATGCCATTGTGACCCAGATGTGTGAAAACACATTTTGGGCAGGATGTGAAAAATGACAGCTGTACTGTTCATAAGGAGGTGTGCAAAAATGGCAATGTTGAAAGTCTGGAGTGAAAATATTATGAATTCTTGAAGTTACGAGTGTGTATGGAAACTGCGCAATGCACGCTTGTAACATAGTAATTTTATGGACTTTTGTCACCAAATTTTCAACACCGGCATTTTGGGACCTCTGCTTATGAACAGTGTCACTGTGATTTTCTTAATCTGTCCCGAACACTGATATTCCACAGCGACCATGCTATTGTGTGCCAGATGTGCGAAAACACATTTTGGCCTAGATGAGAAAAATGACAGCTGTACTGTTCATAAGGAGGTGTGAAAAAATGCCAATGCTGAAAATCTGGAGTAAAAATATTACAAATTCACAAAGTTGCAAGTGTGCATGGAAACTGCACAATGCGCATTCATAACACAGTCATTTTTTTGAATTTCTTCCCATATTTGCATCATAGGCTTTTTGGGAGCCCACCTCATGAACAGTGACACTGTCATTTTGTTAATCGGTCCCAAAAGGTGATTTCATGCTGTGACCACGAAATCACTTTTCGAGACCGAATATCCAGATGACAGTGACTGAATTCATGAGGTGGGGTCCCTAGAACCCCATGTTGAAAATTTGGTGCCAAAATTTGCAAAAATGGCCCAGATAGGCACCTAAGCTGAAAAAAAAACATTGATGCCATTATGCAGCTTACCGGCATTTCTTCAGTTCATGGTCGGCTTTGAAGAGTGCAGACATGTTCTCGTTCCACTGAAGATCATCGCGCCAAGCTCTGGAGGTAAGTATGGGGTGAGGGGGATGTGGGGAGGTCGGGTGCACAGACAGTTGGTGCAGATTGGGGGAGGGGGCACCTGAGACAACGAGGGACCATTTTTTTTCTTTCACACGTTAAAAAAAAATCATGGGAAGGTTTTTCATTTACAGGCTTGCTTTTGGCACACTGGAGTGGGCTCTCAGTTTGCCACCTATATTTTGCAGGAAGGGGGACTGAAGCTGATGAGGATTGGGCCCCCCATTGGCACAGTAAATGGATCTGTGTTTTTGGGGGGCGCATGATGCCGATGGTGATTGGGCACCCCTTCAGCATACAAAACTATTACATGGGGGACATTATGCCAACAGGGATTGGGCTACCCCATCTGCAAATAAACTGGGGAGGGGCATTCCAACAGGGGGCTTGGGCATCCCTGTTGGCTTCTATGGGGATTGTGAGAGACAGACAGCGAAAGCTGCCACCTTGTAAATGGGACACCAGACAAGGCAAGCTGTGATTCACCACTTCAATCAGGGACCACCCAACAGCAAAAACAGCTGATTGTTAAATGACGGGGTGCTACCTGATTGCAGCGCCAAATTTCTTTCAAGTTGGTGGCATGCTACAATACTGCTGTCATCAACAGCATGCTCCTCTATTGGCGCCACAGAGACCAGACCTAAAATGGACTGCTGGCACTGGTCACAACACTGCCACACCTCCACAACTCGCTATTACAACAAGCAGCCTCAATATGTTTCTTGTGCATGCGCACAAGCAAACATAACAACAGTTATACACAATCATGTAATGTTATGACAGTAAAAAAGAAATGAAAAATAATATGAATACAAATTTGAAAGTGATTTTCTAATATAGATCATCCTTTTTCTAAACTTAGCAAGCATGTGTGATGTGCAACACTGGTAGATTTCAATACATCCAATAGCGAGTTGCATATACTGTACAAGTACTTTAATTTCTCTTAAAAATCTGAAGCAGCCATTTTTTTCTTAAGATATTGAACAAAGTGCAATCCAGAATTACTTGTAGGATTCTTTGCCATTATTTAGAGTCACAGCAACATGGTTAAGAATTCAAAAATGTATTTCTATCTCCATATTGAACTTAGCTGGGAGAAAAAAAAAGCTGAATCTAATCTATGCCAAAACTTTCATAAGTGCACTTATTTCACAAGCCTATAAGTAAATTTCAATACCGGGACATGTTTTAATTTGTTTATACATGAAAAAGGTGCTGGTTACCCCTAGTTTCTCAAAGTTCGACCTTCAGCATTTGAATGACCTAAGATTTATATAACGCTAAGTCACTGGGGCTCCTTTTGGCCTCTGATTAGCCAACAAAGCCCTGCGAGACAGGGAAATCACACTAAACAGTCCTTTTGAATGGTAACTGAATAATGAACTAATTGGGAAGGGCATCAGGATATTTGGGAAGTCTACTATTTGTGTGATACATTCATTCAAGTACCTCACAGGAATAAACATGGCACAGGAAGGAAGAATTTTCCAAAGGAGAAGAAGCTCAAGGACAAGGGGTCACAATATGAAGCTGGAGGGGTGGAGGCTGAGAGGAAATGTGAGGAAGTACTTATTCACTGAGAGGGTGGTGGGTGCTTGGAACAGCCTCCCAGAGGAAGTGGTGGGGGTTAGAATGGTCACAGGATTTAAGAATGCATAGGATAGACACAAGGGACTCTTAGAAGCAAGAGGGGGTGTAAGCCGGAGTCCAAGTAGGGTCTCTGGTGACACTATAGGTGGGGAATTTAGGGCAGACTAGCTGGGCCAAGTGGTCCTTATCTGCTGACAACTTCTATGTTTCTGAATACTATTCAAATCCTGCACAGCCCTAATAGTCAGTCTCATAAACACAGAGAGCAGAAGTGGAGAATTGTTTGGCCTGAGAATGCTGTACATTTCTGCCTATGCTCAACAATATCTATTCTGTGGGTCATTATTGTGAAGGGCATCTAAGTAGCTACCCATATAGATGCATGGAACGGGGTAGAATCCAGGTGGGGGAGTTTGGGGGTAACCTACACTGTGGATGCGTTGGGTGCTCTGCATGTGTGACTGAGGCATGCCACAGAGTTGACGGCCCTCCGCATATTTGCATAAGGTCTCAGCCTCATTGTGGGTTAGGCCTTTAGCACACTCGTATTGACAACCTTTATAAAATGTGTTTTTTCAGTTCAACTGGAGTGCACTGCAAATCATTCACAATGCAACACCAAACTGAGTTGCAATTCTTAGGCAATAGTTATTGCATGGCTTTGTGTTGGATCCAACAACACTTAAGCAAATCATGGAGAAATGCAAAAGAAACTCAATGGCATAAAAATTTAAATGCAAACTGCAATCCAAATGCTGTGCACTAAGCAGTTAATCTGGTCAGCTATCATGCAGCAAATACTGTAATATAATGTGTGGTTATGTGGCATGGCATTGGGTAATTACCAGGTTACACATCAATCCTGCTAAAAATTAAACAGTGCGATAGAAAAGAGAGCAGACAAAAACTCGAAAGGTAAAACTGGATCTGTGTAGAACAGCAAAAGGAAAAACCTTGCACCTGCACTCACCCACATAGCAGCACCCTGTATTTTTGCTTATATTCTACTTCAAGAGCAACTTGCTTGTTGTATAGATGTACTATTCCAACACCACACCACCATGCACCACCTTTCCAGTGAAATTCATCCTGACAGAGCATGGTTCAAACTACGCGGTATGCAACAAGCATTATTTTCCCTGCATCTCTCTGCAGTATTTCTACATGAAGACCATGCGGATTTGACCACGCTCATTTGTGTCATGCAAACTTGACATGATACCAGTAATGACATGTTGCAGTAGTCCTGCATTTTGACCGGCTGTGAAGGTTAATTTTTCTTGTAATATATGGTAATAATTAAAGAAACACTGTCAACCATATTTTTCTAGTTGAAAACCCACATTTTATGATTGCTTACCGTCTCTAAAATTCAGTGATGTTGATGGTTGTTTTATCTGCTCTCTTTCTTAGTAGTACTGAAATGCACGCTAATGGTGTAATTATACCCAGCCTTGTTTTGTTTCAGATCTTTGATCTAAGCTTATCACATGCTTCCTGAACATTAGGAACACCCCAAAACAGTTCAGCCACTCTTGATGCAATGATCTCTCCTTCCACTGCATCATGAGTGGCTAGACTGTGTTGGGGATGTTTCCAAGTCCTGGAAAGATGCAGTGGAGGTTGATCTAGGATTGTAAACAAACATGTCTTTGTGTGGCACATCAGTATGGTGGGTAGTCAGTTTTTCACTTTTCAGAAGAAAAAAGGAACAGAATCAAATTACCAGCTACATTGACAGTCTCTACAGAATGTGGCTAATCATAAAATGTGTTTTCAAACTAGAGACACCATGAAGTCTTAGGGGTCTGACAGCGCCCCTTTACTCTTGACTATCCTTACATTGTATCTGGAGTTTATTCATGTCTTATCATTATTTAGCTGAGCAACTCGGAATCCTGGAGAATAGTGAAGACAGCATTTATTTAATTTGTCACAGGAAAACAAGAAACAACTGATATGTTTGCCTGATATATTGGATTTTCCCATCAATCAGATGCATGAAAAACTCATAGGACTGAAAGATTAGAAACTAGTCACCCATTCTGACCATCTAGTTGACTTTTGTGTGCCATGGAGATACATCAGTCATGGGTTTTATAGTTGAATTTATGGTATTCAAATGTTTAACTAGCTCTTACAAAACAACATTTCTTGCTATACTTTTGTAAGTCAGAGGCTCCCTCCTCCCAGCAGAGATATTATTGACCAGCTCACAGTAGGAGTAACATTATCGCTACATGCATGAGTGCCTCACAATATAAATAATATGGCAATGGCCAAACTCAAAGGTCAGCCATGGTCTGCTATACAATGCTCATCACTTTGACAGAAGGAGAGAGGTGCAGTACAGGTTATCACACCTCAAGCATGGAGTAATCATAGCTCCACAGGAATCACTTGTTCTTCTTTGTATAAAGAAACACCACAGCGGGAACATGTAGTTTATTGTTAAAGACTGTTCCTAGTAACAAAACATTATGAAAGCATGTCATGTTTTTTACAAAAATACAACTGGTAGGAAAATTGTATTGCCCCTGCATAACATTTTAAATTAAACATATTTTATTATATTAAAAATACTTTAGACAAGGGGGCATGCAATGATGCTAAGAGGGGGAAGTTTAAGAAATATGTGCGGAAATACTTCTTCATGGAAAGGGTGGTGGATGAGTGGAACAGCCTGCCAGAAGAAGTAGTGGGGGTCAAGACTGTGGGAAGCTTCAAGCATGCATGGGATAGACACACAGGGATATTAGGTACAGTCCGTGGCAGTGGACTAGGCAGGGACAAGGTACAGATTGGATGGGCCTAAAGGTCCTTTTCTGGCAACAAAATCTATGTTTCTATGTTTCTTACTGTGAAGCGGAGAGCAGTTTGAGCAGTTTTTGAGGACTTTCTCTTTGATGAAGAATCAGTCTCAGAATGTCAGTACTTCCTTTTCTATCATTATTTGTATTCTTTTTTGTCTCTTTTTGTTCCCCGGCCCCTGACAAGTACAGATACTGACTTATATAAATAGAGTGGACAAGATTTCTTAGAAAAATCTCATTTATGTAATTTCCTCTACTGTCATCCTACAGGTTCTCAGCATGTTACAGCATGAGAGGATACCAGCTTTCATTTTACTTATCAGGATTCATTTACCAGGATCAAAGGCTCACAGGTCCCCACCTCCTCACCCATTGCTCCCCCTTCGCCCCTGACATGCCCACTTACTTCCCTGTTTCAGTAGTCCATCTCTGTATTCTCCTACACAGTACTAGGCAAGACAAGAAATGTTTACTTATGTAGTGTGCTATCCCTAGGGCTAGGGGTGCTTAACAAACCACAATACCCAAGGAAATACATGAAAAACCAAAAAAGCTGTGGTATGAAGGAGTAGTTCCGGAGCACAGGAGGAGGGCAAATGTAGTTCTACTACACAGAAGTGGCTATAGAGAGGAGACTGGCAGTTACAGGCCATTCAGACTGACATCGGTGGTGGGAAAGTTAATGGAATTACTGCTAAAGGAAAGGGTTGTGGAATATCTTCAATCTAGTGGGTTACAAGACCTGATGCAGCATGGATTTGGGGTGAGTCATGTCAAACAAATCTAGGTGGAGCAGTGGACGTGGCCTACCAGGATATCAGTAAGACTTTTAACATTGTTCCACATAGGAGACTAGTAATCAAGCTGAGTAGCTTTGGAGTGGGTCCAAGGATGGTAAACTGGATAAGAAATAGGTTAGGTGACAGGCAAAAGAGGTTGGTGTTAAACAGAATTCACTCTGAGGAAGGGAGGGTGAGGATGACTAGTAGTGTGCTAAAGGGATCAGTGCCGGGACCGGACCTCAACATCTTTATAAGTGACATTGCAGAGGAGCTGGAAGAGAAGATATGCTTCTTGCAAATGACACTAAAGTCAAAGGTCATAGGGTGGACAATCTGCGGGTGTATGTGGAAAGGATGAGCAGAGACCTGTGAAGACTCGAGGAGTGATCAAGGTTATGGCAGCTGGGTTTCAATGCTAAAAAGGGCAAAATAATGCACTAAAGGCACAGAAACCAAGCAGCAGAGTACAAAATGGGTGGAGTGGTATTGACAACTATCAAGCAGTAATGAGATCTGGGGGTAATCATATCTGATGACCTAAAGGTGGCCAGGCAGTGTAGCAAGACAGTTGGGAGGGCTAGTGGGATTCTGGAATGCATAGGGAGGGGTATCACCAGCAAGGTGGTGTTGACTCTGTATAGATCACTGTTAAGACCCCACCTACAGTTCCATGGTAGTATCCATTTAAAATATCAAAACTCAGTTTCCCGAGATTCATTTGCCTGACACCGAAATCCCAAACATGGTTGCTCGACACCCTGAATTTACCCACAGTGGAGTTTGTTCTAAAAGAAATGGGGAGTGCGGGGGGGCAGAGCCCCCCAAAACATTTAATAATTTACATTTTTGGTTGTTGGGCAACAGTGTTTGGAATTTTGGGGTCAGGCTAACGAAACTTGGGAAACCGAGTTTCTGTAGTCTATGATATATCCACTGTGGCCAGTTCTGAAACTTACATCTCCGGAAGGGCATAGCATGGAGTTGGTCCAGAGGAGGCAACCAAAATGGTGCAGGGTGTGCATTAAAAGCACTATGAGGAGAAATTAAAGTACCTAAACATGTACATCTAGGAAGAGAGGAGGGAGGGGGCATATGATAGAGATCTTTAAATACCTCATGGGGGTAAATTAGATACACAAAGGAAGTACTTATCAGAATAAATAGTGCTCAAGAAAAAGGGGATATGCTTTGAAGTTGGAGGGGGTGGATTCAGGAGCTATGTGAGGAAGTACTCCTTCACAGAAAGCATGGTAGAGCCCTGGAACAGCCTTCTAGCAGAGGTGGTGGGGGCAAAAACAGTGGTGGGGTTCAGGAATGCATGGGACATCAACAAGGGAATAACAGTGGAAAGTATGGGACTGGGAGAAAGAGCTGTAGATCAAGTACAGTTTGCCGTAATAATCTAGAAAGAGAAAAATGGGCAGACTGGGTGGGACAAGCAGTCCTTATTTGCTGTCAAATTCCATGTTTCTATAAATAGCATTGTGTGCTATGATATTGTAGTCTTGTGACGTGACAGCAAATCTAAGTCTTGTTGGGTCTCTTTTTGAGACAGGGTTTAGAATTCACCCCATCCCTCACCCTTCCTGTGGCTTGGAGGAGGGAAAGCAGTTGCTTCACAGCCAATGCCAGTGCCATTCTGTGACTGGCCAGCAGAGGTGCATAATGCCGGAAAGCCGACTTCCACCCTCCATGGGAGCTAATATCCTTGCCTCCATGATGCACCTGGACACCTGCTGAGTGTTTCTTTTCACTCTTTGGCTGTCTCCTGCAAATCAACCTTGATTTCCCCATGGATATTTCAAGATGTGTTTTTGTAGCATAATGTTCCCTATTTTCAGCCACAGTTGTAGGCACAAAGTGCCATTTGTGACACAACAGCATTCACAATGTTGATGTGTCCACACATACAATACACAATGTTGTTTGTGCACACTTCAAACAACTGTGAATATGCTTAAATATTCTAGATAGTGGGCTCAAAACATAGGCATGTATATGCAAATGAGTTTTGCATGCTCAAGGACCATTGCAAATGTCTTCAACCTACAACTCCAAAAGTGCATTCTAGTAGTTTAGAACTAATAAAAACAATTTGAAATCACCTTTGACCATAAGTGTAAACGCTTATAGGGCTGTGGCTTCACAAATCCCATAGCTATAATAGTACAGCAAAATCCCAGCTCTGTCTGGACAACAGTATTGTCATTTTTGATGTGCTGAAGGAAGCTACATCTAACCTTTAACTCTACTTTTACCCTATGATAGTTTTTTCCAACATATTTTTTGGCTTCAGTCTCTTTGGACACTCCTTCTGCTATTATCAATTAGGCTCTTTTCTCCCAGCTGCAGAGCCCTTCACACAAAGTATGCCATCCACTGGTTCCCTTCCCCAAACAGTATATTACTCCCCCCTCCCTACCTGGGGTGGGACCCTACCATAGTAACACCTGCTGCAGCAGTAATACTCTTACCCGGCCTGAAGTATGCACAAGACCATGTTGAAACAATCATGAACTGCCCAAAAATGTTTATGAATTATTAATGAATAGCTCATAAATTCAGCTCATGAGCATTCATCAAGTGTACATCAAATCATTCATGAACTGTGCAGGAACATTACATTTCATTATAAAATGGCAGGGTAAAATCATGTAATCTGATTGGCTCTTATTCATGTGTAAAATATGGTATACACATGGTTTAAAAAAGGACTGCTCAGCAGTGAAGAGATCTGCAACACAGATCAATGGGCATTTGGAAACATGGGCATTTCAGTTAGTCACCTACTGCCAGAACTGATCTTCCACCACAAACATGGCTGCTACCTTTACAGTTAATTTATTTATTAAGTCTTTGTCCATAACATGTAGTACAGTATACGTTACCTGAAGCAAGTAAAATTTCACATTTTATAGTAGGTAATACAGGTAACAATATGTTTAGCGTATTGTTATGTCAAGTTACTAATATACTAAATTGTGTGTATAACACCCTAGAAGAAAGGGTCTTGTATATTTACTTGACACAATGCATATCTAACAGCTTGTACTATAATGGAAATGTAATAGAAGAAAAGATAAGAAAAAAATTCAGCTTAACATGATTATCAATTTTGTGCTAAACGTAAGGAGCTGCATAGAAGGTTGGTTATATAACTGAATCCATACTTAAAAATATGTCTATTTAAAAAGAGAGAAGGAGAAATTAAACGATACTCATCACTTATGAGTTTGAAGAAAATTTAAGTAGTCCTGCCATCACAGATAATACTCATTGAATCGATCTGATATCAAATATGAAATTCTTTCCAAAGAGGCAATGTAAGTCAAATTGTTTAAAATGTCCTTAAGAGTAGGTGTTAACTGAGTTTTCCAGTGAATTAAAGTCAGTCTCTTAACTTGCATGAATAAGATCTGCAGACATTTATGTTGGTATTTTGTTAAATTTGTATTATTATTTATAATTCCTAAAAGGCAAAATTTAGGCTCGAACAAGATGTTGTGTCCGATAATCTTAAAGACTAAATTATGGATAGCTTGCCATAAGTTAGATATAGGTTTACATGACCACAGTATATGTAGAAGATCACCATTTGGTGAGTTACAACACCAGCACTTATTATTGGGTAGTAAACCTATATTGTGTAAATGAGATGGTGTTTTATACCATAGATGTAAAATTTTAAAATGGATCAACCTACTGCGCATATCTTTAAAGGAATCATGACAAAGTTTCCAACAACTGTCCCAATTGGAGTCTGATATTTTCATTTAATATCCGATTCCATCTATCTCTAGCAAGAAGAGATTGGTTCGGTAATGTGTCTCTGATCTGTTTGTATATTTTACTAATTAAGCCAGAGGGGGTATTAATCCACATATTAATGTATGAGGGAGATGATACCGACTTATTGATTTGTTGAAAGTTAGAGAATATAGCAGTTCGAATTTGTAAATATTTCCAGAATTCTTTCTTAGGGACATTCCATTTTGTTTGAAGATTACTAAAAGAGTTTAATGTGTTACCATTATCAGTCAAGATATCGTTCAAGAATAAGATGTTCTTGTACATCCAGGATTTACAATATATTGGTTTGTTCTCTAGTAGGAATTTCAGATTACCCCAAATGAGTGTAAAGGATAAAGGAGAGGGATCAGATTTAAGCCAATTATGCATTCTAAACCAATAATAAATTGATGCATTAATTATGGGATGCTTTTTTAATTTAGGGGTTAATGTAAAGTAAATGAAGCTATTAGGCGTATGTCCTGGAGCCAGGGAAGCTTCCATATCATACCATAATGGTACATTATAATTAGGTTTAAAAAACCACTTAATAGTTTGTGAAGCTCTGAAAGCCCACAAATAAGCTGTATACCATGGTAATCCAAAGCCACCATAAGTCCAATGAGAGCGTAATTTAATATGGTTGAACCTTGGTATGCGACCTTCCCATAGAAAATTTCCTATAACTTTATCAATATTGTTCAGAAGAAGGGGAATGGCTGCTACCTTTACACTGTAAAAAAAAAAAAAAAACTTCAACTGGGCCCTAAAAATAAAACTGCCTTAAATAAAAAATAAAACAAATGAATTAAATGCTGTTTTCCTGATCATCACACTCTCCTTACATACATAAACAAATCAGAAACAATTATAGTTTCCACTACAACTGCTTCTTTGATGGCAGTGACAAATCCCCCTTCTATCTTTACCTGCTTATTGGGGAACTCTCTTCTTCTTGCCCTGACAGTGAGATAACTGAGTCTCTAGCTGTAACAAAGGCCTTTGTTTCCGTGTGTACAGTGTGTTGGTAGAGAAACATTCTGCCAGTGGAATTGAGCAGAATTTTGAATCCGTATATTCCATGATAAAAATTCAATGATAAATATTTCATATCTTGAATGTGGAGAAAAACAGAAAAAAAAACAGGAAGAAGAAAGTAGGCAATAATACAATTACACCATCAATTACATCGCTTGCAGTGGGTGGAACTATTTATCACAAAGCACACAAGAAAATCTATTTTTTCTACATATAAGCATGCTATTCCCAATACCCAAAAGTAAAAAAAAGAGCCAATTTTATAAATGCAATAAGGCACTCAGGGGTGTGTAAACCATATTTTACAGCACAGCCAGCAGCTGAAGTCACTCAGCCTTCGGTCTCATGCCTTATTATGCTCCTGGCCATGCTGTAAAATATGGTTTACACACACCCCTTCATGCTTTATTGCTTACCTATTGGTTTCAGGGAACATAAAGGTTCGTAAAGGTCAATGAACGTTCATGAAACTCCTCTGCTGAACCCTCATTGATACATATATTTCTGGTGACCAGAAACACCCCACACTTTATAATACTGGTTGATTCATCAGACAACCCTCTTTTAGCCCTATTCTTTAAAGATTTTTGCCCTCTGGAAAAAACAGAGGCAGACATATTCAACCATCAGCTGTTTTATCATACCCTTAGTAAATGACCATGACAAATTGAATTATTCTAACAATTTTAAACATTTCTAATAAATGGGTTTTCTTACAATGAACATTAGAAGTAATAACTTAACCTTCTACTTACTTTTTTTCTGTTGTTTGTCTTTCAAATGAAATCATTACTCACTTCCTCTCTTAGGCCCAATTGCTATTTATTTGAGAAGAATCTGAAACTCTTTTAAAATGTGAGTTTAAATTGTTATTTTTTTATTTATTTTTATCTAGGATTACAAGTACCTTTGAGCCGAGGCTCTTTTACAAAGGTTCCATATCAATTCCAGGACAATACAACAAAAACACAACAAAGCAAATGCAGTTTTAGACAGGATAAACAGATTAACACTCAGTTACATGGAAATAAATGCATACGTTTTGGATAAGACAGGCAGGGCAAATGAGGGAATACAATAGAGTTACAAGAAATGGGAAGTACACTGGGAGGTAAGAGCTTGCAGAGGCAATTGTCACAACACATAGAGAAGTGCAGGTGGTGGGGCTGGGCGGAGGGGGGATGAGAGGAGGGAGGGGGGAAGAGGAAGGATAAGGGAAAAAAGGTAAAGTGCTCTGTGGAAGAGCTTAGACAAGGACTGTGGGATAGTAAGGAGGGCTGGCTAGGTGAGGCAGTCACAGGTGCTGGAGGCAGAGAGATAGAGGCAGAGCCTTGTTTTGAATGGACCTAGCTTGGGAACAGAGGAAATGTTAATCATTTGAGTGCTCACAATTTTAATTTTCTTGTAGAACACATAAAATGCACCCTCTATTATCCACCCCTCTATCATCCACCACCCTCCTCATCATCCACTGGCCTGACCTCCTGTACTGATTGCTGTCTATGGAAATTCCCTCTGTTATCTGCCACCCTCTATATCTACCACTCACCAGCACTTTCTGATGTACAGGCCCTATCTTTCTCATGTTATTCTTCCTCAATCATCTGCCATCTCACTGGTACTGATGAAGTGCATAATGGTCCTGATTTTTGTTGTTGTTCTTAATAAGAAATACTTTACTGTGCACTGCTGAGGACTATGTTACATTTGAGAAGGGAGTTGAGACTTTCAACAACATCAAAGAGATTATTGCAACTGTCACAGTAAAGACAAGTTTTGTCAATGCTGAATGCTGGCTTGCTGGCATTGGCATAAGTAGTGCAGGAGTTAAAGAAATGCATAATAGGAATGGCAGTGAAGTATTGAACTAACGCCAACCCCCACCCCCTTGCAGAGACTGAAAGGTGTTTGAGGTGTGCCTTTTGGTCATCAGCCATAATGCTTAAGCCATTCCACCTCACCCCACCCTGCAGACAGCAACAGATGCCACAGAGTGCATTGGGGACTTCAGCCCTTACACTCACCCCATTCCATAAGGAAATAAGCTGAGATGGGTGCAGTATAGGAGAATGGGTGAATGTTAGGGCTGAAGACCCTAAGGCACACCGGTGGGGGTGGAATGACATGAGCATTACTGCCAATTAATGCAAGTCACACCCCCGATGCCTGTCAGTCTCTACAAGGAGGGGTGTTACAGTTGGAAACCCTAACACCTCTGGTGTTTATTAATATTTTTGCTCCACATTTTCAACATGGGCTTTTTGGGACCCCACCTAATGAGCAGTGGCACTATCATTTTTTTAATATATGGATTCTTAAAATAATACTATTGAAAAGCATTCAAAAAAATCCCGATAATACTATCACTCCTGGAGTGATAATACCACCTTTCCAGAGTGATAATAGTATCGTTTAGGTGCTGTAATACTATCGTTTGGGGCCTAAACGATAGTATTATCACCAAAGCTGAACTGCGCAGGTGCAAGTCTGTCTTCTAACATCTTGCAAGTGTGCCTTCCAACTGGACACTTCACATGTGGGTGGGCAGAACGACTCAGTAAACATGGATACGCCTGCTAATAGAGAAACGGGTCATCGAGAAGCTGTATATTTTTATGTACCTACTCTGTCCCATTTTCCAGTATGTATCTCTCAGTCTCCCATGCATCCTCTACAGTGGCAATGGATCATGGAAATCACTGCAGACAGCGAAGAAAAGGGGGACGGGGCCACGCTGCCACATTCTGATGCTCCTAGCAACTCTGTCAGCACACAGACCCCTGACTGGATCCACGAAATGGAGGTGAGACAATCCACCTCAGATCCATATATTAAAAAAAATAACAAATATCTTGGTGTGGATCACAAGGCAGTAATCCCCATCTCAAGGTTCTGGGGACATGGGATTACTGCCTTGTAATCCACACTAAGCTATCTATTATTCTATTTGTTACTCAGTCCTGAAAGGTGATTTCACACAACGACTGTGTGATTTGACACCACAGGTGCGAAAACACATTTTGGGCAGGATGTGAAAAATGACAGCTATACTGTTCATGAGGAGGTGTGAAAAAATGGCAATGCTGAAAATCTGGAGTGAAAATCTGGAAAATTGGCGTAGTTATGAGCATGCATAGAAACTGCGTAACACACGCCCGCAACGCAATAAATTGTTGGAATTTTTTCACCAAATTTTCAACATGATCATTTTGGGACCTCCCCTCATGAACAGTGGCACTGTGATTTTGTTAATCTGTCCCAAAAGTTGATTTCCCAAAGCAACTGTGCCATTCTGCACAACAGGTGCGAAAACACATTTCAGGTAGGATGTGAAAAAAAGATAGCTGTACTGTTCATAAGGCCCAATAACTTAGCTCATTAAGGATAGATAAATATAAATGTAGGAAATTATTAACTGATAAAAAGAAACAATATTATTTATATCAATGGCAACTAATGAATCAGGCAATTAGAGACAGAGATGATAGAACTTTCTGGCAACTGATAGCCAATTGATGCAAGCAGGCTACGAACAAAATAGAGAGTGTTATTGATGATAGGGACCAGTGCAATTATTATGCACAGGTCCTATTTCAAGATTCTCATAAGCTCACACCTTCATTTGATCTAAATGTGGTGTTGAAGCTTATTATTTCTGAAGCTGAAGTGAGTGAGGCAATAGACAGTATAAAAAACAACAAGGCTCTGGGCCCTGACCTAATTCCCTGTGAAATTTATAAACAGCTGAAACACAAATGGGTCGAGTCATTGTTGGACTTTTATAATACCTGTTTAACCACTAATCATATACCGGACTCTTGGAAGGGCTCTGTGATTGTACCCATTTTTAAGAAAGGTAATAGGGAGAATCCGGCAAACTATCGTCCCCCATAAGCTTAATTGATATTATGGAAAAAATACTTTCCAAAATTTTGCTGAATCGTTTGATTCTGCATATAGAAGAATTGGGTGATATTTTTCAGGGACAAGCTGGCTTTCGTGAGTCTTTTTCAACACTTGATAATATTTATATTTTACAACATCTACAAGAAAAATATGTTAAATTGAGAAGCCAGAAGTTATATATGGCATTTATTGGCTTCATGTCAGCTTTTGACACCATAAATAGAGAACTGCTGTAGTACATTTATAGAAGTGATGGAATTGATACTGTGCTCAAAAATGCTATTAAATTATTACATACTAATACTTGGGCTCAGGTTAGAAATAGTGGGGGGAGCTTAACTGTGCTTTTTATTACCAATTGTGGTGTGAGACAGGGCTGTGTCCTTGCTCCCTCACTTTTCTCAATTTACATAAATAATTTCTTAGTAAGTATTACTAACTCAAATACTGACTCTCCTAAAATTGGAAGAGATTTATGTGGAATTCTTGCTTATGCAGATGATTTCTTATTGTTATCTTTGACCCCTTAGGAACTATAGATAAAGCTTGGTGAGCTGGCTATGTTTGCAGACCAGAATTTCCTTAAAATACATTTGACTAAATCAAAAGTTATGGTATTGGGAGGCACTTCATGCAAGCTTACTGTAACTGGTCTATAAAGTCTGAAAGGATGGAACTTGTGAATGAATACCAGTATTTAGGAATTGTGGTATCATCATCTTTTAAATGGAATAAGCATTGTGAGGCTATTTCAGTAAAAACTGAAACATAGAAACATAACATAGAAACATAGAATTTGATGGCAGATAAGGACCACTTGGCCCACCCAGTCTGCCCATTTCCCTACCTACTGGATAAGCTGCAGATCCTAGTTAACCAGCAGCCTACTTCTTCCTACCCCCACCCCCTAGAATTGCCTTATGACTGTCCCATGCATGCTTGAATTACACCACTGATTTTGACTCCACAACCTCCTCCGGAAGGCCGTTCCATGCATCCACAACCCTCTCTGTGGAAAAATACTTCCTTAAATTACCTCTGAGCCACCCTCCCATCTTCAAATTGTCCCTCTTGTTCTTGCACACCTCTTTTTGATAGATGCTACCCTCTTGGACTTTTTGATTCTCTTGAGGTACTTGAACGCTTTCTATCATGTCCCTCCTCTCCTCTTTCCTCAACGCTATATTAAGCTCCTTTCATCTCTCTTCATATGTCTTCTGCAGACCCTGCACCATTTTAGTTGCCTCCTCTGGACAGCTTCCATCCTGTCTATGTCTTTGTGGAGATTGGGTCTCCAGAACTGCACACAGTACTCCAGATGGGGTCTCACCAGCTGTCTGTACAGAGGGATAATAACCTCCTGTTTTCTACTGGTGATGTCTCTCCCTATGCATCCCTGTATCCCCCCAGCCCTCCTTGCTGCCCTCTCACATTGCTTGCCCACCTTTAGGTCATCTGATATGACTACCCCCAGGTCCTTTCCATGTTTGTTGTTGTTAGTATCTCACCCCCCATTGTGTACTCTTCCCCTGGGTTTTTGTTTCCCAGGTGCATTACCTTGCACTTCTTAGCATTGAAGCTAAGCTGCCATACATTTGACCATTCCTCTAACCTTGCCAAGTCCCTTCTCATCCTTTCCACCCCACCCTGTGCATCAACTCTGTTGCAGATCTTTGTGTCATCTGCAAAGAGACATACTTTTCCTTCCAGTCCTTCTGCAATGTTGCTTATAAAGACATTGAAGAGGACCGGTCCTAATACTGAACTCCTGCAATTCCCATCTAGTAACCTTCCTTTCTTCTGGAGGACTCCATTTACTATTACCTCTGTGTCCTATTCTCCAGCCAATTCTTACCCAAGCTGTCATCTTGGGACCCACCCCAGGCTGGCTAACTTGTATATTAATCTTTGTGTGGGACTGTGGCCAATGCCTTGTTAAAGTCTAGGTAGGCCATGTCCACATACCCTCCCTGATCTACTACTTGGTCACCCAGTCAAAGAAATCTATCAGATTCTGTCTGGCATGACCTTCTCACTGTGAATCCATGCTGCCTAGGGTCCTGTGCCCCTCTGGCCTCTAGATACTCAACAATTCTTTCCTTCAGAAGTGATTCCATCATTTTCCCTATCACTGAGGTTAAACTAACAGGTCTGTAGTTTCCTGCTTCTGCCTTGCTCCTACTTTTGTGAAGGGGAATCACATCTGGCCTCCTCCAGTCCTCGGGTACCACCCCATCCTCCCATGATTTGTTAAAAAGGGTAGTCAGTGGTGTCACTAGTTCTACCCTTAGTTCATTTAGAATTCTGGAATGAATCCCATCAGGCCCCATTGCTTTGTCCACCTTCAGTTTTAAGAGTTCTTTCAGAACTCTTTCTTCTATAAATGGGCTGGTATCAACTTCTGTATCCAGAGTGTTTCTGCTGTTTGTTTTATGCACCTCCCCCTCTTCATTTGTAAATACTGAGCAAAAATATTTGTTTAGCATCTCTGCCTTTTCACAGTCTCCCTCTGCCCACCCTCCCTCCCCTTTATTAAGCCTCACTATCCCTCCCTTGGTCTTCCTTCGCTCCCTGATGTACCTATAAAAAGTTTTATCCCCCTTCTTAACTGAGTTGGCTATCTTTTCCTCGGTTTGGGCCTTTGCTGTTCTGACTGCCTTCCCAGCCTCCTTTTGCTTTAACTGATACAGTTCTCTGTCCTGCTCCTTCTACGATTCCTTGTACTTCCTGAATGCTTTCTTTTTCTCTTGAACCTTCACTGCCACTTCCTTTGAGAACCACAGTGGTTTCTTACCGCGTTTTGTTTTGTTTATTTGCTTCACAGAAAGGCTCGTTACCTCTGTGATGGCAGTTTTTATTATTCCCCATTGTTCTTCCACCCCTCCCTCCTGCCCATTTGCTAGTGCATTCCTTAGGCACTCACCCATTTTGGCAAAGTCAGCCCTCCTAAAGTCCAGTACTTTTGTCTTTGTATGGCTTGACTCTATTGCTGTGTTTATTGTGAACCATACTGTTCGATGGTCGCTAGTTCCCAGATGGCTACCCACTTCTACATCTGTGATCCTCTCTCCATCTCCATTTGAGAGAAGCAAGTCTAATATTGCTCCCTCTCAGGTGGGCTCAATACTAGTTGTCTAAGGCATGCCCCTCAGGGCAGCTAGAATAACTCCACTCTTGAGTGGCAGCTGCAACTGCACTCCAGTTAACATCTGGCATATTCAGATCACCCATCAGCAATATCTCCCCTTTTCTGCCATTCTAAGTATACTTTCTATTATTTCCTTGTCTTTCCTCCCCTGAGAAGAGGTCTGTATCTAACCCTGTGTGGATTGTAGTGCCATTGTCTGTCTCCTAATTTACCCACAGTGCTTCTTTTCTCCCTGTTTACCCTTTTGTTCTGTTGCTTTTATTCCTTCCCTTATGAAAGAGCTACTCCTCTCTCTTACCCTCCCTGTCCCTCCTGTAGATAGTGTATCCTGGTATGTTTACGTCCCAGTCATGGTTTTGTGTGTACCATGTTTCTGTGACTGCCACGATATCCAGATGTTCCTCCTCCATCAAGGCCACTAATTCAGGAAGCTTGTTACCCAGACTATGGGCATTGGTACTCATTGCTCTCCATTTCTTGATGGCTTTATCTTCTGTTGCAGCATCCCCCACTGACCGTTCTACCTCGGTCTTTTTCTCATTTAGTACCCTGCTTTGTAGGGAGAGGTTGGGATTTTCCTGCTGCTTGTCAGTGCCTCCCCCTTTGACTAGTTTAAAAGCTTGCCAATGAAGCATTTAAACTGATTGCTCAAAAGACTTGTTCCCTTCCCAGACAGATGCAGACCATCCTGCCAGTATAGGCTGGTGTCCCTCCAGGTGGAACCCCAGTCCCCAATGAAGCCAAACTCTTGTGTTCTGCACCATTTATTCAACCATTCATTAAACTGCATGGTGCTAATTACCCTTGCCTCCCCCATGCCTTTGACAGGCAGCACCTCTGAGAAGGATACTGTGTGTGCTACTTGTCTTAGGCCCCTCCCCAACTTTGCAATGTCTTCCTGCACTGCTCTAATCTCATGATGAGCCAAGTCATTTGTCCCTTGGTGGACAATTATGTCCAGCTCAGACTCCCTTGCAGCTGTTCTTGTGATCCTGAGGATGCGCTTCCTGTCCCTCTAAGCCAGAACTATTGATGCTGTGAGTAACTTTAATTATAAATATGGTGACAATTTGCTTGTTCCTCTCAAAATATGCAAATATATCAAAAGATGCAAAGATGCAAAATATAACTCCCATGTTCTTTATGGGTGTGAGCAATGGGATCATAAATATATTGTTAGATTAGAGAAACCAGCAATAAAAGTGCTCAAAAGAGCTATTGTTTTTTCTAGAACTACTCCCGCTCAGTTTGTTAGAGCTGAACTGGGTCTGTCTAACCTTATTGCTTGAACTGAATCCTGTGTAGTTAATTGTTGGATCAGGCTTAATCTCTTACCAGATCAATGCTATGCACAAAAATGTTTATTGGAAAAAATGAACTGGGAACTTCTGGACTGTAAAAAATTTAAATCGTTGTCCTGGGTTAAAAAGATATTAAATTCAGTTGGTCATCTGAATTTGTTTGTATTGACTACTCAATGTATTATTGTTTTATTGTTTATTAGTAATTCGCAAACACCTTTGAGCCAAAGACTCATTTACAAAGGATCCACATCACAGAGAATAAGGTACTAACATACAAAATTAACAATAGATCAGTGTTTAGAGTTCAGTTACTTACAATGAGAAGTAGGCAAAATGTTCAGAGAATATTAACACACACAAGTACAAGTGAATAACTTAAATAGGTACTATATAACAGAAAAACAGATGGGAGACAAAATATTAGCAGTACCCGCTTGGGCTGAGGAGTAGGCGGGGGGGTAGGTAATTTCAGACAAGGGGCCATCGTCAGAGATAAATATCAGATCAAGGGCAGTGATGGGTACTTGAGGTCAGGAGGTGTTCCCTAAGGTGGGTTTTGAATGGCCCAAGTCTAGGTTCATTTGCTAATGAGGCAGGGAGGCTGTTCATCCACCGAGGGGCCCTATAGTTGAAGGACCTTTGGAATAGGGAGGTTCGGCAACCGGGCACAGAGAGGAGGGGGTTTGTCGGAGATACGGGTATGTTGCACCTTGAGTTCTGGGTTGACTAGCAGGGCTAGCCTGGGGAGGGGGAGAGGCCAATGGTATTTTTTTAGCCATGAGTCAGGTGTGGAACTTGATTCTGTTGTCAAGGTTAAGCCAGCCGGTATCATTATAGAGTGAGCAGGTGTGAGTGAGATGGTCACATCCCAAGACAAGGCGGCAAGTTCTATTTAGGGAGAGATGAAGACTGTCTAGGGCCGTGGTATTTGCTGCTCCATAGATCAGTAAGCCATACTCCAGCAGCGAAAGAACCGAGGAGGAGACAGCAAGCCTGACGGCATCTGGGGTGAGGCAGTGTTTGTGACGGCATAACAGACCCAACCTGACATTTAGTGACTTGGATAGGTGGTGAATATGAAGGTGGAAGTTAAGTGCAAGGTCCAAGGTGATGCCCAGGTATTTGAAGGAGCCCACCTGCTCCAAAGGAGTCTGATTTGAAGTTAGAACTGGTGGGCAAAGCTCCTTTCTTGCATTCCGTGGGTGGGAGAACAGCATAAATTTGGTTTTTGAATAGTTAAGAGTAAGGCACTGAGCAGCAAACAAGTTCTCAGCACAGCTAAATGCAGCCTGGAGGGAGCGGTGGAGTTGGATGGGGTCAGGGTTGGAGGAGAAGAGGACAGCATCATCTGCATATATTAGTAGATTGCTGGGGCAGGTCATGGGGAGAGAGTTGAGGAATAGGATGAAAAGTAACGGCCCAAGAATGGACCCCTGCGGGATGCCAGAGAGGACAGGCAGACTATTGGATAAGGTGTTCCCTATTTTGACCTGCTGGGACCAGTTCTTAAGGTAGTCCGTAAACCAGCCCTTCACATCAGCGGAGAAACCCAGGTTGGACAAGGTGACAAGTAGTAGGGAGTGGTTGACAGTGTCAAACGCCTTTGTGAGGTCTATGTAGACTGCACCAGTGATGAGACCCTTGTCCAACGCAGAGTGTATATGGGTGGCAAACTCAAGAAGGGAAGTGGTGGTACTGTTCCCTTTGCAGAAGCCATGTTGCTGTCTACAGAGTAGGTTGCATTTGGTGAGGTGATCAGTGAGTTGGTCTGACACAATCCGTTCTAAGGCCTTGGATGGGGTGGGAGTATGGAGATGGGGCTGTAATTATTGGTATTGGACCAATCCCCACTTTTAAGGATAGGGGTAATGGTGGCAGATTTCCACTTGGAGGGGAATTTACCTAGGCACAGAGAGCAGTTTAAAATGTGAGTTAGTGGGTATAAGGCCTCCCAAAGGGTGAGACAAAGGAGCTTCACGTCTAGGAAGTTGCTGCTGAAAGAGGAGTGGTCCAGTGCTTTAGAGAGATATGGCTCCTCAGATTTGGGAGTAATTTGGCTTAGGTAAAAAGGGGGGGCTTCTGGGGAGGCGGTAGGGGCACCAGAAGACAGTGGATCAAAGAAGTTAGGTGGGAGAACATGGTTGAGGTTTGAGAAGGTGTTATTGAAGGCTTCAGCAATTTGGGTGGAGTCAGAGGTCAAAGACCCATTGACCAAGACCTGGTCAGGGACAGGGTTAGGGTCTTTTCCACAGATTTCCTTAATGTTGTTCCAGAACTTATGACCTGAGCCCCAGGAGGTAGTTAAGGAGGATGTATAATAATCTGCTTTTGCTTTTCGCACGGCCCAGGTACACTTGTTTCGAGCCTCTCTATACTTTTGCCTATCGAGCAAGAGGCAGGACTCAATGGAGAGTTGCCACAGTGAGTCCCTTTCCCGCATCAAGGCCAGGAGGTGATTGGAGATCCAAGGCACAGTATTGCCTCTGACCATTCTATTGGTGAGAGGGGCATATTTGTCACATATATTGTTGAAAGCCAGGATGAAGAGGTCAAGTGCTCTATCAGGATCAAGGGCGTTTGTAACAAAAGACCAGCCCATCCTGCTGAGGTGAGCTTTAAGAAGTGTCAGCTTGCCAGGGCCTAGTTTGTTTTGCGTTATTAATTTAGGGGGAGATCTAGGAGTTTTGCAAGTCCAGGAGCATAGAACGGGGGAGTGGTCACTGAGTACATTTGGGAGGATGGTGACATTAGTGATTTTGTGGGGATGGTTGGTGAAAATGAGGTCTAGCAGAGAAGAAGACCCAGTGCACAGATCCCAACTGTTGGGGGATGAGACCACTTGCAATAGGTCTTGGGCTGTAGCAGCATCCATGAGTGGTGAGGTGTCACCAACTAGCCAATTGATATTGAAGTCCACGAGTATAATCTTTTCTGTACGTGATGGGAGGGTGTCCAAATAGGACAGTAATGAGAGGAAGGACACCTTTTGGTCCTTAGGGGGAATGTAAACAACAGTAATCAGGAGCGGGGTTTGGGAGCGACCCAAGGTAAGTTTAAGTGTGAGTGCTTGTGGTCCTGGAACTAGTATAGGGGTGAGGAGCAGCTGCTCATGAAGTGAAGGCTTGTAGTAAATGGCGCATCCACCCCAACGTTTACCCTTCCGATCGATGCGGTAGAGGTTGTAGTCAGTGAGGGTAATGGAAGAGTCAGGGATCCTAGGATTAAGTTAGGTTTTGCTGATAGCCATAACATCAGGCTGATGCTGAAGGACCCAACCCTGGAAGTAGTCCCCCTTTTTTAAGAGATTGCAGACATTAAGGGAGGCAGTGCAGAGCCCATGGGCAGGGGTTTGGGTAGATGGTTGGGCTGCTAGAGGCCCAGGATTAGGGTGGACATTCCCTGACATAAGAAGTAGGAGAAGAAAGAACCTGAGTACAGCATACCAGGACATTTTTCTACTGTAGAGAGTGAGCCTATCTGATTGTACTGGGGCAGAGAAGGTAGGAATGGGGAGGTGGAGTAAAAGGGGTGTAGCAAGTAGGAGGGGTTGAGATGAGGGAAGGGGGGACTGCATCAGCAGTAACGGATGGAATGGCTGGCAAATGGGGCAGTGCAAAGGTAGCGTGATGCGCCTAGGGTGATCTCATAGGTGGTTATAGTAACAAAGAAAGCAACAAGATCTGGCACATCTGCAGAGGCTGGGAGGGAGAGAGGGGCCTCCCGGGCATTAGCAAGAAGCCAGGCATCCAGGCTTTTTACAGGCCCACAGGTGGGAAGTGAAATTGTGTGGTGTACTGGTTGGGGGGAGTCAGGGTAGTGGGGAATAGAGAGCATAGCTGTAGAGCAAAAAGAATCATTCTGGAGTAAGAGTAATCCTAAGAGGTAGGATTAAGCCAGAAGGCAATATAGCAGCCACTAGTGGTGAAGATGTATAGGCTGAAAATGGAGATGTGGGCTGATTGGTTCTCAGCTCACAACCTCTCACTGTATAAGACTGAGCTGAGCAAGGGTGGTGGTGGGGGCGGTGGGGAGCCGATGCTATGTGTCGACAGGGCTGGCAAAATTCAAGCTGTTGAGAGCTGTATCAGAGGGGCTCCTCGTGGCAAGCCAAGCACATACCTTTCTGGAATTCGGGGGTGGTGGAGGGCATCTTGCTGCCCCTGCCCTCTTGACCTCAGGACCCTCAGAGATTCTGCTGTGGGCTGTGGAGGAAAGCACAGGGAGGTAAGCACTTTTATTATGGGGATCGACAGCAGGGCCGGGGACGGGGTGTGGGCAAGGACAGAGACGATAAGCAGGGACCAAATCAGACTGAAGTTACAGCTTCCTACCAGTCTCAAAAGCTTTTACTCTAATTAGGGGACTGGAATCAGATTAATTTTCTGTACTCTTGCAGCGTCTGAGACCTTTTTTTTCTCTAAATTAGGGGGTTGAGAGTGTAAACAGTGCTAAGCAAACAAGGCACAGTAGAAATCAGCAGAGTAGTAATACCATACATTAATAAACAGTTGCACACTTAAAGCACGTCTGAAATAGAGGCATATAAAGTGCCTAGGGCGTAGAAATGCTAGACAGAAAAACTATCTCAGGGCCTATGCCGATAGAAATTAATTACTTAAGGCAACAATGCAAGCTGCAGAAAAGGTGCCAAGTCCAGGCAAATTCAAATTCAAGCTGTTGAGTGTTGTATCAGAGGGGCTCCTCTTGGCAAGCTGTGTACAAACCTTTCCAGAATTTGGGGGTTGGGTTAGAGCATCTTGCTGCCCGCGCCCTCTCGACCTCAGGACCCTCGGAGATTCTGCTGTGGCTTTCTGGAATTCGGGGTGGGGGAGGGCGTCTTGCTGCCCCCTCTCGAACTCAGGACACTTGGAGATTCTGCTGTGGGCTTTTCAGAATTGGGGGGGGTGGGAGAGGGCATCTTGCTGTCCGTGCCCTCTCAACCTCAGGACCCTCGGAAATTCTGCTGTGGGCTTTCCGGAATTTGGGGGTGGGGGAGGGCATCTTGCTGCCCACTCCCTCTCGACCTCAGGACCCTCGGAGATTCTGCTGTGGGCTGTGGAGTATTTCTAAAAGCCATGGATTGTATCTTAAGCATCTGATTATTGAGAAATATAGGACTCATGATTTACATTATATACAGGACTCAAAATTTGCAACTATGTATACTCGAAATGATTGCCACCATTATTGCTGTTATTATTTAGAATATTTAGAGCAACCTGAGATGGGCCGGACTTAAGTAAAATTCTGGATTGTTTTTTTCCTGTCCAATGTGCTTGAGTGTAGGTTTAATAAGATCTATGATCAAGAATCTGCTTGTTGTTTTTGTGGTAATAATGAGAAGGAAGACTTGGAACATGTACTGTAGTCTTAAAATGTCAGTGGTATAGGGCTGCTAGACAGAGATGATTGGGGCCGATTCTTGTCTCCCTTACAGACTGTTCGAATGAGATAATATTAAAGATTCTTTTTACTACAGAGGATGGGTATACTATTAGAAATACTGCCCTCTTCTTATGTAATGTACAAAAAATGAGGACAAGAATAATATGTACCATTCAGAGCTATGGCTCTTGATTAGATGCTGCTAGAATTATTTGCTGTTTTGCACAATATTTCTGTAAGTTATTTGTAAAATGTATTGTCTATTTGTTTGTTTGTTTTCTCTGTATAATTTTTTGTAATGATATTTTTTATGATTGAACAGGTAAAATGAATACATACATACATAAGGAGGTGTGAAAAAATGGCAATGTTGAATATCTGGAGTGAAAATATTAAAAATTGGTGAAGTTACAAGTGTGCATAGAAACTGCTCAACACAAGTTTGTAACACAGTCATTTTTTTTTGTATTTTTCACCAAATTTGCAATGTGGGCTTTTTGGGACCCCACCTCATGAACAGTGGCACTGCCATTCTCATGTTGGAGTCCCAAAAGACGATTTCGCACAGGGACGGCAAAATCACCTTTTGGGACGGAGTAACAAAATTACAGTGGCGTGTTCATGAGATGGGGTCCCAAGCACCCCATGTTGAAAATTTGGGGCCATAATTCCTAAAAATGGCAGAGATATCAAGATAAGTTGAAACTCCCATTGACAGCCATTATACGCACTTACGTATGATTCTTCAGTTTGCCAGTCAGCTTTGAAGACTGCAGATGTGTCCCACTCTGCAGAAGATCACTGCTCTCAACCTCCAGAGGTAAGTGTGGTATAATGGGGCTGCAGTAAGTTGGGTGCTCAGTGGAAGGGTGGTGAAGGGGAAGGGGCAGTGGGGAGACTACGAGGGACCATTTGGTTTTTTGCAAATTAAAAAAAAAATGCCAGGGATGGTTTTCTTAATTTACAGGTTAAAAAATAAACAAAAAATGCTTGGGCACACTGGGGTAGGCTCCCAGTGTGGCTTGAGTTTGGGGGGGGGGCATGATGCCGACAGTGATTGGGCACACCCGTCAGCAAAGAAAGTGAGCTTGGGGGAGAGGAAACATGATGCTGATGGGGATTTGGTACACTCCATCTGCAAAGACAGTGAGCTTGGGGTGGGCATCCTGGTGTCGGAAAAACAAATATGTAAAAAAATTATCTGGGCACAGTGGGGTGGGCTCCCAGTGTGCCACAATATGGGAGGGGACACATGCCAACTCGAGTATTGGGCATCCCAATGTCAGCTTTCCAGGAAGTGTGTGGCAGGCGGCAGGAGCCGCCAATGTGGACAGGTACAGGGGCTGATTTATTTATTGAAATGTTTCACAAAGAAAGGCATAGTAAACAAACAAATTGCTCTTATAGTGCAAGACCCAGGGACAGAGTGCTCAGCTCGCAGCAGGAGCCGATGAGGTTGTAGGGGGGAGAGGTGCCGCTGCAATGATGAAACTGTCATGATTTCAGTGGCAGATTCCTTTCAACACCTTGGCTCTCTTTGAAGCTTCTGTCATCACCAGCATGCTTACTGACTGGCAGCTGAGGGACGCACTCACTAAAGCATCCCCTGCATTTGCCACAACACTGACACATCTCTGAAATGTACTACTACCACAAGATGTTGCTTGTGTGTATGTGCAAGCCAACATAAAAAGGACGATTTCATATTAGGAGCAAGGGTGGATGTAAAGACTGTTTTGCTTGTCTGGGGCCTGGACTAGGGACGTATGAACACCTTAATTTTAATATTCAGATGAATACTCATATTTGGGGTGCCAGATATTCGTTATTCATTATTAGACCGCTATACAAGACACTAGTGAGGCCCCACCTGGAGTACACTGTACAGTTCTGGAGACCATACCTACGTAAGGACATAGACAGGGTAGAGAAGGTTCAGAGGAGGGCAACAAAGATGGTGTATGGATTGCATCACAAGTCCTATGAAGACAGGTTGAAGGAACTGAACATGTACTCCCTGGAGGAGAGGAGGGAGAGAGGGGATATGATAGAGACATACAAGTATCTTACCAGGAGGAACAGGGTGCAGGAAAACACTATTTTAAGCGAAAAAGATGTTCCAGGACTAGAGGCATGGGATGAAGTTGGAGGAGGAGCGATTCAGAGGAAACATGAGAAAGAATTTCTTCACAGAACGGGTGGTGGACAAGTGGAACACCCTGCCAGAGGAAGTGGTGGGGGCTGAAACAATCATGGGATTTAAGAATGCATGGGATAGACATAAAGGAATTCTGGAGGTCAGGGGTAAGGGGCAATAGACTTCTAGGAAAACAAACTGAACTTACAAGCTCAAATGGGCAGACTGGGTGGGCCATAGGCCCTTATCTGCCGACACTGTCTATGTATCTATGTATAGACCCCCCAGATAAGTGTTTATTTTTTTTTTAAAAAGACATTGTAGCACTATTAAACTCCACCACTTCCTTTCTTCTTAAAGTACATTAGGCAATTCTGCCATGAGCACTCCCCAACAGCCTTTCAGGCACCCAAAAAGGCAACAAACCACTGCACTGATAAGTGGTCAGGTGACACACCTTCATCATAGATTAAGCAAAGGCTCGCGATGAGGTGACATCTTGTGTCTTGTCTAGGGCAACTAAAATGGCACTGGCAAAAGTGCATTGTATGTCCACCCTCTTGAAGACAGGAGAGTGAGATGTGCCATGATAGAGACCTATACAAGTACCTCACAGGGTGAAGACATGGCACATAAGGGGAGTCTCTTTCAAATGAGAAAGAGCAGAAGTACAAGGGGCAATGGAGTATGTGATGAAGCTGAAGGGGGAGTTCAAGACAGATGTGAAGAAATATTCACCGAAGGCATGGTAGATGACTGACTGAGACTGCAGGCATAAGTGATGGTACCAGAAACAGTGTGGTGCTTCAAGCCTGCATGAGGTAGGCAATGACATAGGGCTGGGGTGTATCTGAAAACAGGTAGGGAGGCAGCAGGGTTGCTTTAGGGCCTGCAGATGAGACTGATAAGGCAGGGATGGCAATCTGGGCTGACTGTGAGGGCCAAGCAGTCCTTTTCCAACAGATAATTAGTAACCTAAAGTATTTAATAATAAGGTCACTAAAACATGATACATTATTTAAATGTTTCTAGTTAACAGGGGCCTCATGGTGGTCCTGTAGTTATATGCAAGGGTGAGCAAAAAAATTGTAACATTACACTTTTGGAACATTAGGCAGATTGAGAGCTGTACTGTATCACCAATTTTATGTGGGCTGATCACATTTTTAGCCAATTACTAGTAAGTTTAGCTTAAGGAACTCTAGCTTTTCAAGGCTGAGGGTCCAAGCTTGGAACGGTGTGGCTCAACAATGTCATCAGCATGCTAAACATCATCTTGGATGGCACACTTGTAGGAGGGTAGCTTAGGTATTTTAAAGCAAGTTGTGCCAGGTGAGAAGAGGAGTTCATTTTCTGAACCCAGTAGCCCAGTGGATCAATATCAAATGGCTCAACTGATCCTGCAAAGTAGCCATTAAGTAAATTTTCTTCAGAGAGAGGCTGAGACTGTGAGTACCTTGTGTTGCCATTGACACAATGATGTGCTGAGTAATGCCCAGTCACTCTTCTGTACACTGCCATTATGCCATCTTTCCACATCTCCACCAGTATCATCCAATTCCAAAGCACCATGTGTCTGTCTATCTCCCTCAGAAACCTGAACTGGAGCATGTTCCTCCCCTTCCAAGTGTCTGACTGCCTGCATGGATTTAACTCCTCACTCAGCTGTTGCGTGAAATGAGTCACCCCGTGGCTGTCCATGGCTATATGAAGGATATCGCATTTGAACCTTGCAACATGGTTGCAAACACATAATGGCAGGTATCCGTGACTGCAGTGAACCTTGCATCAAGTTCTGCATCGAGATGAATAACAAGCTCAGTGACCTCTTGTGTAGTGAGTGTATTGTCAGCCAAAAACCACTGTAACGATCTTTAGAGAATATGCACATCTGGGATAACCTAAGTAAGACTGTGGAAGCACTTAGATCACATTTACTCCTCTCAAATGGCACAAGAACCTCCCCATGCCCTCAAGGACTAACCAGTCATGATGTTCTAGGACCCTTCCAATGTCTTCCTCCATAGACATTTCATGTAGTGCCCACTTTTGCTCTAAAAGTTGTGAAAGCATCAGGTATAATAAATTCCACCGAGTGCTAACATCTTGTATTACATGATGTTGGGGTAGACCAAGGCATTCATGAATTTCTCATAATTTGTTTGTGGCTTTCACAGAGTGATGGAAATGGCTGCAGATGGAATGGGCTGTGGATAATATGCTGTTGGCCCTAGTACTGCTACACAGTTCGTGAGTCACCACTAATTTTAGTGAGTGTGCAAAGCAGTGAATACTCACAAAATGGCCATCATTGATGGCTTTCACCATGTTTATGCCATTGTCAGTAACAAAATGGTGGTCACGCTGGACCAGCCTGAGTGAGCTTATCCTGAACCTACGCTGTTTTACTATTTTATACCCTTTTTATTGTTTTATTTTTGCCTTTTTAGAGGTTGTGAATGCTTTTTGCCTCTTTTTTTGTTTAGTGTGTTACTGCTGATCATTTCTCGGTCATTTTCCGGCATTTCGCTGGTGTGTTGTGCATGGTCTGTGGCTGAGTTTCGGCTTCAGGTTGGCCCTGACTCGTCTCCTCACATTTCGGGTCCCAGTGCGGGCTGTGAGACAGGGGGGTTTTTGGTGCCCCACTGCCTGGATTAGTGCCTCTTGGGTCCTAGCTCAGTGTTTTTTGATGTTTCCCGATGTTGGATCCCTTGATGCGTTAGATTGTAAGAAGCAGTGCACGATTGAAAGAACTGGCATAATCATCATCCTAGAGTACTGTGAGTGGTGGGATCTGTCTCATTAACATTGGCAGCTTTCTTCTTTTCGGATTCAAGTCACTTCAGCCTGATTGCTATTACAGTACCTTTACTGGGACTATATTGGAACTTGTATTGAGCTTGGGGTAGCGGGGCCAGTGTCTTGTGCTGGGTGAGGGAGGCCTGTATCCCCCCCATGCCTGGGTGATTCTTGGTCATGCCACCCGGGACCAAGCAGAAATCACCTCATTTGTGTCTGCAGAGCCGGAGACATTTTGTAGGGGGCTCCTAAGTGATCCTGGTGTCGGTCCCGTTGGTCTGGCATCGGGGTGCCTGCAGCTGCGGGTCTTGGGCAGCATGTGAAGAGCCTGATTAGGTAGGTTGGAGGTAAGGGGGGTCTTTACTCTTTGTTTTGGTATACGCACATTCCTGGCCTTGCTTAGGGTCCCCTTACTCTTTTTCATTATATTGTATTGAGACTATGAGTATCAGCTATGGATTTATGACTTTTGGAGTAAAATGGAGCAGCCATAAACCCTCTCTTGGATTGTTGGAGTGAACTTTATCTTTCACTGGATCTTCTACCTTCATTTTTAATGGAGAGTGTGTTTGGGCAGTGAGAGTGCCTCAACCTTTTCTGTATTTTGATTTTGCTTAACTTTCTTTTCAATACTGCTGGCAGGGAGATTGCCAAAAAAACTGGACAAAAGATTGCCTATACTTCTGTTTTTGAGTTCTATTACAGTCCTGCTGGTAGTGAGAGGACCATCGGGACTGGGACTGCTTATTTTCATTTATGTATTTGTTGATTCTTTGTCTTATTTTATAAATATTTTGTTCATGTTTGTTTAATATAATTTTCTCCTCCTCAGAGCCGTGAGAGGGTATTTGGGGTGGGAAAGTTTTTATTTGTGTTTGATGTTTGTTTTATTTTGAGCTAGGTTTTTAAAATTTCTGTGAGGGAGAAAGGTGTGATTTGGGTGGGTTTTTAATTTAAAGTCCTATTGAGTATATTTAAGTATTGCACACCACCTAAGCCTCTGGGTGCTTTCCACCTACACTCCCCTTCCAATGTTACAATTTTTATTCCATTTTTATAGAACTTCACACACTGGGAATTCAAATTTAAAATATTTTTTTATTCATCATTGCCATCCTTTTTATACCATAAATAAGTAAAATTGCCATTTACTCCATCCACCTTATCCAAATGTCCTTATTCCAGTTTTATTATTCCATATCTATATATATATATATATATATATATATATATATATATATATATATATATATATATATATAGTTCTGTACTTTACCATGTCCATTTTCTCAAGATAGCGTTACTGTTGTCTTAAACTTCTTGGCTCAATTGCCTATTCCACTGTTACCCAAAGTCTTGCTAATTCTTTTCCTTTCCATGTCATTCTTTTCATTTCTTTTCTTTTCTTTTATTTATTTTCACCTCTAATTGCAGAACCAAGAAAGCACTTTTTTTTGAAACGCTAGTTGCGTGTTTGTTGGTGCTTCAAAGCTTCAGAGCTCTGATGATGGAGATTCATCTCTGAAATGTCAGCATGTGTCATTACTGTTTGATTCGCAAAGCACCGAGGAGGCTGGGTCACTGTAAGCAGGAAGAAGCAAGAAGCAGAAAGAAATGGCATGGGTAAGCGCTTTGAAGTGCCAACAAACACGCGACTAGCGTTTTTAAAAAAAGCACTTTCTTGGTTCTGCTATTAGAGGCAGCACTCTGGATTTTGGGTAAAAGTTAAATAAAAGAAAAGAAAAGAATGACATGGAAGGGAAAAGAATTAGTAAGACTTCGGGTAAGAGTGAAATAGGCAATTGAGCCAAGAAGTTTAAGACAACACTAACGCTATCTTGAGAAAATGGACATGGTAAAGTACAGAACTATATATATACATGTATATATATATATATATATATATAAATAAGGAATAATAAAACTGGAATAAGGACATTTGGATAAGGTGGCTGGAGTAAATGGCAATTTTACATATGTATGGTATAAAAAAGGAAGGCAATGATGAATAAAAACATATTTTAAATTTGAATTCCCAGTGTGTGAAGTTCTATAAAAATGGAATAAAAATTGTAACATTGGAAGGGGAGTGCAGGTGGAAAGCACCCAGAGGCTTAGGCGGTGTGCAATACTTAAATCGAATTTCCCTGCCACAGTTGCTCCCCAGAAACCCTGATAAGCCCATTAAAAAAGGGAATGACCAAAACAAATTTTGGCTGTTTGGAAATTTAGAATACTATTGAGTATATCGGGATTCAGGATAGTTACTTATAAGTAAGAAAGACCATATTGTGGTGCTTTAGTGGTTTGCTTGTGGTATGTGCCTGTTAGCTACCCCGGTCGTGCGTTATTCATCCTCCTCTCTCTGTGCCCTCTACCCGCTCTCCCCCTGCCATTTTCTAGCTACCAGCACTGTCGGGCACCTGGTATTACACGTAGGAGGGATGGTGGTAGGCAGGGAGGGGGGCTTGGACATTTGGGGGTGAAGGAGTGGTCCTCTCATATAGGGTTGGTTAGGTCCCGAAGACACCCTGGGGCGAAATGGAGCCTGGAAGGTGGTAATCCATGTCTAGTCCCCATACCCAATGGCAGCATCTTTTTTGATGGGCAAATGGATGGGACAGCCCAGGAACCCCGTCCAACCCGGGTGGTGTTATGCAATGCCAGATCTGTTAGGCATAAGTCTCTGTTATTGCCGACTTTATTGGAACAGCTAATCTGGCTTGCATCACTGAGACCTGGCTGGATGAAAATGCTGGCCCCATTTTGGAGGCAGCAATTCCAGCCGGGTACTCAGTGATTCACTGCCTGAGACTGGACCTCGGGGGGGGGGTAGAAGTCTGTTTCGAAACCGGGCCTCACTGGTGTACCAGTAGAGGAAGCCAAATACTTTGGGTGTACTGTGGTAGCTGGTGTGGGCTGCAGGATAGCTCTCATCTATCGTCCACCAGGAGACGAAAAGCGATTCCTGCAGGAAATGGCAGACTTCACCGCCGACATGGCATTGGAGGTGCCCAGACTGATGGTCCTGGGCAACTTCAATGCCTGGGTTGAAGATGAACTCTTGCCTTTTGGTCAGCACTTCCTCCAGCTGATGACATCACTGGGCTTCACACAGATTGTTTCTTCAGCTACCCATAATCATGGTCACTCTCTGGATCTGGTTTTCCTCCTGGGGATTGAGGCCTCTAATTTGGGGGTGGAACCTGTCAGTTGGTCTGATCAATACACCATGAGGTTCAACTTTTGTGCTCCCCTTCGTAGGTCTGCCCTGTGGAGATGGCCAGTTACCGCCATTTACGGGATGTGTGCCCTGAAGACCTGATGGCGGTGATTGACCGCTCTGAGTTTCTAGTTGCCAGCTTGAGTCCAGAGTCGATAGTTCTGGCCTATAATCAGGTCATTTCCTCAGCTCTAGACTTGATAGCTCCTGTCCATGTTCGTCCCCTCCCACTCCGCACTCAGGCCTTTTGGTTTGATGGGTCCTTGAGGGAGTTGCAGCGAGTGGGACGAAGGTTAGAACGTCATTGGTGGAAATCTGCTCTGGAGGTCGACCACCTTAGGTTGATTGAGCATTACCAGCTCTATCAATCAGCAATCTACCATAAGAAGGCAGAGTTCCTGTCCAGTGAGATTGCTGTCTCTCAGAATCAACCAGCTCATCTCTTCCAAACTGTGAACAGGTTGTGCAACCCAACCTGCCTGCAGCTCCGTCGAGCTTTTTCACAAAAAGAGTGTGATGAGATTGCTCTATTCTTTGCGAATAAGGTAGCCGACATCAGATCAGAGATTCACTTGACTCGTTCTATGGAGGACGCCTTTGATCTGCATTGGGTCATGATACCCGTGTCTCCTGGAGTACCTTTGACCTGCCAGAGTTTGAGGATATTATGCAGATTGTCCAGGGGATGTGCCCTACATGGTGTAGTTTTGATCCAGACCCAACTTCCCTGATTTTGGGTTGTTTTGAGTTCATTGGCCCATTTCTGGCTCCAATTATCCGGTGCTCCTTGGAATCGGTTGAGTTTCCAAACTCCCTGAAGGAGGCGGTGGTGAAACCCCTTCTGAAGAAAGCTTCATTGGACCCAGATATTTTTGCTAACTACAGACCGATCTTGAACTTTCCCTTTATAGGCAAGGTTATAGAGAAAGTAGTGGCAACCCAGCTGGAGAACCATTTGACCATATATAGTATCTACGAACCTCTCTAGTCGGGTTTTAGTAAGAGACACAGTACTGAGATTGCTCTGGTTCGGGTGCTCAATGATCTCCTGATGGTGAGAGATCAGAGAAACCATTCTATTCTGGTACTCCTTGATCTCTCTTCAGCTTTTGACACTGTAGACCATGGGGTTTTGCTTGAGTGCCTGGGGTCCATCTGTGGCTTGTCAAGTACAGTGCTCAGATGGTTTACATCATTCCTATCTGGTAGAATGCAGAGAGTTGTGTCGGGGATTTTTTACTCCGACCCTTTCTCTCTGCCTTGTGGGGTTCCCCAGGGCTTGGTGCTGTCCCCCATGATGTTTGCAGTGTACATGCTACCCTTCGGAGACACTGTAAGATGGTATGGGCTGAGGTTTCACTGCTATGCTGATGATACCCAGCTCTACCTGTCTTTTGCTCCCGACCAGGTTAGTGCTCTCTCAATATTTAATAACTGCCTCACTGAAATCCATGATTGGATGAATTTGAGCTAGTTAAAGTTGAATGCAGGAAAGACTGAGGTTATGGTATGGACCCGGGTTTCAGGATAGAGGGGTTGAGGACTGATCAGCTCTCTGGTTTATTTCTGGGAGGCAATCAGATCCTTACCACAGAATGGGTGCATAACCTGGGAGTGATGCTTGATGACGGGCTGACCCTTCATCATCAGGTGTCAGCAGTTGTCAAGTTAGCCTTTTACCATTTTAGGAACATTGCCAGGGTGAAACACCTTGTTCCGTCCAGCGATCTGCCAGTGTTGGTCCATGCCTTCGTGACCTCCCGCATTGACTGCTGCAACTCCTTGTACTTAGGGCTTCCTGGGGTTGATATCCACTGCTTGCAGCTAGTACAGAATGCTGCAGTGCGATTGTTGACAGGGGTATCCAGAAGGTCACATATTACCCCTGTATTGCGCGATCTGCACTGGCTGCCAATTCAGTGGCAGATCACCTTTAATGTTGGCCTATTGACCTACAAAGCCCTACATGGACTTGGTCCCGAATACTTGAAAGAGCTTCTGATTCTTTACAACCCTGTGTGACAGCTCCACTCGGCTGGTGAGGGGTTGCTGGAGGTTCCAAGGGTTACTTTGAAATCTTCTGGAGCCCGGGCTTTTATGTTTATGGCCCCAACCCTCTGAAACTCTCTGCCCCATCAGCTTCAAGAATGTATGACCGTGGGAGGCATTAAGTGGGAATTTAAGACCTATCTGTGGAGACAAGCATTTTTATGAACCAATATGAGTGATATTATGATTTTAATGTTCATTTTAACTTTATTGTTTGGGATCTTTGTTAAGCGTGTACAGCGCCTTGGTATTTGAAAGCCGCTTAATAAATAAAGTTTATTATTATTATTATTATTATTATTATTATAAAAAAAAACTTTTAGATTGGTTTTAACACCAGTCCAAGACTGCAACATGTCTTGCAGGAACATGAGAATATAATGTGCTCTGTGGTCTTCCTCCATCAGTCCGATGTTCAGCAAAGCTGACCTAATTAAACTACCAGATTGGGGGGAGGAAAAGGTGAACCACAACATGATGCATCAGAAGCAGCAGCAGCAGGGTGTTGCACACACCAGTGTGCAGTTAAGGAGAGACAGGCATGCAGGGACTTATCGCTAATCCAGATAGCTGATGTGCAGCAAAAAACACTGCCAACATCCTCTGCAAGTAGAGCAGCAACAGCAGATTGCATGTCATCATACAGTCATGGCAATACACTTTGAATCATCCACATAGCACTTTTAACACTGTGGTTACCAGTGATTCTGCTGGCACCACATCCACCAGTTCTGTTTTCAACAGATGTGCCTGTCTTGTCCTGATGTTCTTGCCCTGTGACCACTGCCCCTGATGGTGCCATGCCAGTGCTGCCATCAGTTGGCCATCCTTCAGGCTGTGACAGAGCCTGCTGAAGAAACATTAGTGTGGCTTGTTTGGGCTTCTTAGAGGTAAGGGGAACCCTACCCTTACTGCTACTTCTACTAACCTTGTTATTAGTGCTACACCTAGAGGCTGTTTTACCAGCCACCTTTTTTTTCTGCCCTTAAGGTACATAATGCACTCTGTCTGATGTTCAAAGTCACTCACATGTGCCTCTGATGAAGAAGATGATGTGTCACTAGGTAATTCATCATGTGGAGGGAAATACTCAGAACCAGATGACTAGTCATCCTCTACAACTTTTTCAGGGGTACTGAGAAGCTAAGAAGCAGGAGGGATAACCGCATCAAATGTAGTGGTCATACTGGTAATATGCACCATGGCAGAGATATCAGACTGTGGTGATACTGTTACAGTAGTAGCAGTACTTTCAGGGTTAATGGTGTCAGTAGTGGCTGGAGTGACATTCACAGTTGCAGGACTGGCTGTAGTAGTCGTGCTGCCCATTGTTGTTGAAGATGAAGACAGGGTCTCTATAGTGGTGGTGGTGATAATGACAGATGTGATCATACTGATGAGAGATGGGGACACATTGGTGATTGTGGTGGGAGTCATAATGGTAATGGTGAGAGATGGGGACACATTGGCGGTTGTGGTGGGAGTCATAATGGTAATGGTGAGAGATGGGGACACATTGGCGGTTGTGGTGGGAGTCGAGAACAGTGTTCTTCTGCATGTGCTTCTTGTATCTTTTTGTCCTGTGTCCACCACAGTACTACTGTTACTGGAAGACATAAGCTTGGAAGGGGTAAAGAATAATTTTGGGCGTCAAATACGGGCTGACCATCGCTCACATTCAGGTTCAGCATCACCAACCTGTGTCTCCATTGTAGATTTGCTTAGACTGGACCAAGTACTTTTTTTCCCACCTCCACCGGTCATTGTCTTTGTCTATGCCAAGAAGTTCTAAACACACACAGTACTTAATACTTCGTAAATGTACAAAGGTTCTGCTTTATTGTAGCACAGAAAAATTATTGCAGGCAGCACCTGCTGCAGTACTTCTTTATTTTTGCACAGAAAAAGTATTGCATATAGTATGCACGCAGGGCATGCAATGGTGTGCGGACACTGCAAACTTCACTACCTGGCCGTAAACCATGAGGGATGGGAGTGCAGTCAGCCGGCTACCCTCCAAGACTACTAGCGGCTTCTGAGTTTCCTGAAACCCAAGCCCAATCTCAGAATACACCACAAATATTTCTTACACAGAGATTTTTACAGCAGAACTACTGCAATTCAACTATCACTTTTTATTTGTAAATGCACAAAAGTTCTTCTGTATTTCAGTACAAAAAAAATGGTTGCAAGCAGCAGTACTGTTTTATTTTCGCACAGAAAAATTATTGCAAGCAGCACGCACACAGGGCAGGCAAGGGTGTGTACACACTGCAAGCATCATTACCTAGCCCTAAACCATAAAGGGTGGCAGTACAGTCAGCCGACTGCCCTCTGAGACTGCCAGTGGCTACTGACTTTGGTGAAACCCGAGACCAACCTCAGATTACACCACAAATATTTTTACAGCAGAACTGCAGTACTTATTTTTTTATTTATTTGTAAATGCACAAACCCAAGCCCAATCTCAGAATACACCACAAATATTTCTTACACAGAGATTTTTACAGCAGAACTATTGCAATTCAACTATTGCTTTTTATTTGTAAATGCACAAAAGTTCTGCTGTATTTCAGTACAAAAAAATAGTTGCAAGCAGCAGTACTGCTTTATTTTCACACATAAAAATTATTGGAAGCTGCAGGCATGCAGGGCAGGCAAGGGAGTGTACACATTGCAAGCATCACTACCTAGCCCTAAACTGTGGGGGGTAGGGATGCAGTCAGCCGACTGCCCTCTGAGATTTCTGGCTAGGCTACGACTGGGTTTTGTGAAACCTGAGCCCCCCCCCTCCTGAAATAATTATTTACATCACCAAATTAAATACTTTTTTTTTAAATCAGTACAGAACAACAACCAAGGTAGAAGTTAGAACTAATGTAATTAAGGAGGTAAACTGCAACTTAAGTTCCTTTGCATCTCCTCCAGGCAAAATAAATCAATTTCTCTGGGGAAAAATTAAAAAAAACTCACACCACTACCAGGCAGGCAGGCACTAAGAAAAGAAACACTACTCCTTCACTTCCAGAGCACAGCACAGAGGACCTGCTGAAAAGAATATATACTAGTTTCTCTATGTAGCTCCCTGCAAAACAAAAACACTACATCAGATGTTTTAACCAGGAAAAAAAAAACTCCCAGTGCTCCCACTAGTACTAGGCACTAAGACTTATGGTCCAAAACAAAAAAATAAAGGCTCCATGATGAAAATATTAGTTGTTTGCAACTCCTAATATTTGCTGGCTAAGAGCTCTTTCCATTCTCCACTACAATCTTTCCACTACACAGCAAAGTTGAAGTGTCATGTGATCTGGCTTTGGCAAACACTCAGTGATTGTTCGGTGAGTCCTTCGAGATCTTCAAATACCGCAGGAATGCTGAATACCGAATATCACAGAATACCGTATTATTCGTGGTATTCGGGATTTAATATTCATTACTCACACAACCCTAGCCTGGGCTAGTGCAACTAACCCTCAACTAGTCCATTTTGACTAGTGCAAGTCTTCCAAGGTTGCCAATTAAGGTAAAAAAAGTCCCTACTTTAACAAGCTGTAGTCCTTGTGCTAATCTCCTTCATTGTTTCAGATGGCCAGGTAAGATTAGCAGCTTTTAAGAGCTGCAATTACAAGGCACCTGGTAGTGCAAGGTGGGGACCCCAAAAAAGACACAATTTGAGTCATTGCCATTCCATTGTTAGGATTTCCAACTAGTGTCCAATCTGCGATCATGGGTGGAATGCTGTTGAGTCACTAGCTTTTAGTTTTCTGAGTTTGTGTCTCCATGTGTGTTGATGTGCCCCACATTATTAAGGCCAGGCCCCCTCAATCTCCTACAATTTCAGTATTACTACTCAGCAGTTCAGTGACAAAATTTTAACTGGTATATAGTGTTTGCCATGCTTTATTACAGCCTCCCCACCTCGGGAGTGTTCACTACAGAGTCGAGCAGAGTTTCCAGATGCCAGTTATGGACATTAGGAGGAGCAGCAAGATGGCTATGATGCTGCTCTGCTCTGTGTTCTCCTACTCTCCACCAATGTAGTTTTTTTCCCTGTTTTTGGGAATAGCATTGCTCCATTTGGTCTTTTTATTTCATTAAAAGTTGTTTTGATTTAGTTAAGCTTGTAGCTCCCCTCTCTATTATGCAGCAATGGATTTTTGCTGCTTAGGAGAGTTGGTCTGGAGTGTTGCAGTTAGCTGCGAGGACAGCATTTTGCATATACCTACAGATAAGCTCTGGACTGAAGACAGAAGCAAACTTAAACCTTGAGAGGAATGTGGAGTGTTTCACACTTTGTAGTGCTATTGCCGAATTAAAACAAATCATACAGGTATGCCAACTTTACCTAGGGGAGTTGTCATTTGAACTATTTGCTTAACGCTGCTTACTGCACTTAGAGAGCAACTTTTCTTGTCTTACTTGCAGGTGCAAGGACCAGTGACTAAAGCAAGGAGAGCTTGTGAATAGAGCAGATCTGAAGTCTCGTTGGAAAGCTAGAGTGTTTTTTGGAAGCCTGGATGTCCCAAATTACAAAGAAGTGCTGATAATCTTGTTCTGTGTGGACATTATACGAGGGCACATGTTTTTATACTTATATTTTAAGAAGTACTTTTGAAAAGTTTTTATCAAGGTGCTGTGGACATCGGCCAGCAGTGGAGAAAATGTTTTCTCAGGTGCAGACACTTCTTTGTAAGGATGCTGGCATTTGCTGTGTTGGCCTGCAATATTTTAAGGGTGAACTGTTAAACTTCTTTAATGAGTTTTTAAATGAAATGGCCTTGCTGGACCATGTTAAACGCTAGATGGCCACTTGGAGTAAGCAAAGAGGATGAATTTAATGAAGAAACTCCTGGAGTATGAGTAGAGAGCCAAGTTTGTTATGTGCTCATCCTTATAATCCTTTTTTGTATTTATGTACATGATGAACTCCTTTTATATTCTGTGACTAGCACTTGCAGGAACTATGTGAGTATGCTAGACTAAACTTTTATCTTAATCACAATTTCCTTTCCTTGGAATGGACAATTATGTCGTTTTTGATCTCAATTCATTTGGCCACAAGGAATGCTAATATTTTAAAATGTTTAACATGTTTATACTTGGGCTCTTTTGAGATAACAGGGTTGCTGCCCAGCCACATTTAAAAAATGCAATTCTACAGGCAGTATCCTTTTGGAAAATCCTTACACAGACACTCCTTTTAGGAAGTGCAATGCAGGTCAATACAAACTCTGATGGTTTATACCATTTTTATTTTCTTTTTCGCTTTATTGTATTATGTTTTACTGTATGATTTTTAAGTACCAGTCCATATGTACTTAATAGTATGCTTCTCCGAGAGCATGATATTTATACTCTTTTTTTAATAATTTGAACTTAGGGGAAACTTACATACATGTACACTCGAACTGTTTAGATCTAGCAAAAATATTCATGGAGCCGAATATTATGTTGTTAAATATGCCTTAGATTTAATACTTAACTCTTGGGTAGCTGTTTTCTTGATAATATACAAGAATAGCCTTATCTGAGCATTTGAGTACTAACTATTGAAATTTTATATTGAATTTAAGGTAGCTGGTGCCATCCTGTCTCTAGGTAGTTCTTGACTTTCCTCTTGTTACACTGCTTGGATGATCTATCTTGAAACTCTGCATATGGGGTATTTTGTGGTAAGTTGGGTGGACAGCGTGAGAAACCTGGGATGGTTAGGCCTGAACTGACAGGCCATATCCAATGGAAAATGGATTTCAGAGGACCTAGAGCAGAGGGGTATTACTGAGTTATGTTATGGAGCCCAGTACTGAACCCTGGGTAACTGCAGGTAGCAAAAAACTCTGTGTAACTACAGTACATGTCTACAGTAGTTCTTTCATCCTATACTAGAGGCCTAAAATTCAGTCTGGCAGAGTGTGCTTAGCTTTGGGACCATTCAAGGGA
Source organism: Neoceratodus forsteri (assembly GCA_016271365.2). Classification (NCBI taxonomy): domain Eukaryota; kingdom Metazoa; phylum Chordata; order Ceratodontiformes; family Ceratodontidae; genus Neoceratodus; species Neoceratodus forsteri. The sequence goes on along the minus strand of CM057455.1, from coordinate 1,780,205,569 downwards.
GTACAGGGCAGCATGTGCTATGGGGTACTTCTGTTAGTGCTATGGGGTACTTCTGTTAGGGCCCCTTTAGTGCCAAGCCTAAACCGGCTGTATAGGCTGGCCCTTTTTGGATGATATGACAGTAAGACGTTACCTCAGACACAACTGGAGTAACTCTAAGCAGTAATCTTAGGTTTTTGGCCCAGAGACTTCATTCTGATACTTGATTTTGCCACCTGTAGGGTTTAACCAACATTCCATCGAATTAGGTATGTAGTACATAGAGTGGTAGGCTGTCTCCTGGGGGTGCTCTAGCAGGATTTATCTCAAGCAGCAATGAAGTTGACCATATAATTCAGAGAATCTTTGTTATATAATTATTCCAGGTGATTGAAATAAACAGTAGGAAATTACTTAATTTAAGAAGTATTTAACAATTTTTGTATGGATTATAAAACATACTGTTAATAATAATCTATTTATCTTTAATGGATGTATAGGATATTTTGTGACCATGATTTCAGTGAATATTTTTAAATAATGGGTGTATTATGTATACATGGATTGGTGAACTTTTAAATGTTTTTTCAATTTGTATATGTTTTAATGATTTGTCAATCGATCAACAATAAACTAACGTTCATGTTTCACAGCCTTCTCACTGTCACTCCCTGTCTCTCTCTCTCTTCCCAATCTCCCAGCTCTGTTCATTCCGTGAACACCACTGCAGGCTGATGAGAGAGGAGGACTTGGATGCTTAAATGAATTTAATCATGATAAATAAAGTTAGTCAGATGTCCATCACTGATTACTTTAAAGTTGCTTGATGATAAATGAAAAAGGAACTAAACTCAGTTTTAATTGCCACACTGTAGTTTGTATGTATTGTTTGTTACAAAACTGTACACAAATAAAGAAACTGAATAATTAATAACTAAATGAAGTCTTGTGCTAATTTTCCAAAATGTTGCCAATGCAACATAACACACTTCTATTGTCTGCCACCTCTCTTATCAGTCAAAACATTGGAAACTAAAGTTGGTGGATACTAGAGGTTGCACAGTATTTTCCACTCCTAAACTGAAAATGTTCTAATTCTGTGATGTTTTATAACTCTTACAGTAGGAGGCAGTGCATTTAAATATGCAACTTATTTATGCAACTTGATTTTTTATCTTGGTTCATCATGGTCCTGTAAAGGTTCACGAACTTCATTAACTTTGTGTTCATAAGCAGTCCAAGAACTTATTTCTGAACAGAGCTTTAGAACAATTGATGAACTTTGATGGATGTAATGAACCAGCGAGGAGGAAAGCAAATGGTATAAGCACAAACAAGGCAGTAAGAAAACATGAAAAGCAAAAGGACTATGGCAGAGTTGGAGTAGGGGTCAAATGGAGGGGCATATGCCTTAACACCAGGAGCCTAGGCAACAAACTCAGTAAGCTTCAGGCAATGATGACAGACACTGAGGTGGACATTGTGGCCATTATGGAAACATGGGTCACAGATAAAAATGACTGGGAGATGACAGCCCAAGATTATTCACTGTTCAGGATGGACAGAAGAACTGGTGGGGAGGAGGAGTTGTCCTTTATGTCCAGGAGAGCATTGAAGTGGCAGAAGTTGGAAACATTAGGAGTAGCAGTGGGAAGTCTCAGTCAGTATGGGTGCATCTCATGGCTGCCTCAGGAAGGAAGTGCACTTAGGGGTGATTTATGGGCCTCCAGAGCTAGGGGAGAAAAGGGACATAGAACTTCAGGAGGAACTTAAAAGAGGGGCACCAAAGGGGGAAGTTGTGGTGCTGGGTGTCCTGAACCTCCCTGATATCGATTGGAAGGTTCCAGTGGCTAAGAGTGCCAGATGTCAGACATTACTGGATGCCTTCCAAGATTGTCTATTGGTGCAACTTGTTAAGGAACTGACCAGGCAGACCACAATCCTTGATGTGGTACTCACCAACTCAGAGATGATGGGTGCTGTGCGAGTAAGGGAGCCACTAGGGAACAGCAACCACAACTCTATGAGGTTTGAATTGGCCCTTGGGGCCGATAACCCACAACTAAGAACCAAAGTCCTTGACTTTAAATGAGTGGACTTCGATAGATTGAAGGAAGTGGCCAGGGATACGTAAGTAGGGGTGGAGGACATGGGGGGTAGAGGAGAGATGGTGGCAATAAAGGGAGTCATCCTTGAGGCATCAAAGGCAAGCATAAGAACAGTATCTAGAAAAGAAAAAGCAGGTTTAAGAGACCACTATGATTCTCAACTAGGGTCAGGGAAGTGGTTAAGGCCAAAAAGAAGGCATTCTATAAAAACAAAGAAAAGCAGGGGGAAGAAGAATGGGAGGATTATTTACAGAAAAATAGGGAGGCAAAGAGGGCCATCAGGGAGGCAAAAGTAGACATGGAGCTGTGTATCGTGGATGGGGGGTCAAGACCAGAGAAAAACAGTTTTTCAGATATATCAGTGAAAAAAGAAAAAGGTGGGGCATCACAAGGCTAACTGAGGGGGGTAGGGTGATAAAGGAGGATGGGCAAAAGGACGCCATCCTGAATGGCTACTGTTGCCCAGTATTCAATAAGGAGATCTGCGGGTCCATGCAAGAAAAGTACCAAGGCAGCCACTAAGGGAGTCCTGGAAATGAAGCAGCCAATACTTACTAGTGAGAGGGTCCTGAAATGACTGGCAGCCCTTAGGATAGTTAAGACCCCAGGATCAGATGGGATGCATTAAAAGATACTTAGGGAGTTAGCAGCAGAGCTGGCTGAACAACTGACTGGGATGTTCAGCTGCTCACTTAGGTCCAAGAAAGTTCGACGGGACTGGAGGATGGCAGACATTGTACAGCTTCATGGGGGGGAGCAACCAGGGAACTACAGGCCTGTCAGCCTGACCTTCATGCTGGGGAAGTTGATGGAATCACTGATCAAAGAGGACGTCATAGACTACCTAGAGAGCAACTCCAGGATTGTAAACAGCATGATTTCTTGGCAGGAAAGTCTTGTCAGACTAACCTGATTTTCTTCTTTGACTGGGTTACCAAGGAAGTAGAGAAGTGCCATGCTGTGGATCTGCTGTACTTTGACTTCAGTAAGGCTTTTGATTTGGTACCACACAAAAGGTTGCTCAAAAAGATGGAAGACCTGGGTGCGGCTAAAAACATAGTGGACTGGGTGGGTAGTTGACTAGAAGGGAGGCAGTAGAGGATGGTGGCAAACGGTGTTAAATCAGCAGAAAGAGTGGTTACAAGTGGGGTTCCAGGGATCTGTCCTAGGCCTGGTCCTCTTCAACATGTTCAATAGTGACATTGGTGGGGAAATCCAGGGCAGGCTGTGTCACTTTGCTGATGACACAAAACTATGTGGGAGGGTGGATAGTGATGAGGGAATAAGGGATATGCAGAGGGACCTACTAAAACTAGAGGGTGGTCAAAGGTCTGACAGTTAAAATTAAATGCCAAAAAGTGTAAGGTAATGCACCTAGGGAAAAAGAACCCCAAGAAGGAGTACTGGACGGGTGGGGTGAGACTTAGCACTACAGAAGAGGAACGTGATCTAGGAGTTATCATCAGTAATTCCCTTAAACAAATGACCAGTGCAACAATGCCTATAGTAAGGCTAACAGGATCCTGGGATGTATTAAGAGGGGGTATTGCTAGCCTAAGAAAAGATGTAATACTTTCCCAATATAGATCCCTGGTGAGACCTCACCTGGCATACTGTGTCCAGTTCTGGAGTCCTCACCTCAAAAAGGACAAGGATAGGCTGGAGATAGTGCAGCATGGAATAACAAAAATGATTCAGTGCCAGCATGGCAGATCCTATGAGCTGTGCCTCAAGTCACTAAATATGTAGTAACTGGAAACCAGAAGGGAGAGAGGAGATATGATAGGGACCTTCAAGTTTCTTAAATGAACTAACAATGCAAGCTGGAGGAAATTATTTAGCCTGAATACCATCTTGAGGTCACATGGTCACAAGTGGAAATGAACAGGATGGAGGTTCAGGAGGGACTTAAGGAAGTATTTCTTTACAGAAAGTGTGGTGGAAACTTGGAACAGTCTGTTAGCCAAGGTGGTGAGTGTGAATACAGTGAGGGGATTCAAGCAGGCCTGGGACAGAATGAAGAGAATAGTGGTTGTATGGGACAACAAGACCAGGAGAGGAGAGGACAGGGATGGTTAGTACTATGGAGGAATAATAGGTTCCAGGGACTACAGGGAACATGGGCAGACTGGATGGACCTCTGTTATTTTTAATGCCATCATGGTCTACGTTTCTATGTTCCAATGTAAAAATTTATGAATACTCATCAAAGTTCATGTGCTGATGAACTTTATTTCACCTGAGAAGGGAAAACACTCAGTTGGGGTTCAGAGGCACCAAAGGAGTTGAGAGACACAAAGTCTGTGGGGAACCAGCAACGTGTCATCCATCTGATTGGGGGACACTTCCCTTTATTCTCATTTTTGCTTCCTCCCAAAAGTGTGATTGATGTGACTATGTCTGCACATCTGTCACACCAATGCCAATGCATTCTTTCCTCCTTAATGGACAAACCACACTGCCCTGCTGCCTTTGTCACCCAGATGGCAATATAACAGGAAGCACAAAGACTAAGTCTTTCCTGAGGAGAAGGGTGTGTGATGGGACATTCAATCTTCCTTGTACAGGCCCTCCAGCAAACCAAGAGTTAAAGAACAAACTCAGGTCACCAGAACTGTGAGAGACAGCTCTCAAACTGTGCAAACAGGCCAAATATTTCTACATGCCCTTGTTGAGTGGTGATGTCATCCTGATAATCCCTCATTTATATTTTGAAAATATTCATTTTAAGTTCGTTTTGTAATTAATGACTTGTGTAAAAATACTGCAAAAGCAACAGTTTGAATCTTATATCCTAAGGTTGCACTGTTACTGCGCTCTCTGCATGTGACTATGAAACACTTTGTCCCTCATTGCACTTTGTGACTGAAATTGTTACTAGTGGTGGGCAAAGTGGCCCCATTTCGCTCCGTGAAGTGATCCATGGAGTGACGGCGAATTCGTGGAGTGCTCCGCAACGCGAAGCGGAGTACTTTGTGTTGCAAATGGGTGATGCGAAGTCCATTGAAAACAATGACTTTGCATTACTTCACCTTCCCAAACCACTACTCCACCAATTCTTAAAGAGAAGTACATTGAAATCAATGTTCTTCGCCTTACTTCGCCTTGTTTTTAAGCTCCAAAGGCAAGTTTTGCAGTGTTTCATGGGATTTCAGGTCACATGGGCTCTAGATTGTTCTGCACAGCCTCAGTTTGGGGTAGTGGTGTGTAGAAGCTGTAGGAGACAATCTGCTCTGAGAGCTCTCTGCATTCAAACCTTCAAAAGCTGTTAAAAAGCCTTTTGAGTAATTTTTTTGCTGAAACTTTAGTTCATTGATTATAGGAACCCTCCTGTGCTCATATCATCGAGCTTATTGTTTGTGTATGGATTTTGAATGTTAATGTACAACATTCAGTCTGTGTACTGAGAGACAGTGGAAGTGTGCGTTGTAGGAGGGGTGTATCTGAGGTGTAGGTAGATTAACTTGGAGAAAAAGACTGTGCTTTCTGTTTTGGTGATATTTCCTTGTTTAACTGTGTTAATGTACACACAGTAATATTTTCAATATTTCTTGCCATTTTTTTGCTGATTGTTGTGGTGCAGCAGTGCATAATTTTAGTTTGTTTAAAATATGTGGTTATATTACTGAAGTTTTCAATTTGCTATGCATTACTTAGAGTGTGTGTGTGTGTGAGTATGTGTGTGATGCGTGTCATCAAATCAGACACCTTTTATTGTGCCACATAATAATTTCAGCAATGTGAAGCTGCTATCCACTGCAGCTGTGTGATTTTTGTACTTCTTTGTGGTATCTTTGCTGGTACTGGTACTAGTACTAGTGACTGTTACTGCAGCAATACAGTACACTGCACCCCCCCTCCGCGTGGCCCGCCCAACCGGTAAGTATTTTTTCAGATTTGAATTTCTGATGGTGAGCACTGGTTATGCGTTGTGCCTTTGTGTCTGTATCTCTTCAGTGCACAGCACAATCTTAATTTGTCTGTGCATTTGCATCTCTTTAGGGCCCAATCTCCATCTGTAACTTAAGTCACAGTTGTTTCTTTGGCTTCCTTTCAGAGTACTGGACAGGTGTGGTGCTTAATTCTGCATGAACATTGTACTCATTAACATGCATTTTTAAGTCAGGGCCATCATCATGAGTCACTCGTGATACAAATCATGTTCTTCATCATCACACTCACAAATGCAGTCACAAATCACGATTCATGATCATTCACGTTACGAATCACATAAATTTTTTTTCTAGTTACTTGGATGTATTGTAAGCCTGTTTCGTAGTATCTCTCCAGGCTTCACCACCCCACCATTGTACTCACTGATACGTGTTTTTAAGTCTAGGAGTTTTAAGCTACAGCTCATCAGGGAAGTACAGCCATAGGCGGTAAGCATTCATGTTTCTTCATCATCACGGTCACAAATGCAGTCACAAATCATGATTCACGATCATTCACATTACGAATCACAACATTAATTTTTTTTCTAGTTACTTGGAGGATGTATTGTAAGCCTGTTTTGTAGTATCTCTTCTGGCTTCACCACCCCACCATTGTACTCATTGATACATGTTTTTAAGTCTGGGAGTTTTAAGCTACAGCTCATCGGGGCCCAGGGAAGTACAGCCATAGGCATGCACGTTTCTTCATCATCATGGTCACAAATGCAGTCACAAATCACGATTTATGATCACATCATGAATCACAACATAATTTTTTCTTAATAGTTAGTTGGATGTATTGTAAGCCTGCTGGTCACAGTGCTGAACAGGGATGGGATCCACACCTGGGCCCGGGGGAACAGGCACATCCTGCTCCAGAGGACCTGGTGCAGGACTTGGTGGTGGTGGTGGTTCAACTGCCTCAGAGTCAGGACAGAAGGCAGTGCTGGACCTGCTTCGGGGTGGGGCACTCACAAGTTTTGAGTGGTCCAACAGGAATGGGCACCCATGCCCTCCACACATGCACACGATACGATGCTTACCACTACCATGCTCTCCCAAAGCTGCCCCATTCCAGACATTCCCTCACCCTGGTCCATCTCTCCTACTGAGCTCCCTCAGTCTGAGCAATCACTACTCACACTGTCACACAACACACACATACAGTCACACAGACACAGACAAACAACTAACTACTTATAAAGGTAAGAAAAATAAAATTTACAGAAAGAACAAATTAAGTAAAAAAGAGTACAGAAAAGTCAAAAAATGTAGCTTTTAAAAAAGCTGTTGGGTCAAAATCAAAGTTTAAATCTCCTCCTCGCTCTGATCTAAAAGTATCAGCAGTCACAAAACACACTACTCTCTTTCCGTCTGCACAGGAGAAAGTAAAAGTGACTGCTTGTATGACTCACTTTCTTCCTGCCTAGCTAAAGAGCATGTGACTTACAGTACTGTAAGCCATGTGATGTGTGTGTGTGTGTGGGGGGGAGGCTGCCAAATCTGAAACACCAAGTGGATCACTTAGAATCCTAATGAGGAACACGAAGTCCATTAAAAACAATGACTTCGCCTTACTTCGGGTTGCCATTCCACCTTAATGCAAAGTGGTAATGACAAGGCGAAGTGAGCACTTTGCATTGCCCACTCCGCGTAGCAGAGTAGCAACGCGAAGTGCCCACTTCGCGTTCACTTCGCTGGTGAATTTTAAATTCGCTGCATCTCTAATTGTTACCCCTATTTTACATAATTAAAGTCTAATCACATGGATAATTTCAAATGGCTTTTGGCCACCACCAGTCAAACCAATGTTCAGTGCAGTCATGAGTATGCAACACAGTAAGTGATTCAAAATAATGCATGACAAAAGCGCTGAACTGCCATTAAATTGCATTGCTCCCTGCAGCATACTGCAGCACTCTGCAGAAATACTGCAAGGTACTCCAACGCATCTTGGCTAACTCCATGATATTACACAATGGTTAATGGTTCCCCTGTGTAGAAACTGTAAAGCGGTGAGGAAGGACCATAAAGCGTACATTTTAAATTTTCAGAATCACATTCTGTATTATTTTGATTCAGTTTACAAAGTCCATCATATTCTCAATGCTGCAGTAATGGGCCATCAAGCAGACTTGCTCAAAGTGACACAGCTGCAATGAGCTACTGAATATGGTCAAATTCATGTTGCAATGTCTAGTGCTTTAACAACAAGACCACATGGCCTTCTCTAAATGAATTGCATAGCTGACTAAATACAAGCCTGCATGGGGATACTGCAATGGACTTTCTGTTCATCTCTTCTTCCCATACAAAGGGCAGTTCTAAGCACTATAATGCTCACAATGTAGTAAAATGACTGCATCTAAAATAATAGAACCAAACACTCATACAGTAGATACATTGGCACAGTACAATTCACATTAAACTTATTGTGCAACTCATTAACAGCCTGTTAGCACTTGAGCTATTAAGGCTCTGCATGGCAAATCTCATTATCTCTGAGCTCTGAATATTAGCTTGTTTCTGCTGAGCTCTGAATAATTGCCTGAATATTAGGGCTGTGCATTAGCCGAATATTATTTTCTGAATACCATGAATAATGGGATATCTGAATATTCAGACCTGAATACTGAATAGCCCACTATTCAAGTAGTATTTGGTATTCGGCCCTGGGATTGTTTAACAATAAAAAATAAAGCCTTTTCTGCCCCTCCTTCCTGATCAACATTAAAATCAAATATATTCATCCCTGGTGTCTAGTAGTCCCACCCCCGGTAGATCATCGGGCCAAACTGAAGAATCCTCCCATTCCAAGATTTACAACCATTTCCCCTGTCCCCAGTTTGTGAAAATAAAAACTGTCCCAACTCCCTGGTGTCTAGTGGACCCCCCATCCTGTCATCAGATAGTGCCCCCTCCTGCTCCCCCAATACCTAAGCGGGCCACTGGCACAGCCCTCCCTCACCTCCCACATCTGGCAGTCGAACTGGCGCTTCAATGAATGGTAGCGTGCTTGTACAAGCCGTGCTCATTCAGTGGTCGGAGAACTTAGCTCTCACACTAGTCATAGTACCACTACCAGGGGCTAGAGAGGAGGGAGCTGCTCCAGTCAACAGCAGGGGAGGGAGGGATGGAAACAGTGGGTCCACAACACCATTCTCCCCATCCCGCCTCCCTCGCTAGAGCAGCTCCCCTCCCCTTTAGCCCCCCTTGGTAGTGGTACTAGACTAGTGTGAGAGCTGGTCTGAATCCAATGAATGTGCATGCTTGTTCAAGCACACGCTCATTCATTGAAGTGATCAGTCAGGTTGCCAGCCAGGGAGGTGACTGGAGGGCTGTGCTGGTGGCCCACTCAGGGTAGTGGGGGGAGTATTGGGAGGGACACTATTTGATGACTGGTTGGGGAGGTGGAGGGTCCACTGGACACCAGGGAGTCAGGACATTTTTTATTTTTATACTTTGGGGATGAGGGAAATGGATGTGGGGGGGATTCTTCAGTTTGGGCCGGTGATTGGTCAGGGGATGGGACCACTAGATACCAAGGATGAATATATTTGATTATAATCTTGGCCAGGGTGAGAAGGCTTTTTTTATAAATTTTAAACAACCCCCTTCCTGGCCACGAATAATGAATACCGAATATTTCAGCACCTAATACTGAATATTTGGCCGAATATGTGGAAAAAGGTATTCGCACAGCTGTACTGAATATTACAGCTGTGTGGAATGGGAGGATTCCTAATCTGTGAAATTTCAATGAAATTTCACAACATTCTATGAAATTTCATCGGAATTTTGAGGAATTTTTAAAATGTAATAATTTGGCCATAGCTTGGCCAACATTCAAGCTAGAGCTCTGTAATCTGGTATATGTACTCCTTGGGTCAATGTCCAGTAATATGTCAATTATCACTAAATTTGGATGGATAGTTTTAAAATCATAAGTGCTCAAATATTGTCATGTTATTGTTTGTGTGAAATTTCATAAACATTTTTATCTGCATATACCTTAACCGTCTATTGGGTCTCGGATCTTACATCTGGCATGATTTCTTGATGTTTTATGTTCTAACAATGTGCCAGATTTCAGGAAAATACGATGCATCATCTCAAAATTATATGTGCTCAAAATCTGTCATTTAATTTTCTTTTCAGGAAATTTCATGAACAATTTTCATCTGCATATAACTGAGGCACCTTTGGAGCTAGACATGTGTAAATTAGTATAGATAACCTTTTTGTAATGCTTATAGAATGATCTAAATATGTAGAGAATTAGACAAGAGATGTTTACGTTACAGGGGTTCAAACTTTACTATGTAAATATTTGCAAAACTTTGTGAAAACTATCACAAATGTAGATGTTTGTAACTTCTCTGCTCTTGTATGCATAGAGTTAACATTTGACATGCATATCCATTGTCAGTATATCCAGGTGTCTAACACAACTGGATAATTTGGTTAAGCAGTTTTAATTTTGCAGAAGAAAAAAATGGTTAGTAACATTGTCTCACATATTTATGATAGTATATACTGTAGATGAAGCATCCAGAATTTTTTTTGTGGAATTTAACATTAACAATACACATGTCACTACTTCATTTGATAAGCTGGGCTGAGCTTTTTGCAGTCCTGTTATTCCTCTCTGAGTGACTATCCTCCCCCTCTCTTTTGACATAGTCAGATTGATGCAGTAGAACTACTGATCCCACTGATATCCTCTTTGTTCTTTACAGTGGCAAACTCCCTTAAAACAGGTCATGTACACCTTTTCCTATCGACCTACCATGTTGGAATAGTCAGAATTCTTTCTTCCTGCTGCCCAAGACATTGTCTTCCCCCACTACATCTTTTTGAGTATCTCTATGTTCTAGACTTGCATGTACACCAGGCTCCATGGATCATAAATATACTGAATGTGATCCTTAAATATCTTACATTCAGGTTGAAATTGTTGACACTCTGTACTTTCTTGCTCCAACCTGGTGGTCTACCACTGTTGTGCTACCCAGCTCAGCTGTCCATTTCTTGGTGAAACTGTGTATCAAACTCCAGAATCTGGTGACCCTATGTGCTGCCTGCCTCTTATACCCCTATCCTTTAATTAGAATCCCTCAGATAAGGCTGAGTGAAATTAAAAAATTCCAGTTTTATGGAATTTTTCATGAAATTCTGCAATTTTCACAAAAACTCATGGGATTTGACTTGAAGTACAGCTGTTATTTTATGATTTCTTGCAGCAAGCAATTAATAAAATTGGCACACACAGACTCCTTGTAAGGTCTAAGAACCTGCCACATTTAATAGTATTGCATTTTCTAGTTTTAAAGTTTCAGGGGAGTTTACGGTCTTGCAAAATAAAATTTTTAAATGTTGTGAAAGTTTCACTACTTTTAATTAAATCCCATTTGGTACTGCAAATATGAATTTTTTCAGAAATGACCATGTGGTATAGCAGTTTAAATGTTTCAACTTTGGATATGTAGCTTTAAAATTAGAGGGAACTAACCTAAATTAAAATTTTGGCAAAATGTTTGGCAGGCTATAATGCAGTCCCATTTAAAGCTAAAATCTGAAACTATGTGTATATACATATGTAGTGAAAACCTGTATACCTGTAATTTTTTGTAACATTTCAATGGATACTATCAAAAGTATACTATAATTACAGAAATCAAAATTTTGGCAAAATATTTGGCTATCTATAACTCAGCTTCCATTAAAGTTTGAAACTCAAAACATGGTGCATATACTCACACTTCTCTAAATCCTGATATTGTGGAGAAATTTGGATAAGAAATTTTAAAATGATCTCAAAATAATCAAAAATAAAATTTTGATTAAATGTTTGATCACCCATACCTTCACCTCCTTTCAATCTACAACTCTGATAATTGGTACACTCTTGTAAGCTTTGATATACCGTGTATGGTCCAAATGTGGTGTTATTTGGTCATGTACTTGTAAAAGTATTGTGAAATAACTGAAATTTAAAATGTTGTGAAATTCTGCAGAATTTTCATGAACATTCTACGGAATTCCACAGAATCAGAATGGTCATTCTGTGGGCAGAATTTTATATTCCACACTGCTCTACTGAATACACTTTCAGTTGAAAGCCACACTCTGCAACTCAAGGGAAGCAAAACAAATGGACTGGTTGGAAACTCAGTGCAGTCACATTAAGAGAATGGAAGAATCTAGGAAACAACTCACAGTCAGAGTGGCGCAGGACCCCAGGTACAACTGCAGGCAGGCTGGACCCAGTATACAGACACAGGAAGGAAGCAGCTGCACTCCTCATCAGTGATACAGAGTATAGTCACAGTTGTAGGTGAATGCTTTAACCACAGAAAAAAGGAAACTACAAAACATTGTGGATACCAAACAGTGATACATCTAAATAATAGCCAGGTGCTCCAATGCTTCCCTCAATCGGACCATCATCAGGGGATGGGCTCCTGGACTAGATCTCCCAGTTTATGCTTTTCACTCTCTGTTTGGACCAATCACATGATCTCCACCATTACAGAAAGAAAATATCTGGTGAGTGAAGTATAGGTGAGTTTTGACTGTAGATACTGCATGTAACCATTAGAAGTCAGTGAATGAAATCCATATAAGTTAATAATAACAATACAACAATAGATGATTTGTTTTTCAAAACATAATTGATGAGAAAACAAGGCAAGAAAAAAAATGTATGATTGGCAGGATTAATTTATTCAGTTGCAAGGGCATGACTAAAAATAGGCAATGTCTTTGTCTAGAGCACTTACCTGGTAATCAAAAACTAAATAAATAAATGTATGTCAGAAAAGGAGAGACAACATTTTCTGAATCTAAATATAATGAAAGGCAAGTTATGCATGATACCAAACTAAAGAGAAAACTCCAGGTGACATAGACACCTATGCTACAATTTCCCCTCTGGAAGTCTGGACACAAGTCATTGGGGATCAACCCATAAGTCCCACATCATGAATCCCGAATATGTTCTGGACACTGGACAGAATCTAAAAGATAGAAACTGAGATGAAGAACAGTCAGTTTAGTTACAGACAAAATAATCAAATTTCAAAGTTTAGAAACATAGAAGTTGATGGCAGACAAGGACCGCAAGGCCCATCCAGTCTGCCCATTTTTTCTACCTTATGAATGTGCCATAGGCCTTTACTCTGTCAATGGCTTATCTATTCATACTCATCTGTATTGCTCCCTTATGCCTATTCCATGCCTGCTTGAACCCCTGCACCGTATTCATATCCACCACTTCCGGGGGTAGACTGTTCCCTGCATCCACCACCCTTTCTGTGAAAAAGAACTTTCTCACATTACCCCTTAATCTGCCTCCCTTTAATCTCATACTGCCTCCTCTTGTCCTGCTACTTTTCTTATATTGAAATATGTTAGACTCTTTCACCTTGTTAATGCCCTTAAAATGTTTGAATGTTTTGATCATATCACCTCTCTCCCTCCTTTGCTCTATGGTATACATGTTGAGCTCCATTAATCTGTCCTCATATGTTTTCTGATGCAGTCCCTACACCATTTTGGTTGCCTTCTCTGGACTGCCTCCATTCTGTTAATGGCCTCCAGTGCTGCACGCAGTACTCCAGAAGGAGCCTAACCAGTGTCTTATCAAGAAGTATTATTACCTCCCTCTTATGACTTGTGATACCCCTACTAATACACCCCAACATCCATTTAGCCTTACCTACTGCTTTAGTGGTTTGCTTGGATGATTTCAGGTCATCTGTGATGATGATGCCCAAGTCTCTTTCTTCCCTCATGATTGCCAGCAACTGCCCTCCCAACCTATAGGTAGCTTCAGGGTTTCTCTTCCCTATGTGCATGATCTTGCACTCCTTTGCGTTAAACCCCAGTTGCCACTCTTCTGACCACTTTGCCAGTTTATCCAGATCCCTTCTCATTCTGCCCACCCCATCTGGATTCTCTACTCTGTTGCAGATCTTGGTGTCATCTGCAAACAGACAAACCTTACCCTCCAGTCCATCTGCAATGTCACTGATGAAGATATTGAAGAGGACTGGCCCCAGGACTGATCCCGGAGGTACCCCACTTGTGACTTGCATCACTTCTGATTGTATACCATTTACCACCAGTCTCTGTTTCCTGCCCAGCAACCAGTTTGCCACCCAGTTGACCAACCGCTGATCTGCTCCGAGCCTACCCAGCTTATTAATCAATCTTCTATGTAGAACAGTATTGAAAGCTTTGCTGAAGTCAAGGTAGATGACATCAACTGCATCCCCTTGGTCCACCACTCTGGCTACCCAGTCAAAGAAATCTATGAGATTAGTTTGACAGGATCTTCCTGTTGTAAACCCATGCTGTATTGGATCCTGTGCTGCTATGGATTCCAGGTGTTGCAATATCCTTTCCTTAAGGAGTGCCTCCATAATCTTGCCCACTACTGAAGTAAGACTGACTGGTCTGTAGTTCTCTGCCTCCTCCCTGCTACCACTCTTGTGGGGCAGGATCACATGAGCCCTTGTCCAGTCTTCTGGGATCTCTCCTGTGCTCAGAGATTCACTAAATAGTTCTGCTAATGGCTCTGCAATTTCCACCCTTGGCTCCTTTAGCACTCTGGGATGAATGCCATCAGATCCTATTGCCTTGTCGACCCTGAGCTTAGCAAGCTCTTGTAGGACCCTTTCTTTTGTGAAGGGACTTATGCACACCTCCCTCCCCCCTGTGTCCATGGTGCTAAGCTGTGGGCCCTGCCCTACCTTCTCCTCAGTAAATACTGAGCAGAAGTATCTATTTAGGATAGATGCTTTTCCTTGGTCCTCCTCCACACACTCCTCCTTATCCCCTTTGAGCTTAGCAATACCCTCTCTGGACTTTCTCCTTTCACTAATGTATCTATAGAAAGTTTTGTCCTCTTCTTTCACTGTTTGTGCTAGTGCTTCCTCAGTCTGGGCCTTTGCCTGCCTTACTGCCTTCCCTGCTTCCATTATGGAAGTTTGATATGCCTCCCTATCTTCATCTCGGTATCACATTACATTGACTTAATCAATGTAAAGGGGTGTAAGTCCCATTCAAGTTTCATTCATACCCTAACAAGGTGTGGACAGACTTAACATTCAGGTGGATTTACTAAAAAAAAAAGATTTTGAAATTAGTGTTAAAGTCTTCTATTCTAAAAAGAACACTGCCAACACAAACAAGGTTTTTATATCAAATATCAGTACAAAAGAAACAACTGCACCCATCGAAGACTTACATTTTCTGCTGCATTTAGCATCAACTGATGACATTTAGGAACTGGATCTGATTCAACTGAACTTTCATGAAGTGTGGTTCTAGAATTCAACCTCTGTAATGGATCACACAGGAGGGAATACACTTGATTTCACTCTCACTAATGACAAGACAGATGATGCTGTGACTCTTGAAGTTTGGCAATCGCTGCTATTAGAAAGTAACATTGATGTTAATAATAAAATACCTCTAAAGCATCAGAGTTTGGTATGGATGCCAGTAGGAATGAGATTTCCTTTTTTTTCTTGTGCAGTTTCTGGGTTTTTGCGGTTTCTCCCTGGACCCCTACCAGCGTCGGCGTAGCATGTGCATGTGGGGTACACATGTACTGCGCCAGTCTGGATGCCCTCCCTTGCAGTCATGCCACTGACTTCCTGGCCAGCACCAAATCTCCATTTGGCTGTGGGATTACAGGTGGGGCAACCCCACCCCTTAGCAGAGAGGAGATCCAATGCTCGATCCTGCTCCCCCTCCCCCCTTGCCCACACCAGGCAACCCGAGGTCATTCCTGAACCCAGGTCAGCAGCGTAGCTCGAGGTATGGTGTCCAGCACCTCAACCCTCAGTGCCACCGGACCTGCTCAGGAATGAGATTTCTAAGTTAAGAAAAATATGTTTTTTTTTAAACCAAAATTGATTTTTTGTCCTTTAACAACCAAGTCTTCTATAAATACTTTTGAAAAAAAAATCATAATACAGAAAGTTATCCTCCTGTTTGAGAACAGCCTCCAGGTTTCCTGTAAAAACATGTCCCCAGGTGAACTAGTAGGACTAAGTGGGCTCAATCCTCAAAGATTGATGCAAGCTGTGCAAATGGCAACTTGCGAAAATCCTCAGTGCTCCTGGGACCCTGCCCCCGATACTCATATGAGAGGGGTCCCAGCACCAAACACTAGCAGATTTATTTCTTTATTTATTTGCTTTTGATAACCAGGTAAGTACACTAGGCAATAACACTGCCCATTTTCAGGAACAACATGGGAGAGTACAAATACAAGCATCAACAGTCAGGTAACATCAAATCAGACACAAGACAGCAATAAACAGTTTCTATGCAGGGAAAGTTGAAAGATTATATATATATATGGACAAAACATGCAATGGTTATTTTACAGGCACACAACCCCATACAACCTCATACTCTCAGGGATGAGGAGTAGATTGAGGGCAGCATAACTGATAATCCTAGAGTATGGAGAGAAAGAAGTGCAGTAAGGAAGAGCAGGAGAAGAGAGTCAAGCAGGAATAATACAGTCACAAGTATCAAGTGCATAGAGGTGAGAAAAAAGTGTAGTTTTAAAGGATGAGTGAGATAATGAGCACTTCATTTGAGGAGGCAGGGAATTCCAGTATTTAGGAGCAAAGTGAGAGAAAGCTTGCTCCCCAATTTTGGTGTAACAGAGTGGGACAGAAAATAGTTGAGCATCAGAGGACCTCAGAGAGTGTTTGTGATGCACAGGGGAAAGCATGGACGCTAAGAAGTCAGGCCGAGGATATCTTGTCAAAGAGTCAATGAAGCATCCTAGCGAGTATAATCAATGTTAGCTGGGCAACAGCCAATGTAAGGCGGAGTAGAGCAAACAATGGTGTATAAGGCATGAGGCCAAGAGTGCAAATCTACAAACATTGTTGTAAGAGATGTCCCACTTCCAAAGAACACCAACATTGGCCTGGGAAAGAAGAGGGAGAGTGTATAGCAGACTTGGAAGCAAGACCCCTCTTTCTACAGATATCCTGGCATCTGGGGTTAAGGAGTGACGAAAGCAATAAGCAGTGCCAATCTTGGTATTTACCAATCTGCATACATCATTTATATGCGGGGAGAATTCAAGTGATGGATCCAACCTCACTCCCAGGTATTTAAAGGAGTTGGTGGTGGAGACTGTTGACCCATCATGGCAGAGCACACAAAACTTTGGGACATGGTGGTGACTTTTCTAGGGGACCCAAAAAGCATGGCCAGGTTGTGGCAACTGCTCCTGTGTGCCACACATTTGGCACATGGGAGGAATTTGGTAGGGGGTGCAACATGATGGCATGGACCACCAACCCCGCTGCACAGCATCAGGACAACCAAAGGTCTCAGGGAGCCGACACAGGCAGCAGTGCTGGCAGGGAGACAAGCAGCAGATGGAAAAGTACATGGTTTTGCCCAGAACCTCCACAGTACTTCCAAGAGGTGTGCCTGCTGCTGGTCCACTAGGCAGATGGGGCACACATCAAGGGTCTGGGTCACACCATTCCTCATGCGGTCTGCACCCAGATGCATGGCTGCAGTCCTCTGCCATGGATATCAGAAAGTTGTCCACTTGTCTGGGCACCAGATTAGCCCCCGCTCCTGCTCTGTACTTTCTGCAAGGGTAGCTCAAGGGCTGTTAGATCTCCTGTTCAGTGGTCCTAAGTCCTAGCAAATCCTGCTGGCTGTTGGAATCCCATTAAGGGGATGTTGCAGCCAGCATCCACGACAAGCCCCCTAGCATGCTGGATCACATCTGACCTTGGTGTTTGCCTGGCACATGGCAAGTCTGGCCCAGGAGGTCTCTGGTTTGTGGCAGCCAGCCTTCCAGGATTGCAAACTCTGCAATTTTTAATGCATGGTTGCATCACTTCTGTTTGACGCAGGCACCTAGTGTCAGAATTGGAGTTGTGAAAATTGAGCCCAATGAATTAAAAAAAAACTAATGGGTGGTCTTTAAACAGGCATACAAGGGAGGGAACATTGTTTGTATGTCTAAAACTTTTGATAAGAACAAAGCATTAGAATTGTTGAATGATAATGATAACTACAGAAAGTTACCCTGTGATCCTACTTTATTATTCAAGAAAAAGTTGTTTTCCATTGTTGAGAGAGGTAAAACAAATGGGTCCATTTCTGAAGATGAATTTGGATTTATTTGGTGTGATTTTCCCTGGATGTCCACATTTTACATCCAGCTGAAAGTGCAGAAGAGCATAACTGATCTACCTGTTAGGCCCATTGTGTTTGATGTGGGATCCTTAACCAACAATCTTTGAACATTTTTAGATTTTACCTTAACATGTGTGTTGATGGGCTTACATCCCACTTGAGGGACACAGTGCTCATTTTGGAGAAATTTTAGGATTTTATGAAGAGTGAAAACTATCTATGGATTGGCTTTGATGACAAATCCCTTTATACTTCTATTAATCATGAAGCAGGACTAACAGCATGTGACTTCTTTCTATGTAACAATGAGCACAATACATACTTCCCAGTGGACTTAATTCTCAAAGTATTGGAGATTGTGCTTAGGCGTGATTTCTTCAAATTCTGCAATGATTTTTATCAGCTTTAAAGACACAGTAAACATTGCAGGAGTCACTCATATTGTGAAAGCCCATGAAAAGATAATTCAGACGAGACACTGGACTTCTTTGTAGGTGTCAGGAGTCCTGAGATATGACTATCTAATTAATCTGTAAATCAAAACAAGGCAGAAGCCATTTTAAAACAGGAAGTGATGTCACTGAGGGGCAAGCTGCATGATGTTAATTACAGCATACCCCTCAGTGACATCGCTGTTGGTCTCATGATTCAATGAAATGGCTGCTGCCGTGGTTTGATTTACAGATGAGTTAGGTATTCAGAACTCAGGACTCCTGGCACCTACAGGTAAGCCCAATACCTCATTTGAAAGATCTTTTTTATGGGATTTCACAATTTGAGTGACCTCTGCAATGTTTACTGTCCCTTTAAAGAGCACACTCATGGGGGCTGCTACGGCTCCCTCTTTTGCCAATCTGCTTTTGGACCACTAGGAGCACACTGTCATCTTTAATGAAATCAACAACACACACAGGCCACATCATCAGTTGGTATTGTATTATTGATGATGCGGTCTGTGTATGAGATGATTTGAGGGATGAGGCAATTGCCTTTCTGGATTGATTAAATGTGAATAATCAGTTATTTATTTGATTTAAAAATTGGTAACCAGGAAAGGCACACTGAGCCTAGGCTCATTTCCAGGTGCAACCTGGAGGAAAGGGAGTACAGAAAGACAAAGTTACATCAAATTAAATAAAACAGTTCCAATGCCAATGATGTACAGAGACAAAGTTACAAAGTATAATAAAAGAAGTCAGAGCAAGCAGGTAACAAAACCATGGCAAAATTATGGGATCAGGAAGTCAACCTTTAGTGCTGCAGCAATGCCAACTTAAAGACACATAAAGTACCTAGTGTGTACTGTAGAACAGTCTCAGTACACTAGACCAATGCAGTCCATGGGTAAATCCAAAATCATAAGAAGGGGTGGAGTCACTTGAAGAGCAACTACTCTATAGGGACACTTGACAGTGTGTGTGAAGCTACTGTAAAATTTCTTAATGAGAATAAAATGTCAACTAAACCCTGAAATCACAGGAATATTTCATGCTCATGAATAACTAGGAAGTTTTTCTTACTGCTATCGTCAACCACTACTGTGGTGGTGTGCTTATGAATACAGAACCTGAGAACCCATGTTTCTGATTACTAACAACTAGTCTGTCAAAAAAATAGCTACAATTACTTTTTTTATTTGCTGGCAGGAGATGAGTTCAGAAACCATTGTTTTGACCCACTTAGCTGATGCCATTTTTCTACAGCTTTGTGTTTTGAGCTGCTTCTAGTGTTAGAGTATTTATACACTTATAAACATTATTTTTTATTTTCATCACTCAGGGATCAGTTGTTCTGCTGGCAGCACTGATCTTCGGTATGAAATCAAGCATGAAAAAGGCAGAGTAGCTGATTGTTCTCTCTCTCTCTCTCTCTCTCTCTCTCTCTCCCCACATGCCTGAGCAGATCCAGTAGCTTAGTGACATTCATGTAGCCACACAGTACTCTGCACATGAAACCAGCGTCTGCTTTCTTTAACTGACATCACTCATACTCTGGCTTCTCTGTTCTACCATGCCATTTTTTCCCCTGATAACTCCATATGTATTATCTGTAACTGCCAATACATGTCTGCATGTGCTGCCAACTAAGAAATAATGACAGACACACTAATTGAAACAACAGATTTTATTCCACAGGCATGTAAAAACCCTGTAAAATTAGAGCAATTAAAGTAAATACCTGCTCTTTAAGTCACATTATTATGAAACATTATGGTTAGTGCTCAAGTTGCTCACTGTGACAATGCCAATGTGCTGACAAATTTCACTCCCTAGTCAAGCCTGACTAGTAAATAAGTTCTGAAGAAAACAATCATTTTGTTTTATATTTCTTCTTAGGCACAAAGCCACAAACTAACAATAATGTATTACTTGAGTGTACACTGTATAAACACACACAGAACAAAATGGCAGGTAGTTGTCAAGAAGTGGTGGGAGCAGGATGACTATTCCCAGCCTACCAGGTAACAAATACAGTGGTGCAATCATGGTTGTACAAATGGCCATGGTGGGACCTGAGCCCTGGTTCCTCGCAGGAAGGTGATTGATAGTAAATTTAAATTGTATTATTATGACATATAGTAGTCACTGCCTGTGAATGCCAGTGAGCTGACAAGTGTCTCTCACTAACAGTCAAGCCTGACTGGTAAATTAATTCTAAGAGAAAAAAATATTTCTGTTCTAAATTTCTTCTTAGGCATGAAGTCACATAATTAAAACAACATCTTCATTAATCATTAAAGCTTTTAATGGATTTATGCCCTGTAATCTGCATTTTTTTTTGTTGACTTTATGTCATGATCATTTAGTTTTGGGGCAATGTGCTTCTGATGCTGTGACTGGTAATCTCTTTGTCGGTTTGTACAGTACATATACATTTTTTGCACGGTTTTTGGTAGTGTTGCAATCTTATTGACATTGACAGCTTGGTTTTTAAATTGCTTTATCTTGCAATGAAGTTGACTTGGTTGTGGTTAAAAACTAGAGAAATACTCTTCTGCTTGTGCACACATTCAGAACAAAACTCTTCTGGCTGTGCACACATATAGAACAAAATGGCAGCTAGTTGCCTTGGAGTGGTGGGAGTCTACTGATCAGTCCCACCATACCAGCTAACGAATGAAGTTCTGAACTAACAGTTGTGCAAACAGATGTGGAGGGACCCGAGTCTAGGTTCCTCAGATGAAATTATCTGATATTAAATTTAAATTATATGAAATTTAGTAGTCACTTACTGTGACATGCTAGTGAGTTGGCAAGTCGCTCTCACTAATGGTCAAGCCTGATTAAAATTTATTTTTTATTTCTTCTTCAGTACAAACCACAAAAATATAAAAAACTAGAAGGTCCCTAACAGCTCAGCTGCATGCACTGCTCAGTGTGCATTGCACAGTACACTAGTGCACACAAACACAGGACATAACTTCAGCTGCCCAGAAGCAGTGATGGGGGCTTCAGTCGAGTCTGGCCTCCACAAAACAAAAATAATTATTCAGCACAGTACTTCACTTCACTTCAGTTAGACTACTGAAACATAATGCTGCTTAGTTTGCCTTGTTCTTTGTTTCAGACAAGTCCAATTAAGTTACAAACAAAATCTTACATTTCTATTTACTAAATCATTTAATCTAATCTGTTTAAAACACTACAGTTTGGCTTTTACTACACATTGTTGGCGTGTATCTGTTGGCCTGGGACCCTGCCTGTCTCTCTCAGTAAATTGCTTTCTTGCGTTTCACTTTCCTCTCACTCTATCAGTTCTTTTTTCTATACTTTATCCTCCTCGTTCCAACTGCCCCTTCCAACTGCCCCCCCCCAGCCCCATCTCCCGGCTCCCCTGGGACTTACATTAAACTGGAATCCTCTGCCACAGGACTTGTGCTGTATCCCAGCCACCGGTGAATGGATCAGTCTTCATCCTGCCTCTAAGCATTCTTTTTCCACCACTTTTTTTCTTCCTCCCTTCCCTTCCCTAGGGCCTTGGCCTTTCACGCTCGTGCATGCGTGTGAAGGTGCACAAGCATGCCGGCACTAACAACAGTCCCGATCCACCCAACCTGCCTAGTGCCAGCCCTTCCAGTGCCTGACAGTACCAGCAAGCATCCACTCAGTGGCAGCCAACAGCCAGTGATGCCAACATCCCCAATCCAGGAGAGGATAGCTTGCTTGATGGCTACTATATCCACTCCCACCCTCCCTGCCAACCCCAAGCAACCCATGCTTGTTCCCAAATATGAATCTCCAGCATGGTGAGAGGTAAGGCGTCTGGCGTCTCAGCCCACTGCCCCACCGGGCCAGCTCACACTCTAGCAGTAATTTTTTTTATTAAATATGCTTCATTAAGTTTTTAACAACCATCACTCTAGCGGTTCTTATAAAAAGACTAATTTACTGTCATTTTAAATGTTGCACTTTTAAGGAAGTTTAGGCATCAGAGTCACATGTTCTGATGAAGCCTTCTGTTTTTTAAGTAGAAACATTAATGGCTCCTCTGTGACTGGCGTTCAGCCTTATAGTCCATGGAATTAAAATTGATTCTTTGCATGCTGGAACCGCTATGGACTGTTTTAGTACACTTTTGATAGTGTGGTCTTGGTAATATTGCTTGAATGCCTGAACAAGTACTGTTGATGCTGTGTGCTCTTATGGATTAAAAGTGTGTCCTGAAATCTTGCTATGGAGTGCTGGCCAACTTTTTTTGTGCAGTATGTGTACATAGTGTGTTGCAAATTTCTACATGTCCTAGTAAGGTGCACCCATTTTGCTGTACTGGAGAATTAAGAAACTGCAAGTATATTCTGGAGCCAGCTTCCTTTGTCTGTGAACTAATTTTCCCACAGCAGTACAAAGAAATTGATCCTCTCACCTTCAGATTTAGATATGGAAGAAAAACTGTCAAGATTTCTACTTGTTGGCTAGTTTTAACAAGTGGATGGAGTAGATTCCTCTTTTATAGCAGTTCTGATGTCTGCCTCTCTTGGCTGCATCTTCTGTGGGTGCTGGTTCACTTTGGCTGCCTATAGCAAGCTTCTAAAGTGGCTTCTAATTGGTGGGGAAGTCTTGGGAGATCTTGAATGCCCGCCACATAACAAAATGTTAAATAGCCTCAAATAGTGCAGGTTATTCATTTTTCTGTCTGAGTAACAAATAGCATATTGTTTGTGGTATTTGGAAAATACTGTTCATTATTGGCACACATGTAGTCCAGGCTTATTTATGCTTGAACTTTGCAAACTGGACACAAATAAGTCAGAGTTTTGAAAATTGGACATAAGGATAATTTGGCTTATGTCCAATATTGTGCAATTGAAAACTGCATCTAGACATAAGCTTTTAAACCCCCCATTATAGTTTATTAGTTTTGTATGCAACACTTGCAATTTTTTTTTATGTTTCGCATTCCAGAGTATTAGTCAGAGTCAGAATCTATGTCTAAGGCATGGCTTAATTTCCTTTTTTCTCTTTGGTTTCCAATTTGGGGAGGAAAGAAGAAACGGTGCTTAGCTCATTTCTAACATTTTTTACCTTACTATTTTTTGTGAAGGGGTGGAGTAGTGTTTGGTTGAGACTCTGTCTATGATTTCTTTTGTTTTAATAGGTGGAAAAAGTGTTGCTCTGTGTGTGTGTGTGTGTGTGTGTGTGTGTGTGTGTGTGTGTGTGTATATACAAAGAAACATAGATGTACAGTAGACAATGATGGCAGAAAGCAGCCCGGTAGCCCACCCAGCCTGTCCACCATATCGAACTAGTATGTGTTACTGTGTTCTAATTTTGTGGGGCAGAGGGGTCAGTCATACTGTAATTGCAATACTGAATCCTTGCAACAGCAATCATTTGTTTACCTTGCTGAAAGGGAAAATTGATGTTGTTAGCCTGGAAGGACAGTTTGAAGAAATTGCCTCCCAACGCATTTGGTAGTTTGGAATACTGCAGTATCATTTGCAGGTTTTCCTGTCATTGGCCCATTACTTTCAATACTTCTGGTACTGTATATCAATATATTTCAAATCTTTTGTTGCTGATGTTCACTTAGGTGAGAGTAATCATTAAAGCTTTTAATGAATTTATGCCCTGTAATCTGCATTATTTTGGCTCACTGTCGTGATCATTTAGTTCTGGGGCAATATGCTTCTGATGCTGAGACTGGACATCTTTTTGTTAGTTTGTACAGTACATTTGTATTGTTTGCGTGATTTTCAGTAGTGTTGTGATCTTATTGACAGCCTTAAGACAAATCGTTTTTTCTTGCCAATGAAGTTGACTTGGTTGTGGTTAATGGCTAGAGAAATACTCTTCTGTGTGTTTTGAAACAACAGGCCTTTTGGATTAATGTTTGTGTAGATTTCTACAGTGCATATTGTGGGGTCCTGTCTGTTCTGGTACATGCAGGGTTTGAGTTTTACTGTTGTCCTTGACATTTGGCCCATTTCATGTTTAAGTATCTCCCTGCTGTGGAGTGCTTTATGAATTAAATGTTTTTCTCATCTTTTTTTGAGAAACATATCACCCCCATTTTATCTTGTGTATCTCTGTGCAGCCATGTATTCCAAAGTGTACACAGCAGCATGCTGGCCACATTGTGTTCCAAACTGAACTTTAGGGAAACAGGCCTGTAATTCTTTGATTTCATACAGTTTGGCTATTTGCTCATCTGGTAATTTACCTGTTGCATTGGCCTTGCATCCTTTTCCAAATGTTTTCAATTCTTTTTGCTTAGTGCCTAACACTTTTCTGGATAATTCAAAAGACAGATGTTTTATTAAACAAGCTAGATAATTGTTTCCATTTCAGTGTCTTTCTGTATTTTGAAAGACAGTGTGGAAACTGATCGACTCATAGTGGTCACCATTTTTTTCTTAGCTTCCATTAAAAAATTGTCTATGATTTTAATTAATATGACAGGCTCTATAGTAAGTAAATATCTCTCATCATTGTGGACTTCAGAAATAAATGTTTGCATGACTGTATTATTTTACTGTTGGTATTCTTATTATGCTGTGTATTGATAAACTCTAGTATGCTGTCAATTTAAATAATCTTGTAATGCAACATCATTATACTTAGCTGGGGTGTCTGTATTAGTAGTAGGAATTGGATCCTGTGTTAGGGACTTTTGTCAGTTTCTATGTTGCTTTCTGCCTTGGGTTGTGTCAGTGCCAGGATTTCGTCTTAAGCTTTAGAGGATAAATATGACATCTGCATTTTGAAGCTGACATTTACAGGGTCAGCGGTTACCCTGTTGATTAATGATTAACTTGCGTATTTGTAAACGGTTTAATTTTTAACTGCTTAACAGCTGTTTACTTGTGGTGTACAACACTGCAGTACATCAATAGAAATGGCAATGAGTGCTAGTAGAATATTTGCAAATTTAAAGCACCAGAGAGCATGTGGGTATAATGGAACATGGCAGGCTGCAGTACAAGAAGGCACTATAACACACCCAACTTTGCAAGATAAGCATTATGACATACCTAACTAACTTGGCCAAGGTAATATTATATTGTAAAGTTGAGTCAAAATAAAAAAGTATTTATTTTGCTGTTTATCACAGCACACTTCTTGTATAAATATATGTTACATGGATTGGGATTATCACCATAGAAGCCAGAACGGTGTACTTCTCTGTATACCTCACTGATTAAAGCTGCACACCTATGAAGAAAAGCTGTATGGCTCCAAATTAAAACTGTATACCTTCAAAATAAAGCTATATATCTCCACAAATAAAGCTGCATACCATGGAGAAAAAAATAACAGATACAAAAAAGGTAATCCCAGAAAAATACATAAAGAAAACACCAATGAAACCATCCCCAACAAATTAAAATCTGATTGACAAATCTAATAACCAAATAACACATAATTAAACCAAACAAAAAGCTGCAGCACACATACACCTTAATAACTTTCCGGAGCCAAATCTTCTGAATTAAATATTTGTTATCAACACCACACACATGCGCATTTTGGACGCTTGTCGCTGATAAAGGACAAGCGGCTCGACGTCAGGTAATGATTGAATAACTCATATTAATTCGAAATATGCTCTGTCATGCAACTAACATTCAGTATCAGTTCAAGGCTACAAGCACCATTATTATCTAGTGCATGACTCGTCTTAGGAATGTAACACATAATTAACCCTTGCTCTGCTGTGGATGGATATTTCCATCCAAATTTCCAATATAGTACATTCAAATTCTGTCAGCAGCCAAAGGGTTAAGAAACCCTTCAAACCAAGTAGGAAATTCCCAAGCAACACCCTAGCAACAGCCAAAAACACTTACTACAACCTCACAAAAAAAACGATTTTAAACAAAAATCTCTAGCATTCAAAGAAAAAGAACTTACTGCAGCCACACAGACCAGAAGTCCCCCATTTCCCTCCCCAAACAACCACATCTCTAGATGCTCTGTTTTTTTTTTTTTACTCAGATGCCAAACCCTCGATACTCCTGCCAAAGTGTCTCTCAGTGCTATTGCTGTCTCTTCAGGTGCCATAGAAACATAGACTTTGATGACAAATAAGGACTTCTTGACCCACCCAGTCTGCCTATTTCCCTACCTATTGGATAAGCTGCAGATCCTAGTTAACCAACAGCCTACTTCCTCCTACCCCCCCACCAGAATTGCCTTATGTATAACCTTCACATGCTTCTCCCATCTCCACTGATGCTAGTCCCTCCATGCTGCTCACAGCAACTCCAAACAGCAGAATCCAGCAGCTCTAATAACATACACTGCTCCTGATCATAGAATCCAGGAACTCCTGATGACACCCACCACTCCTGATGTCAGACAAGGCTCACAACTGAACAAACCACTCCAGACTACCAACTGTAACTGCATACCTCAATGCCACCAATAAACAAAAGGATGGATGGCCGTAGACATGCCCCCCCATAGGGGGACCCAACACTACAGAACAACACTGCAGCAGGCTAAAAGAGTGCCATAACCCAAAACACCACTATATTACAGCTAGAAAGGGTGACAAAAGATTAAAAAGGCAAAACAGAAGGGATTCTGACCAAAAGCAAACCCAGAAATGATCCCTATCATAATATTAATATACATTTCCTAATTAATGTACAACAAGAATATAAATAGGGGGCACATACAACATGTTAGAGCCAAATAATGTTTCTATAAACTAATGATCTTTGAATATTTTAATGGTTTCATGCAGTACTGCATTGCATCCTAGCCAGCACCATTGTATACACATATACACTGTATACACATTCTTAAAGTCAAAACAATCCTCTTAAACCTCTCATTCTCCCTAGCTGCTGTCCCTGTTGCCTGGAAACATGCTACAGGCATTCCTTTCTCCAAGGGCGATGACTCTTCCAAACCAGGCAACTATCAACCCATATCCCTTCTCCCCACTCTCGCCAAACAAGAGCTTCTTGTTCTCTCTCAAATGTCTTCCTTTCTTGACTCCTCCTCCTCCTCCTCCTTTTTCACTCCTTACTAGTCTGGGTTTTGTAAGTCCCACTCCACTTCCATCTCCCTCCACTGGCTTTCTGTATCTATTCTCTCCAGAATGGATCAGGGCTGTGTAACCTCTGCCATCTTTTTGACTTGGCCAAAGCCTTCAACAGTGTTTCCCATTCCCTCCCTATAGATAAACTCACTGCAGCAGGGCTTTCTGTCCCCATCACAAACTGGTTCTAATCCCATCTTCTGGGTAGGACTCAGTCAGTTAACATAAGTAACTTCCTATCCCTTCCCCTCCCCATAAATACCGATGCTCCACAATGGTCAGTCCATGGCCCGGCTCTATTCTCAGTCTTTTTAAATGACCTCCCTGCTGCCTGCTCCTCAGTGTCCATTGAAAAACATCCAGCTGACACCATTCTCTATGCCTCAGGTGCCTCCCCCTCTGTTGTGGTGTCCATTCTTCAGATGGAGTTTGACAAAGTCCAGCACTGGTTTTGCACAAACCAACTCTCCTTCAATGCTAAGAAGATGGTCTCTATGACCTTTGACATCAGACAAAGGCTCTCAAGGCTAAGTGCCACTCCCTTCTTCCATACCCTGGACTGTGTCACTCTCAAATGTCTAGGACTCTGGCTCGACCAGCAGTTAGAGTTCTCAGGACATATAGATGCTATCCTCAAAAGACTCCATACCAAACAAGGTGCCCTATATAGGCACCATAGTAGCATCCCCTTACTGGCCCACCATGAATTAGTCCAGAAAATTATTCTCCCAATATTCAACATATTTATTTATTTATTTAAGTCTAGGATTACAAGTACCTTTGATCCAAGGCTCTTTTACAAAGGTTCCATGTCAAGTGTGAAGCAATACATACATGAACATAAAATTGAGTAACAAGACAGAACCAGAATACAAACAGTTTCAAGTAGCTGAATACAACAATATGGAGGAAGGTAGGTACCAGGACAGGACAAGGTAAAACAGAGACATATTGAGGCTAGGAGGGATCATTATGGAGAGGTGCAGTCGTGGGCATTGTCAGGCCTCAAGAAAGTGCATAGGTGGGGCGGGGGGATGAGAAGGAGAGGGAGAAGTAAGTGCTATGAGAAAGAGGAGATTACGGAGGACAGTCACAGGAGCTGGAGACAGAGAGGTGGAGGCAGAGGTTGGCTTTGAAGGGGCCAAGCTTTTGCAGAGAGGAGATGTCATTGTTGAGTTCATTTATCCAGCTGGGAGCTCTGTGAGCAAAGGATCTTTGACCCTGTGTGGTGCAGCACTGAAGGATGTGCAGTAGTTGATGTTCAGAACCCCTGGTGAGGTGGGGGTTGTGAGCTGTATAAAGGAGCACTTGGATCCCGGGGGGTGTAAAGCCTAGCATAATTTTCTTAGCCATTAGGCAGGTATGGTACTTGACATAGTTTGAAAGTTGGAGCCACCCTGTTTGAGCATAGAGTTCACATGTGTGGGTGAGACAATGGGATCCCGTAATGAGACGGTAGGCTTTGTTTAAGGCCAAGGATAATTGCCTGAGGGCTGTGTCAGTGGCAGATCCATAGATAACAAGACCATAATTGATTAGTGAGACCACAGAGCTCTGCACTGCTATCCTTAAGGCATCTGAGGTAACAAATTGCCTGTGCCTGTACAGGAGACCAATACATGTGTTGACAGCTTTAGTGATGTTGTCAATGTGGGTGCCATACGATAAGTTACTGTCGAGAGTGATACTAAGATATTTGAAGGATTGAACTTGCTCGAGGACAGTACCATGGCAGTTTGTAATTGTGAGGGGTTGAAGCCTATGTTTATTGTGGGAGCCGCAGAAGAGCATTGACTTCATTTTCTTATGGATGAGGACTAGCTTTTGCCTATTAAACCATTTTTCAATGGAGGTGAAACCCATCTGTAGCTTTTGTTGGATTATGTGGGGGACCTGATGGGTGGCATGAATGATGGCATTGTCTGCATAGAGTAGAATTTGTTCCGGGCAGGATTGTGGAAGATTGTTCAAGAAAAGGCTGAAGAGGAGTGGCCTGAGAATGGATCCCTGAGGTACTCCTGAGTGTACGGGTCCAGCATCGGAGAAAGTATTTGCAATGTTTCCTCTTTGGGAGCGGTTTTCCAGGTAACTCTTAAACCAGGTTGTAGAGTCATTGGAGATCCCAGCGTTTTGAAGTTCAGTGATGAGTATTCGATGATGGATGGTATCAAAAGCCTCAGTCAGGTGTATGAACACTGACCCAGTTAGGTGATTATTATCCAGGGAGTTATGGATTACTCCTGTGAATTCTAGAACAGCAGCGGAAGTGCTGTGGCCTTTTCTGAAACCATGCTGTTGCTTGCATAGGATGTCATGCTTATCCAGGTATTCCGTCAGCTGGTCTGATACTACATGTTCAATGGCCTTGGAGGGGATAGTATGGAAATAAGCCTATAGTTCCCATGAAGGGCGTTGTCCCTGCTCTTGTGGACTGGCGTAATGATGGCTGACTTCTACCTGTCAGGGAACTGGCTGAGGGTGAGGGAGAGGTTGAAAATCCATGTTAGTGGGGATAGCACTTCATCTAGAGTTAGTGACAGTAATTTAAGGTCGAGTGTGTCCCCACTTGCTCTTGATCTGGCAATTGCTTTGCTGACGTATTTGCGGACTTCATGCCTCCTGACTGTTCTGAAGTATAAAGGGGGTGCATATTGAAGCAGAGGGTGGGGGGGTGAGATGGGGTGACATAGTCTACAGCTGTACTCCAAAGTCAGCCCTAACCAGACTGGATACCCTTTCTCACTCCTTCTGCAGGTTTGCTCGTGACTGTCCACTCCGTACCAACTACTGTGACCTCCATACCTCCCTCTCCCTCCCTTCTCTTGAACCTAGGTGTCTCGCTCACTGCTCCTGGTTTATCTACCTCCCTTTTTATTTCTCCTCTATTCTCTCCTCCCCCCTCATTCTCTCTCCGCAACGCTGAAGGCAGTTCTCTAGCTGTTCCTGCAAGATCCTCCATTGCTGGTCAGTCTGCCTTCTTCTACCATTTCCCTAAACTATGAAATTCCATGTCACTAACTATCCAATCATACCCCTCTCCTCGGTCACTCACCTCTCTCCTGTGTAACTTCACTACAGCCTTCTGTAACTGTGGCTGATTTCACCAGCTTGACACCCTACTTTCATCCCTTCTCCCTTCTCTCTCTCTCTCCCCCTCCCTCTCCTCTTCGTCCTCTTTTCCCCCACCTCATACTCAATACCCTACCCTATTTTTCTCCCTCTCTCACCTTCTCAAAACTCCCTACCCTCTCAACCACTTAAATCACTTCTTCCCCACCATGAGATGACCCAGAAATGTTTTTCCCATGCCTAAGCTAATATTAATTTCTACTCTATTTTATATTGAATCTCTGTTGTAAATTCAAATATGCAGACAGACTGCTAAATCTATAACTGTCCTCTTTTTACCACTTTGAACCCTGTACTATATTGTGATCTCAAATACTGTATTATATTGGTGTTTTGATTCTGATGTACTTACTCATCTCCCTTTTCCCCAGATATACCAGGAAATGAGCTGCTATAGCTCAGTGTGCCTTTCCTAGTAAATCTTTTCAAATAGATAAATAGATAGATAGATAGATAGACAGATAAACAGACAGACAGATAGATAGATAAATAGATAAATAAATAAATAAAGGCACACTGTTCATTCAAGCAAAGCAAAGTTAAGGAGTGCACTCCACCCCCCCCCAAAGGTGCTGTTGCCAGGTACTAGGCACAATAAAGCAGAAAAAGGGCAGCATATACACCTGGCTCTGAGGTAAAATGTTTTAAATTTTATTGTCACATAAATGCAAAAGACACCAATCTAGATACAGCTATGTATTATCTTGCAAGGGGCCCCCTGAAGAAGTCTCTTGTGAGGTGACATATAGGGGTATCTAGCTCAGCTTCTGTTGCATTTATGTAGTAATAAAATTTAAAACTTTTTACTTTATTTATTTATTTATTAGAATTTTGGTAATCGGGTAAGACCACTGAGACCATTCAGTCCCTTTTTCAGTGATGACCCGGGTGACAATGATGAACACAGTACGATAGATAAATACAGTAATAATATACAGGCTACAGAGAGATCTAACAATGCTGTAAAAATTATTACAGTGGAAAGCCAGGTAAGTAACTTAAAACAGACCAGGCATTAAGCATATATAAATAAACAGAATAACTAATATTATACACTGTATACATAGCAGGAACACAAGAGCAGGTGAATTACAAGATACATCTACCAGAGTAACATAGACTAGGCACTAACGACACTATAAGGGTTATATAAAGCAATTGCAGAGGAGAGGGATTAGTAGGAAAGAGGTAAGCTCTTTTTTGAAGGAGGATAGAGTGGGGCAGGAGAGTAAGTTAGGAGTGAGGGAATTCCAAGCAGAGGGAGCTGAGAAGGCGAATGAGAATTTACCCGATAGGAGTTGCGTCTTCTGGATTGCCAATAAGGGTAAGGAAGTAGATCTAAGCGTGCGTGTGGGTGCTTTTTTGTAAACAATTCCCCTCGGTGTGTGCACTGCTCTTTTTCTGATACATTCTTCATCGAGAACGTGCTACTACAGTAAGTACACTGACTCATAGTCTATGGGTGGATAAAATAAAAACAGTTTTTGCCGCAAAGTCTACAACTTGTACATGTTTTCAAAGTCTGTACCTCGCAAGAACACAACCCTGTGAAGTGTGTCACTCCACAGAAAGTACAGTTACGTAAGAACTTACCTTAACAATAGATCTTCGAGAGAAGCTCTTACAGCAGGTAACACATATAGGACTGATGCCAGCCAGCAGCAGGACCCCACAGCAAACTTTTTTCAGCAGTACCTAGTGGGGATCACCCCTCCCCAATGTCAGCCCCACCCCTGATGTCCCACGTGGCATATAAGAACGGCGGTCCCCAGCGTGCTCCAGTTTTTGTACCGCAGGAAGCACCAGCAGATGAAACACCCAAGATCCAAACAGGTAAACAACGAAAGGCAATTTCTGATCCAGCAGCTAGTCAGAAAATGCTCGGCGCATGCAGAGCAAGATCCCCCCTGGGGAAGGAGGAAGGGAAGTATACCTGCTGCAAGATCAACTGTTACAGTAAGTTCTTACGTAACTGTACTATCTTACTTCGAGAAGAAACTCTTGCAGCAGGTAACACATATAGGACTGAGTTCCAAGCAGTATAAACTGAAGACAACTGCCTGGGGAGGTAGGCAAAGAACAGAGGAAGGAAAAGAGGTACATACTCAGGAGATCAGACCCTGCAGAACTGCAGACTGAAGCCTGTTCTGCGTCTAGAGGTGATGTCTAGACTATAGTGCTTGATGAAAGTGTGGACTGAGCACCATGTGCCTGCCGCACAGATATCTGAAGTTGAGACCCTCTTAAGGGCTGCAAAGGAGGCTGCCACCGCTCTAGTAGAATGACCCCTGATCGGGCCCGATAGGGGTTTGTTATGCTTTTGGTAGCAGAATGTGATGCAGTGCACCAGCCACCTAGACAGAGTCTGCTTAGAAACCGGGCTGCCCAAGGAATGTGGGGTGAAGGAAACAAACAACTGATCAGATGATCTGGTCCCCTTGGTCCTAGAGAAGTAAAATCGCAATGTGCGATGAATGTCCAATGTGTGAAGAAGCACCTCACCACGATTGGAGTGGTCAAGGTAGTAGACTGGAAGTTGAACATCCTGGTTCAATGTCATTTCAGACATAACTTTGGGGAGAAACGTAGGATTAGTATGAAAATCTACCCTGCCTTTGTGAAAAATCAAATAAGGCTCCTTACACATCAGGGCCTGCAGCTCGGAAATCCTTCGAGCAGAAGTGACAGCAACCAAAAGTAATGTTTTCCAGGAAAGAAAACGTAGCTCGCAATCCACAGCAGGTTCAAATGGTGGGAGGCTAAGTTTCTCCAGGACAAACAGAAGGTCCCAAGGGGGAACATGATCCCGAATAGGGGGTTTTATATGAAGAATGCCTCTAAGAAAGGCCTGGGTCACCTCCAGTTGAGACACCGTTCTGCCCTGGCTAGGGGTGTGATAGGCAGAAAGAGTGGCCAGGTATACTTTTATGGAGGAGTAACCCTGACTCTGAAAGGAATAACAAGTATTCCAGCAAAGTGTTAACTAGACAGGCCAAAGGATCTAAGCGATGCTCTGTAGCCCAGAGGCAGAACCGTTTCTACTTCATTGCAAAAGTGGCTGTAGCGGGGGGCTTCCTTGCCTCCACCAGGATTTTGGCTATCTTGTCTGACACCCTGAATCAAAGCTTGTTTAATTCTTGAGGAGCCAGGCATGAAGGTGAAGGGGTCATAACTTCGGATAAATGAAAATGCCATTGTCCTGAGACAGCAAATGAGTCATGAGCGGAAGTGAAACTGGTAGAGTTGCTGCCAGTTGCTGCAGCAAAGGGAACCAAATCTAGTGAGGCCACAGAGGTGATATGAGGATCATAGAGGTCCCCTCTGATTGCACCTTGAGGAGGACTCTCTGAATGAGTGGAAAGGGAGGAAAAGCATATAGGATTCTCCCCCTCCAGGAGAGGGCCAATGCGTCTTGCTAGAAATCACCAGGCTCGGAATCTAGCAAGCAAAAACTGGGCAGTTTTGCATTGGTGAAGGAAATGAAAAGATCCAACTGGTATTCCCCATCTGGCAAAAAGGTCATCACACCACTGATTGCAGGAGTGACCATTTCTGTACTTGAGACCTTGTCCTGCTGAGGGCATCTGCAAGTGTGTTTTGAATGCCTGGAACATGGACCGCAGTGATGGTCATCTAATGGGCTATGGACCAATCCCACACTCTCATAGCCTCCCTGCACAGGGGGTAAGAATGTGTGC
Organism: Neoceratodus forsteri; assembly: GCA_016271365.2. Lineage (NCBI taxonomy): Eukaryota > Metazoa > Chordata > Ceratodontiformes > Ceratodontidae > Neoceratodus > Neoceratodus forsteri. The sequence goes on along the minus strand of CM057455.1, from coordinate 1,780,171,033 downwards.
CTCCCTGTTTGTTGAGGTGGAAGACCACTGACATATTGTCCATCTGGACCAGAAGGTGGCCGGGTGTGATAACAGTTTCCAGGGCTTGGAGAGCATAGAGAATGGCTCTCATATCCAGGACGTTCATATGGAGAGAGTTCTTGGTCAGAGACCAAGACCCCTGGGTCTTGTGTGCTCCTAGGTGCACCCCCCATCCTGAGTTTGAAGCGTCCATGGTCAGGATCTGTCTGGGAGCTTCCTTCTGAAAGGGAATCCCCTCCTGCAAGGCAGGGAATGCCATACACCAAAGGAGTTCCTTGCAGACCGGCTCTGTTATGGAGACAGGCATGTCCAGGCCGTCCCACCTCTAGTCCCATTGTACACAAAGAGTCCATTTAATGGTCCAAATCCGGAGTTTTGCAAAGGGAATGGTAATGCTGGTGGCTGCCATGTGACCCAACAGCCAGAGGAGCAACCTGACTGGCACCGGGGAGGCAGAATAAATCTGTCTGGCTAGAGCCTGAATGCGCTGTGCCCTGTCTCGAGGTAGGATGGCTCATCCCTGGATGGTGTTTAGAAATGCCCCGATGAATGGCAGAAGTTGTGCGGGGCTGAGAGATGACTTGGCTGGGCTGATGGTAATCCCCAGGCTCTGGAACAGGTTGCAGGTATCCTGGATAGAACCTGGAGTTGAGCGCTGGAGTGTGCTAGAAGTAGCCAGTCATCCAGGTATGGAGACACACAGTGTTCCATCCTGTGAAGTGCTGCGGCCACAGTCACCAGGCACTTCATAAACACCCTTGGGGCAGAAGAGAGGCCGAAGGGCATAGCCCTGAATTGGAAGTGCTTGCCCTAGAATGCGAACCGAAGATATTTTCAGTGGTCTTCAGCAATAAGGATGTGGAGGTATGCATCCTGCATATCCAGGGATGCTAACCAGTCTCCCTGACACACCATGGGAATCAGATTGTGCAGGGTGACTATCCTGAAACATTTATATGTGACCGGCAGTTTCAGGTTGCTGAGGTCGAGGATTGGCCTCAAGTATCCCGACTTCTTCAGGACCAGGAAGAAGTGGAAATAGAACCTGGTGCCCCTGTCATGTGGAGGAACCCATTCAGTGGTGTTTTTGGACATCAGTGCCTGAATCTCCTGCCAGATGAGGCCTATATATACCACTGAGTGACAGGATGGGGGTAGGGGCCTGTCCAGGGGGTGCACACAAACTCTATAGACTGCCCATGTTCTATGAACTCATGAACCCACTGGTCAGAGGTCACTTGTCTCCAGGCCTCTGGATAAAGAAAGAAGTGACCTCCCACCTCCTCTCCCGATGAGGTGTCATGGAGAGGTGGGTTGGACTGGAAGTCATGCTGTTAGAGGGGGAGGAAGCGGCTTGGGCAGACTTAGCCTGGTGAAAGGTGGAGGCCGAGGATCAGCTGGCAACCATGTGTCAACAGAGCTACCCCACTGAGCATGGGGGTTGGTGGTGTCGAAGGTTATGGCTGTTGTCCCGCGCTGCTGTGAAAGTGAGATCTCTGAAATTGTCTCTGCTTCAGGTGGTACATAGACTGCAAGGTACGGACGACCTTACCAGAGTCCTGTAGTCTGTTGATGATCTGCTCCATCTCTTCCTCAAAGAGGACGGAGCCTTTGAAGGGTGCATCTAAAATGTTGGACTGCACATCTTGTGTGAACCCCAAAACCCAGAGCCAGGAATGGCGCCATAAACAGATGCCCGTAGCCACTGCCCTAGCTGAGGTGTCCGCAGAGTTGTAGGCAGACTGCAGAATATGCATACCCACATCTGACCCATTCTGAAGAAGCTTTGCAGGTTCTGTCTTCTGAGGGCAGTCAGGCACACCCTGCAAGATGTCCAGTCCTTGTTCCCAAAGAGCATTCTGGAACTGAACCATGTGTGTCAGGAAGTTTAAACTCCTGATGCTGCAGGTGGCAGATGAGTACACCTTCCTGCCCATAGAATCCAGCTGTTTGAACTCCCTGTCTGGAGGCTCGGTGTTCAGATGTTTGGGCCTTTGCGAACGGTCATGAGATGCTGAGATATCCACCGAATCAGCAACAGGTTGCTCAGCCAAAAAGGGATGTTTCTTGGGAGCCCGGTACAAGCGGTCCACCTTTTTAGGGATGGTCATGGAGGAATGAGGGCATCGCCAAGTGGCCTGTGAGATGTCCTCAAATATGTCCATCATCGGGGGATGATAACAGACTTAGGGTCCTTTTGCTTGAGGTACTTGGCGAGCCTCATACGCTTAGGATCCAGGTCCTCTGTGTCACACCCCATGTTAGCCTGTATATGCCACATTGCCTCCATGAACGATGGATCATCTGGAGGTGACTTGGGTAGATCTTCAGGCTGTCCCAATGAAGGATCCTCAAAGGAAGTGTCAGAGGAGTCTGACAGGTGGTAAGAGTCCGTGGAGGAGGGCAAAAGAGATCTACACTTCCTACGCTGGTGGTGTCATCTGCCCGAGGAGCTGGAAGGACTGGAGCTCCTGGAGCAGGATCTGTGTTTCCTTCTTTTCTCCACCCATTTGCGTGGTCTGTCTGGAGATGGATGGTCACCCTTATCTTCATCCAAGTGGGGCTGGGGGGCACCTCTTTTGTAGGCTGAGGTGTGACCCCCCTCCTCAGGGACCGGGGTCAGTCCAGGTTCTGCTGGTGTGGCCAGGGTAGGGTTCACCAGAAAGATATCCAGCTTGATTGTTTCCCACCAGTGAGAAAACAAATCTTTGACCTGGTTCAGGTTAAGCTTGGAGGAACCGGGAGCCTGATCCTGTGATGGTTCGGGAGCTCCAGCACCAGTACCGACTTCGGTGTGGTCCAGTGTCAGCGGCCTGACTGCGGGAGATGTCAGAGCAACATGCGTGTCAGGGCCATTGTTGGGTCCAGAAGGGAGCCTGTGAGCTGCAGTCTGGCCAACTGGCATCAGAACATCATCCACCCAGGTGTTAGATCGAGGGGAGGATGCCGGGGGTGATGGAGACTTGGCCAGCGGAGGAGGCAAGGTGGCCTTGGGTGCACCATCAGCAGGCTTGCATCGGTGAGGATCCGACATGAACGTAGAGTATTTTTCTGAGTGGCACTTATCTGATGACAGAGCCTGGCACTTGTCCAACGACAGTGTCTGACCCTTCTCTGCCAATTTTGAAGCATGTTTTGGAGGGATTCAGCACTGCATAAAGAGGTCGACTGGGGGGGGAGGCAGGATGTAACTTACCTGGATCAGATGAATGGCCAGATGAGGCAGAAGGAGGCCTAATCTTCAAGGACTGGAGTGGAGCTGAAGCCCTCGAAGACTTTTCCTTGGTGCCAGAGCTTTCTGAGGAAACAAGGGGCTTCACTACTATGAGTTGGGAGTTGTGGCCTGATGACTTGGACCTGGAGGCCTTGTGGGATCTGGAGAACCGTGATCTGGACTGGAACCTCTCCCTATCTCTGTCCGACTCTTTGTGCTTCTCTTTAGGCCTTGAAGAGTGGTGTTTTCCAGAAGATTTGTGAGAGCGACAGGGTGAATTTGCTTCAGAGGAGGAGTCCCTCTGCATTGCTGCCAATTGCTGCTGAGCCAGAAAGGCCTGAAGAGACTTCTGCCAGCGGATTCAGGTGCAACTGTTGAAGGCCTGGCAGTGGGGGCAGGACAGAGTATTGTGGTTTGGGCCCAGACAGAAAACACAGGCCATGTGGCCATCCTTGGAGGGAATTTGTTTTCCACCTGGTGCACTTGTTTTTGTGCCTGGATGGGGTAGTAGACATGCAGGAAAGCTGATAAAGAAAACAGCATTGAAAGGTAATCTGGAGCAATAAAACACTGAACTAATGGTTGGACTGGCGAGAGTTGGGCCATAGAGCCTACATTTGTGCATCGCTGGCGGGAAAGAACTGGAGCACGCTGGGGACCTCCGCCTCTTATATACCAAGTGGGACATTGGGGTGGGGCCGATATCAGGGAGGGGTGGTCCCCACTGGGTACTGCTGGAAAACGTTTGCCATGGGGTTCTGCTGCCAGTCGGTGTCAGTTCTATATGTGTTACCTGCTACAAGAACTTCCTCTCAAAGTAAGATAAGGTATTTCACCACTTCATTTAATTTATTTCTTCATAAACTCATAAAGTCCATTCTTCACTAAGGTATTTTTTGTGAAGTAGGAACTTCATGTGAACTGCCCACTTGCTGACAACTTCAAGGGGGCACTTTGAGGGCACATCACGCAAGAATTTAAGGTTAGCAACACCTCTAACATAGACAAAATTAGCTGCATTTTCAAAGGGTGGCACAGGACTTGTATCAAGTCCTGTATCAAACCCTTTCATTGCCACAGCTGCAACATTCCTAACTGGTGCAACTGCACCCAGTTTTACAACCATGGCTGCGGTTATGGCATTCTACCTGCTTTATGGCAGCTTGCTCCAAATCTCAGGTGCAGGCTCTGTTAAAATGATCCATATTATTGACACAAGCTGGATCACAAACAGATGGTCTTGCAAGCATCATTTGTTGCAAGGGATAGAAAATCCCTTTAGATTGCCACAAGCCCGGTGTACCATATCTTTGGCAAACCTGGGGCTTGCAACAATCTTGATTATTTGAAAATTCTGTCCATTTATTTCCCCATTTCTTTCTGCTCACAACACCTGTCACTAGCCGGCTTAAAAATAAAATTATTCTCTTTCTCATTTTAAAGATTCCCTGATTTCTTTTCATACCTCTCTACATGTTGGCTTCAAAATGTGTAGCACAGGTCCTTAGGCTACCAGTAGATTTGGAATGTATTAGCATTCATGATGTGTACAGATGTCCATGGCATAATATTCAGAGCAACTGGCCTGAATGTACATTTCCTAATTAATAAATGATGAGAATATACTGTAAATTGGGAGCACTATATGTTAGAGCTAATAACTGCTGATATAATCTAATAATTGTTGAAAGTTTTAGTGGATTACATGTGCAGAAAAAGCTTCACCATTAGGTGGAACATCATTTTATCTTGGAGGATCAAGTGTAAATGTGAATGTAAAATGCATGGGGCTATGTGTAATCCATAATTCCATACCCTTGAGAAGTATGTCTCTCCCTGCCACCCCCACCCACTATTTGGTCAACAACAAAAAAAATCAGTTTAATAGCTTCCTCCATCAAGACGTTTCCAGATATCTCCCCACTCCACTCACCCACCACTGGACACCAGTTAATAATAAAAAAAAAACTTTTCCCTGTCCCATTAAGTCCCAGTCCTCCCCTATTATCCAACACCAGTCACCAAAAATAGTTATCCCTTCCCACATCCCACTACATTGTGATCCTTTCTAACTTATCTATTATTTCTCATTTATTTTAATTGTATTTGCCTGTCAAAAGACACATTGAGTTGTGACAGCTCATTTCCAGGTGCATCATATGGGAGAGTTTCATAGACATGTTTAGGTGCCACAGGGAATGTGGGCATGGACACAGGATAAAATAAACCCCCTTTTCTTATGATAAGTGGCATTAGATCATTTACTTACCCCTGGATAGCCACCAGAGATGGTAGTAGGGACATCAGTTTAACAACTCATCTGCAGGACAGTCTCTCAATATTGGAGCCCCCTTTCAATGGTGCACTAATGTGTCAGTATTGGCCCAAGTTCCTGGTGTGGGTCTACATCCCATAGCCTTCTGATCTGTCATCCCCAGATGTGAGTGTGCATCCCATGAAATCTTTAATTATGAAAGGGTTTAGTATTACCAAGGAAGTGAGTGTAAGACTACAGTATGCCATTTGCCATCTAGAGTGGAGGTGAGTGGGGGGGGCTGGTGGAATGGGAAGAGGGGTACCAGTAACAGGATTTGGTGTCCAATGCCAAAAAGCAATAAATCAGGTTGGGTGGTGGGGGATTGGGCACCCACCAGTGGAAATCTGCATGAATCGAGGTGCACTGGTGGGGAGTGAGATTTTCACGATTTCTGTATAAAATCACTGTGAGTTTCTAAACAAACTAAAAACAAAGATGGCAATTTCTGTACAAAATCGTGTAGGATGGTGCAGTGGGGGTGGTGGGAAGGTCGAGGCAAAATAATTCATTGGGGGGTGCACCTCGACACTAGAAAATACTTGGAGTGGGTTGAAGAGAGGATATGGTGCCAGTGGACACTTGGGAAATTGTTAGAATTGGATGGGGAGATAGAAAGGTGCCAGTGGATACCAAGGAGTGCTTGCTGTAGAATGGCATGGAAAGATGGAAAGGGTACCACTGGGGGACACAGGTGGTGTTTCAGCCGGGAGAGGGAGAGAGAGAGGATATGGGTGCCACTGGACACCAAGTATCACTTGGAATGCAACAAGAAAAATTAGGGAGAAAGGAGGAACAAGATGCAGAATATGCTTGGAATGAAACAGGGAGAGAGAATGAGGGAACTGGTACCACTAGTGACCAGAAAATGCCTACAATGGCATGGAATGAGGTAAGGGTACAACTGAACACCCAGGAATGCATGGATTTGGTTGGAGAGAAGGAGGGGAATGCCTCCGAATACCAGGAAAGGCTTGGAGTGGAATTGTTAGAAGGAGGGTATGTTACGTGACACAAAGTAGTGCTTAGAACAGGACAGCAAGGAAAGGAGGTGCCACTGGACAGGGGATGCATGTTTGGAATGGGGAGGAAGAAGGAGGGAAGGGGAGAGTGATTTGGCACCAGAGAATACTTGAAACAGGATGGGTAGAGGGAGGGAGTGCTGCTGGATACCAGGTAGCACTTGGATCAGGAAAGTGAAACAGAGGGGTGCCACACTGGACAAAGGTAAGTGTTTGGAGCAGTAAAAGGAGTGTGTGTCACTGAATGGCAGGGAATATTTCACACAGGATGTGGAGAGGAGAGGGTGCCACTTTGCAAGCAGAGATTCCAAGAACAGGACAGGTTGAGAAAGGGGGTATCCCTAGACACCACTGAGTCTTTGGAATGGTTCAGGGGGAGAGAAAGGCATGCAAGTGCATACCTGGAAGTGCTTGGAATGGGATGGAGAAGGGAGAGTTGTGCCATACATCAGGGAATGTTTGAACAGGATGGTGAGAAGGAGGGGATGCCACTGGATACTGGGGAGTGCTTGGAATGAGAAAGGGAAAGGGAAGGGGTGAAACTGAGAGGTGATGGAATTGTATACTGGCACTGGGAATGGACTCCAGTTTCTGAACCTATCATGTGAAATTTATGGGGAGAGGAGATTTTTTTTAAGTATGGAAATTTATTACAAAAGCTGTTTTAAGGTAACATTAGAAGTCACAAACAAATTGAAAAAAGGTTAAGAAATACAAAGTTTGTGTTATCAGGTTGATGAAATAGCTGCACCTATTTTCTGTATGAAAAGTGATAGATGTGACAGTTAACTGTGTAACTTACAGTACCGTTTGTAGTACCTCACTTGTAGGATTTGCCAGAAGAGGTGCAGTTAGGGTTACTAAACCAAAGAACCCTAACTTTTGGTTTCCTGACTTTTTTGGCTTTGCTACAAACTGTAGCATTATACACAGTGATAGCCAGAAATAAGTTCCAGTATACTTTATCTACACACATATATATAAACTGTATCATAGGAAATCCCCATTGATTTCAGCAGTATTTCTTATGATTCAGTATATCTGAATATACAATATCAAGATATTTGCTTTGATGTATCTCTGGCTACCACTGTAGGGTGAGGGCGTGCTCTCAACCCATCATAGCACTTGTTATCCCTATGGATGAGGCATGTTTATTCTGTAGCGTGATTTGTTTACAGCTGCCCTGAAAAAGGTAATGGCCACAGACTTATATATTTTAACAACTAGTTAGCCTCAACCAGTTCTGTATGTATACGGTCACAGACTTATATATCTTAACAACTAGTTAGCCTCAACCCGTTCTGTATGTATACGGTCACAGACTTATATATCTTAACAACTAGTTAGCCTCAACCAGTTCTGCATGTATATGGTCACAGACTTATATATTTTAACAACTAGTTAGCCTCAACCACTTCTGTATGTATATATTCACCAATGGCTCATACAATTGCAAGAATGCCCTCACTAAATTTTTTCATTTAGTTTTATTTTTAACTTTTGACCAGCAAAGGCACACAGAGCTGTAACATCTCATTTTCAGGTGTATCCTGAAGGGTGTATTACATGGACCTTTTATTTAAATGACAGGGGGAATGTTGGACAGGGCACCAGGGAAACTTTCCTGCTCTTATGGTAAACGATAAGTGCCCTCAGTGATTTATGTACTATATATACACACATATATATATATATATATATATATATATATATATAATATATATATATATTCTTTGCAAAAACACTACATTAATGCATCAGTTAGGGTTGAGGATAAAGTGACAAAAGTAGCTATATATGACATTAGGGTTTCCAACCCTAACACCCCACCCCACCCTGCACACACCAGCAGGCATCATGGGTATGCCTTGTGGTCATCAGCTATAATGCTCACCCCATTCCATAAGTAAATAAGCTGAGATGGTACAGTATAGGAGAATGGGGTGAGTGTTACTGCTGACGACCCCCAACACCTGTTGGTGTGTGCAGAGTGGGGTGTTAGGGTTGGAAACCCTAAGGTCATATTTCTCTACTTTTATCACTTTATATTCTCAGCCCTAAGTGATGCATTAACATAGTTTTGTGTAAAGAATTACCTTACCTTTTGAGATAGTGTGGTCATAGCCTTATTTGCCTGTAGGTACACAGGGCCCCATCTCTAGTTTTTGTGATAGAGTAATCGAATCCTTATTTACCTGTGGAAGCACAATACCCTTTGGGCCCTGCAGTCCTATCCCTCCACAGATGCTTATATGTATGTCTCTGTAGAAGGACCCTGTGCTTCCATTTATAGGACAACAGTGAACAAATTGTCAGCTTGGTCATCTTATTAACCCACCTCATGTACCCAGTATGAGATAAATGTGCTGTCATGCACTTTGGGAGGTCGAACATTAGTCAATCTATGTGTTAAATGGATAAATTATCAATGTAATAACAGAGGAAAAGGATTTGGGCATCATTGTCATAAATGACTTGAAATTTAAGAGGCAGTGTCAATCTAGTGCTGCAACTGCATCCAGCATTTTAAACAGTATTAGAAGACATATCACATAGAGGGAAGCTAAGCTGATACTGCCACTGTATTCTTTGCTGGAGCGCCCACACCTTGAGTACTGTGTGCAGCTTTGGTCACCCAGTACCGTGTTAGAGGCATCCATTCTGGAAAGGGTACAGAGAAACACCAATAGAATTATTACTGGGAAAAGGGATTTAAGTTACAAGGACAGACTGGAAAATCTTAATCTGTATACACTACAGTACAGAACACTAAGAGATGACCTTTGCCTACTATTCAGAGCATTGCCCAGCAATGATCTTTGGGAATGTTTAGGATTAGAACTAAACAAACATTACTATAATATGAGAGCTTGTTGTTTGCAGGTAAAAGAGGAAACATGTAACATGGTACGCAGAGCCTCATGGTTCAACCAGAGGGTAATATCAGTCTGGAATAACCTACCACATGAAGTAGTGGGATGTAAAGATATAGGGACATTTGAGACAAAGTTACATAAAGTCTATGAAAGGATTCCTTCCAAGCTTCCCCTTTTGTAAAGGGGAGAGCATTAAATGGGCCACAAGGCTTTCCATGCTCAATCAATCAGGGGGGCATATTGAAAGAAATGAGTAACAAGCCAGAAGTAAGAGCAGATCTCACAAAGGGGTTACAAGATAAGAGCAGCAGCGGTGGCAAACTGAAGGAATTGAGTATCACTTTGGAGGGATAAGGTGGTAAGGAAGGGGGCAGAAATAGGGATGGGAAAGAAGCAGGAGGCGGCTTACAGGAAGGGAGTCAGAGGGCAGGCAACCGGGTAGATGATGGGATATAGGGAGGAAGGGATGCTGATAATGGCAAAAAGGAGGATGGGAGGAGGCAAGGGAAAGGGGTGGGATAGGGAACCTTCAGGGTAGGCAGGGGGTTGGAGGGATAGGGGATGCAGGAGTGGAGATAGAGGTGGCCGGGGGGACATATGTAGTACCAGGAGAAGAGAGGTAAGGGATGCAGAGGCACCCTTAGGGTTAAGGCAGGAAAAATCGATGATAGTGTATGGGGACTCTATTATTAAAGGGAACTGCTGGTTAAGGAATGGGGTGGCTTTTAAAGGGAGGTAATTTTTTGTGAGCCAGGAATGGAAGTGAGCCGGGCATTAGACTGGTCGGAGGGGAACCTCACCTGGTCATATACCTGGGAACAAATGACATAAGTGGGGAGGAGGTGGAGGTGGTGCAGAAGAGATTCATGGAGCTAACAGGAGGGTGCAAGGTGATGGTGAGATCCATATCTTTTTTGGAAATCCTGCCAGTTCACTGCACCAGTACAGCTAGGCAATTGAGAATTATGGATTTTAACCACTGGCTGAGGCAGTGGTGTAGAAAGGAGGGCTATGAATGCATAGGTGAGTGGGGTGGACATGTGAGTAGACAAGCATCTATATGCGAGGGATGGACTGCATATCAATGATGAGGAAGCTAAACTGTTGAGAGGGAAACTCTAGGGATGCATAGATAAAATACTGGGGAGAGATTTAAACTAGGGGAAGGGGAGTGTGCAGCTAGGAGGGGTCTTGGGAAAATGTCTGGTGGGACTTACCTAACTCACACTCCTCCACAGCTAGGGACTGGAGACATGGGGGAATGGTGGAAGACAGTTCTGGTGTAAAGGGTTGCTAATAAATGCCAGGAGTCTTGGTAATAAAATTTTAGACTTGCAGGCAGCGGTGGCAACAGACAGCCTAGACATAATTGCAGTCACGGAGACCTGGTGGTCTGACTACCACAGTTGGAATGTGGAAATACCAGGGTATGGACTTTACAGGAGGGACCAGACAGCAAGAAGGGCAGGGGTTGCCTTGTATGTAAAGGAAGGGATTTGAGCAATGGCAAGAGTGGGAAGGGATGGACCAATGGAGACTCTATGGGTCACTTTATGAAGAATGGGGGGTGAGGTAGTGAGGGTAGGGGTGATCTACAGACCACCAAATCAAGGAGAGGAAATGGATGGAGAGTTTGCTATCAAAATACAGGAGATGGCAAAGAAGGGGGTAATGGTGGTGTTGGCTGATCTGAATCTACCAAATGTGAATTGGAAAATCCTGGCAGCATCCTCAGAAAGGAGTAGGGAGCTGCTGGTAGCTATGCAGGAATTGCTCATGCACCAGCTGGTCACAGAACCTACTAGGGGAAGAATATACTAGATCTGGTAATAACAAATGGGGAAGGGGTTGAGGGGGTGAGATTGGGGAAACTTTGGGGGACAGTGACCACAGGATGGTAAGTTTTAAAATTCAGAAAGGGCTGGTCAAGAGCATTTCCTCCACTAAGGTGCTAGACTTTAGGAAGACAGATTTTCAGAGGATGATAGAAATTGTGAGGAAGGAACTAGAAGGGAAGGAGAAGATGGAGGATGTGGAGGAGCTGTGGGGGAAATCAAGGGAGGAATATTGAAGGCACAGAACTATGCGTTAGGATGGTGAGCAAAAAAAAGAAGGAGAGGAAACCACTTTGGATCATAAAGGAAGTGGGGGTAGCATTTAGGGAGAAAAGAAGGGCATTCAGGGCATATAAAGTCTCTCAAAATGTGATGGACAAGGAGGTGTATATAAGGCAAAACTGAGGGAAACAGGAAAAATAATCAGAAGTGTGAAGGAGAATACAGAGGAAAACATAGCAAGAGAGGCAAAAAAGAGGGATAAGAAGTTTTTTAGATATGTGAGTGACAGAAGGAAGGGGAAGATGGGGATTATTAGAGTCAAAGGGGAAGGGGGATAATGTCAGAAGGAGACATGGAAAAGGTAAATGTTCTGAATGATTACTTCACATCAGTCTTCACAGTGGAGTAAGGGATAGGGCCGGAGCCGGAAGTCAGGGCAGGGAAGTGGACTCGGGTCCATTCACAGAAGATAGGATATTGGAAGAACTGAGGAAACTGAGGGAGGACAAGGTGATGAGCCCAGACAGGATTCACCTGAGAGTACTCAAAGAGCTGAAGCAGGTGTTGGCGGCACAGCTCAAAAGGTTGTTTAATCTGTTGCTGGACAAGGGAAGGGTTCCTTGGGATTGGAAAAGGGCTGAGGTGGTGCCATTGCATAAGATGGGGAGGAAGGGAGGAACCTGGAAACTACTGCCCAGTTAGCCTTACCTCTGTGGTGGGTAAGCTAATGGAGACCCTTATAAAGGAAAGGCTGAGTAAATACCTGGAGGCAGAGGGCCTCCTGGATGTCAACCAACCTAGATTCACAGGTGGTAGGTCCTGCCAGACTAACCTGATTTAATTTTTTGACAGGGTTACGGAGATATGGGACCAGGGAGGGGCGGGGGACGTGGCCTACCTGGACTTCAGCTATGCCTTTGACACGATCGCCCACAGGAGATCAGTAGGCAAAGTAGGTAGTTTGGGAGTGGGGATCAAGCTCACAAATTGGGTTGAGCATTGGTTAGAGGGAAGGACACAGACAGTTGTGGTAAATGAAGTGCGACTCAAAGGAGGAAAAGGTGATGACAGGGTCAGTGCTGGCACCCATACTCTTCAACATTTACACTGGGGGCATTTTGGAGGGTCTGCATGGGAAGGTGAGTCTGTTTGCAGAGAACATGAAAGTATGTAATAGGGTAGATATGACGGGGTGTGTGGAAAGTATAAGAGAGAATCTGGCAATGTTGGAGGAGTGGTCATAAAGATGACAGCTACAATTTAATGCAATGAAATGCAGACTTATGCATATAGAATATAGAAACCCAAAGGCAAAGTAGTGGCTTTGGGGGGGGGAGAGGGAGAACTGGAAACAACAGAACAGGAAAGGAACCTGGAGATCACTATTTTGGACAGCCTGAAGGTTCAGAGTCAGTGCAATGTGGCAGCGGGGAAGGCACTCAGAATGTTGGCATGCATAGGGATGGGCTTTACAAGTAGGAGAAGGGAGGTGATCATACCACTATACAAAACCATGGTCAGACCGCACCTGGAATATGGGGTAGAGTTCTGGAGGCCATACTTACAAGGGATAAGGACAGGCTGGAGAGGGTCCAGAGAAGGGCTACCAGGATGGTGAGTGGGCTGAGGGGAAGACATATGAGGAGAGACTGGGTGAGCTGAGCCTGTACATACTGGAGGAGAGGAGAGGAGGAGAGAGGAGAGGAGAGGAGAGAGAGAGGAGAGGAGGGGGGACATGGTAGAAATATTCAAGTACTTGAAAGGCATAAATAAGGTGAGGGTTGAAAATATCTTTAGTTTGAGTGAGAACAAATCCACTAGGGGGCATGCGTTAAAACTTGAGGGTGGCAGATTTAAAGGTGACATTGGGGGAATTCTTTACTGAGAGGGTGGTGGGGTCACGGAACAGACTGCCGGAATGGGTGGTGGTGGTTGATACAGTGGGCAAATTTTAAAAAGCCTGGGATATATACATGGGCCTAAACAACAGGGGGTAGACAGAAAATGGGGGACAGAGGTCTTGGGGGTACTCAGGTAGACTGGATGGAACATGGAGTCCTTTTCTGCCAACAAATTTCTGTGTTTCTATGTTTAATTCCATGAGATTCTATGAAATACAGAAGATTTTTAAATCCCTGCCAAAACGTAATTCTTCGCATCTGCAATGCCATTCTACACCATAGGTGCAAAAACTCATTTGGCTAGGATTTGAAAAATGATAGTTGTGGCATACATGAGGGGGGCAATAAGATGTCTACGTTGAAAATTTGGTGTCAAAATATAAACAATTTCCAAAGTGAGAGCGTGAATAGCAAAATTGCAAAGAATTGTCATTACTATGTCATTTTTACATACAGTGGCGTGAAAAAGTATTTGCCCCCTTCCTGATTTTCTCTATTATTGCATGTTTGTCATACTGGATGTTTTCAGGTCTTTAGAGAAAATGTAATATTAGATAAAGGGAACCTGAGTGAACAAATAACACTTGTTTTTTTTTTAATTTCACTTATTTAATGAAAAAAGTTAACCTAAAACCAACTGGCACTGTGTGAAAAAGTAATTGCCCCCTACACTTAATAACTGGTTATGCCACATTTAGCTGCAATGACTGCAACCAAACACTTCCTATAATTCAATATCAGTCTTTCACATAGCTGTGGAGGAATTTAACCCACTCTTCCTCATAGAACTGCTTTAATTCTAGTAACATTTGGTAGGTTTTCGAGCATGAACTGCTCTATTTCAGGTCCTGCCACAGCATCTCTATTGGGTTTAAGTCTGACTTTGACTAAGCCTACCAAAACTTTAATTTTACTTCTTTTTAGCCATTCTGATGTGGACTTGCTTTTGTGTTTTGGATCATTGTCTTGCTGCATGACTAACGCTTCAGCTTCAGCTGACGGAAGGATGACTGGACATTCTCCTTAAGAATTTTCTGGTACAGAGCAGAATTCATGGTTTCTTTAATTATGGCAAGTCATCCAGGTCCTTAGGCAGCAAGCATCCCACACCATCACACTACACCACCACCATGTTTGACTGTTGGTATGGTGTTCTTACTGTGGAATGCTGTGTTTGCTTTCCGAGAGACATTATGGGATCCATGTTGTCCAAAAGTTCCACTTTGGACTCATCTGTCCATAGAACATTTTCCCAAAGGCTTGTGGATCATCCAGGTGCTTCTTACAAATGAGAGATGAGCATTTATGTTCTTCTTAGTTAGCAGTGGTTTCCGCCTTGCTACTCTCACATGAAGCCCATTTTTGCCCAGTCTCTTTCTGATTGTGGAGTCATGAACACTGGACCTTAGCTGAGGCAAGAGAAGCCTGCAGTTCTTTGGATGTTGTTTTAGGATCCTTTGAGACTTCTTGGATGATTTACACTACGCCCTTGGAGTAATTTTGGCAGGCGCCCTCCCTGGGAAGGTTCACTACTGTTCCAAGTGTTCTCCATTTGGAGATTATGGCTCTCACTGTGGTTCGATGGAGTCCCAGAGCCCAGGAAATAGCTTTGTAACCCTTTTCCAGACTGATAGAGGGCAACACATTTTTTCTGATCTTTCAGGAACTTCCTTTGATCATGGCATAATGTGCTTGTTGAATCTTGTGCTGGCAACGTGACTCTGATGGTAAGGGCCAAAATAAGTGAGGTTTATATTGAGCAGGCTGGCTGTAATCAAGCCTGGCTGTGTTCAATCAGCTGACTCTAATTATCCCTTTAATTGGGTTGGATTTAACTAGGGGCAATTACTTTTCACACAGTGCCAGTTGAAAGTTGGTTAACTTTTTCATTAAATAAATGAAATAAGTAAAAAAAAAAGTGTTATTTGTTCCTCCAGGTTCCCTTTATCTAATATTATATTTTGTCTAAAGACCTGAAATCATCCATGTGACAAATATGCAATAATAGAGAAAATCAGGATGGGGGCAAATACTTTTTCACGCCACTGTACTTTGACCCCAAATTTTTAACATAGCCTTCTTATGACCCCACCTTATGAACAAGGGCAGGAACAATTTTCAAATCCCACCAGAAAGGTAAATTTGCCAAGTGACTGTGAAATCACCTTTTGGGCAGGAGTTGTATAATGACAGTCATATTGTTCATGAGATGGGGTCCCCAAAAGACTGTGTTGAAAATTTGTCATCAAAATGTCCAAAAATGGCTGGCTTATGACTATAAGTTGAAACCCCCATTAAAATACATTGAACCGCATTTATCTTAGTTTCTCATATTGCAGTAACCGGTTCCAGTAGAAAGATGTGTCTTGGATTGGGGAGTGGATCTCGAACCTGGGACCTGTTCAGGTGAGTGAAGGTGTGTAGGGATGTACTGGGGGAAGTGGAGTGGTGGGTGCTGAGTCAGAGGTGGGGGTGGGGGGTCAGATCATCAAGGAACTGTTTTATGTTGAAAAAAAGCATTGAGGACAGTTTTATTTATTTCAGGTACTTAGACACAAGGGAAGATAATCATATACAAGAGGGACAGTGATCAGTGGGTGGGGGGTGTGAATAGACACCACAGCGATCAGCAGATGGGAGTTCCACTAGACACCAGGGAAATATATATTTTTTTATAATGTGAATGATGATCAGTGGGTGGGGTGACACTAGACACCAGAGAAATATTTTTTGTAAAGGGACGGTTATCGGTGGGTGGGGGGTGCTACTAGACACCAGGGAAACAAAAACAGGAGATGGAGATCGGAGGGTGGGGGGGGTGCCACTAGATACCAGGGAAATACAAGTAATCAAGGGGTACAGTGATCGGGGGAGGTGGTGGTGCCACTAAACACCAGAGAAATACATTACAGCATGGGGCTGGCAGTCAGAATTCATGAGAAAGGATCCTTTTTCATGACTCATGATATGAAAAAGGATTCTTTTTATGTATCATGGGGTCATGAAAAAGGATTCATAATAGTAAAAAAAATTGCTACGATACTGTATGTCTGCAACTGTAAAGTGCAGATTACACTTAAGGGGTTCCCGATCACCCAGACAGAAGCATTGGTGTCTCTCAATGATGCCAGTTTAATAGCTTTTCAAATTTTTTGTTTTGAAAAAATGGAAACAAGATGGCAACAAACAAAAAGGAATATTGTAATATGAAACAGGATTCCTTTTTCATTTCACATAAATTTAAGTGCTTACTGAGCATGCTCAGAACCATTTTTTTCTTAATTTTTAAAATGCAATAACTTACAAACAGAAATTTATAATAGTGATGGATAAACCAGCTATGATTCAGGTCCTGACCCTCACCCATTCAAATTGGCTCCATTGATTTGTCGAGTTTTTGGAGATCTGAGATTCTCTAGATCTGAATCATAGTTGGGCTGCTTAGGAGTTGCATTAACCATAACATGTGGCTCTGATTTGGATTCCGATTCAGACCCCCTCCGATGCACACTGACACAGACTGGCCAGGATCATTCAGGTATTGTTCCTGGAGATCTAAACCAGTGTCCAGACTGGACCACAACTGGCTTATTGTTCTGCAGTAAACAACTTTGTAAGTATGATTTGTCAGAAAAGACTGAAAATCTAAAATAAAAAAAATCATGACATCTATAGCATGGACCGAGTACTACATTTAGGGCAAGCATTACAGAAATAAAAAAAAATAAAGTAAAACATCTAAGAGTACCAGTATCACCCTAGGAAAAAAGTCCATGGCTGATTATTTTGACCAATTGTATTCAACACCTCTTTCAGAATACAGCAGCATGCAATACTTATATGAAAAGTAATGTTTTTTTTTTTACTATGCTTTTTTCGGCCAGTCCTGTGCTGGTCTTCAGCCCTGGTCCCATCCCCCACCTGCTCCTGCCCCCACATGAGCCGTACTACCTTATGCCCCCTGGCTTATCCCCCAGGGTGGGGTCACGGCACTTACCTGTGTTGCAAATGTTGGTTCGGGTTGGAAAGCCAGCCTGAGGGCACATTGGAGGCGGCGAGGAGGGTGTCACTGAAGTGCTTGGCAGGCATTTTTTCTTTATTTTTTCCCTTGGGAGCTGCGTGCGTGCAATGACATCAGCCGAGGTGGCCCTCGCACACTCCCATGCGTGCTCCCTTCAAGACGTCTGCACCTGACCCCCCCATGTGCAAACCCGTATACCTTGCTCCCCAGCCTCCGCTAGTGGGCACTCAGGTATCGGTGCCTTGAAACCACTCTCCCAAGGGAAGGACAGCAGTCCTCCAGATGCTTCATCCTACCCTGCCCCTGCCGACCCCCGGCAGCCCGTGTCTGTTCCCAAACACGAGTCGCCGGTATGGCGCAAGGTGTGGCGTCCAGCGCCTCAACCCTCAGTGCCACCGGGCCACCTGAAAAGTAATGCTTAATCCTGTAACCTAAAATTTGTTGTAAGATCAGTCATAAGGCCGTAGCCTGGTGTTCAGACAGGTGGACTCTTGCAATGCCACCAGATGAGTGCTATTTAAGATCATATTCCCTAAGCATTCTTTGGACACTCGTTTCTTTTCTGCCTCACTAGAGACATTTCTTTTCTTTATTTTATTTATATATGTATTTGTTTTTTGTTAATCAGGCAAGTACGCTAGATAATTTGAATGCTTATTAGCATATAGGACCTGGTAGAACTACAATGGAAGGCATATTTCAAGAAACATATGGTAGGCAGAAGCAAATAAACATTAAAGTGTATATTTAATAGAGGCAGAACAGATAACATAATACATGAAAAGGAGACATGTTTCAGTATAGGCAGAGTGTCTAGAATGTAGTTTGTTCCACTTACAGTACAAGTCACATTAAACTGTTCCATCAACTCACTGGTGTAGAATTGTTTTTTTGTTATGCTACTGATTGGAAACTCAAACTCTTGAAGCTTTCAACTCTTTTCCAACCATCCTTCACTGCCTGTTCAGATCACATGTAACTGTTTAGTAAAATGGCAGTAGCTGCATTGTCATGGCATTGTTTACAAATATCGCAGCATTCCTTAAGAGCATTGTTTATAAATATCACAGCATTCCTTAAGAGCCTTGTTTATAAATATCACAACATTCCTTAAGAACATTGTTTATAAATATCACAGCATTCCATAAGAGTTGTTTAGTCTGCCTTCTGAAATGAAACTCATAAGCACTCAGCTGAAAATAAAGCTTATAGTTCATAACAGCTGGATGCAAACCACTACTAAAGTTTTACTAATTCATTGAATTAAACCCTGCACAGATTAGGAAACTCATTGAACAGTGCTACACCAGTGAGTTGAGGGAACAGTTTAATGTGACTTGTACTGTACAGTACATATACACAATGTATTGCACTTAAAATGCATAAACAATCAAGACACAACAGTTAACATAATAAATAAAATGGGCAACAATTTCAGTACAGACAAACCAGCTGCATACAAGTCATAACAGTGAAAGCAGACTATGATTAAAGGGAGTTAGAAGTAACATACAAATTAACTGCTGTTCATGTTGGTAAACATATGCTTCAAAGTAGGTAACCTATTCTCATCACATTCCTACCTGTCCTCTCCTACTGTTCCTGGGTGTCCTGCTTCATGGCTGCCCTATGACCCATTCCAGCTTCTCTGCTTTGACTTGTGCAGCACCTTTCCTTAGTCTATGGCTGCTTCAAGCATCCTGTTCTGTGTTTGCGTGCCTTTACCCTGTTGCTGCCCAGTTTGTAGGAGGCTAGGCACACTTCATGCTGCACTGTCAGCAGTATGATCCATGATATGTCAGCTGCAGTACAAGCTCGAGTGTGATCTGGTGAACTCTATTTCTTCTACCCTACCCCAATTCCCACTAAGGGTTAGGGACTGCTATTGAAATGAGGTAGGCAAGGTAAAGACCAGGACAGAGGCTGAAGGGGTAGATGTTCTAGTATTGCATTGTGCAATCAGTTCTCCTCACTTGGAGAACCTGGCACACTTGATCCTTCACCCAAGAGAAAGCATTGCATTGCAGTCAGTTCTCCAGTTGTTTCATTACCATAAGGCGAAGGAGAACAGGCAGAGAGAGAGATAAAGATGGGAACAGTGTGCTAATAGTGGCTGACTCTATTATAAGTGCAATGGAGCTCTTTTTTTCTGTGCTAGATACAAGAAGGGGACAGTTGTCTTCTATCTACTACCAACATCCTTCAGACTAGGATATGAGGGTTGGTCAAGAAGTGGGAGGGAATACAAATATCCTCACTCATGTAGGGACAAATTACCTGGCTGGAAAGAATCTGGAAGACAAAATATTATCAGGGATTCAAGGGCCAGGCTCAAGAGTCTGGTGAGGACTGTGACCTTCTCTGAAGTACTCATGGTGTAGGGAGGAGGAGGAGGAGGAGGATGCTCAAAATATAAGTATTTAGCAGCTGGATAAAAAGCTGATGTGCAGCAGTGGGGTTTCACATCCCAGAAGATTTGAGGAACTTTTTTGGGTGATAGGAGGCTGTTCAAGCCAGATGGCCCCAACTCCAACAGGGGAGGAACAAGTACTTTGGAGCAGAAGTTAAAGGCCCATGTGCTAGGGCATTTAAATGACTTAAAGGTAAAACTTGGGCCAGGAAAACTTAGGAGCTACACTACAAATAGGTACATTGGTTAGTGCTCACCATAGCAGAGAGGGCAGGGCAGGTGTGGGGAAAGGAAATATCATAAATATGAGTTTCTTAAGTAAGAAAAAAAGAGTGAGCAAAGCAAAGGGGCAAAAAGCAAAAATTACTAGTAATGGGAATCACAGAAAGAAATGGAGACAGCAACATACCAAGAGAGAGTAGCAAGCTTTAATGCCGGAAGCTTTGGCAACAAGATGGGTGACCTCCAGGCCCTAGGAGAGGAAGACATTCCCTAATTACAAGCCATGCTTGGTACTGGGGAGAGGCAGATTTCACAATAGTGGGCTTGTCCCAGTTTATGACAAGAACTACAGAACTGTGGAGAACACCCAAAACGTAACAGATTCCAGGCTGCACAGATCAAGCTTTCATGTCCCAGCTTATTAAATGTTCAAAGGTGCTTCTGCTGTGTGCACAAATGCTTACTCAGGTTCACAGTTAACACATCACAGCTGCATTAGTTAATAGTGCAAGTGAGTGCAAGTGCACAATAATGGAAACAAATCTTTACAGATTGATGTTGCCTACCTTGACTTCAGCAAAGCTTTTGACACTGTTCCACATAGAAGATTGATAAATAAGCTGGGTAGGCTTGGGGTGGGTCAGAAGTTGGTCAACTGGGTGGCAAACTGGTTGATGGGCAGAAAACAGAGAGTGGTGGTAAATGGTATACAGTCAGAAGAGATGCAAGTCACAAGTGGGGTACCTCAGGGATCAGTCCTGGGGCCAGTCCTCTTCAACATCTTCATTAGTGGCCTTGCAGATGGACTAGAGGGTAAGGCTTGTCTGTTTGCAGATGACACCAAGATCTGCAACAGAGTAGATGATTCAGATGGGGTGGGCAGAATGAGAAGAGATCTGGATAAACTAGCAAAATGGTCAGAAGAGTGGCAACTTGGATTTAATGCAAAGAAGTGCAAAATCATGCACATAGGGAAGAGAAACCCTGAAGCCACCTATAGGCTGGGAGGGGAGTTGCTAGCAGTCACAAAGGAAGAAAGAGACTTGGGCATCATCATCACTGATGACCTGAAATCATCCAAGCAGACCTCTAAAGCAGTAGGTAAGGCTAGGGGGGTGTTAGGGTGTATTAGTAGGGGTATCACAAGTCGTAAGAGGGAGGTAATAATCCCTCTTTACAAGACACTGGTTAGGCCCCATCTGGAGTACTGCGTGCAGTATTGGAGGCCACACCTTCACAAGGACATTAACCAAATTGAGGCAGTCCAGAGAAGGCAACCAAAATGGTGCAGGGACTGCATCAAAAGACATATGAGGACAGATTAACAGAGCTCAATATGTATACCCTTGAGCAAAGGAGGGAGAGGTGATATAATCGAGGCATTCAAACACCTTAAGGGCATTAACAAGGTGAAAGAGTCTAACATGTTTAAATATAAGAAAAATAGCAGGACAAGAGGACACAGCATGAGATTAGAGGGGCAGATTAAGGGGAATGTGAGGAAATTCTTTTTCACAGAAAGGGTGGATGGATGCATGGAATGGCTTACCACAAGAAGTGGTGGCTATGAATACAGTGCAGGGCTTCAAACAGGCATGGGATAGGCATAAGGGAGCAATACAAATGACTATGAATAGATAGACCACTGACAGAGCAAAGGCCTATGGCACATTTATAAGGTAGAAAAAGAAATGGGCAGACTGGATGGGCCTTGCGGTCCTTATCCGCCGTCAACTTCTATGTTTCTGTGTTTCTATGTTTCTGTGTTACAGTGCAAACAGCTTAGTGCAAATTTGGTAAGGTACCAAGCATGGCCTCAGAGTAGTTCTAGTGCTTCAACTCCCATGAGTGTTTTTTGGGGGAGGGGGCACAAAAGAAAACTCATGGGAGTTGAAACACTGGTGATTTTGTGAGAGGCCATACCTAGTACCTTATTAACTTTGCACTAAACTGTTTGCACTTTAAAGTTTTCCAGTATCCTGCACTTGCACTATTAACTACTGTAGCTATTATGTGTTAACTGTGAACCTAAGTAAGCATTTATGTGCACAGTAAAAGCACCTTTGAACATTTAATGTGCTGGGACTTGAAAGTTTGATTTGTGCAGCCTGAAATCTGTTACATTGTGGGTGTGCTCTACAGTTCTGTGGATCTCTTAGTAGAGGAACGCAAGTCAGATATCTTGGAAGTTCTGGACATGGGCTATGTAAAATATAATGACTGGGACCTTACTGTCCCTGGTGTCCCTGGTTATGTCTTATTCAGAAGGGACAGGGTAAAGAGCAAAGGGAAAAGATGTATCTATTTGTTTGGTATGGTATCTTCATTACTAACGACAGAGACACAGGTTGGGGTGGGGAAGCAGAAACATTATGGATACAATTAGTCTTAGTAAATGGGAGGCTGATTTATCTGGGAGTGGTTTACGGACCACTGATAAAAACTGAGAAAGTTGATGATGAATAGGAATTTAAATCAAGAAGGCTACAGGTGTTGTGGAGGAGTTGGTTCTGTCGGGTGATTTCAGCTTACCTGATGTAGACTGAAGAATCGCAGTGGCATGTAGCACCAGATGTCAAAGAATGGTGACCATCCTCCAGGACTGCTGCCTGACCCAACATGTAGATGAAAACACTAGAGTAAAAAGCACCTTGGATCTGGTCATAGAACATAGACACATAGACTTTGACGGCAGATAAGGACCACTTGACCCACCCAGTCTGCCCATGTCCCTTCCTATTGGATAAGCTGCAGATTCTAGTTAACCAATAGCCTACTTCCTGCAACCCCCCACTACAATTGCCTTATGTCTGTCCCATGCATGTTTGAATTCCCCCACTGTTTTAGACCCAACAACCTCCCCAGGAAGGCGGTTCCATGCATCCACCACTCTCTCCATGAAAAAATTTCCTCACATTACTCCTGAGCCGTCCCCCCTCTATCTTTAAATTGTGCCCCCTTGTTCTTACACATCTCTTTTTCTGAAAGATGCTACCCTCTCGGACTTTGTTGATTCCCTTGAGGTACTTAAAAGTTTCTATCATGTCCCCCCTGTCCCTCCTTTCATCAAGGGTATACATATTAAGCTCTCTCAGTCTCTGCTTCCATCCTGTCTATGCCCTTGCGTAGATGGGGTCTCCAAAACTGCACACAGTATTCCAGATAGGGTTTCACCAACTGTCTGTACAGAGGGATAACCACTTCCTTTTTATGTTTGCTTGCACGCATGTGGGCATGCATGTGCAAGAAACATAGTGCCATCATCTGAGTTTTCGGAGGTGTGGCAGCCCTCTTCCAATTCAGTCAGTGTGTTTGCAGGTGCAGCTGCAGTTCTCCAATGCCTGCTGGAGCTGTCTATGACAGCAGTCGAAAATGCAGTGGAGTACAGTTGAAAGGGGGAGCTATGGTTCAGTGAGCAGCGATAAGATATCACCTGCTTATGTGTGCTCCCCTACACACACACACACACACACACACACACACACACACACACACACACATACTGCGTGCTTCGCCCCCGCACACACTGTAAGGCCGACTGGGTGCCCAATCCCCTGTCGGCTGTGCTGCGCTCCCCCCAACAGAGTTCCACATGCCACGCTGGGTGCCCACCCCAGTGTGGCTACACATGTATAGCTGACGGGGGTGCCCAATCCTCCGTCGGCTCCACTGCCTCCCCCCCGAGAGTACAGGGTGCCACGCTGGGAGCCCACCCCAGCATGGCAACAGATGCTGTCACCGACGGTGGTGCCCAATCCCCCGTCGGCTCCACGCCCCCCAAAAAGGCCATCCTTGTGCCACGCTGGGAGCCCACCCCAGTGTGGCAAACGTCCTGCATCGTCTCCTCCTTTGTTTAAAAAAAAAACCCACTGAAATAGAAAAACGGTCCCTCGCTTGCTCTGCCCCCACCCGCACCCACCCACTGCACCCTGCCTCCCACACCCCTCACCCCATACTTACCTCCAGACTCCGCGCGCGATCTTGGTGGACCGGGATCACATCTGCACTCTTAAGCCGACTGCCAACTGAGGGAAATGCCAGTAAGCTGTATAATGGATAGATAGGGTTTTCAACTTTGCTGCATATCTCAGGCATTTTTGGAATTTTTGCACCAAATTTTCAACATGGGGTTTTTGGGACCCCTTCTCATGAATGCTCTCACTGTTATGGCGTTAATCGGGCCCGAAGGGTGATTTCGCAGTCATGCGTGAAATCACCTTTCAGGACCAAGTAATGAAACAACACTGCCACTGCTCATAAGGTGGGCTCTCAAAAAGCCTATGTTGAAAATTTGGTGAAAAAATTCCTAAAAATGACTGTTTTACGAGCATGCATTGCGCAGTTCCTATGCATGCTCGTAAGTTCATGAATTTTCAATATTTTCACTCCAGATTTTCAACATTGCCATTTTACCACACCTCCTTATGAGCAGTACAGCTGTCATTTCACATCTTGCCCAAAACGTGTTTCCACCCATATGGCGCACAATGGCGCATGATCGGTATGCGAAATCAATGTATGGGACACATTAAGAAAATCACAGTGACACTGTTCATGAGCAGAGGTCTTAAAATGGCTATGTCAAAATTTGTGAAAATTCCTAAAAATGACTGTTTTTATGTGTGCATGCTGCGCAGTTCCCACGCACGTCATAAGTTTGCGAATTTTCAATATTCTCACTCCAGATTTTCAACATTGCCATTTTATTACACTTCCTTTGAACAGTACAGCTGCCATTTTTCACGTCACCCAAAATGTGTTTCCACACATGTAGCACACAATGGTGCAGTCGGTGTGCGAAAGCAATGTTTGGGACAGATTAAGAAAATCACAGTTACACTGTTCATGAGCAGAGGTCTTAAAATGGCTGTGTTGAAAATTTGGTGACAAAAGTCCATAAAATGACTGTGTTATGAGTGAGTATTGCCAGTTTCCACGCACCCTCGTAAGTTCATGACTTTGTAATATTTTCAGTCCAGATTTTCACCAGTGGCATTTTTCCACACTTCCTTCTGAACAGTACAGCTGTCATTTTTCAGAACATGGCCGAAATGTGTTTTCACACTTTCAGCGCAGAGATGCGTGATCGCTGTGGGAAATCATTGTTTGGGACAGATAAAGAAAATCACAGTGACACTGTTCATGATCGGAAGTCCCTAAATGCCTGTGTTGACAATCTGCTGTAAAAAATCCCCAAACTAATTACATTACAGGTGTGCTTTGCAAAGTTTCTATGCAAGCTCGTGACTTTACCAGTTTTTTTAATATTTTTACTGCAGATTTGCAACATTGTCATTTTTTACACCTCCCCACGAACAGTACAGCCGTCATTTTTCACATCCTGCTCGGAATGTGTTTTTGCACCTGTGGTGCTAAATGCCGTAGTCGCTGTGCATAAGCAGCTTCAACTAACAAACTGATCTTGCCACTGTTCATGAGGGTGGGGGTCACAAAAAACCATGTTGAAAATTTGGAGTGAAAATACCAATGAATGCTGAGGTGTTAGGGTTTCCAACCATAACGCCCACCCTGTAGAGAATGACAGGCATCAGGGGTGTGACTTGGGTTCTTGCCTTTAATGCTCATACCATTCCACACCATGCAGCCAGTGAGAGGCATCGGTGTGTCTTGGACTCTTCAGCCCCAAAGTTCACCCCATTCTCCTATACTGCACCCATCTCACCGTATTTCCTGATGGAATGGGGTACGCATAAGGGCCAAAGACCCCAAGGCACACCGTGACACTTGTCAGTGTCTGCAGGGTAGGGTGTGGTGAAATGGTGTGGCCGTTATGCCTGACGATCCAAAGGCACACCCCAATGCCTGTCACTCTCTGCAGGGTGGTAGTGGGGTTGGCGTCAGTTCAATACTTCACTACCATTCCTCTTATGCAGCTCTGTAACTTCTACACTACCAATGCCAATGCCAGCAAGCAAACATTCGGCATTGACAAATGCTTGTTCTACTTGTGATGCCCCTTCCTATGCATCCCAGTATCCCCTTGGCTCTCCTTACTGACTTCTCACATTGCTTACCCACCTTGAGGTCATCTGATATGACTACCCCCAAGTCCCTTTCCATTTTTGTTGTTGTTAGTACCCTCCCCTGCAATTGTGTACACTTATCCTGGGTATTTGTTTCCCAGGTGCATTACTTTGCACTTCTTTGCATTGAATCTAAGTTGCCATATGTCTGACCATTCCTCCAACCTTGCCAAGTCCCTTCTCATCCTTTCTACTCCTCCTTGCAATGTCACCTATAAAGATGTTAAAGAGGACTGGACCCAGTACTGAGCCCTGAGGTACTCTACTAGTAACCCCACTTTCTTCAGAATGTGTTCCATTCACTATTACCTTCTGTGTCCTGTTGTGCAGCCAGTTTGCTACCCAGGCTACCACCCTGGAACCCACTCCCAGGCTGGTTAACTTGATTATTAGTCTTTTGTGTGGGACTGTGTCAAATGCCTTGCTAAAGTCTATGTAGGCCATATCCACAGCCCCTCCCTGGTCTATTACTTTGGTCACCCAGTCAAAGAAATCAATTAGATTCATCTGACATGACCTTTCTGCTGTAAATCCATGCTGCTTTGGGTCCTGTGCCCTGCTGGCCTCTAGGTACTCAACAATTCTTTCTTTCAGAAGTGATTC
Source organism: Neoceratodus forsteri (assembly GCA_016271365.2). Taxonomy (NCBI): domain Eukaryota; kingdom Metazoa; phylum Chordata; order Ceratodontiformes; family Ceratodontidae; genus Neoceratodus; species Neoceratodus forsteri. The sequence goes on along the minus strand of CM057455.1, from coordinate 1,780,144,325 downwards.
CATCATTTTCCCCTACCACTGAGGTCAAACTTACAGGTCTGTAGTTTTCTGCTTCTGCCTTGCTCCCACTTTTGTGAAAGGAATCACATCTGCCCTCCTCCAGTCCTCAGGCACCACCCCATCCTCCCATGATTTGTTAAAAGTGTGGTCAGTGGTGTCACTAGGTCCTCCCTTAGTTATTTTAGGATTCTGGGTGAATCCGTCAGGTCCCATTGCTTTGTCCACCTTGAGTTTTAGAAGTTCTTTCAGTACTCTTTCTTCTGTAAATGGACTGGTGTCAACCCCCCTACCCAGAGTGCTTCTATTGTCTGGTTTAGGTAACTCCTCCTCATCTTCTTCTATGAATACTGAGCAAAAATATTCATTCAGTAGCTCTGCATAACAGCAGTGTGGGGAGACTATCAGTGGATGAATCATTCAGTACACATAGACACATAGATACACAAATGTAGTTTGCAGATAAGGGCCTTGTGGCCCATCCAGTCTGCCCTATCCCTCAGTACACATAGATATATAGATACATAGATGTTGTCAGCAGATAAGGGCGTTGTGGCCCATCCAGTCTGCCCTATCCCTCTTTCTAATGCTTAAGGTACCCTAGATGCTACAAGCCCCCCCTTTCCCCCAGCTTGATAATTCCCATGTGCCTATCCCATACATTCTTGAATCTCTGTACTGTGGCCACCCCCACCAGTTCCTGGGGGAGACTGTTCCATCTGTCCACCACCCTTTCAGTGAAGTAGAATTTCCTCAAGTTCCCTCTAAGTTTATCGCCTTTTAGTGCCATGCTGTGTCCCCTTATTCTGCTATTTTCCTTCATGTGAAAAATGCTCCCCTCTGGTACCGTGTTGATCCCCTTTAGATATCTGAAGGTCTCTATCATGTCCCCCTCTCTCTCCTTTCCTCCAGGGACTACATATTGAGAGCTCTGAGTCTCTCCTCATATGACTTTTGCTGCATCCCTGACACAATTTTTGTCACCCTTCTCTGTACTGTCTCCATCCTGTCTATGTCTTTTTGGAGATGGGGCCTCCAGAACTGAACACAGTACTCCAGATGAGACCTTACTCAGGAGTTGTACAACATGACCATTTTACGGCATGGTTTGAGCTAGCAATAAAGGCACAAAGGCAAGAAACTAGAATATTGGTGCTAGACTTCTGTAAAACAAGTTTCAGGAATATAGAGAGTGAACATGGGGCAGGACTCACAGGATATCACCTGAAAGAGGGAGTGTCGGAGAAATGACAGTTTCTCAAGAACAAGGTCACTAAGGTAACAAAAGGGTGCCTCAAGCATTTAGGGAAGAATATGAAGCAAGTAGGCCGACTTGGTACTCAAAAGGGTGTCAGGAAAGCAATAAAAGCAAAGAAAGCTGCATTTAGGAAGTGTAAACTTTTTCAGAGGCCAGTAGAGAGATATACTTCATCTGTGTTACACAAACAAGTCAAATTGTGAAGAAGGGGAAGGTGAATGCAATGCTTATTATAGCAGAGGAGGCGAAAGACAATGGCAAGGCATTTTTCAGTTATAAAAGAAAAAGAAGGAAAGGTCAAAGAGGTATAAACACTAAACAAGTATGACTTTTTAGTGTAGGGTGATACACAAATGGTTGAAATCCTCAGAGAATACTTCTGTTTGTTTTTTATGGTGGAGAAAGGAGTTACACACCCAGACTGTGGAATCCAGGAAAGGAAAAAACAAATTTGGCGTAAGGGTTCTATTTCAGCGGAGAGAGTTCTCTTGGATTTATTGGAACTGAGTGTAGAGAAAATGCCAGGACTGGATGGATTGCATCCTCATGTGCTGAAAGAACTGACACAAGCACTGACAGCACCACTTGTAGATTTGTTCGATTGCTCCTTGAAGACAGGAGTGGTTCCAGGTGATTGGAAGGTACAGTAGGAGATGTCACCCCACTGCACAAGAGTTGGAATGGGGGGATCCAGGAAACTATGGGCTGGTAAGTCTGACATCCGCACTGGGTAAGCTCCTGTAGTCTATTATAAAGGACAAGCTAGTGAACTTCATTGAGATAAAGAGGCTCCAAGGTAATAAATAGCATGCATCTGTGAGAGGTAGGTTTTGTCAGACAAACATCATTAAATAGGACATAGAAGGTGGTGTTCTTCTGGAACTACAGTAAGTACAGTCCTCTGTTACTGTACTTAGCCGCAGCAAGCCAGAGAGACCCGCAAACAAAAGATCAGGGCCAGGATTCACAAAACTTTGCTATGGTGCAAACCTGGTTTTGCGTGAGAAAACTGGGTTTTGCGCTGAGCTGGTATTCACAAAGGCCCGGTTTGTGGGCTCAAACCAGGTTTGCACCAGGGCAATGTGTGGAGGTGGCAGCAATGCAAATGAAGGCGAGGGGGCCTGCATTTTGACACAGTCTGATTCACAAAGCATTTGCTCCATGCAGGGGCATTTTGCGGGGTTTCCTTGCATGGATCAAATACCACTGACCAAGACCTTGCTATAATCCTGCACAACCCTAGTGGTTGGCAGAGGTACTGCGGTGCCCTACCCCTACTGATTGCTGCCCCCCCAACAAATAGTCAGCCTGAGTGTAAAAAGTTAAGTATTCCCTGGTGCTAGTGGTCCTCCCCACTGATTGCCAGTGCAATTGTAAAAATGTAAGTATTCCCTGGTGCTAGTAGCCCCCCCCCCACTGATCACCAGCCTGATTTTAATAAAAGACGTATCCTTGGTGGCTAGTGATCCATCCTTCCACCCAATGCTCACCTAATATACATATATGTTTGTCCCTGGTGTCCAGTGTTCCCTCTCCCTACCCGATCCCTCGACCAACCTGTGTGACATTGTCCCTGGTGGCAAGTGGTCCCTCCCCCAACCTGATCCCATGCCTGAGTCAGACAATATCTTGGATCGCATATGAAAAAGGGCCTTGGCTCATATGTTTACCCAGTGAACAAAGATAAATAAATAAATAGATGTATGTATGTCAGGCAGCACTAGTGGGATTAGATGGAGAGGTACTGAGGTTAGCACTGACTTGTCCTGGCCTGATTCACAGTCAGATATTGTTGGTGCATTATCCAACTGTGAACAGTAATCTCTGACACCTGGGCAATTGCAAAGCACAATGCAAACGTTTGCTGTGCTTTGCAATTTTTTGTGAATCTATCGCCAGAGCTTATAAAAATTCCAACATGCAATGCAGACTATTGAATCTCCTGCTGCTGCAGCCCAGCTCTGACATCAGCTGTGGGGAATTCTGGGATTTCTAGTTACAGCAAATGTTACCTTGGGAGTACCTTTGGAGTCAGTAGAATCAACCTGATACAGTCTATTATACTGCAGTAAATAGTACGTAAAAAGTATTTTTGCACCCAAACTTCAAAATGGGACCAGAACTCCAGTTGGGTGTGAGTTTCCCATTACTGACTGTTCCCCTAAAAGAGAGGATTTTTAAAAAATTAGAGAAGTGATCTGGAATTTGGCAGTTAAAATTCAGTGCAAGCAAGAAGAGTAACAAACTCCACCAGTGGAATTAATTTGTCGAATAGTTCAAAAATATTAGTTTATTCAATTGCTTGGCCACTTCGAAATACTAGTACTTTGAACTAGCCAAGCAATGAAACAGAGCTAATTTTTTGAACTATTCAAGAAATTAAGTTCACTGGTGGAGTTTGTTTATCTTTTTGCTTGCATTCAGCAGTCCTTTTTATGTTGGCACGCTTGCACAGCCAACATCTTGCGGCAGTGGAGATTTGGGCGCTATCGCTGATGGCGGAATGCAGGGCACGCATCAGTAGGTGCGTCCCTCATTCCCCAATCAGCCTGCATGCCGGAACCACACCATGCATACTAATGTGGTGAGCACATCTGAGGAAAAGTCCGCTGCAATCCGAGCAAAGCTCGTCAGACGCAGTGGACCCTTCCTACGTGCTCGGCCACATTGTATTCATGGTGGGCGGCCACTCAACTGCCGACTTTGGGGGTACCCAATCCCCCTGCCAGCTTACTGTGGCCACAAAGTATGTGCCAATGGGGGAGCCCACTCCCTGTCGGCATAAAGCAGCCCCCTCATTTCTTATATGCCAAGGGGGGTGCCCAATCCACCTCGGCTCTTGCCCCCCCTGCTTTCCTTGTGTACTGACGGGGGTGCCCAATCCCCATTGGCATAAATTAGCCCCCCCTTTTGCTGTGTGCCGACGAGGGTGCCCAATCCCCCGTCAGCTGCAGAAACCCTCCCCCAGACAGTTAGGTGGCATGCTGGGAGCCCACCCTAGCATGCCAAATCCCCTGAGAAAAAAAAACTGTCCCTCAATGTGTTTTTTTTTCCACCCTGTAACACAAAAATGGTCCCTCATAGTCTCCCTACCCACCACCCACACTCACCCACTTCGCACCCTGCCTCCCCACACCCCCCACCCCATACTTACCTCCGGAGTCCAGAGCGACGATCTTCGGTGGACTGGGAACACGTCTGCACTCTTCAAAGCCGACCACGAACTGAGGAAATGCTGGTAAGCTGTATAATAGAAAAAATAGGGTTTTTTCAACTTTGATGCATATCTCAGGGATTTTTTGGAATTTTGGCACCAAATTTTCGACATGGGGTTTTTGGGACCCCGCTCATGAATTCTTGCACTGTCATGGGGTTATTCAGTCCCGAAAGGTGAGTTTGCAGTCACCATGCGGAATCACCTTTCGGGAGTGAGGAACGAAATGACAGTGCCAGTGTTCATGAGGGGGCTCTCAAAAAGCCTATGTTAAAAATTTGTAGAGAAAATCCAAAAATGACTGTTTCTGACGTGTGTTGCACAGTTGTTGCTACGCACTCCGTAACTAAGTGAATTTGCAATATTTTCATGCCACATGTTCAGCATTGACATTTTCCACACCTTCTTGTGAACCGTACAGCTGACATTTTCACATCCTGCCCGAAATGTGTTTTCGCACTTCTGGAGCAGAGTAGCGCGGTCGATGTGGGAAATCAGTGTTCAGGACACATTACAAAAATGACAGTTCAGCAGTTCATAAGAAGGTCCTAAAATGCCTATGCCTGAAAATTTGGTGATGAGACTCCATAACATGACTGTGTTATGAACGTGCGTTACGCAGTTTGCACGCACGCTCGTAAGTTTGCGAATTTATAATATTTTCACTCCTAATTTTCAACATTGCCATTGTTCTACACCTCCTTATGAACAGTACAGCTGTCATTTTTCACATCCTGACCAAATGCGTTATCGCAGTTCTGGCGCAGAATAGCGCGGTCGCTGTGGAAAGTCAGTGTTCAAGACACATTATGAAAATGACAGTGACACTGCCATCTGGGAACAAGTGACTATCAAACAGTGTGGTTCACGTTAAACTCAGCTACAGAGTCAAGCCATACAAAAGTGAGGGTACTGGACTTTAGGAGGGCTGACTTTGGCAAGATGGGAGAGTGCCTCAGAAAAGCACTAGCAAACAGGCTAGAAGGAGGTGTGCAGCAACAATAGGGAATCATCAAAACTGCCATCACAGAGACAACAAGCCTTTGTGTGAAGCAAATAAACAAATCAAAATGAAAGAAAATACCACTATGGTTCTCAAAAGAGGTGGCTGTGAAAGTCAGGAAGAAAAAGCTAGCATTCCAGAAGTATAAGGAAGCACAGAAGGAGCAGGACAGAGAGCTGTACCAGTTAAGGCAGAAGGAAGCAGGAGGGAAGTCAGAATAGCAAAGGCCCAAACTGAGGAAAAGATAGCCAACTCAGTTAAGAAGGATAAAACCTTTTATAGGTACATCAGCAGTAGAAAGACAAAGGGAGGATAGTGAGGCTGAATAGAATGAACGGTGGGTGGGCAGAGGGGGACAGTGAAAAGCAGGGATACTGAAGGAATATTTCTGCTCAGTATTCACAAAAGAGGAGGGGAAGTGCCTAATCCAATTAACAGAAGCGCCTCTTGATAGGGGTCGATCCCAGTCCTTTCACAGAAGAAAGGGTTCTGCAAGAACTCCTAAATCTGAAGGTGGACAAAGCAATGGGTCCTGATGGAATTCACCCCAGAATTCCAAAAGAATTAAGGGAGGAACTAGTGAAACCACTGGCTATTTTTTTTAATAAATCATGGGAGGATGGTGTGGTACCCGAGGACTGGAGGAAGGCGGATGTGATTCCCCTTCACAAAAGTGGGACCAAGACAGAGGCAGGAAACTACAGACCTGTCAGACTGACCTCTGTAGTAGGGAAAGTGATGGAGTCAGTTCTGAAGGAAAGAATAGTTGAGTACCTAGAGGCCAGTGGGGCACAGGACCCAAGGCAGCATGAGTTCACAGCGGGAAGGTCATGTCAGATGAATCTAATAGATTTCTTTGACTGGGTGACCAAAGTAGTAGACCAGAGAGGGGCTGTGGACATGGTCTACCTAGACTTTAGCAAGGCATTTGACACAGTCCCACACAAAAGATTAATAGTCAAATTAACCTGCCTGGGAGTGGGTCCCAGGGTGGTAGCCTGAGTAAAACATTGGCTGCACAACAGGACACAGAAGATAATTGTAAATGGAGTCCACTCTGAAGAAAGAGGGGTTACTAGTTGGGTACCGCAGGGTTCAGAATTGGGTCCAGTCCTTTTTAATGTCTTCATCAGTGACATTGCAGAGGGACTAGAAGGAAAAGTATGCCTTTTTGCAGATGACACAAAGATCTGCAACAGGGTTGATACACAAGGAGGCGTGGAAAGGATGAGAAGGGACTTGGCAAGGTTGGAGGAATGGTCAGAAGTATGGCAGCTAAGATTCAATGCAAAGAAGTGCAAAATAATGCACCTGGGAAACAAGAACTCAGGGAAGAATACACAGTGGGGGAGGTAGTAACAATAACAAAAAGGAAAGGGACCTGGGGGTAATCATATCAGATGAACTTAAGGTTAGCAAGCAATGTGAGAAGGCAGTAGGGAGGGCTGGGGGTATACTGGGATGCATAGGGAGAGGTATCAGCAGCAGAAAACAGGAAGTTGTTATCCCTCTGTACAGACAGTTGGTGAGACCCCATCTGGAGTACTGCATCCAGTACTGGAGACCCCATCTCCGCAAGGACATAGACAGGATAGAGGCAGTCCAGAGGAGGGCAACTAAAATGGTGCAGGGTCTGCAAGAGAAGCTGTTTGAGGAGAGACTAAAGAAGCTTAATATGTATACCCTTGAGGAAAGAAGGGAGAGGGGGGACATGATAGAAACTTTTAAGTACCTCAGTGGAATCAACAAAGTCCAAGAGGGTAGCATCTTTCAGAAAAAGAGACGTGCAAGAACAAGGGGACACAATTTAAAGATAGAAGGGGGCAGTTCAGGGGCAATGTGAGGAAGTATTATTTCACAGAGAGGGTAGTGGATGCACGGAACAGCCTTCCTGAGGAGGTTGTGCGGTCTAAAACTGTGGGAGAATATAAGAATGCATGGGACAGACATAAGGCAATTCTTGTGGGGGTAGGAAGAAATAGGCTGTTGGTTAACTAGGATCTGAGGCCTATCCTGTAGGTAGGGAAATGGGCAGACTAGATGGGCCAAGCAGTCCTTATCTGCCATCAAAGTCTATGTTTCTATGTTTCATTAGCAAAGGTCCTAAAATGCCTATGTTGAAAATTTGGGGCCGAAAGTCCATAAAATTAGTGTTTTATGAGCGTGCGTTGCGCAGTTTGCACACACTCTCGTGACTTCATGCATTTGTAATATTTTCACTCCACATGTTCAAAATTGGCATTTTTCCACACCTCCTTATGAACAGTGCAGCTGTCATTTTACATATCCTGCCTGAAATGTGTTTTCACATGTCCGGAGCAGAATTGCACGGTCGCTGTGTGAAATCAGTTTTCGGGGCAGTTTGAGGAAATGACCATGACACTGTTCATGAGCAGAGGTCCTAAAATGCCAGTGTTGAAAATTTGGTGTCAAAAGTCCTTAAAATGACTGTGCTGCAAGCGTGCATTGTGCAGTTTCCACGCACCCTTGTAACTTCGTACATTTGCAATATTTTCATGCCAGATTTTCACCACTGGCATTTGTGCACACCTCCTTATCAACAGTACAGTTGCCATTTTTCAAGCCTGCCCAAAACACGTTCCTGCAACTGTAGCGCACAATGATGTACTCGCTGTGGGGAAATCATCTTTTGGGACACATTAGCAAAATTACAGTGCCACTGTTCATGAGGGGAGGTCCCAAAATACCTATGTTGAAAATGTGCCTAAAAAACTCCCACAAATAATTGGGTTGCGGACGTCTGCTGCGCAGTTGGTATGCATGTTCATTGCTTCACCAATATTTCATATTGCCACTCCAGATTTTCAACGTTGGCATTTTTTACGCCTCCTCATGAACAATACAGTTGTCATTCTCCACATCCTGCCCAAAACTGTGTTTTCATCCCTCTGCCACCAAATGCCACAGCCGTTGTGCAAAATCACCTTTCAGCTAACAAAGTGATTGTGCCGCTTTTTCATGAGGTGGCCTGACAACCAGCCCATGTTGAACATTTAGAGTGAAACTACCACTACACACCTACAATGTTAGGGCTTCCAACCATAGCACCCCACCTGGTATGGACTGACAGGCGTCAGGGCTGTGCCTTGGGATCATCAGATGTAATGCTCATGCCATTCCACCCCACACCCACCCTGCTGCCACTGACAGGCATTATGGTGTGTCTTGCACTGTTCGCCAAACTTCACCCCACACTCCTATACTGCACCCACATCAGCATATTTTCTTATGGAATGGGGTAAGTATAATGCCCAAAGACCCCAAAGCATACCATGACACTTGTCAGTGTCTACAGGGTAGGGTGAGGTACAATGGCATGAGCATTATAGCTGATGACCCAAAGGCACACCCCAATGTCTGTCACTCTCTATAGGGTGGGGGTGGGGTAGGCATCACTTCATTACATTACTGCCATTCCTATTATGTGCCTCTAGTTCCACCACTGCAAATGCCAATGCCAGTGAGACAACATTCGGCATTGACAAATGCTTGTTGAACTTGTTTTGCTGGAATATTGAATCATTTATGAGATGTGTCTGTTAAGGGAACTCTCAGATTCTCAGTTCTTTTGAGTTAACATTCAGTGCCAAAAGGTGTAAAGTTATGCACCTGGGAAGGAAAACCCAGGTACCGAATACAGGATGGCAGGAGTTCATCTGGTTCAAACTACAGAAGTGAGGCATTTGAGAGTCACTATCAATGACAGCCTTAAGACATCAGCAGATTGCAATAAGGCTTAAAGAGCAGCTGACACCTTCAGAAGAACAAAACATAATATTTAGACACAGTTCAGCTTGTATTTCACATTAGTTCTATATTTTTCCTCCCAGTTATTTATTATTGAGATCATTTGCATGAAAACAGAATTTTTGCTCCTGAAAAGTTAATTCACTCCCATTTGTTATTCCTTACGTAAGGTTATAATGCACTGCTTGTGACAACACGGTTACTCCCATGGCAACAGACTGTGATGTCACAACAGAGGTTTATGACTTGAATTATTTATTTATTTATTTATTTGAATTTTGTTAACCGGGTAGGCCTGCAGAGACCTTGCAGTCCCTTTTTCAGTGACGACCTGGGGATACATTCAGCAACTACAAATAATACATACATCAGGTAAAATAATGTGCCAGGGTTAAGACAGTAAACATGGCAATGTCAGGACCTCTGCTGCTAAACTGAGCAAATATACAACCATAGTAAGTGCAGTGAGAAAACATAAATGGAGTAAATATACAGTTTAATATTCTGAAAATGTACAAATATACATATTTACTATCATAATAGCATCAGAAAAGCATGCTCCTAGGAAGCAGTACAGAGTGATAGGGATTAGCATAATCAAGACTGATTCGGGGTTTTAAGGAGGAAAGAGGTAAATTATTTTTTGAAAATTGACAGGGTAGGGCAGGAGAGTACAACAGATGGGAGGGAGTTCCAGGCTGGGGTGGCAGAGTAGGCAAACAAACTCTTACCAGTGAGACGGAGCAGTTTCTGAATAGCTAATAATGGAAGGGAAGTAGATCTGAGTGAGCAAGCATTTGTTTTACGATATAGGACATCCCTTAGACAAGGGGAATTAAAGAGATTCACCACCTTGGAAACAAAGCATAGTGTAAGATATTGCAAGTCTCGCGTCATAGTCTGGCCAGTTTAGAGCAGCCAGGATATCACAGTGGTGTCTTCTAGAGTCAGCCCCCAAGGCAAAACACGCAATCCTAAAGTACAAAAAGTAGGGAGTAAGCTGTAAAGGCAGATGATCTGTAAGGGAACTCTCAGGGACAAAGATCATATATTAATGCAGATTTACTCAGTAATAAATAATGGGGAGGAGAAATATATAGAATATACATGGAATGCAAACAGAATTGTGCCAGATTATTGTTTTTCAAAGTTTTCTTTAAGGCATCAGTAGCTCTTTAAGGCAAAGTGAACATGATACTGGGATACATACTGCATGGAGGGCCTTCTCGAGCAGAAGGGTGGTGATCCTTACCTTCTATAGATCATTAGTTAGGCCTCACCTAGAGTACTGTATACAGTTCAACAGCCCACCACTGGTGAAGGATAGGAACCACTTGGAATCAGTTCAGAGAAGTGTAACTAAGACGATACGTGTCAGAGGGGAGGTTCCATGAGGAGGGACTAATGGGTCTAGGCATGTATACGTCGGAGACTAGAAGTGGGAGGGGAATGATTGAGACCTTCAAGTACCTTGAGGGTATAAACAGCATGACTGTTAGGGACTGTTTATGCTTAACATGAGAAGCATCACAAAGGGGTTCAAATTGAAGCTGGTGGTAGACTGACTCAAAAGGGATAAAACGAAGTATTTCTCTTTGGAGCAGGTGTGGGCAAATGAATCATCTACCACTGGAACTTGTCAACATTCAGGAAGTTCATGCATTTAAACACTGATGGGACATACTCGTGGGACTTGGGAGGAACACTCTGAATGAAGGGTCGATTAAAGGTAGTGTGGTTACTGTATATGCAAATTGCAGCCTTGCCATCACTAGATTGGCACCATTAAGGAGGTAGGGACCAGACAGACTGGATGGGCCTATGGTTTTTTATCTGCCCTTAAAATTCGTTTTCTGTGTTTCTATCTGTTATACAAGAATGCAAACTACATACAATTTAAGTTGGCACTCCCAGCAGTAGTAAGACTACTTATGGTACTTAGCATTATATCACAAACCATCTCTGTTGCATAAGCACAGTACTTAGTTGCCCAATGAGGCAGTGAATCATACGGCTGTAACCTGGGGTTTGGTGAGGAACTGGGAAACTCACACCATGCCCTCTACTGCATGCTACTTAAGATTACAGGCTCCAACCATTGTTTGGACACACACTTGTATGCCCCTCCAACCACCCCTCCACTTTCCCTGGTGGATCTCTTCTTTCCTTACAAGCATCTTTCCTAAGGTATTTTTATCTTAAGGGACTTTAATTCCTTTGGCACCTCTAAGGGTGCATCTTGCTTCATGGGAGTTTCTGTGTCTTCACGGTACTCCATAAGTGTAGTAGTCCCAGCATGTGAACATGCAGAGTCAAAGGCCACATTCATGTTACCAATTACATACAGTTCAATCTCTAACTACCAACAGTACTATAATTACAGTACTTTGCATAAAATCACAAACTGTCTCCATTGTTCAAGCACAACACTTAGCTGCCCACTGAAGCAGTGAATTACAGAAAAAGGTAAATAAAGGAAAGATAAGTGGCTCATAGAGGGGGATAGAATACAGTAGCTAGCAGATTGTGGGAGCCCTGTGATTTATTCCAAGTGTCATTCTGATATATTTGACTACTGTGGCCCTGTCTACATCCTCTTCTCTCACTGGTTAATGTTTGTGAAGCCTCTGACTGATAGCTTTGAGCCTGCGCCTGTACTGTTAGAAAAACTAGAAAAAAATAAAGTTGACCTCTGTCTAAAAAGCCTACCCTCATTACTCTGGCATGCAGCTGTAGGATGTATTCAGGAGAGAAATCTCCAAGAACAAATGTTAAACCAAATGTTACACACTGGCTGAACTCAACTGGTCTTATTTATCCAGCTATGATCATCTCAGGCATTTCCAAAATGATGTCATTCACATGACATTTACCGAGAAATTGACTCTGTGAAGGACAGATGCAAGTTGCAATCAGATTTAAAGTGTAACAGGACAAACTCCATATGATCTTCTCTCAGTGATGCCATTACTCTAAACATACTGTAGAGACATGCACTTTCAAAAAATGAAGACAAATATAATTGATCTGCCGAACAGAAAATGCTATAATGTTTACTTTTAAACTATTAGGTGGCACAGTGGTACATTTAGTTGGATAATTATGTGTTCTTGACTTAAAATTACCCTAAGTACTGTAAATGTTCATATTAGAGCTGGCTACACAAGGGTAGACCCTTCTGGGGCGCGAGTACTCAGGCTCCCCAAGTGTTCTGGTGGGCCTCCCAATTGTTTTGCCAAATAGGTTTCTATTAAAAAAAACATTGCTTGTGTCACTGCTGCAGATGTACAAACCATATCAAACAAAAAAGTCTGCAACTATGCATAGGGGGAAGGGAGATATAGCTATGATGGAGTCAGAAGAGGGATATTCACAGCTGGCTGGGCAAAGCTAATGCTAGTATCTTGGTGTCATCCTGTAATTGGCAGATCAGTTCTTATGCTGTGTAATCTGTAAGCACAGAGAAAATGAAGAGTACATTTTCTGTCAGTTTGTTGTCAACTTCCTTCCTTCCACAGTATTATTACAATTCAACCATTCAGTGTCGCATTTTCATCATTTGAGCATAAAACCCTTCAATTGTCCTTTTTCTTTAGCAGTAAAAGCATCAAGGAAAGGTCCATCCACCAGGCATCCACCAGAAGCTGTACATCCCACTGGCTGAACCAAGTATCAGCCCACTCCTCCACCTGTACCAAGTAGCTGTGCACCCATCTACCAATAACACCAGGAAGCACAGTACCACACAAGCCGGACCATGGAGAACAGTCTCTCCCTCCCAGCCTGCTTAAGAAAAATTTGTTTTCCTTCTTTTACAGGATTGGAGAGTCCATGCTCCTTATTAGATAAGGAACAGCAACACCAAGAAGTATAACACCCCACTGGCAATGCCAAGAAATATTACACCTGCCCTTGCAGCATCGTGGAGCAGAGCACCCCACCAGTAGCATCCACAAACGTGCAGAACACCTCAACAGCAGAACCAAGGATCAGTGTTCTCCGTTGGCAGCATCAAAAAAATGGCACATCCTCATGGCAGCACCAATTATGCAGTGTATCCACCAGTAATTCAAAGCAGCAGAACAGCACCAAATAGTGATGCTGTTGAATTTAATTTCATTTCATTTATTTGTTAATTGGGTAAGTGCACTGGGTAAATCAATACCCTTTTTCAGCCCCAACCCGACTACATACAATAAATCACATCACAATAACATATGTTTACATAAACTAATTGACAATTAACAAATCTATCCTATACAATAACATTAAAAATTGCATTTACATTCATCCAAACAAGACAAGTATTCTTTTAACCTAGATTTAAACACTGTTAATGACATTGAGATACATATGTTGCAGGGAAGATTATTCCAAAAGACTGGAGCAGCATTGAAAAAAGCATGAGAAACCTTTTTTAGATTTACACATAGAAGATGAGAGTAAAGTACTGGTAGAAGATCTAAATCCCAGTCCAGTATTACGAACTTGAACAAGACGCTGCAGTGGGTAGTATTGGCAACTATTAATTGCTTTAAAAATTTCACAGTTCCCCAAAAATGCAGATTTACTACTAGGAGATAACCACCCCAAACTAGAATATAATAAACAGTGATGTAAGCGACAAGAAGGGGCCAAGACAAACTGATAGATATTGTGATATACTACTTTCAAAACATTACTTTCCTTTGTTCCAAGATTACAATAAAGGCTTGCATTATAATCTAAATGTGGCAATAAAGAACCATGTGCAATAGCTTGACAAGTCGATAACGAAAAATTATTTCCTAGTTTATATAATACACCAAGTTTGCTATTGGTCAAGGTAATTGTGCAGATGATCTTTAGCCAACTTTCCAATAATTTGGCAAGGACAGGAAATACAGAGATATTGTGAACTAAATTCCCTTGTTTAAAGTATTACAAGATGAAGATGTAAGATAAATAAGTAGTCCCTCACTATAATGAACAAGTTGGGAGCCAGAACAGCTGTTCTTTATAGTACCTCGTTCATTATATTGAGGGACAGTAAAAAATGCAGTGCTTAGAGTGCTAATACAGAAACCCTATACAGGAATTAAGAATTAAGAGAAATTACTCTCTGTCAGGAAAATTAATACAGTACTGTAAGAGTCTTCCTTTTAGTAAAGTAAGTAAATGAGATGTAAAATAAAAATGCTACAGACAGTAAGCACATTCATGTAACACCTGCCCGCTCTTCCACCAGTTCACTGTTTCTCTTTTCACCTGCTGCCCCCACTGCATCTCTCTCTCTCTCTCTCTCTTTCCCTCCACCCACTTCTACCTCAAGTCTGCACATTCTTAAAATAAAAACAGTACTGTAATAGTGTTCCTTTTTTTAAGTAAGTAAATGAGATGTAAAATAAAGGAGTTACAGAGAGTACGCACCTCCATGTAACACCCACCCACTGTCCCACCCACTCGTTGTTTCTCTCTCCATCTGCTACCCGCATGGCATCTCTTTCTCTCTGCCCGATTATGCCCCGAGTCAGCACATTCTTGTATTTTACACTACCTGAGTCGAGTGCAGTACCCTGAGTCCAGTGTCCAGTGCATTACAGTACTGCATACAGGTATTGGCAGTAAATGTCTCTCTGCCCGCTGCCCCTGCTGCATCTCTTTCTCTCTCTCTCTCTCTCTCTCTCTCTCCTCCTCTCTCCACCCACTCCTCTAAGACTGAACACTCCTTAATCATTACCAGTACTGCACTTACAAGAGGGTTTCGAGAGACACAGGGCAGTGATATGCAGGGCAGGGAAGTGATGATCTCTACCAGTACTTTGCTTATAAGAGGTGTTTGAGAGACACAGGGCAGGCAAACACAGGGCACAGAAGCTGTTGTTGGGAGTCATGCGAACCATTTGTTATAACCGGGAATTCAGTATAACGAGGTTTGTTATACCGAGGCAGCACTGTATATAAAAATAAGCATTTGTCAATGCTGAATGTTTGCTTGCTGGCATTGGCAGTGGTAGTGTAGAAGTTACAGAGCTGCGTAATAGGAATGGCAGTGAAGTATTGAACTGAAGCCAACCCCACCATCACACTGCAGAGAGTGACAGGCATTGGGGTGTGCGTTTGGGTCATCAGGCATAACGGCCACGCCATTTCACCACACCCCACCCTGCAGACACTGACAAGTGTCATGGTGTTCCTTGGGGTCTTTGGCCCTTATGCACACCCCATTTCATTAGGAAATATGGTGAGATGGGTCCGATATAGGAGAATGGGGTGAACTTTGGGGCCGAAGAGTTCAAGGCATACCTCGATGCCTCTCACTGGCTGCAGAGTATGGAATGGTATGAGCATTACAGGCAAGAATCCCAAGTCACACCCCTGATGCCTGTCATTCTCTACAGGGTTGGGCGTTATGGTTGTAAACCCTAATACCTCAGGCATTCGTTGGTATTTTCACTCCAAATTTTCAACATGTTTTTTTGTGACCCCACCTCATGAACAGGGGAATATTAGTTTGTTAGAAAGCTGCTTATGCACAGTGACTACGGCATTTAGCACCACAGGTGCAAAAACATTCTGAACAGGATGTAAAAAATGACAGCTGTACTGTTCATGGGGAGGTGTAAAAAATGGCAATGTTGCAAATCTGCAGTAAAAATATTAAAAAAAATGCTGAAGTCACGAGCGTACATAGAAACTGTGCAACGCACACCCATAATATAATTAGGTTGGGGATTTTTTACAGCAGATTGTCAACTCAGGCATTTTGGTGCCTCCGATCACGAACAGTGTCACTGTGATTTTCTTTATCTATTCCGAACAATGATTTCCCACAGCGACCACGCATCTCTGCGCTGAAAGTGTGGAAACACACTTCAGCCATGTTGTGGAAATGACAGCTGTACTGTTCATAAGGAAGTGTGGAAAATGCCACTGGTGAAAATCTGGACTGAAATATTACAAAGTCATGAACTTACGAGGTGCGTGGAAACTGTGCAATGCTCACTCGTAACACAGTCATTTTATGGACTTTTGTCACCAAATTTTCAACATAGCCATTTTAAGACCTCTGCTCATGAACAGTGTAACTGTGATTTTCTTAATCTGTCCTGAACATTGCTTTGTACCTGCTTAGCACCATTGTGCGCTACGTGTCTTGAAACACATTTTGGGCGATATATGAAAATGGCAGCTGTACTGTTCATAAGGAAGTGTAATAAATGACAATGTTGAAAATCTGAGCGAAAAATATTAAATTCGCAAACTTACGAGCATGCATAGGAACTGCGAACACATGCTCTTAAAACAGTCATTTTAGGAATTTTTCACTAAATTTTCAACATAGCCATTTTAAGACCTCTGCTCATGAACAGTGTCACTGTGATTTTCTTAATGTGTCCCATACATTGATTTTGCACATCGACTGCGCCATTGTGTGCTACATGGGCGGAAACACATTTTGGGCAAGATGTGAAAAGTGACAGCTGTACTGCTCATAAGGAGGTGTGGTAAAATGGCAATGTTGAAAATCTGGAGTGAAAATATTGAAAATTCATGAACTTATGAGCGTGCGTAGGAACTGCGCAATGCACGCTAGTAAAACAGTCATTTTTAGGAATTTTTTCACCAAATTTTCAACATAGCCATTTTAAGACCTCTGCCCATGAACAGTGTCACTGTGATTTTCTTAATTTGTCCTGTCCATTGATTTCGCACACCTGCGCAATTGTGTGCTACATGGGCGGAAACACATTTTGAGTGAGATGTGAAAAATGACAGCTATACTACTCATAAGAAGGTGTGGTAAAATGGCAATGTTGAAAATCTGGAGTGAAAATATTGAAATTTCGCGAACTTACGAGCCTGCGTAGGAACTGCGCAACGCACGCTTATAAAACAGTCATTTTTTGGAATTTGTGAACCAAATTTTCAGCGTTGGGGTTTTGGGACCCTTCTCATGAATGATGTTACTGTCATGGCGTTATTCAGGCCAGAAGGGTGATTTCGCACAGTGACTGTGCGGTGACTGTGGAAATGCCCCTGGCGAATACTTGCATGACAGTGACATCATTCATGAAGAGGTCCCAAAACCCATGTTGAAAATTTGCAAAATTCCAAAAATGCCTGAGATATGCAATAAAGTTGAAAACCCCTATCTAGCCCATTATACAGCTTACCGGCATTTCCTCAGTTCACGGTCGGCTTTGAAGAGTGCAGGCGTGTTCGGTCCACGAAGATACATTAGCGCCGAGAGTCCGGAGGTAAGTATGGGGTGGGGGTGTGGGGATGCAGGGTGCACAGTGGGTGGGTGCGGGTTGTGGGTGGGGGGCTGGTAGAAGCACTGTGGGACCGTTTTTATTTTGCAGGTTAAAAAAAAAGATGAAGTGGGATGTTTGCCACGCTGGGGTGGGCTCCCAGCATGGCACAAGGATGGCTGGGGGCCGTGGAGCCGACGGGATTGGGCACCCCGTCGGCCATATGATCAGTTGCCACGCCTGGGTGGGCTCCCAGCATGGCACCCAGTATGGGGGGCGGGTGAGGACAGTGGAGCTGACGGGATTGGGCACCCTGTCGGCTATTCTATGAGTTGCCATTCTGGGGTGGGCACCCAGCGTGGCATGTGGAAGAGCTTTGGGAGGGGGGGAGCGCAGCACAAGCTGACAGGGGATTGGGCACCTCGGTCGGCTATACGTGTGTGTGGGGGGGCAGCATGCAGTATGTGTGCATTTCTGTGTGTGTGTGTGTGTGTGTGTAGAGGGAGCTGTGCATGAGCAGGCGATATCTTATTGCTGCTCACTGAAGCGTAGCTCCCCCTTTCAACTGTATGCCACTGCATTTTGGAGCTTGTCATAGACAGCTCCAGCATGCATTGGCTTACAGGGGCCGTGCCTGCCAACACACTGACTGAATTGGAGGAGGAGGTGACACCTCCAAAATCTTGGATGATGGCACTATGTTTCTTGCACATGCGTGCAAGCAAACATAAAAATTAAAGTACAGGCCAATTGGGCAATATGAGGGACACAATGGATTTTGTTTTGTTAATTCTGTTCAGCCATTCACAAGCAGCACCCTAAAATATATTTAAACTGATTTAACTAGCCAGGGTTGAGCAGGTTACATCTTGTATTTACAAATAGGTTTTGCCAGAACATCTTTGCCAAAGAGATTTTTCAAAACTGACTGGAGCAGAGATGGAAATAACAAAGAAAGTGCAAAAATTGTGGGATACAGATATCCTTATGTTCCACTGGAGGTCATGGATATTGTGGAACATTGCCAACAGTTTGGGGTATAGGACAGATTCTATGAGGTTGTGTTTATGAGCTGGAAGGGGGATTTTGATGTAGTGCTTGCTTCCCATGGTTAAATAAGTAATATTGGCAATGGCTGGTGAGACAGAGTATAGAGAAAGAAGCTGCGGTCTGCCATATCCAGATGGAACTGATAATCAGTCAAAACCAAAAGCGACTTTGAAACATAGAAACATAGAAACATAGAAACATAGAAGTTGACGGCAGATAAGGACCGCAAGGCCCATCCAGTCTGCCCATTTCTTTTTCTACCTTATAAATGTGCCATCGACCTTTGCTCTGTCAGTGACCTATCTATTCATAGTCATTTGTATTGCTCCTTATCCTATCCCATGCCTGTTTGAAGCCTGCACTGTATTCATAGCCACCACTTCTTGTGGTAAGCCATTCCATGCATCTACCACCCTTTCTGTGAAAAGAATTTCCTCACATTCCCCTTAATCGGCCTCCTCTAATCTCATGCTGTGTCCTCTTGTCCTGCTATTTTTCTTATATTTAAACATATTAGACTCTTTCACTTTGTTTATGCCCTTAAGGTGTTTAAATGTCTCGATCATATCACCTCTCTCCCTCCTTTGCTCAAGGGTATACATATTGAGCTCCGTTAATCTGTCCTCATATGTCTTCTGATGCAGTCCCTGCACCATTTTGGTTGCCTTCTTGGACTGCCTCAATTTGGTTAATGTCCTTGTGAAGGTGTGGCCTCCAATACTGCACGAGTACTCCAGATGGGGCCTAACCAATGTCTTGTACAGAGGGATTATTACCTCCTCTTACGACTTGTGATACCCCTACTAATACACCCTAACACCCCTAGCCTTACCTACTGCTTTAGAGGTCTGCTTGGATGATTTTAGGTCATCAGTGATGATGATGCCCAAGTCTCTTTCTTCCTTTGTGACTGCTAGCAACTCCCTCCCAGCCTATAAGTGGCTTCAGGGTTTCTCTTCCCTATGTGCATGATTTTGCACTTCTTTGCATTAATCCCAGTTGCCACTCTTCTGACCATTCTGCTAGTTTATCCAGATCTCTTCTCATTCTGCCCACCCCATCTGGATCATCTACTCTGTTGCAGATCTTGGTGTCATCTGCAAAGAGACAAGCCTTACCCTCTAGTCCATCTGCGAGGTCACTAATGAAGATGTTGAATAGGACTGGCCCAGGACTGATCCCTGAGGTACCCCACTTGTGACTTGCATCTCTTCTGACTGTATACCATTTACTACCACTCTCTGTTTTCTGCCAGTCAACCAGTTTGCCACCCAGTTGACCAACTTACCACCCGAGCCTACCTAGCTTATTTATCAATCTTCTATGTGGAACAGTGTCAAAAGCTTTGCTGAAGTCAGGTAGGCGACATCAACTGCTCCCCTTGGTCCACCACTCTGGTTCCCAGTCAAAGAAATCTATGAGATTAGTTTGACAGGACCTTCCTTTGTAAACCCATGCTGTCTTGGATCCTGTGCCCTATGGATTCCAGGTGTTGCACTATCCTTTCCTTAGGAGTGCCTCCATAATCTTGCCCACTACTGAGTAAAGACTGGCCCGGTCTGTAGTTCCCGCCTCCTCCCTGCTACCACTCTTGTGGAGTGGGATCACATGAAGCCCTTCTCCAGTCTTCTGGGACCTCTCCTGTGCTCAGAGACTCACTAAACAATTCTGCTAATGGCTCTGCTAGTTCCTCCTTTAGCTCCTTAAGTACCCTGGGATGTATGCCATCAGGTCCCATTGCCTTATCCACCTGAGCTTAGCAAGCTCTTGTAGGACCCTTTCTTTTGTGAGAGAGTAGTGCTCACCTCCCTCCCCTGTGTCCATGATGCTGAGCTGTGGGCCTGCCCTACCTTCTCTTCAGTAAATACTGAGCAAAAGTATCTATTTAGGATAGATGCCTTTACAGGGTCCTCCTCCTCACATGCTCCCTTTTCTCCATAGAAGCAGCACCCCCTCTGGACTTTCTCCTTTCACTGATGTATCTATAGAAAGTCTTGTCACCTTCTTTTACTGTTCGTGCTAGTGTTTCCTCAGTTTGGGACTTTGCCTGCTTACTGCCTTACCTGCTTCCCTTAGAGCAGTTTGGTATGCCTCCTATCTTCATCCGCTGTGTTCCCTTATATTTTCTGAGAGGCCAGCCTTTTGGCTCTGACCTTTTCTGCTACTGTATTTGAGAACCAAGTGGTTTCCGTCTTCTTTACTTCGTTTTCTGTCTAACACAATGGGATGTTGCTTCAAGTATTGTATCCTTAATGCTTGCCCCTTTGCCTGTACCTCCTCACCTGTGTTTCTTTTGCCAGGGCTAGCTTAACTCTGTTGACCATCTTATCAAAGTCAGCTCCTCTGAAGTCCCATATTTTGCCTTGGAATGGGATGATTTAGATGTAGTAGCCAATTGAACCATACCATGTGATGGTCACCAGCCCCAGGTGACCTTCTACCTGGAGATCTGTGATCCCTTCTTTGTTAGTCAGTACTAGATCTAGGATAGCCCTGTCTCTTGTGGGTTGCTGTACCAGTTGTTTGAGGCCCTCCCCCTGCAGGGAATCCACTATGAGTCTAGTTCTGGCAGATGTTCCTGCTGGTATTGACCAATCTGTATCTGGCATGTTGAAGTCTCCCATTATCAGAACCTCCCCTTTAGCTGTCATGTTTTGTATATCTTCTAACAGTAATGTGTCTATGTCCTCCCTCGGGTCTGGGGGCCTGTAGACAACCCCAGTTCTTATGGCTGTCCCATTCCTGTTTCCAGGGTGACCCACAGTTCTTCTGGCTCCTTATGTGTATTCTGAATTTCTGTGCTTTGATATTTTCATTGTATACAGGGCCCTCCTCCCCCTTTTGCACCTCGGTCTCTTCTGAACAATACATAGCCAGGTACTGAAGTCTCCCAAGTGTGGTTACTGGTAAGCCACGTCTCACTAATTACTACTATGTCCAGTTTAGCCTCTGACATTATTGCCTGCAGGTCTGGGATCTTATTTCCCAGGCTGTGAGCATTGTGTACATGATTTTCCATTGGCCAGATTTTGAAGTGTTGGTTGTTGGGTGAAGTTTGGCATTACCCTGTGCATCGTATGGGGAGACAAACCTTTTTCTTACCTGGTGATGCAAATGAATGGCAAACACGCTGAATTCCTGTTTGACCACTAGCTGAGGGGGGAGGGGTGTTCTTCCCATTGGACGTATAGGGTGCAGCACCCCTCTCCCCATTTGCTAGTTTAAATATTCTGCAAAGACGTCAAACTTCTTTTATCATTGGGCTAAGCAAAATTACTGTTTGACACTGTGTTTTATTTTATTCTTGTTTGTTGAAAAGGTTTGTTGTCTCAGAGGTGTTTCAGTCTCCTTCTCACATTGAAGGAGCTAATTGCTTTTCCTCCCACAGCTCTTCCAAAGGATTAGGTGTGTATGTGGGGGTGGAGCTGGCAAACTTTGCCTGACGGCAACCATGTGTAAAAGCCTGACCCAGCTCACAATCCTTACTATATTACATACCTTTGCTAATACTGCCCATTGTGTTGCTGCTAATGAACTGCAACCACTTGAAAGATGATTCTCTTTGAGAGGGAATGAACGAATACTGTTGGCCATAAAAACCTGATGTGTTTTGGAATTTTTCTGCATGTGAAAACAATAATACTTTACTCTTTTGATATATCTTGATTTAAAAAATAATGATTAGTCCAGAAGGCATGTTACATTGTTTGACCAATTAACAAATAATTTACCCCCAATGGTTTTGATTGTCATAATGATAGAAACATAGACACTGAAGGTAGATAAGGGCTTCATGGCCCAATCAGTCTGCCCTTTTTTTTTTTTTTTTTTGAAATTGCAGTTTTCTCCACTCCCCTGCCTCCTGCCAGCCCCGACCCTTCAGGGCTGCCAAGGAGTCATCCTCCTGCCTCCCACTCTACCCTCATCTACCTCCAGGTCCCCATGGAGCTTCAGTTTACCCCCCAAGTGGGGACGAGGTGGGGCACTACACCCCGAGCTTCTAATTTTTCATCAGTCTTGAGGTGGCAGGGTGAGTGGGGGCACATCGGAGGCAGACTCCAGGCAGCCCATCTTCCCAGTGCTGGCAGGTGTTTTCCTCATTTTTCTCCCCATATGCAGTGCAGCCCCGATGTCAAGGCACAACACGCTGACATCTACTGTGCACTCTGGCCACCCATCCCCTACAGGGTTAACAGTACCCTGACCCTCTGCTCAGGGTCAGGCAAGTTGCAGGCATTGGCCCCCCTTCCCCCCAGAGAAGGTGAGCTGACATTGGATGCTCAAGCCGTTCTCCCCCAGCCAGCCCTCCAGTGATCTGAGTCCTCTCCTGAACCCAGGTCACCAGTGTTGCAAGAGTCTACCCTTTTTTGTTGCATTTAGAGATGCAGTGAAATTAAACTCCACTGGCGAAGTGAATGCAAAGTGGCCACTTAGTGTTGTCACTCTGCTATGCAGAGTGGCCAACAAGAAAAGCTCACTTCACCTTGTAATTATTACTTTGCATTGTCATTCCGCCTTAACACGAAGTAAGACGGAGTGACAACAATACTGGCAGACCCCCAGTGCCCCCACACACACACAGTCACCAGAATTAATGTGCATCCCCAAAATGCTACTGTCTTGTGTCCAGAAAACTCCCCAGTGCTGACAAAATGAAATGAGAGCACAACAAGAAATTCAAAGTCTCCCAGAATTAATGGCACACTAGGTCATGCACGCAGTGGACATGGTCTCATCACACACAGACATCAGAATTAACATGCATACCCAAAATGCTACTGTCTTGTGTCCAGAAAATTCCTCAGTGCTGTCGAAGTTAAATGAGTGCGTAACAAGAAATGCAGTCTCCCAGAATTAATGGTGCACTGCAAATGCACAGACAGGTTAAGATTGCACTGCGCACTCAAGAGATGCATATGAAAAGGCACAACAACACCTAGCCAGTGCTCACAAGTCACAAATCCAACTCTGGAAAGGAATACCTTTTGCCAGTTGGGGGATTCATGCACGGCAGTAACACTCCACTACCAGTAAAAATACCATAAAGCAGTACAAACAATTCATACAGGTGCGGTGGATAGCAGGTTAACACTGGTGCAATTACATTGTGGCACAATAAAAGGTGTCTGATTTAATTGCATGCATCGCACACACACTCACACACACACACTACAAGTAATGCGTAGCAAATTGAAAAGCTTTAGTAGAATAACCAAATGTTTTAAACAGACAAATTATACACTGCTGCACCACAACAATCAGCAAAAAAATTTCAAGAATCACTGAAAATATTACTGTGTGTACATTAACACAGTTAAACAGGAAAAATATAACCGAAACAGAAAGACTGCCTTTTTCTCTCAGTTAATGTATCTACACCACAAATACGCAGCTCCCCCAAAGCACACTTCACAGTACACAGACTGACTGTTCTAAATTAACATTCAAAATCCACACACAACAATAAACACTCGATGATATGAGCACAGAAGGGTTACCTACAAACGATGTACTAAATTTTGAGCAAAAAAATTACTCAAAAGGCATTTTAAACAGCTTTTAGAGGTTTTGAATCGCAGAGCTCTGAGAGCAAACTGTCTCCAGCTACCACCACACACACACACACACACTACCCAGTCCAGAACTGAGGCTGTGCAGAACAATCTAGAACCCATGTGACTTGCAATCCCATGAATCACTGCAGAATTTCATTTGTAGCTCATTTACAAGGCAAAGTGAGGTGAATTACATTGATTTGAATGTACTTCACCTTAAAATTGGTGGAGAAGTGGGAATAATTCAAAGTCATTGGTTTCACATTGCAGAGTACTCTGCGGATTCCGTGTTACTTCGTGAATCACTTTGCGGATGAAATTGGGGCCACTTTGCCCACCACTACTTACAGTACTGTAACTCACATGCTGTACAGGAAGGAACACGCATGCCTATGGCTGTACTTCCCCGATGAGCTGAGCCTGTATCATAAAACTCCCCAATTTAAAATGTCTTATTAATGAGTACAGTGGTGGTGATTGGGTGAAGCCTGGAGACATACTACAAAACAGGCTTACGATACATGCAAGTAACTAGTAAAAAAATTAATTTTGTGATTCGTGATGTGATTATGAATCGTGATTTATGACTGCACTTGTGACTGTGATGTTGAAGAATGTGATTCGGTGTGAAAGAACCAATATGAAACTGTATGTGAAATGTGAATGCCTATGGCTGTACTTCCCAAATGAGCTGTAGCACAAAACTCCCCAATTTAAAAACTCTTATTAATGAGTACAGTGGTGGAGTGGTAAAGCATGGAGAGATACTACAAAACAGGATTACAATACATCCATGTAACTAGTACTCAAATGCAAGCAGGCGGGTGGTTTGTATGCCGGTGATGACAGCAGGGAAGGTGTGCCCAAGAATAAAGGAAATAGTAAGGGAGGTTGGAGGAAAACTTAATTTAGTTATACATTTGGGAACCAATGACCTAGCTGAGGAGGAGGTGGAGGTAGTGCAAAGTAGGTTCAGGGAGGTAGGGAATATCTGCAGGGAGGAAGTTAGTTCACTGGCTTTCTCAGAGGTGATACCAGTACCAAGAGCCAGCACAGCTAGGAAAAGACGAATAGAGGATTTTAATGACTGGCTGAGGAAATGGTGCAGGGAGGAGAGGTTCATCTGTATTGGGGACTGGGAGGAGACCTGGTCAAACAAAGTACTCTTTTCACCAGACAAGCTATACCTCAGTAGGGAGGGTTTGAGGGTACTCATGGACAGACTGGGGGAATACAAAACCACTACACTTAATTTAAACTACTGGGGAGAGTCAGTGGGTGGGCAGGCCCACAGATTCCGAGAGGAGGTGGTCAGTGAACCCCAACCCCACAGTAATGGAAGCAATCTGGAGGGAGGAGGTGGGAGGGGAAAATACAAAGTTAGCAAAGGGGGAAGGGGGTGAGGAACACATAACAAGGGTATGTGGAGGGGTGCACACAGAGGGGATAAATGTGAATAGAAGAAAAGAGGGAAGAGAAGGAAGGTCAGACTCTAGGTGGAGGGTGGTGTCTCTGAATGCACGGAGTCTTGGAAACAAGATGGATGACCTGTAGGCACTATTAGCAGACAGGAGGGTGGACATAGCTGCAGTAACCGAGACTTGGGCAACATTACACCATGACTGGGACCTTGCTATCCCTGGATATAAACTATACGGGGGGACAGAGTAGTCAGGACGGGGAGGGGGTGCAGTTCTTATCAGGGAAGGAATAACTTGCATGAGGGAGGAGTCTAAGGAAGGGGAGGTGGAGGCATTATAGATTCAGTTAAGGTCCAATCGAGGGAGAAAGGTGAGGTTGGGGGTGGTTTAAAGACCACCCAGTCAAGATGAGGAGAGAGACAGGGAACTGATCTCGCAATATTGGAAGCTGCGGGGAAAGGAGAGGTGGTAATTGTGGGGGACTTCTACCTGCCCAAGGTGGACTGGAGAATACCATCCACAACATGTGCTAAGAGTCAGGTGATCCTGGAAGGACTGCAGAGTGGGTTCCTGACTCAGGGCATCACTGAACCAACAAGAGCTGAGGCAATTCTTGATCTTGTGCTCACAAATGGGGAGCATGTACAGGAAATAATGGTCAGGGAGCCACTGGGCAGAAGTGACTATTGCACAGTGTGGTTTCATTTGGATATGGGCAGGAAAAGCATCCCAACTAAGATCAAAATCTTGGATTTCAGGAGGACGGACTTCAGGAAAATGGGTGAGGTTCTAAGGAGCCATCTGGTGGGCATCAGAGCAGATATAGGGGTGGACCAAAAGTGGTCCATCATTAAGGAAGGAATATTGGTTGCCACAGATGAGTGTGTTAGGCTCAGGGGGAAGAACACAAGGGCCAAAGTGCCCAGCTGGTTCAGTTCTGGGGTTGCCAAGGCAGTAAGGGAAAAGAGGTTATTGTATAGAAAATTCAGGAAGACCAAGAGAGAGGTGGATAGGGAAAATTACCTAAGGTTGGCTAGTGAAGCAAGGAAGGAAGTCCGGTGAGCAAAGGCACAGAAGGAGTTGCAAATTGCTGAAGGAATTAAGAAGAGGGGGAGAAGGCTTTCTTTCACTATATAAGTGAGAAAAGGGACAAGAAGGAAGGGATTGTTAGGCTTAAGAAAGGGGTGGAGTGAGTGGAGGATAATGGAGGAAAAGCAGAGATGCAAAATGAATACTTCTGTTCTGTCTTCACCATGGAGAAGGATGGACCAGTTCCTTCAGTAGGGAAAAGAGGAGTGGGGGGAGGAGGGAAACACAGACATAGTGATAGAGGAATATAGAGTGAGGGAGGGTCTGCTGGCATTGAAAGTGGACAAATCACCAGGCCCGGACAGAGTACATCCAAGGGTACTAAAGGAACTGGCTGAGGAGCTGGCAGGGCCACTAGCAGACCTATTTAATAGTTCACTAGAGTCAGGTGTGGTACCACAGGACTGGAGCACAGCATATGTAGTGGTCCCAAGGATGATCCAGGGAATTACAGATCAGTCAGTCTGACCTCCATTGTGGGCATGCTCATGGAGACCATACTAAAGGAAAGGTTGGTGGCATATCTAGAGGATCATGGTCTCCAGGAAGAGAGGCAGCATGAGTTCATGGGGGGGGGTATCATGTCAAACAAATCTGATTGACTTCTTTGACTGTGTCACTAAGACAGTAGACAGGGGCCATGCAGTAGACATCCTCTATCTTGATTTCAGTAAGGCCTTTGACTCTGTGCCCCACAAAAGGTTGACCAGGAAGTTGGTAGATCTTGGAGTTGAGGAGAAGATGGCCAGATGGGTGGAAAACTGGCTGAGGGACAGAACCAGAGGGTGGTGGTGGGGGGAGAGTTATCTGGCATCAGAGATGTAACTAGTGGGGTCCCACAGGGCTCTGTGCTGGGGCCAGTGTTGTTCATTGTCTTCCTCAATGACATTGGGGATGGCATTAAAGGCAAAATGTGCCTATTTGCAGATGACACCAAGCTCTGTGGGAGAGTGGACACAGCTGAAGGGATACGGGACCTACAGGAAGATCTGGAAAAGCTGGGGAGGTGGTCCAGGATCTGGTAGCTTGGCTTTAATGCCAAGAAATGCAAAGTTATGCATATTGGAGCCAAGAATCCCAGGACAGAGTATTACCTGGGTGAAGTCCGAGTAGCTGCATCAGAAGAGGAGAAGGACCTGGGAGTGATGATCACTAGTGACCTGAAGCACTCCACACAGTGCAAGAAAGTAGCAGCAAAGGTAAATAAGATGCTGGGATGCATAGCTAGGGGGAACAGTAGTAGGAGAGAGGAGGTTATTCTGCCTTTGTACAGGTCACTGATGAGGCCGCATCTAGACTATGGAGTTCAGTACTGGTGCCCACACCTGAAAAAGGACATTAACCTACTGGAGAAGGTACAGAGGAGGGCTACAAAGATGATAGCTGGTCAGCAGGGCAAGGCATACAAGGAGAGGTTGAGGGCACTGAACATGTACTCCCTGGAAGACAGGAGAGAGAGAGAGAGGGGACATTATTGGGACATTCAAGTACTCGAAAGGGATAAATAATGTTGATAAAGAAAGTCTCTTTAAGCTGAGTGACAACCATATCACGAGGGGGCAAAGTCTTAAGCTGGAGGGTGGGAGGTTTAGGAGGGATGTCAGGAAGCACTTCTTCACAGAAAGGGTGGTGGACACTTGGAATGCGCTGCAGGAAGATGTCATCTCATTAAAGACAGTGAGCAGCTTTAAGAGAGGCTGGGATAGGCATAGGGGGAAGATAAGAATCATGTGTAGGGAGGATGGGAGGAGTGGGGAGGGAGGGCAGGGACATTAGCTCAAGCTGTGGACCCTGCAATACGAGCAGACTTGATAGACCAAATGGCCTTCTTCTGCTGGCTTGTTCATATGTCCATAAAAAAATTAATTTTGTGATTCGTGACATGATCGTGAATCATAATTTGTGACTGCA
Organism: Neoceratodus forsteri; assembly: GCA_016271365.2. NCBI lineage: Eukaryota > Metazoa > Chordata > Ceratodontiformes > Ceratodontidae > Neoceratodus > Neoceratodus forsteri. The sequence continues at coordinate 1,780,115,825 of CM057455.1, read as the reverse complement.
TTTTTGACTGTGATGATGAAGAATGTGATTCGGTATGAGATAACCAATATGAAACTGCATGGGAATGCGAATACCTATGGCTGTACTTCCCCGATGAGCTGTAGCACAAAACTCCCCAATTTAAAAACTCTTATTAATGAGTACAGTAGTGGGGTGGTGAAGCCTGAAGAGATACTACAAAACAGGATTACAATACATCCAAGTAACTAGTAAAAAAATAACTTTTCTTATTCGTGATGTGATCGTGAATCGTGACTACATTTGTGACCGTGATGATGAAGAATGTGATTTGTATCACGAGTGACTCATGATGATGAGATGATGGCCCTGACTTAAAAAACGCATATTAATGAGTACAATGTTCATGCAGAGATATGCACCACACTAGTCCAGTACTCTGAAGGGAAGCCAAAGAAACAACCGTGACTTAGGTTACAGATGGAGACTGGGCCCTAAAGAGATGCAAATGCACAGACAAATTAAGATTCACTGCACATTGAAGAGATGAAGATGCAAAGGCACAACACCTAACCAGTGCTCACCGTCAGAAATTCAAATCTGGAAAAGAATATCTTTGCCGGTTGGGGCAGGCCGCGGGGGAGCAGTGTACTGCAGTAACAGTCACTAGTACTAGTACCAGTAAAGATACCACAAAGAAGTACAAAAATCATGCAGCAGCAGTGGATAGCAGCTTCACATTGCTGAAATGACTATATGGCACAATAAAAGGTGTCTGATTTGATGACACGTGTCACACAGATACTCACACACACACTAAGTAATGCGTAGCAAATTGAAAACTTCAGTAATATAACCATGTATTTTAAACAAACTAAAATTATGCACTGCTGCACCACAACAATCAGTGAAAAAAGGTCAAGAATTGTTGAAAATATTACTGTGTGTACATTAACACAGTCATACAAGAAAAATATAATCAAAACAGAAAGAACTGTCTTTTTCTCCAAGTTAATCTACCTACACCAAAGATGAGCCCCTCCCCCAAAGCACACCTCCACTGTCTCTCAGTACACAGACTGAATGTTGTACATTAACATTCAAAATCCATACACAAACAATAAATGCTCGATGATATGAACATAGGAGTGTTTCCAACAATCGATTAACTAAAGTTTCAGCAAAAAAAATTACTCAAAAAGGCTTTTTTAACAGCTTTTAGAAGGTTTGAATCACAGAGAGCTCTCACAGCAGACTGTCTCCTATAGCTTCCTATACACACTACCCCGAACTGAGGCTGTGCAGAACAATCTAGAGCCCATGTGACCTGAAATCCCATGAATCACTGCAAAATTCGACTTTGGAGCTTACAAACAAGGCGAAGTGAGGTGAAGTACATTGTTTTCAATGTACTTTGCCTTAAAATTGGTGGAGTAGTGGTTTGGGAAGGTAGAGTAACACAAAGTCATTGTTTTCAATGGACTTTGCATTACCCATTATAACATGAAGCACACCGCTTCGCATTGCGGAACACTCCACAAATTTGTCTTCACTCCACGAATCACTCTGCGGAGCGAATTGAGGCCACTTCGTCCATCTCTAGCCGCATTGCTTACCCTGTAGACCCCTCCAGATCTACAGCACATTCTCCTCCACCCCTTACCTATCCCTTATGATTCCCTTGTGCTTATTCCTGGCATTTTTGAAGCCCACCCCTGTTTTTTCCCACACTACATTACCTCCACTGGAAGACTGTTCCAGGCATCCACAACCCTTTCTATGTCCTCACATCTCTGCTGAACCTACCTCTCCAGCTTCGTATCGTGGTCCCTTGTTTTGCAGCACCCTTTCCTCTGAAAAATACCTCCCAGTTGTACTTTATTCACCTCCATGAAGTATTTAAAGATCTCAATCACATCCCCTTCTTCTCCCTCTTCTCCTTCTAGGTGGATGTCCTGTACCTGGACTTCAGTACGGCATTCTGTTCAGTGCTGCATGGGAGGCTAGGAAGTAAATTAAAGGGCACAGGGGTGGGGTAAGGATGGTGAGATCGGCAGTGAACTGGCTGCATGGGAGACAACAGAGGGTGGTGATGGGAGGGGAACTCATCTCTGAGGGTGGTGAAAAGTGAGATGCAGCAGGGTTCTGTGCTGGGGCCGATGTTGTTTGGAATATTCATAGCAGACATCTCGATAGGCATCAAAAGCAAGATCATTCTGCTTGCAGCTGACACTGAGATGGGAGCAGTAGTGGATGATGTAGCAGGGTGGCAGGGGTTGCAGGATGATCTGTCAAAATTGGAGACCTGGTCGGACACTTGGCAGTAGGGGTTCAATCCCAAAAAGTGCAAAATGCTACATTTCAGAGCTAAAACCCCAAGGACGAGCTACAAGCTGAGGGGGTGAGGGTTCAGCTAACCACAACAGAGGAAGAGAAGGATCTGGGGGTGATCATAATTGGCTCAATGAATAACTCAGCACAGTGTATGATGGTTGCTGCAAAGACCAACAGGATGCTGGCTTGTATTGTCAAGGGTATATCCTCCAGAAGGGGTGCGGTGATCCTGCCGCTGTATAGGTCCCCAGTTAGGCCACACCTGGAGTACTGTGTGCAGTTATGGTGCCCGTACCTGAAGAAGGACATTAGGTTACTGGAAGGGGTGCAGCACAGGACAAGAAAGATGATCCTGGGGCTGGGGGACTTACCATATGAGAACAGGCTGAGGTAGTTGAACATGTGCTCCCTGGAGGAGAGACAGGGGAGATATGATTGAAACCTTCAAGTGCATGAAAGGAATTAACAAGACAGGAATGGAGGGGTTTTTCAGGTTGAGGGAGGGAAGGGTCACTCAAAGCCATGATCTGAGACTGGAGGGTGGTAGGTTCAGGAGGGAAATGAGAAGACACTTTTTTATGGAGAGGGTGGTGGCCAGGTGGAGTGCATTGCCTGTGGAAGTAGTATCCTGTAGAACTGTGGACTGCTTCAAAAGGGGATGGGACAGGGTGAGGGGGAGGGTCACAGGAAGGAGGGGCAGCTGGAGTATAAGGATAGCAAGCTGCAAAATTGAGCAGACTCGATAGACAATATGGCCTTTATCTGCTGGCAATTTCGTATGTTCGTATGTACTTACATGTTTAGTTCCTTAAGCCTTTCCTCATGGGACATCTGATGTAGACCTGTACTATCTTTTTAGCCCTCTTTTGGACAGCCTACATCCTATGTCTTTGCAGAGACGTGGCTTCCAAAACTGGACACAGAACTCCAGCAGAGGTATTACCAAAGGCCTATATAGTGGCAACACCAGTTCCCGCTTCCTGTTGGTAATACCCCAACCAATGCATCCCACTAGATCTTCTGATTGCTTTGTCACATTGTCTGTCCACCTTCAGCTCCTCTGATATGATTGTCCCCTGGTTCCTTTCCTGCTTGGTCATTGCTAGCATCTCTCCCCCATTTTGTACTGCACCCCTGTTTTTTTGTGACCCAAGTGCATTATTTTGCACTTTTCTGCATTAAACCTTAGCTGCCAAACTTTTTACCGCTCCAGTCATTTTAAGTCTCTTTCCATTGTTTGCACCTCCTCTGGAGTGTCCAGTCTGTTGCAGATCTTGGTGTCATCCACAAAGAGGCAGACTTTCCCTTTAAGTTCCACTGCTATGTCACTAATGAAGACATTAAAGATGACTGGCCCCAGTACTGACCACTGCTGTACCCTACTGGTCACTCTCCCCTTCTCAGAGAGAACTCTATTTACCGCCACCCTCTGCTTCCTATTCCTTAACCAGTTTCTTACCCAGGTTAATGATTTATTGCCCATCCCCATGCTACCCAACTTGTTTACCAGCCTCCTATGTGGAACGGTGTCAAAAGCCTTGCTGAAGTCCAAGTAGACTACATCTACCACCCCTCCCTGATCCAACGTGTCGGTTACCCAGTCAAGAAAATCTACCAGATTTGTTTAGCATAAACTCCCTTCCATAAAGCCATGCTGCCTCAGGTACTACAGTCCATTGGATTCCAGGTGTTCCACAATTCTTTCCTTTAATAGTGTTTTCATCAGTTTCCCTACTACAGCTGTCAGAATGACAAGCCTGTAATTTACTGACTGCGTTGAGTAGTACCACCCAGATGCACCAAACCACAGCAACACCAACACCACTGCAGAAGCACCCCTAGCAGAACCCGTGAATCCCCAGGAGTCGAATACTACCCCATCAGCTATGCTGCTATGTCGAGATCAGCTGTTTGGTAGCCCAGCACCCAGAAATGTGCAGCTTAAACTGCATAGCATGACTGAGTATCAGTCCAAATACCCGCCCAATCATGCTATTACATATGAACTCAATGCAGCAACAGGTGAAATGCTGGCAATTGATCTACTGCCATTTTCTTTTGTGCAGAACATGGGACTTAGAAGATTGATGGCCCATGCCTATCCCAAATGGCAGATTCTCTCAGGAACATATTTCTCCAGACATGCCATTCTTTAACTTTATGGGACAGTCCCATGCATGTTAATCCATTCCCTAATGCATTCAGCATCATCATACATACATACATCTCAGTATGGATATGTGGACCAGTGGGAAACAGCTGGTAGATCCTGTCTGTGCATTACAGCATATTGGACCCAGGTACTGTAACTTGGGTAGTATTCGGCTCTGGCCAGTTTTGAGGGGGGGTACTATAATAAGCCCAACTGCAGTAGTAGCAACACTCCAGGTATTAGGCAGCATGCCAAACTGGCAATGAAGACTGTAACTGGATCCCATGTGGGTCAAAAAGATGCTAGAATTGCTCCTGACTGAGATTGATGAGTGGCTGCACCCCCATTTACTGAATTGGGTTTCAATGCAAGCAATAATGATTTGGATTTAGCAAAATGCATCAGTGATGGGGGGGGGGGGCTCAAGGTACCATGCCTGGCACACTGTCTTAATTTCATTGTGCAGGGGTTTCTAGCATATCCTGCTATCAAGTCTATGTTGATTGTGCCCTGTCACATCTGTGCCCACTTCGCCCATTCTGAAAAGGCCTACGAACATCTCAGGCACCTGCAGATCCAGAACAAACTGCTTCAGCACTGTATGAAGCTGAAAGTTGTCGTCAGATGGACCTCAGTGTTGTACATGATTGAGCTCTTGTACAAACAGGACAAAGTCATTTCAGAATATCTGCTGCTGTATAAAAGCCATGACAGTATCATAGTTTCCATGTTTCTGACAGCAGACCAGTGGCAACTTATGCATGGCTTGATCATGATTCTAAGGCCATTTGAACATGCAGCACAGGCACTGAGTGGGGACATTGCCTTTATCAGTGAGGATATCCCTCTTCTATGGGTGCTGAGGCAGATGTTGTTAAATATACAACAGGTGCTGGAGGCAGGTAGTGAAACAGGAGGGTGTGCCTCAGTGGAACCCATATTCTATGTCTTGGACTGCAATACCCATATTTCTGGTGTTCTGCAGTATGCAGATTTTGGAATTGCCACCATGCAGGATCCACATTATAAATGTGGCCTGTCATCAATACTTGAAGATGGACATGTGCAGGTCCCAAATTCAACCAATCTTCTAATAAGATGGGTACATGGAGCACAGATGTTAAAGTCACAGTTATTTAAGGAACAACATGAACATCAGCAAAAACAGGGTGCTGTTACTACCTGGCATGGTAAATGGGCTGAGAAAACATGCAAGGTAAATGAAAAAAAAAATACCAACAAATCCACTTTGGGATGTTTTATACCAGCTGGGAATTGAAGACATGGATGAAAAGAAGGAGGAGGTGGCTAATGAAGCAGCAGAATTGCAGGCAGTGCAATGCATGGTGGATGCATATTTGGCAGACAACAGGCACCTTACCATAATGGAAGAACCCTTGCTGTATTGGAGTAGCAAGGTCACTGACTGGCCAGCACTGACCTTAGTCACAATCAAATACCTGGGCTATCCACCTTTGAGTGTCAGTGCATAGTGGGTATTTAGTTCAAGATTACCATTGTGCAGGACTGAAGCAGCATTGTCGGAGAAAGAATTCCCATGTGGGGACACCTCCAGTTTGGAAGACTGTGAAGCTGCTTCCTTGATTAGCATAATGCCTAAAAAAGGTATATGTTCTATCCATCCTTTTCCCCTCAACAATTAAATCATTTTCTTTATGATACATTTGTCCTATGTCAGTTTAATTTCCTCAGGTTGTGCAGCTGTTCCCTGCTTCCATACAATTACCTGCCTATGCCCTTTCCTATGTAATCCCTACAGACAAACTGGAAAATCACTGAACACTGCATAACTAAATGTCGTTTCAAACAATAACATGTTACATTGCTGCCTCCATCTGCTGCATCCAGACTGGTAAACCTGGACTCTTAGTCCAACATAAATACCATTGCCAGTTACACAGACCATGCCTCCACCAGCAGTCAAGAAACCACCTCTTCCCACTCCTCTGGCCTGCTTGCTTTCTTGTCACAGACTGGTTCTCTTCCAGACGTCACACTGCACTGTTACCAATTTTCACAACCCCTCAGACACCTGAAGGGATTATCTTGATACTCCATCACCACTCAGCAAGACTCTCACTCAAGGTATCTTCAGAACCAAATCCCACTAGAGCCACTGCTCAGACAGTACAGTGCACTTACCCAAAGGGTAACCTTGTATGGCATCCATGTAACCTGTTTCTTCAGAAACATTTCACAGACTTACCAGTTTGCCCTTGATTATCTATACCTGAAATAACTCAGTCACAGAAAGCATGAAGTATATACAAATAACATTTACTACTATACTCCATGATATTTACATATGCTACAGGATAACACACACTAAAAACTATGGAGAATACAGTATTTCTGCAAACATAAAAAATAAACACTTTTAAAAAGGTAGCGATCATACAGAAAAAAACTAATTCAGCATTATCTAAATCTCTAAATAGAGTAGAGGATGGTTACCCCCAACTGGGAGCTAGTGAGTTATAGCAGACTGGAACCTGTTATGTTACTAGTTCAAAACCTCAACACAGTTGACATCTCACTGCAAACATACAACATAAATACCTTCAGCTGGCTGGCCCACTATCCCCACACCATTGGAAAGGCCTCTCTGACATCACATCCTGTCTCTACTTTTGATCTCTGGGAACCACCTATTTCCAAAATGGACCCAAACTGGGTTTGTGCATTTGCCTTTAGCTTACATAGTTATTCAAGCTCTGGCATAGCAGGGTGCTGTCTCACTGGACTAGCCATGTGTTTATGGTCTAAACATAGCTTCTTTATATGAAAAGGGGCCCAGCCATTTAAAGTTTACCACAAACAAAAGTCTTTTCAGAGGACAGAATTCTTACTGCCCCCCCCCATTCTAAGGGAACCCAGGCATGTTTACAAAAAAGGCCTTAGACTGCAACAGCAGCCAATTTGTCAATTGTCCCCATATATCCCACCACTAAAATATTTTACAGACAATACAACTAGTAAGCAAAAAAAAAATCTTGGGTGTTACATCTGTTATATGTCCACCTCTTGGAAAAATGAAAAAAAGCTTTTACTGACCGGAAATTATGTTTTCTATGTTAACAGGTTTGCTCTACCTGCTATGCCTTCAGTTCTCTCTCTCTGGTTTAAAATTTCACTACTTCTTAAAGACCCTCCCTTTCTTTACTGAGCCACTGGTTATTGCCTAGATAAACCATCTGCATTGCCATGCTGTGACCCACTATGGTGTCTAATGTCCATGTTATAAGAATACAGCACCAGGCTTCATCTTAACATTTTGAGATCTTGCCCCACTGGTCCTGTGGAGCCATGTGAGGATGTTGTGATCAGTGGCCAGTGTGAATGCCCTCCCCTACAAATATGATTGTAGCTTCTACAGAGCCCATTCAATTCTCACACATTCTTTCTCATTTGTGGTGTAGGTCTCCTCTCTGGGAAGCAATTTCCTGTTCAGGCACATGACTGGGTGTTCCTCCCAAGTGTGCGTGACCTACTAAGAACCACCCCTAGCCCATGATTGATGCATCCACATGCACAATGAACTTCAGAGAATACTCAGGGCTCGGTAGCACAGGTACCCAACACAATGACTCCTTCAATCGGTAGAATGCTGTCTCACAGTGATCCATCCACTGAACATTTTGTGATATTTTCTTCCTTGTGAAATCAGACAAGGGTTTGGCCATATTACTAAAAATTGGCAGAAACTTTTGACTTTCAATTATACCCTGCCATTCCTAGTAAGGTCATTACCTTTCTCTTTGTTGTGGGCATGGTCCATCCTTCCATGGCCTCAATTTTTACTGGCTCATGCCAGCTGTACCCACTCCACATCCTCAGCCCAAGGTATGACATCTTTGCCATTCTTATTCTGTAATTCTCTGCCTTGACTGTCAGCCATGCAGTCTTCAGTCAGCAGAGCCTCTCAGTCACATGCCTGTTGTGATCCTCTCATATCTAGCTTTAGATGGTAGTGTTGTCCATGTACAACAGAGCAACGTCTCCTGCCCCAGAGAGAATGTATGTGGTCCACAAGCCATTGAACGGTGGCTTCACCCCAAATGACATTATTTGAAACTTGAATAGGGCAGAGTGACAAAAACAGACCTCTGTCTGACTTCTGGGATAAGGGGCATCTATCAATAGCCCTTTGTCAGGTCTATGGTGGTCAGGTACATGGCTCCCTCTAACCTGTCTAGGACCTCATCTGTCCTGGGCAGTAGGGTATGCATCCAACTTCATACAGCTGTTGAGCTTGTGATAATCAACACAGAACCTCATGGCCCATCATTCTTGGAGATCAGCACCAATGAGGATGCCCTGGAACAACTGGACTCCTGGATTACCCAAAGAACCAGCATCTCCTTGATGTCCCCCTTCAACAGCAAGTTTAATTTCCTTGAAAACTCTTTAGGATGGTTGCCTCAGCAGGGGCTGGGACCCTGTATTCAAGTGGAGTGCTGTCATTATGGTATACCCCAGTTTCTTATTGAACATTTACACAAATGTATGCAGCACCACATGCATTTTGGCCACTTGGGATGGTGCTAGCTGCTCCAAAAGGGTGACAATGTCCACTAAGGATTCTCCCTAGACCTCACCAAGAAGATCCCCCAGTGGTTGTGCTTCTTTTCCCTCCCCCAGATAACTTCACACAGCCAGGACCATCTCATCCTACTCATGGTAGGGCTTCATCATGTTTACACGGTGGATTCACTGCTTGCACCTCCTGTCGGTTAATTCCACCACATAATTAACATCATTCACACTCCTGATCACAGAGTAAGGACCATCCCAATCTGCCTGTAATTTATTCATTCATAGGTTCATGTGTTCATATGTGTAGTATCAAGTCCATAAGATACAAGAGCCATTTAAGGACTTGCTAACATTAAAAGGCCAAATCCCTTCTTTTATCACCCATATATAGATCCAGGGTAGCCTTAAAGGCAGACAGATTTTTAACACAAACAACTGATGCTGGTAATGAATTCCATAGGTTCAGACATAGATGAGTACCATCACACATAGCCTGATTTCCTACTCCTGGGCTCTGGCCCCACAGTTGTATGATGTTTTCTGCCTATCTTGTGCAGTGGCAGCTAGATGCTCCTGGGCAAACCCCATGAGCTCCTTGAGTTATAACCTGAAATTCAGGATGTACTCCACAACAGATTCCCCTTGGGGAGCAAACTCATCCTTCTATTCATCCCTTACCAAATCAATAGGACCCCTTACCTTATGTACAATCAGGAGTTCAAAGGATGAGAACCCTGTGGACTCTTGGGGGACTTCCCTATATGTGAATAAGAGATGGAGTAAGTACTTGTCCCACTCTCTCACATGCCAGTTGGCAAATGCTCTTAACATAGATTTAAGCAATGCATTAAATCACTCGACCAGACCATTAGTCTGGGGGTGGTAGGGGAAGGCCATGAGCTGCCACACCCCACACTTCTTCCAAAGACTAGCCATTAAGACAGACATGAAATTGGTGTCCTGATCCAACAGAATCTACTGGGGAAAATCCACACAGCCGAATATCCCTAGCAGTTCATCGGCCACATTTTCCACCTCAATGGAGAACAAGACATAGCTTCTGGGTACCTCATGGCATAATCCATAGCCACCAAAACATACCTCTTGCCTGTGTGATTTGGGGTGCTGATTGGTCCAACAATGTCCACAGCAACTCACCAAAATAACTCTTCAATTATATGCAGGGGAATCAAAGCCACTGTAGCCTTGTCCCCAAACTTTACTACCCTCTGGCACTGCAGACATATACAGCAGTAATTTGCAACATCCTCAAAGATACTGGGCCAGTAAAAATGTTTAGTTAACTGCCTTTTCGTACATCTGACTCCTAAGGGTCCAGAAATGGGTATCAATTGGATTAAAGCCAGAAGCTGCTTGCTTCCTTTGGAATTACTATCCACTGGAGTACCCCTTCCTCCTGTCCTCCCTTTGGAACCCACTCACAATATAGGAGCCCATTCTCCCAGTATGCCTCTCTTTTCTCTGAAACCTGAGAATCACCTTCCAGCCTAGTAGTAGCTAACTCTCTTAACTTCTGTAGGGATGGGTCAGGTTACATTGAGCTCTTCTCAGCTGTACATGCCTGACTTCCCTAAAACACACTCTCCTTTGGGAAAACCTCCCACTGTTGGGCTCACCCTAGTCTGTAGCTATGGCTCAGAACTGCTGCTCCCAAGCTCATTCTTCAGCTACTGCTTCCCTGTTGCTGAGGCAGGGGTTTCTTTTAGATGCACTGCCCAACTGTCTGCTTGGGAGCTAGTTCCCTAGCCTTACAATGGGGTAGTGACACATGCATGTTGGCCCAACTGCCAAAGGTATTACTCACAATTACATCAATGGGCAGGTCTGGTTAAACACCCACCTACCATATATCCTGGCCACCTTCCCAGCTTAGAAATATTCAAGCCATTGGCACTGAGACTGTAGGACCAGTCATTCTTCTACTTCTGGAAAACTGGCCCAGCAAGATCTGCTCCTTGAGAGTCAAATCTGTTTTACCATCAAAATGGAGGCCACAGTGTCCCTCAATCCCTGGGTTACCATATCATTTCTTAACACAGGGTGCATGTGCTCAATGGAGTTAGTGATAAGGACTCTCTAGAAACAGGCTACTAGCTGCTGGGAGCTTCTAGAGCTACCCCCTCCAGCTGCACTTGTCACTTTTGCTGTATTTTTGAACAGTCATATGACAGAAGTCCCAGTTTTGGGCAGATATAGCACCTGCATTCCCTGACTCCTTACTTTTGAAAATATTTGACTTCCCTTTTTGTTCAGGAATAGGTTGGCTTCCCTTAGATCACCCCTAGGGTTCCCATAAAACCACTTGATGTCCCTCCCCATTGTGTTTGTGCTGAGTGTATGGTTGGTTTGTTATGAACTGATCAGCCCTCTCAGCTGCCTCCTCTGTGGAGCTTGGAATCCTATCTGGTAACCATATTCTCAACTCCTCTGGTACAGTCTACAAGAACTGTTCCATGAGGAACAGATCTGTTCTCTTGTCCACAGAGCTAGCCTTTGAACCCTCTAACCATAGCTCTAACAGATTGAATAGTTGTACACACATTTCAGAATAGTTGTCTCTTGGTGTCTTCCTTAAACCTCTAAATGCTTGTCTGTAGGTCTAAGGAGTCAGTTCAGTTACATTTTAACAAGGTGTTTTTCACTTTGTTATAGTCCATGCAGTTCACATTGTATGTCCTCATTGTCCATCCCAGCAAAGGCTTCTAATGCCCTTCCCATAAGGAGTGGCAAAAGGTGAGTTGCCAAAAAAGCCCTGTCCAATTCAAATTACCCACAAATCCACTTAAAAGACTTTAAAACTATATCAAGACCATCCCCCTCCTGCTGCTTAGGAAACATTTTGAAATTAATTTTAATTTCTTGGGTCGAACCCCAGATGGAAATACTTATGGTTTGTGGCACTGCCTTCTGTGCAGAAACTCCATCTACCTCTTATGTTCACATTCTCACTCCTCTCTCATCTGGATCTAATTCTAAAACTGCATTTCTTACCCCTTCTGCTCTTCCTCTTGCTCCACTCTCATCTGGATCTCTTTTTCTGTCAGCTGGATCTCATGCTGGCACTGCCTTTCTTTCTCCTCCGTCTTTATATCACTCCTCTGCCATCTGCTGCTCAGGCTTTGCTTTAACCAGGGTGAGTTCCAGCTGCATCATTTTGTATCCAGTCTACTTCTACAGCTGCCCCAATTACAGGCTCTGGCTCATTTAAACTCTCCACTGCCTCTGTCTCATGACTTTGACTAGCTGTGACCCCTTTGCACTGCTTTGCTGGTCACTTTTCTCAAGGATGTCTATGAGGTCTGCCCATGGCTGGTGTTCCTCAAAAACAAGCCTCCTCCTTTTGCCCAACTCCTCAAGGTGTACCAACTTCAATTTTTCATATGGCCAAGACATGGTGTCTTTTAGCCATCTATTCTTACTTACAGCAAAATAAAAAATGGCAGTATATACAGTATCTCATTTCTATATCCTCTTCTGTGACTGGAAAGATAAGCATTTTACTGACAATCAATTTCAGATCCCAATCAGTGTCAACCAGTTTGCCACAGACTGGTTCTCTCCCAGAACTCAGTCTGCACTGCTACCAGTTTTCATACCTTTCAGATGCCTGAAAGTGTTATCTTGGTATGCTGCCACCACTAAGCATGACTCTCTCTTAGAGTATCTCTAGGTCCAACTGCCACTAGAACCACTGCTCACAGAACAGTGCTCTTTCTCAAAGGGCAAATGACCCAACTCTTTTGTCACAGCTGAGAACACTTTGCTTTACATTTAGTAACTTTGTAGCCTGTCTCTTCAGAAATGGATCACAAACATACCAATGTGCCTCAGGCTGTCTATTCCTAAAATGACTCAGTCACAGAAAGCATGAAGTACTATGCCTGAATATAACAAGCATTTGTCAATGCTGAATGTTGGCTTGCTGGCATTGGCATTTGTAGTGCAGGAGTTAGAGAGATGCATGATAAGAATGGCAATGAAGTATTGAAGTGACGCTAACCCCACCCCCACCTGCAGAGACTGACAGGCATTGGGGGGTGCCTTTGGGTCATCAGCCATAACATTTACACCATTTCACCTCACCCTGTCCTGAAGACACCAACAGGTGTTGCAGTGTGCCTTGGGGTCTTTGAGCCTTACACTCACCCCATTCCATAAGGAAAAAAATATGAAAAATTGGTGAAGTCATGAGCGTGCGTAGAAACTGCGCAACACAAGGCTGTAACACAATAATTTTTTGTATTTGTTTTACCAAATTTTCAACATAGGCACTTTGGGACCTCCCCTCATGAACAGTGGCACTGTGATTTTATTAATCTGTCACAAAAATTGATTTCCCACAGTGACTGTGCCATTGTGCATCACAGGTGCAAAAACACATTTTGGGCAGCATGTAAAAAATGACAGCTATACTGTTCATAAGGAGGTGTAAATAATGCCAATGTTGAAAATATGGAGTGAAAATATTAAAAATTGGCAAAGTTATGACTGTGAGTGCAAACTGCACAACGCACTCTCATAACACAGGTTTTTTTTTGGAATTTTGCCACCAAATTTGCAGCATGGGTTTTTTGGCACCCCACCTCATGAAAAGTGGCACTGTCATTTCATTAATTATTCATCAAAGGTGATTCCATGCAGTGACTGTGAAATCACCTTTCAGGACTGAGTAATGAAATGACAGTCACATGTTCATGAGGTGGGGTCCCAAGAACCCCATGTTGAAAATTTGGAGCTAAAATTCCATATGATGGCTGAGATATCCACCTAAGTTGAACCCCCCCCCCCATTGATACCATTATAAAGCTTACTGCATTTTGTTCAGTTCCCAGTTGGCTTTTGAAGAGTTCAAATGTGTCCTGCTCCACTGAAGATCTCAGCATCAGACCTCTGGAGATAAGAATGGTGTGAGGGTGGTGTGGAGGTGGGGTGTGCAGAGTGTGGGTGCGGGTTGGGGAGGGGCAGCAGGATGACGAGTGACCATTTTCTTTTTTAAGGGGACAAAAAAAATGGACATCGGGAAAAGGTTTTCTTTATTTACAAGTTTAAAAAAAATTATTTTGGGCACACTGGGGTGGGCTCTGAGTGTGCCACATGTGTTTGGGGTGGGGGGACTGATGCTGACGGGGATTTGGCACCCCCTTTGGCAAACAAAGTTGGGGGGACATGATGCCGACAGGGATTGGGCACCCCCGTCAGCAAACACATTAAACAGGGGGGAAACATTATGTCGATGGGGATTGTGCACCCCCATCAGCAAACAAATTGAACTGGGGGAAACATGCCGACATGGGGATTGGGCACCCTCAAAGTCGGCTTTCTGGGGATTGTGTGGTGGACGGCAGGAGCCACCATATTTATTGAAAAGTTTCACCGGGAAAGGCACGTAATGGAGTCTTGTCATCTGACGCTCCAATGAGGAAACTGCACCTCATTGGAGTGGCAGATTTCTTTTAACTTCATGGCTCTCTTTGAAACTGCTGTCATCGGCAGCATGCTCGCTAACTGGTGGCTGAGGGACACACCCACTAAAGTGTTCCCTGCATTGGTGACAACACTGACACACCTTTGAATTGCGCTACTGCCACAAGATATTACTTGTGCAAGCGCAAGCCAAAATACAAATAGCATTTAATACTCCATGATATTTACATATATGTTACAGGATAATGCACTAAAGACTATGGGGAACACTGTATTTCTACAGACATAAAAATAAGCACTTTAAAAAGGATAGAGATCACACAGGAAAAACCTAATGCAACACTATCTAAATGTCTAGGTAGAGTAGAAGATTACCCCAGCTGAGAACTGGTGAGTTATGGCAGACTCAAACCTGTGATGTTACTAGTTCAAAATTCCAGCACAACTGAATTCTCATTGCAAACATATTGTACAACAGAAATCCTTCAGCACAGACCCATGTGTGCTTCCATCCAGCAGCTGCCCACGTGAATGTCATGGTCTAACACTGCGCTGCTCTATCACTGGCACAGAAGGAGCACTGACACCATCCACTACTTGCTACCTCATTTTTTCTTGCCTTCCACTGGCTCAAGTGCCAGATTTTCAAAGGTATGCTGCCCACCAGTGCCTAAATGACTGCCCATCTTCCAACAACAAACAAGGGTGTTTCAGAGCTTACACTTCACCACACTGTCATCATTGGGGTCCTTGGTCAAAAATTCCCACATAAGGGAAGACTTCAGCTAATACCTGGAATGGGGCTATGAGAAGCAGAAAGATAATGAATTAGCATGTGGCTCCTTGGGGGGATCAGCCTGTGGTGATAATGGTACAGTGGGGGTCACCGGGGGGGTCAGTCTGAGGTGATGAAGCAGTGGGAACTGGGGGCTTCTGTGCAACTGGTGCTAGCTGCTGCTGCTGCATAACTGGGGGCTGCTGCTGTGGTGCTGTGAGGGGCTGCTGAATCATCACTCCCACGGCCCCTTGCTCATATACCCAGACCTGTTGCTGTCCAGCTAAGTCATATGGTTCCTCCACAAGTATGACTCATTATCCTTTATCTTCAAAGAGACAAAAGAATGAAAGCAAGAGAGAGAGAGAAAGAGAGAGAGGAGAAAGAGAAAGGAAAAGTCAGACAGAAGCATAGAGAAACAAAAGGGAAAATAGATATGTCCAACCAAAGGGTAAAATTACAGATATATAGACAAATATAAAAGAAACAAAAAATTGACGTGCTCCTAAGAAATCAAAGAATTAAGTTAGAATGAGAAAATAATCAAACCTAAAGTGTCAAAATATTGGCAATTATGGATTTATATCTCCAAAGTTGCTATGAAAAGTTATCAGGCTTCTATCCTCTCCACTTCCTAACACTGCAAGACTGAATGTGAAGCAGACTCACTGTATGGAGCTGTACCATGTGACCTACTGAAACTGTTTAATGTGACCTTGACACACTTGTTTACCAGAAGCCTTATTTTGACAAAACTTTGCCCAAATGTTCTTTGCCCAAATGTACCCCAAAAGCAAAGTTAAAGGTGAAGTTGTCAGGCAAAGTTGCAAAACATGAATTTCCTACTAAATAGCAAAAATTAACAAAGTGATTCAAGAAGGTGAAGTTGGCAAATTCACCTGATCTTCCCCTTTGAATCAAAACTTCACAACATCCCTATTCTAGATATAAACAAGCATTTGTCAATGCCGAATGTTTGCTTGCTGGCATTGGCAGTGGTAATGTAGAAGTTACAGAGCTGCATAATAGGAATGGCAGTGGAGTACTGAACTGAAGCCAACCCCACCACCACCCTGCAGAGAGTGACAGGCATTGGGGTGTGCGTATGGGTCGTCAGGCATAACGGCCACGCCATTTCACCACACCCCAACCTGCAGACACTGACAAGTGTTGCGGTGTTCCTTGGGGTCTTTGGCCCTTATGCGCACCCCATTTCATTAGGAAATATGGTGAGATGGGTGCGATATAGGAGAATGGGGTGAAGTTTGGGGCCGAAGAGTCCAAAGCATACCTCGATGCCTCTCACTGACTGCAGGGTGTGGAATGGTATGAGCATCACAGGCAAGAATCCCAAGTCACACCCCGATGCCTGTCATTCTCTACAGGGTTGGGTGTTATAGTTGGAAACCCTAATACCTCAGGCATTTGTTGGTATTTTCACTCCAAATCTTCAACATGTTTGTTTTGTGACCCCACCTCATGAACAGGGGGAATATCAGTTTGTTAGCCGAAAGCTGCTTATGCACAGTGACTACAGCATTTAGCACCACAGGTGCAAAAACATTCCCGAACAGGATGTAAAAAATGACAGCTGTACTGTTCATGGGGAGGTGTGAAAAATGGCAATGTTGTAAATCTGTAGTAAAAATATTTAAAAAAATGGTGAAGTCACGAGTGTACATAGAAACTGTGCAACGCACACCCGTAATATAATTAGGTTGGGGATTTTTTACAGCAGATTGTCAACTCAGGCATTTTGGTGTCTCCGATCATGAACAGTGTCACTGTGTTTTTCTTTATCTGTGCCAAACAATGTTTTCCCACAGCGACCACGCATCTCTGTGCTGAAAGTGTGAAAACACACTTCAGCCATGTTGTGAAAAATGACAGCTGTACTGTTCATAAGGAAGTGTGGAAAAATGTCACTGGTGAAAATCTGGACTGAAAATATTACAAAGTCATGAAGTAACGAGGGTGCGTGGAAACTGCGCAATGCTCACTCATATCACAGTCATTTTATGGACTTTTGTCACCAAATTTTCAACATAGCCATTTTAAGACCTCTGCTCATGAACAGTGTAACTGTGATTTTCTTAATCTGTCCTAAACATTGCTTTCGCGCACACCAACAGCACCATTGTGTGCTACATTTGCAAAAACACATTTTGGGTGACATATGAAAAATTGCAGCTGTACTGTTCATAAGGAAGTGTAATAAAATGGCAATGTTGAAAATCTGGAGTGAAAATATTGAAAATTCGCGAACTTACAAGCATGCGTAGGAACTGTACAATGCACGCTCATAAAACAGTCATTTTTTGGAATTTTTTCACCAAATTTTCAACACAGCCATTTTAAGACCTTTGCTCATGAACAGTGTCACTGTGATTTTCTTAATTTATCCCGTACATTGATTTCGCACACCGACTGCGCCATTGTGCGCTACATGGGCAGAAACACATTTTGGGTGAGATGTGAAAAATGACAGCTATACTACTCATAAGAAGTGTGGTAAAATGGCAATGTTGAAAATCTGGAGTGAAAATATTGAAAATTCGCGAACTTTGACGTGCGTAGGAACTGTACAAGCATACGCTCGTAAAACAGTCATTTTGGAATTTTTCCAGATTTTCAACATAGCCATTTTAACACCTCTGCTCATGAACAATGTCACTGTGATATTCTTAATTTGTCCTGTACATTGATTTCGCACACCAACTGTGCCATTGTGCGCTACATGGGCGGAAACACATTTTGGGTGAGATGTGAAAAATGACAGCTATACTACTCATAAGAAGGTGTGGTAAAATGGCAATGTTGAAAATCTGGAGTGAAAATATTGAAAATTTGTGAACTTATGAGCCTGCGTAGGAACTGCGCAACGCACGCTTGTAAAACAGTCATTTTTTGGAATTTTGGTACCAAATTTTCAACATGGAGTTTTTGGGACCCCTTCTCATGAATGATATCACTGTCATGTGTTATTCAGGTCTGAAAGATGATTTCGCACAATGACTGCGCAGTGACTGTGAAATCACCCTTCGGGCCCAAATAACACCATGACAGTGACATCAGTCATGAGAAGGGGTCCCAAAAACCCCATGTTGAAAATTTGCTGCAAAAATTCCAAAAAATGCCTGAGATATGCAACAAAGTTGAAACCCCCCTATCTAGCCCATTATACAGTTTACCTGCATTTCCTCAGTTCGCGGTCGGCTTTGAAGAGTGCAGACGTGTTCCCGGTCCACCGAAGATCGTCGCGTCGAGCTCCAGAGGTAAGTATGGGGTGAGGGGGGGTGGGGAGGCTGGCTGCACAGTGGGTGGGTGCGGATTGTCGGAGGGGGGCCAGGGAGATACGGGACCATTTTTCTTTACAGTAAAAAAAAAGCAGCGACATGGGATGTTTGCCAAGCTGGAGTGGGCTCCCAGTGTGGCTAAGGATGGTGGGGGCATTCAGCCCGGCGGAGTTGGGCTCTCCCGTCGGCCTAAGGATCGCTTGCCACACTGGGGTGGGCTCCCAGCGTGGCACTACTACTGGGGGGTTAGGACAGTGGAGCAGGCAGGGGATTGGGCATCCCGTCGGCTATATCATTGATTGCCACACTGGGGTGGGCACCCAGCGTGGCAATTTGAAAGAACTTTGGGGACAGGCGGGGGCAGCAGTTCGGCGATGAGATTGAGCACCCCGTCAGCTATACAATGCGTGTATGAGGGAGCGAGGGCAGCACCTGCATGGGCGTCTGTGGGGGAGCGCGTGAGCAGCCGATATCTTATCGCAGATCACTCAAGTGTAGCTCCCCCTTTCAACTGTATGCCACTGCATTTTGGAGCTTGTCATAGACAGCTCCAGCATGCATTGGTTTACAGGGGCCGCGCCTGCCAACACACTGACTGAATTGGAGGAGGAGGTGACACACCTCTGAAATCTCCGATGATGTCACTATGTTTCTTGCACATGCATGCAAGCAAACATAATGAGCCAGCTGAAGTTAAAGAAGGGGACTGGGAAGTGACTGTTATTGAGACCCAAGCTCGACAAGCTGCAAGATTAAGAACTATGTTCAGGACATAACCACCCAGAGAATGAGAGAGACAGTGATATGGGAGCAAGCACAGAGTGGCATTGGTGCAGCAAGGTTCTGAAGAAATGGAAAATGTTTCATGCTCTAAAGCCCAATATGTATAGGTAGCTATAGTCCTGCCCACTACCTGTACCATGTAAGTAAGTTTCATACAAACCAACTGACCCTGAATGCACAAGAAAAAAAAAAAAAGAAAAACAGTGGCTATTACTTTGGGCTCTACACCAAAACTGGTAAATGTCACCTTTCATTCCTGTGATGGGTCAACTCCCGATCATGCCACATCTTTCAAGAAGACTGGGGTTTGGTTGAAACAGTCCTTTGATTTCTCCTCCCACAGTGACTCTGTCTCCACTAAACTCATCCTCATGCTCAGTGCTCTCCATCAAATCCTGTCTCACTGCTGCTAAAAGATGGGGGATTCATCAAAACTTCATCATCCATGATTTTGTCTATGGTGATATTGTCTTCAAGGCAGCTGCCAAATCCTTGGTGGCTAGATTGGATCTCTTCCATACTTCCTGCCAGTTTTCTCTATCCCCACAATCATCACTGTGAGCTGTATTGTAGGCTTGGTAGCCTTCCCTAGGTGGGCAGTGTCACATGCATTGTGTCATGTTGATCTTCAGGTTTAGTCCAGTACTAGCCATGGTTGCCTTTCCTCACTCCTTACACCTACCTCTCCCTCGGCCTACTTTCTCCCTCACTTCAACACTGCTCCTTCATTACTCTCATATAACATTTGTCTGATGGACAAACCAGATTCACTAGGAGACTCCCTTCCCTCTGGAACTCTCTCATTTCTAAGCTGTGGTCCTCCCCTTCAAATTTGTCCCTCAAGAAGTAGACCCAGAAACTTACCAGTCCTACATGCAGTTGCTTTTCTGCTCCAGTTAAAAACTGAGCCCAGACTAGGACAGGGAACAAATCATTAAGATAGCATGTAAAACATTTTACTGGAGATCTGTTTTTCTTCTATACATGTACTGCATTTTGTAAGAAATCCTTATTTAAAATGTAATATGGTGCCCTTACTCGCTGTATCTTCCTTTCCTATATACCCTACCCTCAGGACACACCTGGAAATTAATTGATTGAAGCTCAGTGTGTTCTCTCTACTGGACAAAAAAAAAGTTTTAATTACATAAATATTTTTTATTGATTGATTGATGTACAGTATCTTGTTAACTGGATAAGCTCATTGGAACAGTGTCTGTTTGCAGTTGTGACCCGTGCATGGATGTAGCAAACAATAGAAGAACATATGCAAAGATAAAGTCTAGTGAGGTATACAGAGTATCAGAGACAGTTTCAAGCAATGTTCACAAAGAGGTATAGGATATATATAAAAAGGTGACTCAAAATATTCAATTTATCTTCACAAGCAAGGGCCAGAACCATAACTCATGAGTGACAGACCCACGAAGGAGCAATGAAAGTCCTGCCCCAGCACAACAGATTATAAACTGCATAATCTGTGTCACCCTATTGCATATTTGAGTGATACATCAGTGTACTTGCTATGCTGTAGCTTTTAAATTTGCTGATTGTATGACTATTTAACTGTTTCTCTTTGTTTCTCCTGTTGGCTACAGTGCTGCACAAAGCTATTGTGATGTCATCAGCATTATAAATGCTGCTTTCTGATGTATTCAATATTCCATTATGATGTACCCAGCTTTGCTAGATATCATATGTGACATACCCCAAGGTATCATAATATCTCACAAAGTGGGTAGGAATATATTAGTTTTATTCTTTGACATTTTTCTCTAGACCATTTACATTAATTCTTTGAGACTCATTTTGAAGGCAATGCAGCATTTTGTAGATCAAATGTGAGACAGCAGAGAATTCCATATTTTTGAGTCTCTTAAGCCAGATGCTTTTTGCCCCATAGCAGTCTTCACCAGAGACACATGTAGTAGATTTGTGTCTTTGGAGCAGAGAATGTGAGATCTTGTGGGGGCTGCTACCAGCTGAGAAGCAAGATTATTTGGGGATCAAAATAACACTGCCTTTTGAACCAGGGATCTTAAACTGAGAATGTTTTGTCATTCAGTGGGAGCCAATCGAGACTGGAGTGCAGTTTGACAGTAGTGCATTATCCAAGGTTCAAAATGTTCTAGCTTTAGTTTTGTAACTTATAATAATGCAACAATATAATTGTAAACTACAAACCCTGGATCAGAACCAGAACATGCCCAGAGTCTCCCACAGCCTACCATAATGCTATGCATCAGAGATAAAAATGGACAGTAAAGAAATCTTATGTTGCAATTAAAGTAGGTCAGTAGTCTAAACCCTAAATTGATCACCTACACAAATGCCTACCAAGTAGCCATATATTCAACTCACTGCGGACTTTAAGCACATCATGAAACATTCTAAATACATTTGTGCCTGCCTGAATAGCCCAATGAGATGTGCAGCATGCAGTTTGCCATACTGGACCTGATCTCATCAGATCTGAGAAGCTAAGTAGGATCTGGTTTGGACTGTGGTGAGTTGTGAGAATTCCAGTGTGCACCAGTTGCTGCAGGAATAGTGTTGGTAGCTCTGCCGAGGGCTTGCTGCACTTGCAAAGAAGTATCCATACTGATGTGCCAGCATGTTGTGTGGAGGGCACTGTGCTGTTGTGAAGTGCTGTCATTTAGATGAGATGTTAAACTGAGGTCTTGTCTGCTTATTCTGATTCTTCAGGTGGATGTTAAAGATCCCATGGCACTTCTGGAAAGGTGAAGTGTATATTCCTTGATGTCTACACAGCCAAATTGCCCCATTAATCCACCAATAATTTGACCTGGCTCAATATCAATCAGTCTGTATCTAAGTGTAGAGTGTAAGAGATCTCTAATGGACTGTGTGCTGCTTCAACTGAGACAGGATGCACTTAAGTGATCATTTGCATGGAGTTGTGTATGTTGATTGTGAAGCACTTTAAGATGCTTGCACAAAAGGTGCTATATTATGTAAATAGTATTACAATGGTATGGAATGTTGCACATTGTTTTCAAATGGGACCAAAGGAAACAATTCACAGCACACAAAGTTACACAGACGACAAATGACAATTAAGCAATAATGTACAACAGGGTGTGGGTTGTGCTAGGATAACCTCACGCCTGGGGTGGTTGGGCACGAGGTCCGCAGACTGAGTGCATCCGACACCCCAGAAGTGAGGTTATCCTAGCACAACCCACACCCTGGAGCGCATTACTCTTATTATACGATGGCTCGTTTTTTTTTTAATAAAACAGGAAAACATTTTGTCATGTGTGGAGGTATATCTTTTGAGAAAAAAAAGTCCACAGTTCAGTCACTAGATGGTGTTAGCAGTATGTTCTGCATTGTGTTTCCCAAGCTACAGCTTTTTTTTGGTTAGGACACACAGGTGTTACACAGTATGCCATAGTAGATGCTGGCTGTGTTTTCTTTTCCATTTTTTTTGTTTGTTTGTTTTGTTGTACTTTTAAAATGCTGCATCGGAGAGTGGAGCTGGCAAGCTGTTGTTATGTCAGCTATGGAGCGTGGCTGATGAGCCGATCAGTAACTGATACTGGAGTTGCTATGGCACTGTCATGGTCGTGGAGAACAAATCCAAATGCAGGTACGGCTTTGTTTTCATTTCTGACTATTTCCAGTCCTTCTCTAGTTTGGGACTACGGGTGAATGAGCACAGCTGCCTTGTGCGCAAGCGCTACATCATCAGTACTTCGGGGAGTAACAGGAGTTACTGGGAACTGTCTTGTTTTAAAAAAAAATGTTTTACTTTTACAGGCATTTCTTTTTTTTTTTTTTACAACAGTACTAGTGAGGAGAGCAGAAGAGAAAGAGTAGAAGGGAACTTTTACAAATTCTGGGGAGGGGTGAGAGCGGAGCGGGAGTAAAGCCATGTACGGTGCTGATCAGAGCGTCCCTAACCTGTGGAGGAGAGGCATGATTCAGGAGGCTGTCATGTGATCATGTGTGTGCTGGACCCTCATTCAGTGAGGTTGTGCTGGGATAACCTCACTGTTGAAGGGGTACCATAATAACATCCCGCAGCTCATTATCCTGACACTGACCTGCCTGAGCAGTATTGCCTGACAGGTGTAGTATCCTGACACTGTCAATCCTGGTGGCTTCATGCCCAACGGTGTTAAGGGAGGTAAGGTAGCGGATGTGATGGGTTGCTACCTTACCCCTGGTGATGCTTCAGAAAGAAGCATCTGGTCCAGAAGCTGGCTGAGCTGCCCCAGTGGTGTGGAGGGCAAAACTGCAGGCAGCTTGACCAGCATACTCTTCTGGTCTGGGCTATGGAACTTTAGGAATTTTGCTCCCTTAACTAATATATTTTTACCCTGCGGTCCACTTTCCCTCAGAGTTTGTTATATTAGTTAGGGGGACTATGCCCCCCATTTTTAGGTGTCTTTGTGGTAATGGGATACCTGACATTGTATTGTCGGGCACCGGAGTAATGTGGGATTTCTTAGTTTGGGCCGCAAACTTGGTATATTCAGCATCAGGATGCCGAGTTTTGGTCTATCATAGCATATCCGTTGAAGGACTGTGCCAACCAATCATAACCCAGTATTCTTTCTTGCCATTGTATAATTAGATTTAAACTTGACAAATGACATTAGATTTAAACTTGGTGTACAGCAGATCTCAAAATTGTTCAAAAAACATTTTTTAAAATTTCTACCAAGCCAGTAAACAATTCCCATTTTTCCCTGTAAAATGTTGAGGATGCCATGCTACTTACATGTAATTTCTCATGGGGACACTTACCAGCATGAGCAGTATTGCCTGACAGGTGTAGTATCCCGACACTGTCAATCCTGGTGGCTTCATGCCCAATGGTGTTATGCGAGGTGAGGTAGCGGATGTGACAGGGAGGTAAAGTAGCAGATATGACGGGTTGCTACCTTACCACTGGTGATGCTCCAGAAAGAAGCGTGTGGTCCAAAAGCTGGCTGAGCTGCCCTAGTGGTGTGGAGGGCTAAACTGCTGGCAGCTTGGCCAGCATACCCTTCTGGTTTGGGCTACAGAACTTTGGGAATTTTGCACTCTTAACTAATATATTTTTACTCTGAGGTCTGCTACCCCTCGGTGTTTGTTATATTAGTTACGGGGGGGTGTCAGGCAAACCCCGCCATATTGAGGTGTCTTTGTGGTAGTGGGAAACGTGACATTGTATTGTCAGGCACCCGAGTCATGCGGGATTTCTTAGTTCAGGACCGCAAAGTTGGTATATTCAGCATTGGGATACCGAGTTTTGGTCTATCATAATATATCCATTGAAGGACTGTGCCAACCAATCATAACCCAGCAATCTTTCTTGCCATTGTATAATTAGATTTAAACTTGACAAATGACAATTAGATTTAAACTTGGTGTACAGCAGATCTCAAAATTGTTCAAAAAACATTGTTTTAAAATTTCTACTAAGCCAGTAAATGATTCCCATTCTTCCCTGTAAAATGTTGGGAATACCATGCTACTTACATGTAATTTCTCATGGGGTAGTTAGATAGCATATAACATATTTAGTGAAAGTGGAATTATGCTTACCACCAATGTGGGAAGGTGGCTGAGATTTTACACATACATGGAAAGCTACATAGACCACTAAAGTACCAGTACCCACACAGATCTGTTACATTTTAATATTTTAAAATAGCTAGGGAAATGAAGAGTATTCTGGTGTATGCACAAAGTTAAACTGCTACCTATTCTGTTTTCAAAACAAAGCATTGTATCATTTCCTGTAGGTGTGTGTACACATGTACAGGTACGTCTGTACCTGCATGTGCACTGTGGAGAAATTCACTTCAAAAGAGCCCAAGTGAGAAATCATATGTGAACATGAAGTGTAAGCTAGGGATGATCAGATTCCTCAGAATCTTTTATGTGTGCATCTGTTGGATTTTTGGAAATTCTGATTCCAGCTCTGGTTATGATTCCAGAAAGGGGCTTGAATCACCAGAATCAGAGTCACAATTTCTGATTCTGTACTCGATTCTGAAAAAAACCCTGACCCAGCAGCACAAAGTCAAAACTCTCTCCAGACTCGACCCCCTTCCTCCATGTTCAAAAATAGATAAATAGATCCCTGCCTCAATAAATGAATGAGTGACTGTAAGAAACTGATAGTTTTGAAGCCACTTGCAGTGCACCGTAGCTTACCTCACCACAAGCGCATGGCAGAGTCAGACAGTGGTGGTCTAGTGGACTGAGGACTCTGGCAGACAGCACAGCAGCTTCAGTGCCATTTGAAGTCCTCTGAGTCTGACTTCCTTCCTGCACAGTCACTGTCTGGTGGCTCTCTTTATCCCCCTTTCCTCTTCCTCTCCAGTTTAAACATGCCTCCATCACAGCTCACTGAGTCCCCTAGTACAGGCAGGCAAAGCAGGCTAGGCAGCCCCCCTCCAACATGATCTGATCCATTGGCTTAGACACTGCGGTGTGCACATGCTACACATGGAGTCTTGGGGCACTCCAACCATCATCCTTCCTAAGCCTGGTGATGCACCATGGTCACATAGTTGGTCAGTCACACACACTGATTTGAGAGAAACCCACAGCCCATCACAACATCAGCCTTGACCAAGGAATGGCATGACCACAGCAACCACCAACTTCCTAGTTCCTTCTTTCACATACCTCCCACCTGGGCTGTCACCTGACCCAGCCGACTAGATCTAAAACAAAACCCTGAGAAAGTACTGTATGCTAGATGCTAAATAGACTTCTGGCATAATATTTCCCAGGGTTTTGCACCTCTTGACAAGAGCATTCATTTTCCCAGGTCACACTGGTTCTTAGTTTGGTAAACTAATGAGGGGCTGTCGGCTCAAGGAGGGTTGTGTGTGCATGGTCAGTCAGTAGCCTGGTAAAAAGGATGAGCATATTGTGCAGCTGCCACATAACATTGCCGGGGGGGCAAACCTGAAACATAGAATTTGATGGCAGATAAGGACCGCTTGGCCCACCCAGTCTGCCCATTTCCCTACCTACTGGATAAGCTGCAGATCCTAGTTAACCAGCAGCCTACTTCTTCCTACCCCAACCCCCCAGAACTGCCTTATGACTATCCCATGCATGCTTGAATTCCACCACTGATTTTGACTCCACAACCTCCTCCGGAAGGCCGTTCCATGCATCCACAACCCTCTCTGTGAAAAAATACTTCCTTAAATTACCTCTGAGCCGCCCCCTCTATCTTCAAATTGTGTCCTCTTGTTCTTGCACACCTCTTATTTTGAAAGATGCTACCCTCTTGGACTTTGTTGATTCCCTTTAGGTACTTGAAAGTGTCTATCATGTCCCCCCTCTCCCTCCTTTCCTCGAGGCTATATATATTAAGCTCCTTAAGTCTCTCTTCATATGTCTTCTAGTGCAGACCCTGCACCATTTTAGTTGCCCTCCTCTGGACAGCTTCCATCCTGTCTATGTCTTTGCAGAGATTGGGTCTCCAGAACTGCACACAGTACTCCAGATGGGGTCTCACCAGCTGTCTGTACAGAAGGATAATAACTTCCTGTTTTCTACTGGTGATGCCTCTCCCTATGCATCCCAGTATCCCCCAGCCCTCCTTGCTGCCCTCTCACATTGCTTGCCCATCTTTAGGTCATCTGATATGACTACCCCCAGGTCCCTCTCCATTTTTGTTGTTGTTAGTATCTCACCCCCCATTGTGTACTCTTCCCCTGGGTTTTTGTTTCCCAGGTGCATTACCTTGCACTTCTTAGCATTGAATCTAAGCTGCCATACATTTGACCATTCCTCTAACTTGCCAAGTCCCTTCTCATCTTTTCCACCCCACCCTGTGCATCAACTCTGTTGCAGATCTTAGTGTCATCTGCAAAGAGACATACTTTTCTTTCCAGTCCTTCTGCAATGTCACTTATAAAAGACATTGAGGACCGATCCTAATACTGAACCCTGCATTTGCCCACTAGTAACCCTCCTTTCTTCTGAGTGGACTCCATTTACTATTACTCTCTGTGTCCTATTCTCCAGCCAATTCTTTACCTAGGCTGTCATCTTGGGACCCACTCCCAGGCTGGCTAACTTGTATATTAATCTTTTGTGTGGGACTGTGTTAAATGCCTTGCTAAAGTCTAGGTAGGCCATGTCCACAGCCCGTCCCTGATCTACTACTTTGGTCACCCAGTCAAAGAAATCTATCAGATTCGTAAGTCTGACAGAGAGAGCTAGAAGACGGGGAGATGAGAAGAGTAACTGTCTTGTCTCCTGCGGAGTTGGACTTGGGGGGTGACAGAAAAAGGTGTTGTTTGTGGTGTGGTGTTCAACTGGTCACATCAGATGGATGACTTGTCTTGAGATGATGATCTGATGGATGATGACACAGAAGCACCCTTGACTTAGTTCAAAACCCAGAAAATACTCAGATAGTACTGGACAGTGCCACTGTCCACTGCTTACGCTACAGCCTGTTATTGCAAACATTATCAAGTTGGTCAATAAATTGGGAGAATGGGATGGGAGGGAGTCTCTTGCTTCACTTCTTGTTGCCATGGGGGGTGGGCAACAAATACACAGTGTCATCTACGACCTGTGCCCACCTAAGCCAGACACAGCCACAACAGAAGAGGACTGTCAGTGTTGGCTGGAGGAAATGAAAAGAAAGAGAGGAGGCAGAAAGTAAGGTTTTACTCTTCCAGTTTATTACAGCTTTAATGGGTGAAGGTGTGTGTGTGTGTTGGGGGGGGGGGGCTAAACTAAATGCCAAATGCAGAATCAGAAATGAATTGTGTTTCTGATTCAGAAATCCAGCTCTGAAATAATTTTCAGAATTAGGATTTTTGGACACAGAATCCAAGAATCCTTGTTCCAGGTTTCAGACCGGAATGCAATTAAGTTCTATTCCAAATTCTGTAATCCTGGCCACCTAATGCTAATATCATCTAGATAAAGGAAAATCCAGCTACTGCCTTGAGGTGAAGAAATTTCTTCTTTTCTTTTCTGTAAACAACTTGCTGTATGCAAAATATGGCCTGAATACTTTGGTGCCTCAGATGGTGAGCTGTGGGCATTGATTCTTCAGACTGAAGATCATAACAGCCACAGAGAGTGCACAACAGCAGGTGTGCAACCACCTACTGTACAATTCAGAATTTCCGACTAATGCTTGCCCCTGGTGCATTATACAGGATGTATCACCATGAACTGAAAGAAAGCAATAGTATGACATTTAAAATAGAAGGCCTGTAGTCACCACCATTTGACAACCCTGACACCAAGAGTCAAATCTGGAAAAACATATGACACCAAGCTCTTGATAAGGCTACTCCCCAAAATTAAGCGTTTTGTACATTATAGGCTTAGAACTTGCATGATAAAAGGAATTAACTCCCATTTAAATTGCATTGTTCCCTGCAGTAACATTACTGCAGAATTCAGCAGAGTTGGGCTTGAGCCTGGTGAGCTTCATTATACATGTGTTTACATCAACTTAAAAAAAAAAAGATTAGGTAAACAGTTAATGGCTAAAAATATGAATTTATTCTTTTACTTTTCTTACTCAGACATAAATATACACTTACTGTTACCACATATTGGATCTTGTACATACCAAACAAAGGGAATCAAAATAGTGTCAGGCAGGATAAGTGGCACTTTATGTAACTGTTCATTAACTGTTGACATATGTACAGAAGCATGAGAGGGTTGATGGCATAATGTTTCCTTTGCAATCTGGCACATAGTCATCAAAATTGAAACCCTTATCATTGCTAGGTTAAAATATTGCCTCCTACTGTGACAATTCACTGAACCTTAAACTCATGAACAAAGCTCTTCTTTTGCAGACTAGACCAGCGACCAACGGAGGCCATGATGAGTGATTATTCAGCACAGTGGGACGGTCCACAGTGTCAAAAGCAGCACTAAGGTCAAGTTCTTGAGGATAGTGGCCCATTATCTGAGGATGGGACAATATTTATTGACTGTTTGCTTGATTTACTGTATTTATTTTGAAAGTTTTACCAGAAAAATCAGTAACATGGAGAGACATCATGCAGAGGGCAAGCAAACTTCAGCTTTCAAACTTCTTTCTTTTTTATTTTGAATAATGCCAGTAGAGCTTACTGACCACTGTTAGGGGTTTCAGTGTGCTTATGTGTGTAACCCCCTTGTTACCCGGGGTTACTAGAATCCCAGTAAGACCTAGTGGTAGGCAGGGAAGGCAGCTTGTGAAACTCCAGTTAAATGGGGTTCACACTGTCTCACTCTGTTCTCAGTCTCAGCTGAGACTGAGAGATGACATCACTATAGAACTGTCACAGCTGCATAAGCCACATTGGAATCTGCAGCAGAGGGAGTGAGATAGAACGTTGGGAGTTTTCAAAGTCAGTCTCCTGTTTGTTTTGAAGCAAGAAGGAAGTCTCCTGCTTGCCTGCCAGCAGGAAGGAAGTGTGTTCCTGTTTACCTTCTGTGTGAGAAGGTCAGTGTCCAGTTTCAAGTGGTGGAGACCGCTGTCCAGGTCTCAGTGCCCCCTCCCTCCGGGGGGGGAGAGAAAGTAAAGTATCCCCATGTGGATTCCAGGGGCAATCCCCTAATGTCTGCTAAAGGAAGAAAACTGCCTTTTTTACAGTTTCTGTTTGGTCTTAAAAGTGAAAGAAGTTGTACTTCGCCTGTGGGGCACCTGCAACGAAAGGGTGAGTGTTTTGCTCTATTTTGAGAGGGCAAACAATGTGTTTCTTCAGTTTGGAAAATGTGAAGAAGTATGGGATTTGGACTATATTTGGGAGGCCTATTCTACAAGTTGAATTACTTGTCACTGTGAACCATGATGTCTCTCCATGTTACTGATTTTTATGGTAAAACTTTCAAAATAAATACAGTAAATCAAGCAAACAGTCTGATCCTGTTTAATGCATACATATCGGACATCAGGGAGGGTATAGGGTGTGAAATGAGTCTCTTTGCGGATGACTCCAAGATGAGAGCAGTAGTTGAGGGAGAAGGGGGAGGTTGGCCCTGCAAGGGGACCTGGACACCCTTGAAAGCTGGGCTCACACATGGAAGTTAAATTTTAATATCACCAAGTGCAAGGTGTTGCATCTTGGTTGGGGAAACCCTAAACACAGGTACACCCTGGGAGGGGAGGCATTGGAGGCCTCAATAGGGGAAAAAGACCTAGGGGTCATGGTGGATGCATGTATGAATAACTCTGAGCAATGCAGGAGAGTGGCTAGCAAGGCAAACAGGATGTTGGGATGCATCGTAAGGGGGATCACCTCTAGGAGCAAGGAAGTGATTCTGCCACTGTACAATGGACTGATTAGACCACACCTTGAGTACTGTGTACAGTACTGGAGACCACACTTGAAGAGGGACATACAGCTCCTGGAGAGGGTACAGAGGAGTCAACTAAGATGATATGAGGGCTAGGGGATTTGACGTATGAGGACAGACTTGAGGAGCTCTGCCTGTTTTCATTGGAGGAGAGGAGAGACGGGGGGACATGATTGAGGTCTTCAAGTACCTCAAGGGAATAAATAGGGTAAACATGGAGGGGATCTTTAGACTAAAGCAGGGAGGTATCACCAGAGGGCATGGTTTGAAGTTGGAAGGCAGAAGGGTGAGGGGGGAAAAGAGGAGGAGGTTTTTCACTGAGAGGGTGGTGGACCCTTGGAATGCACTGCCTGGCGAGCTGGTTCAGAGATCCACAGTGGAGGGCTTCAAGACAGGGTGGGACAGACACAGAAAGTGGATATATCAGATGATGGCCTGTCCCGGGGGGGGTGGGGATGGATGATAGGGGTTTCTGGAGCACAAGGGATGAGAGGGCCTTGGCACCCAACTAAGGATCTAAGGTTCGAGCAGACTCGATAGACAGTAAGGCCTAATCTGCTGGCAAATAGTATGTTAGTATGTTAGAACTAAAGTCATGGAACACAGTCTCCAGTAGAAAGAAATTGATGTCCATTCATAACCTGGTCCAAACATATAGTTTATTCGTAGAGCATGGCATAGCACTTGGCAGTAGTGGATCAAACAACTGATGTTTCACCTATTGCAGGCTTTTCCAAAGTTGAAAATAGCCAATTTGATGTGGTTGCTGTTGCAAAAACATGGCTTCCAGACCGAAACCCGGATAAGGAAATTGAGATTGATACAGTACCTACACTTTACTTAGATCTGATAGGAGAGTAGTGATGCAGCAAAATTAAATTTCGCAGTTGAAATTCTGGCAAAATCTGGAATTTTGCCCCTCTAAATATTTCCTGAAATTTGTCCATTTTGAAAATATTTTGCAGCTGCGATTTACCTAAAAATGTAATAAAGAAAGTGTTTTCCCCCCTCCTGACTGAGTCCTCCTGGCCAGCAACATTAAAATAAAAGTTTATCCCCACAATCCCTGGAGTCTAGTGGTCCCACTCCCTGGCCAATATAAAGAATCCACCCCCACTGAGATTCACCCCCATCCCCATCCAGAATATTAAATAACACTATAGTTAAATGTCCCTGATGTCTAGTGGTCCCACCCCTGGCCAAGTGCCAGGACAATATAAAGAATGACCCCCCACCGAGATTGACAACCCATCCCTGTCATGCCCCCAACATCAATAATTATAAAGAAAAAGAAAAACTATGGGACCCCCACCGGGTCTGGTAGCCGGTACTGCACCCTACCTCACCCTGCACATGCCCACAGGACCCCAGTACATTGCACAGCCTCCACTCACCTCCATGGCCAGCAGCCCGACTGACCTCTAACACCAATGAGCCTGACTGAGCCCTTTCAATGGATGAGTGCATGGTCTGATAGATGTGCATCAACATGGATTTATTAGGAATAGATCATGCCTCACAAATTTGATGAAATTCTTCAAAACTTTCAGCCTGTCACTAGATAATGACATACCCGTAGATATTTTATATGTTGATTTTGAAAAAGCCTTTGACAGCATATCACATGCTATCAGATTATTCTTAACCCTGCTATCATATGTTGGATCACAGTCTGACTGACTGTTCGGAAGCAACTAGTAATTATCAAAGGACACTGATCTAGCTGGATTGGAGTGACTAGCGGGATTCGACAGGATTCGGTGTTGGGACCTCTGCTATTTAATATATTAGTGGCATCATTAAGTACAGATAAAAATGCATGGTTAACCAAATTTGCAAATGATATTAAATTAGGAGCCCTAGTTACTAACACAGTGGATACAAGTGAATTCCAAAACAATATTAACATCTTATTCGCTAACACAAGTACCAAAAAACTAAAATTAATTCGAGATAAGTGCAAAGTAATGCATCTTGGGAGTAAGAACCTTAGGCATCAATACTACAAAGATGGGAAAGCCTTAAAAACAACCATGGTTGAAAGAGATATAGGGGTTGTCATTACTGACACCCTGTATTTTACAAATCATTCTGCCACATTGATCAAAAAGGCCAATGGTTTCTTGGCTGTGATCACAAGGAATATCAGGAGCTGGGCAAGAGAGGTAGTGATGCCTCTGTATCTCTCTCTAGTGCAGCCACATTTTGAGTACTGTGGCCCCTTTTGGGCACCACAACAAAAAAGAGAGATAAGAAGATTGAAGGGGGTACAGAGGTGTGCTACAAAATTTACAGCTGGAATGAAGGGCAAGGACTATAATGAAAGGTTAAAAGACTTGGGTATTTTTTTCACTTCAATACAGAAGAACCAGGGGAGATATGTGTTTGGTGTATACTGCTTTAAAAAAATGACGATATTTGAGAATGCCTAGGATTAAATATAAAACCTGTACAGGTGAGAATGAGAAGGCATCATGCCCAATTAAAAGGCAATCATTATAAGAGCAACCAAAGGGGTAACTGGTTCTCCAAAAGAGTTGTTCCTGAATGGAACTTATTACCTGAGTCCATTGTCTCATGCAAGACTTGCAATGGTCGGTGGAATGTTGCTCACCCTTTTTTGGGGGGGTGCACATGTGTTCACTCTTTTTGTTCAGTGAGATAAAAGATTTGCTTTTATCACATAAAACCATATTCTGTAAATACATAGTAAAAAACACAATACAGCACACACTGAGAAAATTCAAGGAAAGGGTGGGTGAGCATGTCCGAGCAGTTAAAAATGAAGACATGGATTATGTGTTAGCAGTCCAAATTAAAAATTCGGACAAGAACCCAGAGCATTCACCTAGTTTTGTTGTCTTAGAACAGGTGAAAGTGGTCCCAAGGGAAGGTAACAGGGAACAGGCTTTAAATAAAAGAGTCATTTTGGATTTATAAACTGGCGGCACGTAATGCAGATGGAAGACTGAGTGAACAAACTGAGTTAGTGCAATTTCTACAAGATAGAAACAAATAATCCTCAGTGACAACATGTTTTAAATCCAGTATGTTTTCTCTTACAGGACAATGCCCACCTACTGTATGTCAAGCTGACAAGCCTTGGAGAAGGAGTCCCTTGCAACTCTGGCTTGATTTCAGCACTATACACCTGGTAGCAAAGGTACCTTCCAGGTTTCTTAGATCAGATCAATATTTTGAACCTTACATTAATTGACCTTCGAAATGGGCATTGACCTCCTTTCTATTCAAATTTTTCTTTGAGCTTTTTATGTATGGACTGTGAGTGTTTTGAACCCCTTATTCTTTAGTGACTTGTAAACAATAGTCTAAACCTTGACCTCCTTAGTGAGATTTGACCTCCCTGTATTTTGTGTGTGGCATGTGGGTGTTTGTGCACCATTCACATGTAAATATAAATATACTGATTGGTAGAATTTATGTTAATTTCCATTCTTATTTCTCTCCCACGTTCCCCCTTTCCTCTTTTTTTTGTCTACTCTTTCATTTACCTTTCCCCTCCCCCATTGCCTTCCTCCCAGCTTATTCTGTCTTTAGTATCCTCAGTCGGATTTTACCTATAATTTCTTACAATTTATAAACCAACATTAGTATTCATATTTTATTTAGGCTGTAATATCCCAGAGTGATACCTATGTTTTCTCTTGCAGGACAATGCCCACCTATGTTAAGTGTTGGAGAAGGAGTCCCTTGCAATTCCGGCTTGTTTTCAACATTATACACCTGGTAGCTAAGGTAGATTCCAGGTTTCTTAGATCAGACTATTTACTTGAACCTTACATTAATAGACCTTTGAAATGGGCATTGACCTCCTTCTAATCTTTTTGTTTTTATTTAAAGTTTATTAAGTTTTTAACCATATCGACACACATATACAGGAACAGAACAAAGGCAGATTACAATATCAACCACCAACCAAAACCCCCACTCCCCCTCCCAAAAGCAAAAGCCATAATAGAGAAATTAGGATAATAAGGGTATGATAAGCCCCCAACATCACACTCCCTCCCCCCAGACTCCCCAGAGCACCATAAGAAATTCCACCTGCATCTAGAAGAAGAAGAATAAGACAGTATCAAGAAGGCAGCCTGAAACCAGGTTACTCCACCTTTGGAACCTTCTGTAATGACAGGAGAGTAGGCAAAATCTCCCATCTTTGATGATAGAGATCATCCCTTTGATGAAGTCTGGAAATCTGTTTTTCAACCAAAAGAGCCTGCATAAGCTCATTATACCATTCTCTGTAGGGAGGCATGGAATCCTCCCTCCAGTGATGGAGTATAATAACCTTTGCCACCACAGAAATCAAAGCTATTTGAAATTTGCTGTCACCAATC
This sequence comes from Neoceratodus forsteri, assembly GCA_016271365.2. Lineage (NCBI taxonomy): Eukaryota > Metazoa > Chordata > Ceratodontiformes > Ceratodontidae > Neoceratodus > Neoceratodus forsteri. The sequence goes on along the minus strand of CM057455.1, from coordinate 1,780,080,857 downwards.
AAAGTAGATGGATAGTCCCCCACCAAACAAATTTCTGGAGTGAAGGCCTTCTCCAGGCCCAAAAGCGGGTCCAGCTAGGCCTTAATTTTAAGCCACAAGGGAACCACTTTAGGACAATCTCACATCTGTAATAAATACCCCATAGCAAGTCCACAGCAGGAGCACTCCAAGGCTTTGGATCTTCCCATCTTACACAGTTTAAGTGGAGTGTAATACATATCGTGCAATGTATGAAATTGAGTCCATCTGTACCAATCCCTTTTAATAAATTTATAGAGATTACACCAAATAGCATTTAGGATCGTGTTGCCAATCTAAAGCTTGCTGCCAGTAGTAACAGACACTGTTAGTGAGGTAGGGTCAACTGTTTGTAAATAAGAATGTAAACCAGCCACTGGATGGGGTAGGGCAGCCAAAGAAATAAGCTGGGGCAAGATTTTCTTGTCACTCACATCCCAAGGGCCACGGCCAAAAAAAGATATCAGGACACTAGCCAATTGCAAATATTTGAACATGTGGAAGAGAGACATGGAGAAAAGTCCTTGCAACCACCCACGAGGTAAGATCTTGCCCTGCTCTATGAGAGAAGACATAGAGACAATACTCAGAAGGGGACAAAATGAGGAAGGAATTGGATGCCCTTCTATGCAAATATTAGGATTTGCCAAGATAGGAAGAGTAAGGGACTGAGATCAGTCCAAGTAGAAGTATTGTTCCAGTTTTCCTCAGGTCTTGAGAGACCACACTAAAGGGGAGTGATGCAGGGCAGCTGGCAAACTAGATGGTTTAGAATACAATAGGCTGCTAAGATAAATGCCAGCCTTCTGGCATAGAAAGTCCTCGATTCTTAACCAAAGAGACTAATACCCCTCGCCAATCAGCCTATCCGAGGCATTTCCCCATTGTGAAAATTTAGTGACATGCAAAGCTAAATAATAAAGATAAAAGTTAGGAAGGTGCAAGCTGTCTCTCTCTCTCTCTCAGAAGTGTAAGTTTGAATATGTATGTATGGCAAACTGCCCCCTGTCTCCAAAAAAAGCAGTTCAGGAACCGTTGCAGTGTTGTGAACCAAGCTTTTGGTAGGAAAACCACCAACATCCCCAACAGATAAAGCAGCCATGGGAGGATGTTCATCTTAATATGTTGAACTGACCACAAAAAGGTCAAGGGTAAAGTAACCTATCTCGATAGGTCACTCTTGATAGTTTGCAGGAGGGGAGGAAGATTTAAAGAAACCAAATATGAGAGTAGATGCAGCAGGAGGATTCCTAGGTATTTAAGAGTCTTAAAATCCCAGGACAGGCCTAAATCCAGAATCTCCTGCCTTGAAACATAAATATTGAGAGGCATAACCTGTGTTCTATCAAGGTTTAACTTGTAACATGCTACTCTAGAGAATTGCCAAATCTCGGAAAAGCTGCAGGAATAGAAGAGGCCGAGTCCTTGATGTGCAGAAGTAGATAATCTGCGTAGGCCGATATTTTATACCTCAGGGTGACGATGGGGGAGACAGCCAGGACAACTGTCCCAGGCCCAAGTGGCTTAGGGGGCCCATATTTACACATTTATATGTCTTGGGGATGGGAGGAGGGGCCACAGAACTAAAGGTGTGTCCTGGGCCTGGAAAAGTCTATCTGCAACCCTGCTGATCACACCCCCTACCATAATCCCTTTAATGTGCTAAAAGTTCAGCAATCTGAAGAGAAGGGGTTCCAAGTATAAGTTAAATAAAAGGAGGAAAGGGGAAGCCCTGCCTAGTATCTCATTCCAACTGAAAAGAAATGGAGGAAAGTCCATTACAGCAGATTTTAGCCATAGGTTTGCTATACAAAGCTTGAATTCATTTGCAAAATTCAGAGGGGATGCCAAATTTCTGTAAAACTACAAACAAAAAAGGCCATGAAACACGCTCAAGAGCCATTTCTGCATCCAGGGAGACCAGAGTTGCTGAGATCTTGCTCTCCCTGGATGCAAAAATCAAATATTTTCATTTATTTTATTTTTGTCTTTGGTAACCGGGTAAGGCCCACTAGGCACAAGTGCCTGTTTTCAGGTGCAACCTGGGAGCACTGGATGGTTAAGTGACTTGCTCAGAGTCACACAGTATGCAAGTGGAGGTTGTGAGAATCAAACCAAGGTCTAGTATGCTGAATGTATGAAGCTCATTCACAACACATTACTCTAACCTCTAGACTATACTGCCATCCAATATAGCAATGCAGCATACATGCAGCAAATATAAAAGCTTTCTCAGATGGTCACTAGAAAGGCAACCAGTCATAAAGCCTACTTGGACAGGATTTTAATCTATTAGCAAGGACCTTTACCAAAGTCTTAATATCAGAATTTAACAAAGATATTGGGCGGTAGCTGGCCAGCCATAGCTCATCCTTACCCGGCTTCTGAATGAGTGTTATCCAAGCTTGGGTGAAGGAATAGTCCTCCTGCCCCTCTGTTTAGAAAAAAATTAATAATTGGGTAAGGAAGGGTGATAATTCTTCTGTAAAAACAGTATAAAAATTATTATAAAGACTGTTTGGGCCAGGTGCGTTGTTGAAGGGGAGTTGATGGATTACTGCTCAGACCTCATAGATCCTAATTAGTTCTGTCAGATAATCTTGTTGGTTGAGGGAGAGGCATGGCAGAGGAAGCTCCTCTAGATAAGCTAAGATCAGCACATGGTCTTCCAGAGTTGGGGGGCTATCCTTGTAAAGGCTCCTGTAAAAAACTCTAAAGGCCTCCATGACATCTTGAGGCCAAGTAAGAATGTCTTCACCTGGGCCAGGCCTCACAGGTGTGGAACCACCCTCATTTCCTCCAACTTCCAAGGTCTCCAGGCCAAGAGCCAACCCATTCTCTTGCTGGATTCTAAATATCAAGATTTGGTGCACAAAATTGCCAAGTCAGCCTTTTCGATGAGCAACTCTGCATATTTTAAGCGACAGGCACTAAATTGTTGCCAAATTTTGGGAGGGGGGGATTTGGAAGACAGTACCCTCTCAAGGCACCTAATGTCCAATAGGAGCTGGTCCTCCTCCAAGGCACAAAGATTTTTGCTTTCAGCGGCCAGCTTTATGCACTCTCCCTAAATGGCACATTTGAGAGTCCCCCACAACCAATACAACCTCGATACTGACCCTTTTTAACTTCAATCAGATTAAGGAAAAAATCTCTCAGGTGTCGGACCAGACTGGGGTCTTTCAAAAACTGGGAGATGAGCCACCAAATCCCATATCTCTCCTTCCCCTCATTTAAGACCTGTGTCAGTTCACTAGGTGCATAGTCTGAAAGGACCTTAGGTAATATCTCAGATGATATGAGACTGCTAAGAGACTGTCTACTCAATACAAAAAAAAACAATCATGGATGAAGTCCCATGAGGAGAGGAGAAAAAAGTGTATTGCCTATCTTTAGGGTATAAAACTCACCATGGGTCCAATAAGCCCAAGTGATCCAGAAGTTCTCGGAATCCCCTCTGACCAGGAGATAGTCCCCACCTGTTAGGACCAGATCTATCCCAGTCATCCTGGTAAACTAAATTCCAGTCACCTCCCAAGATTATGGGCAACCTAGGGAAAGAGGAAAGGTGAAAAGCAAGGTCCAAAAAGAAATTGGGAGAATCGACATTGGGGCCGTAGATGGAACCTAAAATTACTTCCTTGGAACCTAAACATTTCTGCAGTAGGATATGGCAACCTTCATGGTCCCAATATTCCCGGATGAGCTGAAAGGTTGTGCCTCTCATCACTAGGATGGCAACTCCCCTTCTCTTTGTGACAGGGAAAAGCCCCGTCCCTTGAATGGACCACTTTTCTTCTGAATGAAAAGCTACTGTTGCTACAGTTCTCCTTTACTTTAACTATTCTATCCTTTTATTTCTAGTCCGGAAGGTTGGCCACCTCTGGGCGCCCCCCCTCCCCACCTTTTATACTAGTCTATTCACTCTGTATTTCTATTTCCTGGTCCACAGAATGTATAAAGTGGTAAAGAACCATGTAAGGTCCTTATATAGGAGGTCAAGGGAGTGACCTTGAGCTGTTTGTAAATCAAAACTGTGTGACTCTTGTATATAAAGGTTAAAAATAAAGAAAAACATACCCAAATAAGGAAGTGTATGGACAACCTAGAAATTGCTAGCTGAATGAAAATGGTGCAGTTCAATATTGCAATATTGATGTTAATGAGTAAATTAACTGGAGCGGTGGCCCCTTTGTCATGTTTTGTGCCCTTTTTTCCCTTCACTGCTCCCTAACTACAATTTATATGCATATGTGGTGTTCTTTTGCTGCAAAATATTCATAGAAATGGCTTTGGCCCTAGTGAAGCCTTGTGCATATATGAGGCAGCTCCCATTTGCTTTCCAAAGAAAAAGGAACAGAAATATACATGCCAAAAACCCATTTCCTGAATCAGTTTGGTGGCTGTTGTAATAAATGACTATGACAGTCTCTACATACCCCGATAAGCTCCATGCATGGTTTAGCTCCAACCCAGCCCCAGGTCTGTGTTATGGTAGTGTTGTCAGGTAGTTAAAATAAATAAATAAAAGAGAGAGAGAGTACCTGTAAAAATAAGCCCCACAATGCCATGTGCACTCTCTCCTCTTGAGTACCCAGGCACAGCATCAGGCTAAAACTGATAACCCACCTCCCACCGATACTGTAACATCCTGAAGCTTGACACTCAGCCTCACCAGAACAAAATTAATTCTTGCAGACACTCTCTGTTAATTTGGGGACTATATTTGGGGAATTTGTGCAGTAAAAAAAAAAGGAAATATGTAGTGGCCCATAAATATAAAGGGCCAAAAAGAAATCTTTGCCATCGGCTTGCTATTGCAGCTGCCGGTACCCCTTTTTACAGCAGTAGTTTATTTTTCTATTGCATTTCTGCTAGACAGGTATAATTGGGAACTGTAGAATCATTGCAATTAAATAGTGGGTATTTTGCACAGCTTTTAAATAATGAAATATGCAACAAATGAATTTATTCTTGTCTGTAGAGCATGTTTCTCTTTCTCTCTTCATTTGAAATGTGGAAGATGTATAGCACATGTTTTATTCATGCACCCTAAAGGTTTCCTTGTAGACATATAAAAAGAAAATGATATTTACATATTTCTGTAGGGTGTCTTGCACTATCCAGCTGTGCCTTCCATGTAGTTTCAGAGGTAAATTAAATGCTTCCTGGCGTGAGCTCTACAGGGCGGCAGCGGCCCCTAGTGACCATTTTTATAGCACAATACCTGTCAATCAAGCCAGTACAGATTGTTTTACACTTTGTACAGCTTAAACTGGGTCTGTTTGATAATCGCTGCCTGATAATTGATTAATATCTGATCTGAAAACTCTCTAGCATTATATAATTTAAAAAGGGAGCCTAAATAAAGTGTTTTAAAAAACTGACGAGACTGCAAGAAAATAACCTGTGTGGGTGGGTATAAAAGCATTGCTTGACTGCATAGGGGCAGATAGAGTCAGTACTTTCTGGCCATTGTAAGTGAAGGACTGAGGGGATCCTAGCTGCAAACTGGTGTGGAAACTGATGAATAGTTTGCCATGGCTTTGAAAGCTCAGTTTGTCATTGTTTTTGTTTCTTTATTTGACTAAATCAAAAGTCTTTATTTTATTTTGTTACAATTTGTTTATGAAGTAATAAACATTGCACCAGTCAAAAGTGCATTAAACCTGAGTTATTCTTTTGGTGTCCATCTGTTATCCCACTCCCCATGACAATACTCGTCCCAAATGTTTGAGCCATCCAGTGCCTTCTAAAAAACAAAACCTCCTCTCTTTTCAAGTGTGTCTCTTGCAACATAACCACATTATGGTGAAGTTTTTTGAGATTATTTAGAATCATATGTCTTTTTTGTCTGTTCTGAGACCCCTTGATATTCCATGATACAAACTTATAACTAATACTCATCTGGAATTAATACTCCCTTAAAAAAAACAACAACATGAGTACCTGACTAAAGAAAAACCCATTTAAAGGTGCTCTGAAAGCATCCCTTCCCCTCACCAACCTTCCTTGTCCCCTACCTTCCCCACCACAAAATTTCCCCATACCCCAAAATGTGTGGAACCCAGATCAGCAACCCCCGAATGAAGCCACATAGATAACAGGCTGGCCTAGATGAAAAAGAGAAAGGTATGCAAACATTTGGAAAACACAGGCACACTAAATATACATGAGGCAAACTGATCCTGTGACACTGGGCCATCCAAGGGAAAAAGCGACCCCCTCCCCGATACCATTCTCCCTACACACAAACACATCAAAGGAAACAACAACCCCCAATACTCCACTCCTAAAGACCGATCTCCTAATGATAAACAGCCCATGATGGATGAGACCCTGTTGCCTCAGCCCCCACCGCCAATCCAAACAACACGATAGCATGTTAAGAATACAAACAGTCAATATGTCCATATCAATTTTGGAACTGCACACAAAAGGAAGGAGAAAACATACAATGAAAGTGGTGACAAATAATTTAATATTAGAGGGAAGAAAGAAAAAAAATCAGTGTATGGCTGCATTACATGTACTGTTGGGTCTTAATGTTTTTACATGAGTCATGGTAATCAGTCAAAAGGATAAGTAATCCAATTGTATGTAACAACAGAAAACAGAGCTACCATGCTGAAAGGGAAACTAATGGTCTTGCAGAGTACTATTATAATGCAGCAAGGTGAAAGCAATATCCATCTGAACTTAAACTGTCCCCAAAACTCAAGACCCATGAAAGACTATAACTATAATGTAAGGTGGACTACTAAACAGAATAATGAAGTGGCTCTCCAGTCCACCATGCATGGTGCTGGGCTCCAGAAGATTTGACCCTCCATCGATTGTACAAGCAAATCACCCACCTCACTGCAGAAATCATCCAGAGCCTGTAGAACCGAAAACCAGTGTTTGATGTGACATCTGAGCAGCATTACTGCCTCCTAAATGAGTGTAAAATAGGAGAGAAATTTCCCCCTCATAAAGCACATTGGGCACCTTCATTAGTCAGGCAAAGTAACATCCAAGCCCCACAATTACAAACAGATGAGGTAGTAGAAATGTCCAACACAAAATGAAAAAGAGGCCAAATTGCAGACTAAGGTGTAGATGAACCATAAGGAGGCAGTGTAGCGCAGTGGTCTAAGGCTCTGAGCTGCAAATCTGGTGACATCCAGCAGACCAGACCTGGGTTTGAATCCCACAGCTTCCACTTGCATACTGTGTGACCCTGAGCAAGTCACTTAACCTCCTTGTGCTCCCAGGTCGCTCCTGTAAAAAAGCTTTCAGCTTAGTGTGCTATACCTGGTTAAACAACAACTTAAAAAAAAAAGCCACTTACAGAGCAGATTAAATGTTGCATCTGAGGGATACCCGGCGTATGTCCAGACAGCTCATTTGAACAGATCAGGATGTATCATTTTAGGGCTGTGGGCAGAGCCTACTCCCCTTTTGGGATCGATCAGATTGTAGCTCTAAAATGGCTGATCATGGAACTCACTTTTTGGACATTTGGAAGTATTCCTCCACAGCTACAAAACAGTGAACTCGCTCTATGATTTTTGCTATTTGCTGCTCTATGTTAAAGGCATCCGAAGGGAGGGAGATGCTACTGTATTATACCTCAGAACTTCTCAGGATATTAACAAAAAAAATATTTTTTAACTGCTGTTTCTATCATCTGTCCAGCGTAGTCTAATACACTTATTCTATTTCTTTCAGCAACCTAGGGGTTAACTCATTATATGGTGTCTGGAAGTTTCTGAAGCTGAAAGTTAGACTACAGTGTCAGATTACAAACAAAGCAACTGCAGCTTTTAGCTATCTCATTCCTATGGGCAGGACAGGTTGCACGCAAGCACACACACACACACACACACACACACATAGCAGCATGTACTCTGACTAAAATTCAGACTATAGTGTCAGATTACAAACAGTGTAACTCATTCCTATTGGCAGGACAGGTTGCATGCAAGCACACACACACACACACACCCACACACACACACAGCAGCAGCATGTACTCTGACTAAATAAATTCAAGAGAACTGATTTAGCAGCATGGCAGTTTTTGATGATTGTGACTAAACAGCACTATATGGCACCAACAAGAAAATAACTTTGGTAATCTGGTAGCTCTTTACAGCCCAATCGGCTCTGCCTAGAATTTGTTTATCTCAGCTGCTGCTTTATCTGGCACTTCAAAGCTAATACAACTTCCATCATGCAGCACCTGAAATGTTGAGGGGTAGTGAACCCTAAATCTAATACTCACAGCCAGGAGCTTGGACATCAGTGGATGTTGCACAGCTGTCCTTTGCCAAACAGAATATGGGATGTCCTGGGTGATGTAATCTCATTGCCCTTCCCACAGTACCTCCTTAATGTCTCTAATTTTGGCCAAAATGTGCTGCTTATCCAAGAATTTGAACAGTTTACATATAAGTGGGTGTGGAAGGGAACCAGGTGAGGGCATGGGGTGTAACAACCAGTGTGCCTGCTCTACAACATACACCAGGCCATTGGAGGAGGGTCCCGTGACTTCTTCAAATAATTTCTGGATATATGTAGCAGTCTTGGGACCCTCAGCCTCTTTGGACAGACCCAGCACCACCAGATTATTCTGACGGGACCACCCTTCTATATCTTCCAGGTGATCCTCCATCTTCCTGAGGCATTGTCAGAGGGAGACCACTTCAGGGTCTAATTGATTGTGCCAGTCCTCCAGTGAAGATGGCTGGGCCTCGGTATCCCTTACTCTGAGGGCCAAAGAATCAAGAGAAGTGCACATCTTTTGAAGTTCCTCAGTGAGCACCTGTAGGAACTTTTCAGGGGGGCCATCTCTTCTAAAAATTTCTCCTCCTTCAGAGTAGTTGTAGTAGAAGAGGTGCAAGGGGCCCCTGTGTCCTGCTGTTTTGAGCATTTACTGTTCTTCTCCCATTCTGGTGTCAGAGATGGAGTGTGGTGAGGCAAAGGTGTTTTCATATCAGAATCCATCATTTAAACCAAGAACTACGGTACCAGAATGCAGCACCACTCCATTGGGAACTGACCACACAAGGAATATCAAAAACACTTACTAAAAGTAAGTATAATAATTGAAAAATTAGGGACGAGAGCCGACAGCAGACATGTCTTCTCAAGCAGCCATCACGTGATGTCCCTGACTTCCTTCTATTCAAATGTTTCTTTGAACATTTTATGTATGGACTGTGAGTGTTTTTGAACCCCTTATTCTTTAGTAACTTGTAAACAATAGTCTAAACCTTGACCTGCTGTATGAGATTTGACCTCCCTGTATTTTGTGTGTGGAGTGTGGGTGTGTGTGCACCATTCACATGTAAATATTGATATACTGATGGGTAGACTTTGTGTTAATTTCCATTCTGCTTTCTCCCCCAACCCCTTTCCTCTTTTTTTGTCCACACATTCATTTCCCCTTCCCCTCCCCCATTGTCTTTCCCCAGCTTATTTCATCATTAGTATCATTACTAGAATTTTACCTATAATTGCTTACAATTTATAAACCAAAATTGGTATTCTATTTTTATTTAGAATGCAATATCTCAGAGTGATATCTTGCTCTTTTATTTAGCCACTCTGCCTATTTACAACCATATAAATTATAGGAGGAGTCCCTTTATCTAATTAGAGTGACTGGATATAATTCTTTTTGTCAGTATGTGTTGTAATGTGTTTTTCAATATGTATTTATATGGGCATGGTGAATAGGGGTATTTATTCAGCATTGGTTTTATTCTGGGCATAGCACATGTGTTAATTTTCATTTATCAATTATGTACAGTAGTACTCAGCTGGATTATGTCCTATAAAAGTTATTGTTCCCTGGGAGGCACAATTCCTTTGAAAAGGCCTAGTGGTGAAACATTAGGAGACTACCTGCTCCGAGAGGGATAGTTGCTGTTCGTATGGGTATGTTTTGAAGACTGTGATCTACAAATAAAAGATAAACTCCATATACTGTACTTTGACTATTTTACTGTGTCTGAAGGAGTGCTGAAGTGACTAGTGAGATCCCTCAGGGCTTGGTGTTGGGCACCTGTTTCTTCAATATTTATATATCATCATTAAAAATATCAAATAAAGACATTTGGGTGACACAATTTGCAGATGTCTGCAGAATTGGAGCCATAACAAATACACAAAAAAATTCCATCGGCTTTCAAAATGGTGTAATAAACACTATACATAATTGGACTAAAAATAGTAGGCTTGAATTAAACAGTGCCAGATGCACTGTTATGCATATGGGGAAAAAATAGCAAATCATCATATAAAATAGGTAACTCTGAACTTAGAGAAACAACTGAGGAAAGAGATTTAGGGATTACAATTAGTACAGACTTAAAATTTAGTTCCCATTGTAATAAAATGGTTAAAAAGAATAATCAGATACTAAATTGCATATTGAGACATATAACTAGTAGAAGTAGGAGAGTGATTATGCCCCTGTACAGTGCTATGGTGAGACCAAACCTGGAATACTGTGCCCAGGTGTGGGCACCTTATAAAAAAGAAGATATCCACAAGTTAGAAGGAATTCAATGTAGGGTGACCAGGGCTGTCGAGGGATTGGAAGGCATGTCATATCCTGAAAGACTGCAGGAACTGAACCTGTATTCCCTGCAGTATAGCAGGATTAGGGGTGACAACTGTATGTTATATAAAATTGTACAAGATAAAGATCTAACAGGAAATATAGGGCTTACCCTGAGAAAATCTAAATATGAATCAAGGGGGCATCCGTTTCAATTAGCTATTCATAGATGGCAAACACTACTATGAAAACATTGGTTCAGCCAGAGTGGTTGCTGGCTGGAACTCATTGCCAGCTGAGGTGTTAACTAGTACAAGTATGGGTTCCTTTAAAAATAGACTCTATAGGTTCTTCGGGGGTAATAAATTTAAATACAATTGGATAACTTAAAATTGGTAATTAAAAGCTACCAAATGAAAATATTCAATACATGATCTAAAGGCAAGCATTAAGATGAAAGTCTAATCAACCTGAAATATCTATGAATCTATGAATCTGTGACTTTCTTTACAGTTACTGGAAATGTGTCACTGGTGCCCATCCCACTGAACGGCTCTTACTATGGGCTGGATATGGTCAACACACTTGGGACAGAAACCCCTTTATATTCAACTGTCAAGAAATGGACTGCTGAATGTAAGTGTGGCAGAAGAAGTGTTGAAGATGATCCCAGGTCAGGGCACCCAAGGGAAGTGACCACTGAGCAGAACATTGACACAGTCCATCTACTGGTGATAAAAGACAGGCAAGTAACTATACCATTACATTCTCGTTACATGTTTTATTTTTGTTTACTTTTTAAATCCCTTTTTGCGCAGAGCAATTTCCATTATCTGATCTGTTAAGCATTCGATATTCTGTTCTTAATTTGAAATCTTTTAGGGTACCCTTCTTGTTACTAGACCTTCCTCAACTAAAGTTTGTGTTTTGGCTTTTTCTTCCTCTGCACCTTTCTTATGGAACAGTTTGCCTGAGGACATGAGAACTGATTGTTCCTTGGAATGTTTTAGAAAATATAAAGATTGGTTGCATGTTTTGAATGTATGTAAATGTTTTTAATTATGTTCCTATTGGTTTCTTAAATGTTTTGTATACTGTTGTTCTTGTTATTGTGTTCAGGTCGGACCTGAAAATGGGCTTGTCCCAGAGTCCTTACCTGGTCAACAAAATAAAAACAAACAAACAAATATGTAACCAGTACCTTGGGCATCAGTTGTGGGGCTGTTCAATCAATCTTGACTGAAAACCTGGGCATGAGAAAAGTGCTAGCAGGATGGGTGTCCAGAATGTTGACACTCAATCAGAAATGAGCCAAAGGGGAATTTTCAATCAATTTCTTCACACACCATATGTTCTTTGTGCCTTATTTATAGTGCAATTTTTCTGCAGTAATTTCAATTGTAATTTGAAACTTCAGCTGTACTCTTAGAATTGTGTACATTTGTGCTTGTAAATTCAGTTGTACTTTTGTTCTTCCCATTTTCCCCTTTCCATGCTTCGGCTCAGTGTTCCTTTCCCAGTCACCAACATTTTAAATAAATAAATAAAAATCAGCCATGCTGCCCCAGGAGTGAACACCTTCATCTCAGTGAGTGACTTTCCAGTACCCCACACTTACTGTACAGTATACATTACTACATACTGTATCAGGTACTTGCACTCTGTCTCTGAAAGCATACTAGTATACTGGTTTCTAGGATACACCCTATCTAGGATCTGCCTGTTTCATGGTTTTAATTACCTTTTAACAGTCTCTCTGGAAAAGTGATTGTCATTTTACTGTTAATCTAGGTAAGGCAATCTTACTGTGTTTTGTTTACTCCTTATCTGTGTCTTCCCAGTTTAGTTTGTTGTCACTCAAACTACTGCTGTATACTATCGAGCTACTCTCGGCCTACAGCTGCTTCCTATCTATGTTCTCTGTGTGCTTTAAACCTTTTACCACACTCTGAGTGCTAAAATATTCCCTCCCATGGCTTGGGCCTGGTGGTTTTTGTCCTGGTATAATGTTAGGGTTGCCGCTTGTACCTTTTTGGGTGACCTGATTGCATAACTCCACGGTCCTACTACTGAAAGTGTCCCTGATCCTTGATAACCATCACACTCTGGAGCTACATGTGTAAGAGTGTTACATCTCCATCTACTACCACAAAGTTTCTGTTTTTGTGCATTGTCATTTCAGTTCTCTTTTGGCAGTCTCTACGGTTCTATGACCCCTCCCCCAGTAATGCCACTTCCTCACCCTATTGCCTCAGACCATGACAACTAACTCTGTTTTGAAACATGCTTTGCAGCAGTGTGCATGATCTGCCCAAAGCAGGGTTATTGCATCATCAACTTTTCCTGCCACTGGATCAGCACCTTAAGAATAAGTGCTGTCTGCCCATTAGTGTTGTTCAATGTGCACCACACATCTTTCCCCTATGGCTTTCTTTCCTCCACATCTCAATCACAGGTGATTTAGCACCTAACCCAGGGCCAATACTGGTGTCTTCCCCATATCCCCTCGATTGACTGGTAGTAAAGGATTAAAGATTGCTCATCTAAATGTTGTTGCCTGCTTGCTAACCAAGTGGAGCTCACATCCTGGGTTATCAACTACTAAGCTGACATCCCCAGTCTTACAGAGACACGGCTAAACCCACCACAGACAACCTGGCTTGCTCCCTCCTGGGTTAAAATATTATTAGATGCTATGTGCCTCTCCACTGATGCTCTCACCTAGGGGTCAGGGATAATGAGGCCCAAACTAACTCCCTCGAAGGTTGAAGGGCCAGGCTGAACCCAGAGGTGGTCTCCCTATGTCAAAAACTTTCCTGGGTAGAGTCTCACCTGTAGGACCTTGAGGGATGCAGTAGAAGTAGCTGTTGTCCTCAGTCTTCCACAATGAGTGGAAGGTACCTAGCTGATATTATTTGCCCAGAAGTCGGTATAGGTTTATAGATGATTGACTTTGCGTATGGGAGGGTGAAGGCACTCAAGTTTGTAGAATGGGGGAACACCAATAATCTAAAGATTACAGTGACTATCAACAAAACCAGTGTTAATTTCCTAGCTATTAACATGAGAGGGGTTATTATATCAAGTGGAGTTGTAACAATGGGTTTCAGGAAAAAAACATCAATCAACTCATTACTAAGGTTTGACAGTTCACACCCAGCCACACTTGTCTACTAGCCACATAGGAGGCTGGGACTGTATCCCAGAGTGGTAAACTCAGTCAAAAATTGGCTGAGCAATAGGACACAGAGGGTGGTGGTGAATGGAATTCTATACGAAGAGATGGGGGGTGACCAGTGGGATCCTGCAGGGATAAGTGCTTGGACCAGTCTTCTTTAATGTCTTCATAAGCAACATTGCAGAGGGGCTGAAAAAAGGTGTATCTCTTTGCAAATGAAGTGAAGATCTACAACAGGGTTGACACTTCAGGAGGGGTAGAGAAAATGAGAAGAGACCTAAGCAAGCTTGATGAGTTTTCAAGGGTGTGGCAGCTAAGATTCAATGCAAAGAAGTGCATGATCATGCACATGGGGCACAGAAATACAGGGAAGGAGTACATGATGGGTTGGGAGATACTGACGGCCCCCAAACAGGAAAGGGACCTAGGAGTAATCATATCTGATGATCTAAAGGTTACCAAACAATATGAGAAGGCTGTGAGGAGAACCAGTAGAATGTTGGGGTGCATAGGGAAAGGTATCTCCAGCAGAAGGAAGGAGGTGGTGATGCCACTGTACAAAACATTGGTGAGACCAAATCTAGAGTACTGTGCCCAGTTCTGGATGCTGCATCTCTGGCATGTTATAGATAGAGTAGAAGTGGTTCAGAGAAGGGTGACAAAAAACACTGCTGGGGCTGCACCAAAAGTCAAATGAGGGGAGACTGGAGGCTCTCAATACATATTCCCTGAAGAGAGGCAAGAGAGGGGGGTTATGATAGAGACTTTCAAATACCTCAGGGGTGTCAATCAGGTACAAGAGGGTATCACCTTTAAAAAAAAATGTTCAAGAACAAGGGGCCATGATATGAAAATAGAGGGGAGTAAACTTAGGGGTAACATGAGAAAGTATTTTTTTATGGGAAGGATGGTGGATCTGTGGAACAGCCTCCCAAAAGATGTTGTAGGGGCAAAAATGGTAGATGATTTCAAAAACTCATGAGACAGATATAAAGAAACTCTAGTGATAGGAAAGAGAGGGTAAGCCACAGATCATTTAGTATCTGTGGTACAGTATATGAAACTGGTAGGAAAAATGAGCAGGCTAGGTGGCCCAAGAGGCCATTATCTGCTATCAAATTCAATGTTTCTATGTAAAGAAATTGATCTCATATAGTCAGTTCCTCCACATATGGAGAAATTGTACTGCAAACAGTGATTTTGAAGAACAAGCTGAGAATCTTAAGAAAAGATTCTTGGCAAGTGGGAATGACTTACAACTTTTGGAAGAAGCAGTGGGGGAGGTTTGGCTAAAAAAACAGGGAGGATCTATTGAATCTTAGGGCATCCACCTCTGAGACAGAAGTCAGACCTGAACTTATTACAGTATGTTCTCAATAGATAATAATTATCTCTCAGGTCAAATAGGGAATACTTTATGGAGAAACCAGACAATTTTAACATCAGATGACAGATTAGTGGAACTAGTAGGTAATAACCCTAGAATTACCTTTACAAAGGGTTCAAGCTTAAGGGATTCACTGGTGAGGAATAGGTTCTTTACCAGAAAACCTGAAGACTCATGCTGCTTACAGAAAAAAACCTTTTTTTTTTTCAAATGCAAGAATTGTAATGTCTGTCAATATTCTCTA
Organism: Neoceratodus forsteri; assembly: GCA_016271365.2. Classification (NCBI taxonomy): domain Eukaryota; kingdom Metazoa; phylum Chordata; order Ceratodontiformes; family Ceratodontidae; genus Neoceratodus; species Neoceratodus forsteri. The sequence goes on along the minus strand of CM057455.1, from coordinate 1,780,065,478 downwards.
CTGACAAAAGGATTTGAAAACCCAAGAAATAGGAAACAAATCACCCAGGGACTTCATCACCTGTACCACTTAATTTGTTGTATACATTCGGAGGTGCCCTTTGTTGCTTTTGCTATGTGGGGAAAACAGTCTGCATGGTGAAGAAAAGACTGCAGGGACACGTTAGGTCCATAGTCAATAAAAAAATGGACAGTCCAGTAGGAAGGCATTTTTATGAAGTCCACAACAGTGATCCAACTAATTTGAGATTTATAGGTTTGGAAATGGTAATACCACATAGAAGAGGGGGTAACTGAACAAATCTCTTGTTAAGAAGGGAAAACTTTTGGATTTTCAAGTTACAAACAATAAATCAGCAGGGTCTTAATGAATTTTGCGACCTAAACAATCTCTTTTGAATATTTGAACTGGGTATAGTTTGTCAAAAAAATATGACTGTGCCGTTTTAACACATACCTTGTGCCAGAGGTAAGCAATTTTGCTTATGCAATATGCCCAACCCCTTCCAATCATCCTAATAACCACTTTTCTGCCTGGAATAGCACTTATGAGGTAATATGTGCTTTGTTATGTTATTATACGTGAATTACGTGAATTGATTGTGACTTTTTTTTTTTTTTTGCTTTTCCTTTTCTGTTAGTCTCCCAGCATTTACATACTTTAAAGTACGGCCTGGTGCCAAGAACAATTTGTGGATCCCCAGGGATACCCTGGTATATAAAAATAAATGGATGATCACAAGTATTATGGTAACCTCTGTGTACTCCAAACCAATATGTGATCAGCTATGCTTATTGGGACAACAACCGTAAATGACTTAATCTTTTTTGTAATGTTTATCAATTGTTTGTTACTGTATTCTTTAAAACATCCACCAATGAGAAATAGTACCAAAAAGAAATTTTATTTTCTTTTGGATATATATTTAAAAAAAAAACACTGAAAAAATGTTGAAATAATTTCCTTGTTTGGTGATTGGTCTATAGTAAGATGATGGAACAAATGACACTGTATTTCAGGAATGATATATTTGTAAGACTCCAACTCCTGATGAAGCCAGAATAGGTGAAGCACTGAAGTGTGTTTGCTATTGTTTGACTACACTGAATGGATGTTGGATTCATGATTAAAGATGTTTTCATAGGATTTCTTGGTTTAAGTCCTTTTCCTTCCAAGAGGTATAAGTGCTCCTGTCCTTTGCCTTTGATTTTAAATTGGAGCAGCCAACCCATTAGGAGCACCTCCAACAGTTTCCTGTGATGCAGCTGCTTTCTTGGACATTGGTATTGTTCATCCATGGGCTATGCTGGTGCTGGCACAGCCTCATATTCAGATAGTTTGCAGGCTCAGTCAGATTACATTAACTGAATATCGCATGGGGCCAGCCATGCACTATTTGCCATGCATCGCTACTGTCTGCATGGTGTACACAGACAACTCTGAATGTGGGAGCCATTATGTTGAATTTATATAGAATAGGATTAGTGTCCATGTACTAAACTGATTACTCACACATGATTCCAATGATGTGGGTAATGACAAGGATACACTAGAAGCACCTACCTAGTACATATCAGCCTGTACCCTCAAACAGGCATGCACTGCATGCTACTCACTGTACCTGTCAGCCTATTCATGGCCTCTGCCCATATGTGCATAGGAGCATGCTGGGAATAGGGAGCATGATGTGGATGGTGTGGAGGACACAGGTGAGCATCCAATAAGAGGTCCATCCTGCTAGTTGACTGAATCCCCTGCTGTATGTGAAGCAGAGGATTGTGGGTACTGACATGCTGTAGCCCTTTAAGGGGCCCATGCACTAGGGGAAGGTGCCATCGAGTAACCCAATCCCTCATTATACATAAGAGGGGCTGGGGGTTGCAGAATAGTGGTTGCCACATTCCCCGTCAGGCTACCCTCTGCAGATAAGAGGGAGCATGTAGTGGCTATTGCAGGGTACCTGCAGGTATAGTCTGTGCCCCAAGTGGCACTATGCACTGTTGCACATGGTGCATAGTTGAACCCCACCCTCAAGCATTCCCTCACTGGCTGGCATGCAGCACTACCCACAGCTAGGGAACTAAGGACAGATTTGCAGTGTAGTGCTGCCTACGTGCCATGTATATTCAGAATGTATTATGTTACATTAGACCCTATATGAATACCAAATTAATGCTAATTTAGTACTAGTAAAAGTATTCAACTAGCATTCATTGGTCTTCATTTGTGTTTAGTTGTACAATTCAGAAGCAACCATTTGGTTTTCAGAAGGTACTGCCTTAATCTGCATATCCTTGAGCAAAGACTAGCTGAATACTAAACAAATGTTGCCTTATTATTAAAGTCGTCTTCAGATATCTAGCTCATTGAAATATTTTGTCTTGTGGGCAGACTGTTTTTATACTAGTGAATACTATGCCAAAATTACAAAAAAATTAGTACATCAATTCTAGCAATGAAGACAAAATGACAAAAACTAGAATTCAGACATCAGTGAGGGCTCTGCACTAGCACATCACACAACAGCTCTCCAACACTATGTGACCAGATGGAACTGACTGATGTGGAAATAGATTTATCTGTATATGAGTGAAATGGGGTCATTTGACCATTACACTGGGAACTCCTCTACTCTTCAGCAAGTGGCATTCATGCTGCATGTCGGAAGGTCATAGCAGAGAGTGGTGTAGAGGAGTGTGTGTCTGCTGCCTGGGTGGAGGAGCCTGTCTCCTCCTCCACCCAGAGCAATGAGGAGACAAACTGTTCTGCAGTTTTGCTGGAGCATATGTTAGGTAGTAGCCCCCCCCCCCACCATTGTGGAAGAGGTGGAGAATTTGTCAGCCCTGAAACCAGCCTTAGTTGCTGCAGTTGGCACTGCCAATGCAATGACTGCTTTGGATTCCTACACTGAACCAGGCAAAGACTTTGAGACTCGGCAGACAACTGCCTTGCACAGAATATTCAGGAAAGATGCTTTCGTTTCATTCGGCTGCTACAAGTTGCACATGTAGAACATGCTGCTATTTTGGGATGCTGCAGGATGTGTCTGGATGACTTTCCTTCTGCTGTGGCAGTGAACTAGCTGCCATCGGGAGCCCCTGCTGTTTCTACCAAGGATCAAAATATACCCCCAGCGCTGTGTGCAGCGACTGCGGTGAGACTGACAGCAGGTGTACAGCCCTAAGTCATGCCGATGGCTGAGGTTTCACAGGGTTCTCTTTAACCTGGATGTTTTTCTGCATGTACTGCTCTTTCTTTTTCTTTTGGTGACACGGCAACTAAGTCTGAAGGAGAGGGAGTCTCCTGCTAAATGTTCTACTCATGCTGGGGCTTCCAACTCTGCTTTCGGTAATATTTTTCTGAAACATACTGTTTCAGACCCTGCTTGGTCTGTTGATAAGGCCCTCCACACTGCAGGGTGGGTTCAAAGGGCTGACAGCAAGGGGTGAGATGTGAATCTCTCTCCTTCCTGTCTGCATGCTGGACAATTAACACCCCAAATACAACTTTTTCTTTTGACAATGGACATATACTGGTCCTGCCTTCCAGAACACTTGTGCTGAGGTTCTCAATATTAAAATTTTGGAAGGGGATAATACTACTACTCTTCCTTTGTCTGCTATTCTTTCTACAGATGCTAGGAGTTCCCCCGCTGACCCTCAGTTGCAATCCCCATCTGTGTTCCATGGGCAGGATCACCCAGTTTTATCAGCACCAGAGGTTGTACACATGGATACTGTAGATATTGCTTCTGAGCCATCTGCCTGTTTGCTGTCTTCAGAGGAACATACTGATCTCACTCTGCCTGACTCTATTCTCTGAACTGTCCCTACTGGCTTGAACACTGCAGTTCACTGAGCAGTGCCACCACCTGCCTGGGGCACCCGGCCTACTTGTCTCTTTTAAGAATTTTTCAGGAATGCCCCTGGAACCTGCTAAATGAAAAAATGCTGTCTGGCTGAAATATTGTGGTGGTCTCCCTGATTTTCTTGACAGTCTGTATGTTGCCAGAACCTTACTTATGGACAGTACACATTACTTTTCATATAATATCTTTGCCCTGATTTACACTCCAGGTGATACAACTTTTGATGTGAGTTTTAAAACTCCGGTAGGTCTTGAATGTTTCCAGAAGAAATACAATGATCTTAAAGAACAACCATTGTGGCTTTCATTTCTGGCGATCCCCCACGAAACCTAGCTTCAAGAAAGTTATGATTCTATTCAAAAATGAGGGTGTGAATGTTGCAGATATTGGCCCAGATATTCAAAAGGGTTGAGCCATGCACAACATGGTTGCGCATGCGCAAGTCCTACATTGCGCCATTCTGCGATATTCAGCAGGAGGCAGTTACGCCACTGACAACAGGTTGCGCAACAGCGCAATGCAAATGAATGCATGCTCAACAGGAGGGGGAGGAACCATGCATAAACTGCACAACCCGATATTCAACTGGGTTGTGCAGAGTTGTGCATGCGCAACCCCCAACCTGCGTCTGCAGGACCTTGAGCCAAAAAAAAAAGGATCAAGTTGAGGGCCACCCACAGGTGAGCTGCTGTACTGCAGGGTGCAACACAGCAGCTGCCACCTAGCTGTTTGCTTTCGATCCCCTGCCCCCACCAGCCCGATCGTGGGCATAAAGTAACATGACCCCTCCACACATCTCCGAAGCCAGATCGCCGGCATAAAGTAACATGAACCCCCGACACATCTCCGAAGCCCGATCGCGGGCATAAAGTAACATGAACCCCCACACATCTCCAGGCGATCGGCGGGCAAAAATGTATGACCCAGCCACACATCTCCGGGCGAACCCCCACCCACACACATCTCGAAGCTCGATCGCGGCAACGTAAAGTAACATAGACCCCCGCCCACACATCTCCGAAGCCCGATCGCGGGCAGAGCGTGTATCAACCCCAGTGCCCGATCGCAGACAGAATGTAAAAAGCCCCCCACCCGAATATCTCCCTGGTGGTCCAGTGGACCGTAATGCCCGATCGCGGGCAGAATGTCAATTACAACCCCAAACATCTCCCTGGTGTCTAGTGCCCCCCACCACCCACGGCCCTCCACCCCTCTCCCCCCTGGCAGCGGTGGAGGCAGCATCTCACCACCTGCCCCGCCGCCCGCCAACTGACTGTCCGGTGGGAGCTGCCGCCCCATTGGTGCAGAGCTACAGCCAATTACAAAACTATTCAATTATTTCAGTTAAAACAGAATATAAACCAAACCTCTTTCCTCAACAACCTCCTACTTCTGTTCCCAGGTGGACAATGAAAGACAAGATAATTTTGTAATTACCTCCCCTAACACCAGGCAAATATCACATTACATTTCACTCCAATTATCACTGCCAAACAAGTGTTCCCACAAGCCCCAATAGTTACAATATCACAGCCCGAGTAACAGTTCTAACTCAAAGTAGTAATTTTTAACACACAGAACTAATTTCATATACAAAACTATTCAAATATTTCAGTTAAAACAGAATATAAACCAAACCTCTTTCCTAAACAACCTCCTACTTCTGTTCCCAGGTTCTATTAGATTAGTCAGCTTAATTAAACAAGCACTCAAAGATTTTAAAGAAACAAAGTAAGTTCCTATGCATAAAACAGAAGTAGAATGGAAAAATAAAATAGAAAAATCCCACTGTAGACAAATATTTATCACTGTGATCTGTACAATCAGACAATCTGTATAATCAGTGCAGCAGCAGCACGACTGGGCATCTGTACTGCAGAGCATGCAACATTCCGAAGCACTCCAAAACAGAGAACCCAATTCAAAGCGTTACATACAGTCAGGCACCAGAGCAACAGGACAGAGACGCAAAAATATAAAATGTCACATATTATGAAGGAATAATAAAAGAATTCCAGTGGTGAAAAATTACGTTCCTTATTTAAGGGAACCACAAAGTCTTCAGCAGGGAACACTTCAACCATACAACTGCCCAAAGGCTGTTGCCCCTCTCTCCATGGCTGGGGCAGGCTCTGCCACTGCTGGACTCCAAGCCGGCAGTCACAGAGCGAGGTTCAGCTGAAGTTTCTCCACTGTATTAACTGCAGCACAGGTTGGACTGGAAAGGTGATAGAATTTTAAAAACTGCAAGGGGTTTCTTTTCTACCTGGACTATAAAAAGCCAGGCAACAATAGCATACCTGTACCAGGTAGAAAGCTAGCACAACATCACCCTGCTACTTCTGAGCTCCTCACAGAATAGCGTTCAGCCACACCCCGGAAGTCAGGGGTTGAGATTTTCTCCTCCTCCCAGGTACTCCAGTGCTGTATGGTACAAAAATAGGTGTTTGTTTTTGTTTGAAATGTGGCTAATGTTATAGATATGAGTTCTTAGTAAAGTTATGTGCTGGTAGTACAGGTATAGTGCTGTGAGTCATATTTTTTTAGATAATCAGTAAGTAAGTAAGGTTTTATTTCAAAAGCATCCTTTCCCTGGGGATCAGGGTGCTGTATGGAATACAGGCAAATAAGAAATAATTATAGTTAGCTTTGAAACATAAACATCATCATTAAATAAGAAATAAATGAAAGGGGAAAACATTTTAAACCCCAATGGCTTGTCCAAAAAAGTGCACCTTCAGACTCCTTTTAAAGACTTCCACTGAGGGGGCCTCCATCAAAGACCTAGGAAGCATGTTCCATAGGATTGGCGATACCACCTCAAAGGTACCACATAGTCAAGTTTAGATGTGAGGCAGTTATTTCACTGCTTGGAATTCTGACCTCAAAGGTGATCTGCACTAAGTGCAACATGGGGAGTGCAAACATTTTTTTTATTTTTATCATGGTTAAACAAGTCACATCACCCCAAAACTTAAGAAACACAAACTTTGCATTAAGCCATAATGAAATGGTTTCATGTACAGTTATTTTGTTTTTGCTTTTTGTCGGGCACTTGTTCATCAAAATAGTGAAACAAATTACATTTTCTGCTTTTTCTGGTTTGTGTTTTACTGATTAAAAAAAACTAAAAGAAACACAACTCATTTTTTAGATATTTTTGACCTGAGCATCTTTCACACTCACAGTACCTCACAGTACCATGCTGTCCTTTTTTGTTTAAAGTTATTTGCATGTAAATATGTTTAGTACTGCTTATAAAGCCAAACATTCTAAACCTTCAGGGAAATGCCTGTTTTATAGTGTATGAGCATTCTAGTGTTCAGTTCAGCTATCTCCTCTCTCACCACTGCTCCCCATCTCCACCCTCCACAGTAAAGCTCTCCATCTGTAACTGATTATTTAAGGGAGAAAGGGTAGCAGTCAGTTTACAAACAAAAAGTGCAATTTCTTAAAGGACTGCTGTCTCCTCTGAACTCTCAAGACATATCTTAAATAACTTGTCTTTGTCTGTCTCTTCTCAGAGACCACGGACTTCAAGTAAAACTATTGATGCTGAGTGAGAGGCAAGTGGCCTGACAATGCCACCAAGTGCAAGAGACTGGATTTCTTGGTGTTCTTGCTGGTAGCACACTACCATCTGCATAGCGAGTTCCATTAACATACCACTGCTTTTGTGAGTGACTGACATGAGTGGCTAACTGAGCTGACAGAGCAGACTGTGTATGGAACAGAATCAGGGCAAACAAGTTAAACATGAATGAAAGACAAAAAGGGCCACAATGAGGTGAGGTCTTGCAACTCAGTAAAATCGCAACACAGAAAAAAGGTAAACTGGTGCTACTCATCAGATGTTCACAGACTACACAACATCAAAAGTTATGAGTGCATCAACTTTATTGCAGTGGACAACATAGCAACCAGCAACTAGGCATAGAAATAGGATGCAATGACTCTTCAATGTTTCATGCACATGACTTTGTCTGGAAGCTATCAGATTGTCATATCTGTCTGAATTTAACAGTGGTATTTAAAGGAACTGAAACAACATTAGAAACAAGCCAAACAGTTCATGCCAAAAAGTTCATATAGTGGAACAAAATAATCAAGATAACACGTTAACATTAAACACTGGCAAAAAATATTGCTATGGTGTTTTACAATTGATTTGTGTACAGTCACCAAAAATTGACTACCACTAGACAAGTGCCTAGTAAAAGTCCAGTTACATCCTTAAACTTGTTAGATACTTAGCCTGCAGTAATTCCTAAATAGATTGTTTAACTGTAATGAACTGATAGGTGTTTTGCCTAAAACTAGCATTAAAACAGGACAGTCAAATGGTGGCCAAAATAGCTTATGATAGCAGAGATATAAAGCAGTAGTTTCTGCAAAATGGTATGCATAAGATCAAGCATGTTTTTTTTTCCCAAATAACAGACAATAATAAAGCAAGCACCATGCATAACAAAAAGTTGACATAATATCAATATGGTCAATTTACCCAGGTGGTGCAAATGCTTTAAGTTTAAAAATCCAGAATGACTCACTTCTGGCCAATAGGGAGTCTATGTTTCCACCTCTGGGAAAGATAGAAATTCTTCTACCCCAACAAAGAACCATTTATAACTCTCTTGCCCTGGGAACTGTAGGGTCTGTGCTGCAAGGTTCGAATCATCTTTCCTGTTCAGTACCACCCTGATGTGGTCCCCCACTCTCGCTTTGAACTTGTGCTTATTGTGCACAGCATAGCATGCCCCACATTGACAAGAAGTGAGATAGACCACACAAGTGGTATTTCAGTGAATGAGTCTACACACTTCCACCTGTTCCCCAGTAGGTAGACTGGTCAAGATGTTACCAATAGTTAGTACTTAACAGTACTTACATCTTCCACATCTTCCACATTTATGCATTCCTGGATTTTGACTGGAATGTTGGAGACTGTGGGGTGTCTCTATCCCTAATGTATACACTATGTGGGGGATTTGGGGGAGGGGTGAGTGACATGTTCACTCAGTTTAGGCTCAGATTGTTGTATGCTCCAGTACTTTCTCAACATACCTTCAACTGCACTTGCATGTACATACTGTATATTATGCATGGTAACAAGGTTCAGTCACGTGTTTCGAACATGGGACATGAAAATATTTCCTTAGGAACTGTGACTGTGCCAATGGAGCCGGATTCCCAAATTTCATGTGTGGCTCCCTCCCCCCTGTTAGCACATGGCTTGATCAGTATGCAAAAGTGTTCAGACCCAAATCCACCTTCTTCAACCCTCCTATGAACAATACTGTTAGCTTCTTTGTAAATGCTTGTGAACAAGATCTTCAGAGACTAGTGAACACTGACTTTGAAACTAAATTTGTGAACCTGTCTAGAGAGGAATGCAATAAATAATTAAAAAGTACTGAATCAAATTCTTAAGTCACTATAAAACCAGTGTGTGGGGAGTATCATTGTGGTACAAGACACCACGAAAATATGTAGCAGAAGTGCATAAGCAGCTTACAAGGTTAATTTCTACAAGCCCTTTCAAACAATCTCACCATTGCCTTTTAAAAATGCATTGATCATTTTGCAGAATGCTGAAAGCAATGGTAATATTAATATAGACACACTAGATTTTCTTACTACAGGACATCCTGTGAGATCCACAGTTTACCTACTCCCTAAAATTTGGTCTGGAGTCACCACCTGGTCATCCAATCACATCTAGCATTAATTCATTGAAAGAGCTGCTGTCCTAATATGTGGATTATTACATACAGCCATTTGTGTCCCGTCTAAGGTCCCACATAAGGGACTCCATTGAGACTTTGTCATTGCTGAGGGATCTCCACATTGAGAAGTCATACCATCTTGTGACCCTTGATGTGGAATCCCGCTACACAGACATCCTCCATGATGACAGTTTCTCAGCATTGGGTCACTACCTTGACCAAAGGACAACCAACAATCCACCAGCTGACTTCTTCCTCCAACTTGCTACATTTTTTTCTGGAATGTAATTTTTTTTTCCTGGGAACGTTCTTCCTACAAGTCATTGGGACTCCCACAGAGATGACTTTCACCCCAACTTCAAAAATTTCTATTTAGGCCTGAGGAAAGAGAAGTGTACATTTGATGGTATGAGTAATCCTTTCTTGCAACAAATTGTGCTATGGAGATGGTACATCGATAACATTCTGATGGTGTGGCTGGGATATGTTTTGTTGAATATGTTTACACACCACACACTTTTTGCACTGGTAACAACCCTTGCCACTATTAAGCCACATACTATCTTTTTTATTTTTAAAGTGGCTATTCACTAAGTTGTCTTTCAGTGTAGGTGCCCACCTGTAAGACATAATCGGGGTTGTTTACCATCCCCTTTAGACCTTTGTCCTTGACAATACTGTCTAGTTTCTCGTGATTACTCCCTACCATTTTAGAATGTGCAGAATAAGCAGTCACATAATGGAGTCTTTCATTTGTACCTGTTTCAGCTATTTTCTTTCTAGAAATCTCTCTTTCTAATTCTGTCACAAATTGTTTTTCTCTTAATAATAGACACAGTATGGCTTCTTTCCAACCTACTCCTGTCAACACTCTTTCTCCAAATGCTCATTTTGTTCATTGTTCCTAGGTTCTCGTCCTTTAGTGCTCTGTATAGAATGGCTTATAACTCGATGTTAAAATGGGGTGCTGCCATCCATGTCCTTACTATATAAATCTGTAGCAACCTGACCTCCTCTTTCTTTCTTTCTTTCTTTCTTTCTTGTAATGTCAAGATAGTTTACTTGTGTTTCACTTACAGTACTACATAACTAAATCTAAGGTGTTCATTTGTTGTGTAAATATTTCACAAACTCTTGCAGACTGGTGAGGTAACCTTGCCATATTAGTATGACGTCATCTATATAACATCTCCAAGTTACAATATGACCATAGAATGGATTGTTCCTTTCTCTGAATACTGTATCTTTTTCTCATTTACTGACAATCAAATTGGTCACCAATGGGGCACAGGTGTCCCCCATCATGGTCCTCTTTATCTGTCTGTAAAGGTTGCCATTAAATGTGAAAACATTTTTCATCAAAACATGTTCTGACAATTTTAAATTTACATTCTGCAGAAAGAACCACACTGTCTTCCAATTCTGTTGTCAAATTATAAGCAACAGCACCCAGTGCACCCTCATGGGGCACGTTAGTGTATAACGCTTCTAAATCTAAAGGTACTAGAAGGCAGTCATCTTCTTCCTAACTCGATCTTTTACATAGTTCAGAATGTCTTTTGTATCTTTTATACATGATGGTAGCTTTGGTACTAAAGGGCATAAGAAGGAATCCCGGTATAAAGACAATGGTCCATCAATGAACCTATCCTGCTTATTATAGGACAAGAACTTTGTATGGCTCGTCTAAGCTCTGAACCCTGCTCCTGTCCTCTATCTACCCACTCCTGCACCTGTTCCTCCTAGTTGCCTACTGGCTCCAACCTCTACTACTCTCAAACCTGCCTGGAAATCTTGTTATTTCCTCTGTTCTACACTTACTCACTAGTTGTATGACTTATAGTTATTTGCACTTATATTTCTGTTTTGTTACTACATAGAGATTCCTGCAAATGTATCGTCATTGTTGAAAATTTTGTATGAGTGTACTATGTCTGACTTCTTACTTGTTCCATGATGTTTTCTTGTATTTGATATTGTTATGTGCCCTTTGTTGTAATCTCCTGGGTCATACCTGAAAATAGGCTGCTATGCTGTCTAGTGTACCTACCAGTTAACAAAACAGAAATAAATAAATAGGTCATTCGGGTGGCTTGTCATTATTTTTGTGTATTTTAGGAAGTTCATAAAATGTTGTAGTTGCAGGATTTTCACTTGTAAAATCTTTTTGGCCTGTTCATTAATAAACCCCTTTCAACAGCCCAATTCACGGTTTCATCAATGATGAATTTTAAATCCACGTTGGATTAGTCTCAAGTTTCTTATTAAAAGAACCATTATTTAATTGTCTTTCAAATTCCATGTTGTAGTCCACAATATCCAAAAGAACTATACAACCCCTTTGTCCACTTTTTTATTAGCAAATCATGTCTTTTACCAAGCTTTCCAAGGCCATTATTTTTTCATTACTTAGATTATTATAATTCAAATGTGATAAATTATCACATAAAGTCTAAAGCTCCTGCTGGTATCTTGTGAGTTCAGTGACTGTGATTGGGCATCTACTGAAACAGTGACTCAATCATGGTGCCTTACCACAGTGATGAGGAGGAGGTGACTGGATGGGGGTGTGTGTGCAAATATAGCAACATCCTGCTACTACCGTAAGTAAATAGGGGGAATATGAGCACACTGGTGGGATGGGAGGGAGGGAGGGAGGATTGTGATGGGTGGAACTGGGTGAGCTGCCGAGCTGCTCCTGTGGTGTGGTGGGTGGGTTCAGAGCTGGGGCTTGAATGGTGCTGGGTTCGGATCTGGGCATGGGTGCCTTTTGTTGCATCTGGCTAAAAAATATCTTGGGGCAGTTGCACCCCTGACATGCACCTCCTGGAATTGAGAATCCTTAAGTAGGGGTATGGGGGGAGTAGTGAGTCAGCTCCCCACATTGCATGTAAAATCTAACTCCTCTGCACCCTTTTGCTGTGCGCTGTGGACTTCATCACTGAAATATTTTTTCAGTGATTTCCATTCTCCCACACCGCGATCGCTTTTCTGCCATCATCATTATCACATAGATCCGCTCCTACTTGTATAGTTCTTTAAATAAGGCAACTGCAGGACACAATAGTGGGTTAAAAATTGAATTGTGGGGGAAACTGCTCCACCTGTATGTTTTCTCCTTATCTCTTAGCATAAAAGGATTTTAAATTCAGCTTTAAACACATGCTTGTACTTTATTTAGAGGTACTGTCGGTGAAAAACTGAGACCTTCCTTTAAAAGTTCTATTTTGGGTACTGTCAATTCATGTTTTGAGGGTTTATAATCTGTATGGAGTAGTCACTCACCTCCTGCAGCCCCTGAGTCTCCACCTGTTGTAGGCTGGTTGGTATCTGTTGTATACCTATTGTCAGCCTTGGCCTCCTTCTCGTCCCTCTCCACACCCTTTTTCTTCTTGATATCTGCCCTCTCCATTATTGATTAGCCTGGGGTTCCACCTGGGGCATTGCGGCATTCACTGTTGTTGGGGGGGGGGTTCTGGTCCCACCTGATCCCTGTGAAAATAAGGCTCTCAGTTCCTCTCTTCAGCTTCTGACCCACTTTCTTCTGTACTAAAATTAAAAGACACAGTCAGACTTCTTTTAAGTATCCCTTTCCTTGTTTCTTTCTTCCATGAATAAACCCAATCTATTTCATAATCTCCTTTGCCTCTTTCAAATTTCACTTGTCTGGCACCTTTTAATTCTCTATCGAATCTATTGATTAATTGATTGATTGATACCATCATATATAAAAGATACAAAGAGATAAAATATCCTCAGTTTCATGTGTTTTCGAGTATTTTTGAGAGCTAATAATGTGCTGCACTGTATAGACTTGCTTACTTTAAATATAGTTTTGCACTTGTAGAGGTTTTTTTAAATGGAAAAATATGTACTATTTAAAAACGAATTGCAGTATGGATATTGCTGTGCAGTTTAGGTACAAATAAAGAAATGTATATAAATTGAATACTGAAGGAGCATTAGACAGCTGATTGTTTGAAGACATCTAGCCAATGATTTTAAAGTATGTGTTGTGATGTGATAGTGATAACATTGATTGTTGGCATATTTAAAGGGTGGATTTTACTGGTTCTGTAGCCTTTGATAAAGGATTTTGTATCCAAAATGCATCACGCTATATCTGGTGTTTTGATGTAATAAAGCTTTGAATTTTTGTACAGTATTTAAGCTCCAGCATCTCATTGCAAAAAGGGCATGTGCACAACAGTTTCTTTGAAATGAAGATGCTTATATACAACTCTGCTCAATTCTCTATTCTCCATATTGAATCCTACCTCATTACTACTATATTCATCTCACTACCACCCTCCCCTGCCTCTTCCTCTCTATCTCTTGGACAAAGCTTATATCACCTACCTGGCCTCCTCTCTTTTTGCTTGCTGCTCTTTCACTCCTTCCTGTTACTTCCCTTATCTCTTACTCCTCCATATCCAGCTCTATCTCCTAACTAGTGTCCTAATCTCTACTTCTGAGCCCTCCTTTAACCTCCCATCATCCCTCTTCAGCTCAGACATGTTCCTTATTATCCTCTCCCTACTTCCCTTCTTGCTGCCTCCACCTCCCTTCTGTGTACTACCCTTCCCTCTCTACCATCTTCCTTTCTCATCCACCTGTCTTCCTCCCTGCCTTTCCTTCATCCTGCTTCCACACTCTCCCCCATTGCATCAGCTCCATGGCCCTCCTCCTTCCTTCCTTCCTCCTGTCTCCATCTTGCTTCTCTCTCTGACCCTGTTTCCACCACCTTCCCTTCCCCATCCCTCACTCTCCACCTCTTCAACCATGCAGACAGATCTCCATATCTGTTCAGCTTCTTATCATGCTGTTATTATAGATGGCAGGTGACATCGAGCAAAATCCCAGCCCTGTCCTCTCCTTCATGGCAAACGTCCAGCCAGATTTACTAATCATCTTGGAATCATGGCTTTCCCTGAAAATCTCTGACGGTGCCTTCTCCATCCCAAGATACTGCTATGCTAGGCAGGATTGCCCCAGTAGGCATGGGGTATTGCTGTTTACACTTCCTACACCATCAAATTCACCTCTTTACTCTCTGTATCTCTCCCATCTGCTTACGAACTTGTACTCCTAAAACTTTCCACCCTTTCTCCCTCCTCATCTGTTTAACTAGAACATATTGCTGCCCTGGCCTCCCCTCCTCATTTATCACTGACCTACTCATCACCATCTCCACCCATACTTCTTCAGGTGAGTTGCTTGTCCTAAGGGACTTCAATTTGAACTGGCTCTGCCATTCCCACTCTAAAATTCACCATGACACCACATCCCTAAATCTGACTCAACTGATCACTGACTTCACCTGTCTCAACCATAAATCACTCAAGCACATGCTACTGGATTGGGCACTCAAAAATTCTTCCATCACAATATTGCTTCTGGGACCTCCTGGATTGCCCTTAGTGACCAACACATGGTGTACTGTGTTCAAAAAATGTACTGCCAAAATCACCTTCCAATCTCCTTCTGATCTAGTCTTTAGATCCCTGGATCTTTTCACCCTCCATGAGGAATTGGCTGCTACTGACTGGTTACCAGTCCCAGCCCCCAGTACTATTGATTCTGCCCTTGACTTCTTCAAATTCAATTTCCTGTCAACCTGGGATTGACATGTCTCACTTAGAAAAACCAGGGTCTTAGGCTCCCATCTCCCCTGGATCTCAGCAGAACTTCTAGCCTGTCTATGTGCATGGGATCAAGCATGGAGTGCACACAAGCCCTCAGGTTCCTCCCCGGACTTCTCCAAATACTGTGCCCTGTGAAATGCGTGCACCAGAGCCACAAGGCTAACTGAAACTGAGTATTTTTTCTTCACCTTTCAGAACAATATTAACAATCTCTCCAAGTTCTGGAAGGTTATCCATGCCTTGTTTTCCCCCAAGGCCCATGCTTAAGGCGAGTGATACCACCATCTCTGACTCCCCCCAGTGGCCAATGAGTTCAATAATTTTTTCACCTCTTGTGCCTCCTCCCTTCTCTCCTCATTCCCGCTGCCACATCCACCTCCTCCCATCCCATACGCACCCTCCTCTACCCCCTTTCTCCTTCACTCCTATCTCAACATCTGTCACCATTAAGACTCTACTAGCCCTTAACCCAGACAAGAGTAAGAGCTCCAATGGACTTGACCCAAAACTCCTCCACCTCGCTGCCTCTGCCATTGCTCTCCCCATATCCTCCCTCCTAAATCTATTCTTCTCTTTTGCCTCTATCCCTATTGCATGGAAATACATCACTGTTAGTCCACTACCCAAATGTGGTGACCCCTCAAACCCAGGCAACTATCGCCCTAGCTCCCTACTCCCCATCCTGGCCAAAGACGAAGAACATCAGGTGATATCTGAACTCTTCCCTTCCTTGACTTTTCCTTATTCTTCACCCCTACCAGTCCTGGTTCCAAAAATCCCACTCCACCACTTCCTCCCTCCAGCTTATCCACCCATTCTCTTAGAATGGAGGTGAGGCCATATCACATCTGCTATCTTTGTTGATCTGGCCAAAACCTTTCGACACTGTAGCACACCACCTTCTTATAAATAAGTTTGCTGCATCAGGGCTCTCCATCCCTGCCACTAACTGGTTCCATTTCTACTTTGGGGGCAGGAATCAGTCAGTTAACGTTGGGAATGCTCTACCCCCCCCATCTGCACTGATGTTCCCCAAGGCTCTGTACAAAGAGCAGTACTCTTTTCATTCTTCTTAAATGAAATCACTGCTACCTTCACCTCGGCATCCATTCACATGTATGCTGACAACACAGTCCTATTTGTTTTTGGAACCTTTTCTACTGATCTGATGACCAGACTCCAGCTGGACTTTGACAACATTCAGCTCTGGTTCCATGCAAATCAGCTGGTTCTTAACACCAAGAAAACAATCTCTATGGATTTTGGAACAAGGCAAAGCTCTCTAGGATTGTTAGTACCCCTTCCTTCTGCACTCTGGATGGGTCCACCATTGAAGATGTACCATCCTTCAAGTACCTCAGGGTCTGGCTTGACAATCACCTTGACTTTTCTGAACACATGGATGCCATTCACAAAAAATTGCACCCCAAATTAGGAGCATTGTACCACAACCGTGGCTGCATCCCTCTGCTGACCAGTAGAGCCATGGTTCAGAAAATTATCCTCCCCTTATTTGACTATAGTGATATAGTCTACAGCTCTGCTCCTAAATCCAACCATTCAAATTGAACTCTCTCTCTCTTTCACTCCTGCCGTTTCACTCTGGATTGTCCATCCTGCACACACCACTGCACTCTTTACACTTCCCTTTCCTTTCCCTCCCATGAAGCCAGACACTTGGCCTACTGCTCCTCTTTTATAGTCAAATTCTGGCTTGGCTCCCTCCCTTCCTACCTCTCCTCTGTCTTCTCCCAGTCCATCCCCAAACTCCTATGCCCTTTGCAGTTCCCACTTCTGCTCCCTTGCACTCCCCCAGGACCTCCTCAGTTGGCCAGGCTGCTTTCTCCTACTGACTCCCTAAGCTCTGGAACTCCGTGCCCTTACCTATCCACTCTACCTTTTCCCCTCCCTCTTTATCCTCCTTACTACTTAACTACACTTCCCCCACCTATAACTACAACTGACCTCCACTAGTAGTATCCACTGCTGTACCCTGGCTGCCTACTGTCCCATCACCTACTTCCTAAACTTAGAAACTCCAAACCCAAACCCAGACCCAAAATCATTCACTCCCACCTTCCTATACACTATCTCTCCTTTCTCTTCCATGTCAACACTACTCCCTACAATAAATGCCCTTAATCATATCCCTACCCCACCCCACTTTCTCCTTCCTGCCTGACTCTTCCTACTGCTTGCATTCACCACTCCTAACATTCTCCTTCACAAGCCAGGATACTAGTACACAGACAGAGTGTGCACCTTGCCATGTCTGGCCCTTGTGGGGTTTGCATCCCAGAGGAATGAAGGTTTGTATCTCCCACTCTACTCTTCTCCCACCTACCTGCTTTTCTCCAACTCCTTGTTCTTTCCCACTCCTACCCTTCTGTTTTGCAGACCTGGAAACCAGTATATGGGCTGTGTGTACACCAACCTGTGTCTCCCCTTGTGGGGTTTGCACCCCAGAAGATCAAATGTTTACCTCTCCTTGCTACCTTACTTCTTCTTCCTTTTCCTACCCTGCTCCTCTTCCTCCTTTTGCTTGCTTTTCTTACTCCCTGCCCTTACCCACTCCTACCTTCCTCTATGCAGGCCAGGATACTGTTCATGGGACAGATGAGTACCCAGCCATGTCTGGCCTTTGGGGTTTGCATCCCAGTGGGATGATTATTTGCCTCCTCATCTTTACCATACTCCCTTCCTCCCTTCTCATTTCTATCCCATCTGTCTCTCCACTTCTTCCTCCATCTCTCAGGGCCCCCTCTGCACTACATCCCCTACTGCCCTCCCCTATATAATTTCCCTGTTACTAAGGGACATTCCTCCCATGCTGAGACTTGTTATCTATATTTATTCCCTATTCATTTTGTCTAGTACACATACTTTCCTATTATGCATAGCTGTTTCACTGTTATTTTAATCACAGTATGAAGTTTTATATTGTGAAGCTTGTTTTGTTGTTGAAAAAACAACCAATTGTACTTACCCCTTTCACCCCCCAGGATGCATCTGGAAACAAGCCATTTTACCTCAGTGTGCCTTTCCTGGTGAAACTTTTCAAACAAAATAAATAAATGCTAAACAGGAATGATTTATCAGCCTTTGCAGCACACACCCTATAGTTCCCAGGACAAGTGGACCATAAATGGTCCTTTGTTGGGGTGGGCACATTTCTGTCAGTCCCAGAGGTGGAAATAGGGACTTCCTATTGGCCAAAATGGAATCATTCTGGATTTGTTAAAACAATGCATTTGCACCATCTGGATTAAACGATCATACTGAAATTATGTCATCTGTCTGTTAGACATAGTGCTTTCTTTATTATTGTCTGTTGTTTGCTGAAAAAAAAACATGCTTGATCTTCTGCATAGCATGTTGCAGAAACTTTCCCATTACACTGCACCTGCCATGCATCTGTATTTTCACCTGCAATTCACCAGGCAGTCACACATATTTATGCAGAACCTTAGGGTAACAATTGTTTCTAGTGCAAATGGGAGTGTGCCTGGTTTTTAATACCCATACAGGTCTAAATAAAAAGTCAGCAACACCCACTATGTAGACTTTGGACCACAACCAGGGGAGCATAGTGCCTTGGTCAAAAAAGTGATGTATCCTTTGAAAAAGTACATTCCAGTGTGAAACACATTAGGAGAGGAGACAGTGGCTGTGTTCCTGAGGTGGACTAGGAGCACATTTGAAACAAACTCTTTGGACCCTATGATTTTTGTACTGCTATGGTATGTGTCTGGTCTTTTCTGTTTTGCATTAATAAAGAAAACAACATGTTTTTAATAATGAATAAATAAACAGGAATGTTTAAATTGAAAAGTCCTGTCTGGTTCACAGCTTTTAAATTGAGAGTAATGTTAACTAGCATGCCTGCAAGTAGGTGCTGGTATTCCTTTGACTTTCACTTGTACTGTATCTAACAGGTTTATGGCTACAATTTGCCTTTTAGTAAGAACTTGTCTAGTGGTAGCCAATTAGCAAATGCACACAGATCAGTTGTAAAATGCCATAGCATATTTTTTGGCAGTTTTAATGCCAACATGTTATCTTTGAATTTTTTGTTGCACTACATGCACTTGTGGTGTGAATGTTTGTCTTGTTTCTAATGTTGTATCTGTCCCTTTAAAACACCACTGTTAAATATGGCGAGAAACAGCTATCTGACAGCTTCTTGACAAAGCACATGTGTTCAAAATGTAGAAGCATCATTGCATCCTGTTTCTATACCTGGTTACTGGGTGTTGTGTTACCCAACAAAATAAAGTCAATGCACTCAGAGATTTTGGTGTTTTGTCCTCTGTAAGCATCTGATGAGTAGTGCCAGTTAACCTTCATTCTTAAATGTAAAAAGAACTGGGTTCTGACAAAAAAGGTATGTGTGTTGAACTTGCAGGCTAGCAGAATAAAACAAAGGGTTGTCTATTAAAGGGCAGCCTGAGTTGTCAGGGGTTTCCCAAATTAAATGCCAGCACTTGGTGAAGGCAGTAGACAGGAACAGAGGGGAGGAGGAGGGAAGGGTGTCTGAGGGAATCATGGGTAGGAGGTGGTGATGAAAAAGATTGATTAGAACACTTGGCTGGGGAGGGCTGAGCGGGAGATGTAAGGGATGTTAGAAGGAAAATTCTTCTTTTGCTGGTTATCTGACTTGCCCACCCTCCTCTCTTAAGGTAAGGTAGGGGAGAGGCCATAAGATAGAGGGGAGGAGCAAAATGAAGGGAAGATGAAAGGGTCACCAAAAGAGGGCAACAAATGAAGGAGGTTGGAGCAAGAGGGGTCGATGAATGAGGGCAAAAAGGGAACAAAGGGATGACTAGGTTTCAGGTTGCCAGCAGAGGACAACAAAACAGCAAAGGTAATGGACTTGAAACAAGAAAGGGTTGCCAAGTGAGAGCAATCAGTTGTGGTGGATAGGAGAAGGAGCTATAAGTGGTTGACATGGGTTGCCAGAGGAGGTAACATGGAGCGGGGGTGGTTTTCATGGTATGAGCAAGGGAAAGGAGTTGGAGCAGTGGAAGGAAGAGAAGGAAGGCGGGAGTGGGAGGGGAAGAGGTGTAGGCAGAGGGTGTAGGCATGGAGCAGCAGTGGGGTGGTAAAATATTAGGCATGGGCTTGGTCTACATCCAGTCCTGTTGGGCACCTTGTGGAGTTGGCATTCCAGAGGCCCGAGCTGGGTGTCGAGTTGACATCTAAGCCCAGGAAGACATTGAAACAGAAGGAATGGATTTGTCAGCCCGAAGGTGGGAGTGGATCACATCCAAGCCTGGGAAATCAATTCAAGAGAGGAACTGGTGTTTTTGGGGGTATAAGAAATTGAAAATATGTGTATATGTTAATACATTCATTAACATATTTGGATGTAAATAAACTGTCAATAAATGCAATAAAGTACTGATTGATAAGGTGATGATGTAAAAATGTGAATGTTTAATAAATAACTGCTGACTGAGCACCCGAGCAAGTTGTATGGTGTTTCATTTCATCATTTCATGAGGGAAACTTCTGACAATGTGAACTGCTTACTTTATATGTTTTAGATGGCTTATTCCAGCCTTTTTTACAATCAGTGGCTATTTCTAGCAGCTACCGATTGCAAAAGCCCTTTATTATAAAATGGGTTTGGAAAATCAAACATACAGGAATAAGACCATGACAAGACAATGCTTGTCAAATGGTCTTGCCTAGAAAACTGCTACCAACCATCTGGTAGCAGGATTAGAAAAGTACCGCTAGTCTCCATCATGCTCTGGTTGATTGAACGAGCAGTGCAGGTGCAGGTCAGAATCAGAAGGGAATGGCAGATGGAGCTCAGCTAGTGATCACTTTTATACATTACAGTTATTCTAGGATGTTAGATTTTGTGTTGTGGATTTAAAATGCTGTGCTGGATAATCAGCAGGAGATATATATATATATATATATATATATATATATATATATATATATATATATATATTATGGTAGCACGGTAGTGCTACCATAGTTAGGGTTGAGGAGCCATTTCTATGTTAAACGCAAAATTTTGCACCATAATAACTTTGCAACCATTTGACAGATTTGGCTGAAGTTTGGAATGCACAATCAAGAACCATAGGCTTTGGGATCTGCCAAGTTTCATACCGGTTGGATACAGGGCTGCAGAGTTATTAAGTGTGATCTGTGCACGTGTTTATGCTTTTTCTGGAATTCTACAGTTGCGCATACAGGTTGCACAGGTTGCACAGTTTGCACGACTGGCCCAAAATCTTCAGGGAATATGTGTCCGGTGTCCCCGATGTGCCTTTCAAAGATTTGGTGAAAAAATATTACACGGTTCAAGTTATTCAAAAAACAATTTCCCATTATAAGTCAATGGGAAAAGTTAACAAAAAGTTTGACAGTGTCGCAAATGCATTTTTACTTTCGCAAATGGCCCTGTTACTTTCACAAATCTGCCATTTTGTTTTCAGTTAGTGATCAGAAAAATGCTTGCCATTTAAATTTGGGACCCTCTAGCAACCTAATTCTTTTTGTATTCACCTAGTCGGACCCTGAGGATGCTTGTCATGTCTTTATTTTGGGGTAAAACACCCCAGAAATGTGTTTTTCAAATTTCTGGAAAAAGTACTTTTGCAAAGTACTCTCATGCTCATGAAAGTGTCGCAAATTTTTGCGAAAGCTTTCACAAATTGTGACAGTAGTTTTCTAGTCTGTGGGAAAATGACAGCAATTCTTTGGCACTGCGCTGCAAAAGAACCGTTGGGAGTCTTGGATTGAAATTTGAAGGGAATGCAGCCAACATCTCACAGATGTGCCTTTCAGTATTGTGTTGAAAAAATATTACATGGCGGCAAAGTTACGGCACTCTAAAGTTGACAGTTTTTCCCATAGGATAACATTACGGCGCCCGATGCATTACAGGAATCCTTTGGCACCCGGCTGCAAAATAACGGTCTGGTCTTTTTTCCTAAACTTTGGAGGGAAGACAGCCAACAGCCCACAGATGTGCCTTTCAGTGGTTTGGTGAAAAAATATTGCAGGGAGGCAAAGTTATGGTGCTCCGAACTTCTCTTTTTTTCCCATAGGATAACATTACGGCGTTCACTGCGCCTTTCAGGGCCCATATCTTGGAAATGGTGTGAGATACGGACTTTTCGTTGGAAAAATACTTAGCTCCCATACAAAACTAGCCAGGACAGTCATAAAACATATGACTTTTACATTTTTTTTCTACGCCGTACGGTTCCTGAGATGTAACCTATTTAGTATTCCAAGTCCTCATTTTCTGCTCCGATACCCATTATTATGCATACATTCTTTGTACTCACTGTCTTTCTCTATGCAGGTTTTGAGGAAAATCAGCCTGTGCACTTACATTACTGTTACCGTTGCCCTTTCCGCTTGTGGTTCCATACCCGTTTCACTTACCATTGACATCTACGCCACCATGTGCGTTATCCTTTGCGATTTTATTTGCGCTTGCGTTTCTGTTATTTTTTGCCATTTGTGTCTACAGTACTGTTTCTCTTTCTGTTTCACTTTGCGTCACCATGCCCATTGACATTTCCATTTGCAGGCAGCATGTTACTATGTGACAACACATTACGTGGTAGACCGTTCCCGTCTACGCCACCGTGTGCGTTACCCTTTCTGTTCTCTCTCATTCGCCATTGTGTTACCATGTGCACCACTGTTAGTGCTTCTGTTTGCATTGCTGTTCCTGTTACTATGCCTCAAGACATTCACGTGGTGGGCCCAGCGCTCCGCCGCTGCATTACATTCACTATTTCTCTTAGTCATTTCAAAGAGTGATGAGGAAAACTCTGTTTGACCATTAGTTAGGGATGTTCCTCATAGTGACAAAGTGAGGAAATTCAGTGTTAGGCTGAAAACCCCTTGGACACCCTGCCCACCCCCAACTGGCATTGAGGTGTGAATTAGGGTCGTCGGTCCTAACTCTCACCCCATTCTCCTATACTTCTGCTGCTTTCCACATGTGTTGGGGTGAGAGTTAGCTGACGACCCCAATGCACACCCAATACCGGTTGGGGGGTGACAGGGGTCCAAGGGGGTTTCTAACCCTAACACTCGAATTTCCTCACTTTTGTCACTATGGAACAACCCTAACTAATGTATTAAACAGAGTTTTTGCCTCTAATATATATATATATATTATCATGGACAGGCATGATTGATTGCTAGTACTTTTACTTATAGTGCATCATTCTTTCATAATGCACTACAAGTATCCAGTCAAATTATTCGATCCTTCTAAGCCATTTTAGAAGGAAAGATATCAATATGACAATGTATCAAGAAAATATACCAATATCTTTTCATGTTTAGAGACATATCACTTTTTATTTCACCAGTTATCTCAAAACATATTGCAGGGAAGCTCTTGTAATACCTGATTTATCTATACAAGTGATCTTTAACCACAAGGGAGGTGTCTCAGGTCAAAAGAGCACAAGTAGAGATAAATCAGGTATCACACAAGCTCCCACTGCATATTTAATTTATGCAATAGGGTAGGAGTTTGTGTGATAGTTTATTTTTTAGTTGTTTACTTTTTTAAAAATATGTAATAGTTGGCCTTGAAAAAGCACTTTACGTGAAATGGTCGGTGGTGGCTGGTGGCCACTTTTGCTGTATTTTAACATTAAATAAATGTTTTAATCATTTCTAAAGTTTGGGATCTTTGTGTCCTTCATTGTGAGCCCAGCTTTTGGATCTTGAACTGACTGCAACAAGTTACACTGGTGTCTCCAGGTTTGATTCTATGCTCCCTTTCTGAAAGAAATAGTTTGTAGGACTGCTTGGTGAACTGGTGTGTTTGCATCTCCATTGCCATGGGGGTGTTACCATAGACACATCAGCATGATGCAAGCTCTGATGTGGCAGCATTGGGACTGATTGGCTGCACTAGTGATGTTTTCAAAAAGTATGATCAAATATGGTGGAGGGGTTTAGCAAGGATTGAAAGCTGGTGTATGTTAGCTGGTGCTCATGATGGACTTCGGTTTATGAAGGAGTTAGTATCAGGCAGTAGGAGTTTGCCATCTTATTTTTTATTTACAAATGTTACACAGTGAATATTAAAGGTCCAGTGAGAGCACTGCAAACATGTGTATGGTGTCAGTTAGAGCAAGCAGTGCTTGCATCTGGAGAGGATGTTTTGGAGATGGTTGCAGAGCATGTAATGGGACTGATAAGGCAAGATTTCAGCCATGAGAGAGTTGTGGTTGTAAAAAAAAAATAGAAAAAGAAAAGATGCATCGTGGTTTAGCAGTTACTGGAGAAATTCAGGGATAGAACTGAGATAGATAAGAAGATGAAGGTGCTTCAGTCTCTAACTGAATTTCAAGTAGGTAGATAATAAGATCGAAAAATGAAAGTATGTGAACTTAAAGAAAAGGGAGGGGGGGCTGTTTTGTAAGACAGTGCAGGGTCTGAGGCTGGCTGTATACTGGCAGGGAGACACTGTTTGCATTTTGTAGCACTTCTGAATCGGGTCATCAAACCAGGACCAGGCCATTGCAAATTGATAAACTGTGGATGTAACAAAACAAGTAGTGCTGGTGGGGGGGGGGCTATGACATAGAAACTGCGTACATAAATGGATGGTGATGTAGTAACTGTGAAGATAAATGTAGGAGTCTGCATTAATCTACACAGTTGCTCACATAAACAGTTTTATGCAACAGGTGTCCAGATAAACGGAGTGTGATAAATCCATTTATCTGAGTCACTGTGTAGATAAATGTTTTTATCCACACAGTGACTACATCACACTCCATTTATCCACACAGTCACTAAGTCCCCCCCCCCCACCTCGTGCATGGCCTCCTGCTACCGGCACTACTTTACATTCTCCTATTCCCTAGCATGTCTTCTAACAGCACAGCACCAAACTCCACTGGACTCCTGTGCTCGCTCATTCTCCTTGTTGCCAAAAACTACTCACAGCACAGAACATCAATATGTAAAGGATTTATGAACTGCTTAAAAAAATTATAAACCCCTCACTGTTTACATTAAATACTTTTTTTATCCTCCACATGTGGCCCCAACTCCTGGTCCCATTCGTTCCATTAGCGCCAATCCTATCTCACCAGATCACCACCCAGAACAGCTCACAAAAAAAAAGAAAGAAAGTCATCTTTTATCTGCTCCTTCCAGTAGACACACACTCTCTAGTTGAATAATTCCCTTCTACACTGCCTTTACAGAGGCAGCCGTTTTCGCTAAGTGAATCTGCCATCTTTCCTCAATTTTTTCTGCTCACCACTGAACCGACCAATCAGCAGTAATGCCCTGACATCAATGCAATGTCAAAATGCTGCGGTCATAGCAACCACCATAGCAACAAAAACTGGTACTACGGCAGCAAATTACAGTTTCTTGAAAAAAATTCCCCTAAGCTTTACCAAATAAAAAAAATAATTATACTTTAAAAAATCAAGACTATCACATGCAAAGTCTTCCCTATTGCATAAATGAGATATGTGGTGAATGATGATGACTCATTTATCTTGTACAGTTGCTTGTGACCTCTCATAACTGTCACTCATGGCTTTGCAATGCATGAGGTTACTTGAGGTCACAGGCAACTGTACAAGATAAATGAGTTATCACACAGTCACCTCCGCATATCCCTTATTTATCACACTCCATTTATGTCCATACCTATTGCATAGGTAGACAGGCAGACAGACAGATAGACAAACAAACAGACAGATAGCTAGATATACTGATCTCAAAAAAAATACATTAATGCACATTAGGGTTGCTGTTGCACAAAATGCAAACCCCACAGTGTTTGAAAATATACTATAAGACCCTGTCCACACTATGCCTCTGTAACATTACTGTGGTCCCAAACCGTTACCTCAACTGTTTTGCGTTTACACCTGTAACGTTACAGAAGGCGTTCATGTCGTTGTTGAAACCACATATGCGAGGTGGTTTCAACAATGGTTATGAAACCAGTTATGCCTCGGTAACGTTACCGGCTGTAGTGTGGATGTGTGGTACTGGTCCCCTAGTGCAGCGTGAGCTGCATTGTGGGATTGGGTGCTGCCGTAATGGTCGACCAGCTTCCACAGTGTGGATCGGCGTTACTGGTCCCATAACAGACACTGCCACAGTATGGACACACTGCACCGCTCCCCATCCATAATGGTTTGTATCTGTTACCAGGCCTGAGTGGTGTAGTGGACAGGGCCTTAGTGTTGTCATGTAGAACTCCTCATGTCCTCTGTCATGTCCCTTACCTTCATGAGTGAAGACCAGTAATGTATACAGCTACAAGGCTGCATATCAATTGTCTGCTACCTCATACAGGGCCTAAATATTTAAAATTGATCAATACCAACCCTAATCACTACCCCATCTCTCTCCACCAATAAATCAACAGTATGCAATGTGTCTAAACTCATGCTACACAGATATGATACATCACAATTATACCATGAACTGTATTTCTATAATTATGATACTTTTGAAAGTATAGTTATATAAATTTACATTCATTTATAATATTTGTGCTACAGATTAGGCAAAGGATACTTGTAATTTCTATAGAAGGTTAGAGACTGTTTAATTGATATTATTTCATTTTATGGATGATGACAATATTTTACCACTGTACATATACCACTACCAAACCTGTGCACCCACTAGGAATCCCCCCACTGGATACATATCAGAAAAAAAGTTTCTAGAATCATAGAAGAGACAGATTACATGATAATACATGTTATACTGGCACTGTAGTGCCAGTATAGTTAGATTTGTCCGAGCATTTAATGTTAAAGGCCAATTTTGCAGGGTAATAACTCTGGGCAGGTTCAACAGATCTGCTTGAAATTTTTCATACATCATTGGAAGGGGCAGGTCTATTGATATGGTAAACTTGGTTTGCATTCTGTGTATGGTTTCTGAGACACAGAGTGTTGGAAAAAAATAGATTTTTATGTGTTTTGCTGTTTTTTTTGTTAACCTATATCTCAGAAATGGCTGTAGCTACAAGGCTGAAATTTTCAGGGTAGAAAACTTTGGCCTCACAGATGTGCCTTTTGATGGTCTGGTGAAAAAACTTTAATCCATTCCAAAATTATGAAATGTTCTTTTTCCCATTATTTCCTATGGGAAAAAAAATAGATGTTCATGGAGGCAGAGGATTCTAGTTTGATGCAGAATCCTGCATCGACGTAGGTTTCTAGTTCAATGCAGAATCCTGCATAGGCATAGGATTCTAGTTCGATGCAGAATCCTGCAACAGCATAGGATTCTTGTTTGATGCAGAATCCTGTATCGGCATAGGATTCTAGTTTGATGCAGAATCCTGCATTTGCATAGGATTCTAGTTTGATGCAGAATTCTGCATAGGCATAGGATTCTAGTTGGATGCAGAATCCTGCAACAAACTGCCATGTTAGATACAGAATCCTGCATCGATGAGGCATTTTATGATGCAGAGTTCTGCATCAAACTGCCGTGTTGTGATGCAGAATCCTGCATTGAACTGTCATTTTTCCAGGTGTACCCCTTTGTAATTATTGTGTGCTGTCATCACCAATCCCTGTCTTGGCATTTCTTTAATTCTCCACTACTGTGGTGCACTTGGGACACCACCCCAGTGCACCAAAAGCATTAACTTTCTGATGTTTCTGACACTGGGATGCACACCCCTGGTGTTGATGCCCCTCGCCAGCCCCACAGCCCATTCTTATTTTTCTTTGCTGAGACCAGGGTGCCCAATCCCCATGTCAGCATTTATTTCTCCCTCTATTACTGTGGCACATTGGGAGACCACCCCAGTGTGCCAAAAATTTTACTTTTTTCAGTGTTGTTTCGGACACTGGGAAGCCTACACCTGGTGTCGAATGCCCCTGCCCATTCTAATATTAATAGCGCTCACCAACATTGGGGTGCCCAATTCTCATATCAGCATTATGAACCCCACAGCACTATGAGACAGTGGGATCCTGCTCCCAGTGTCCTAAAATAAAGTTATCCCTGCCATAAAAAAAGAAAACTGTCCGCCAACATCTTTTTTTAATCCTAGAAAAAGAAATGGTCCCTCATTGTCTCCTGTCCCATTCACCCATCCTGACCCTCCCACTGAGCACCCACCTCCCCACACCCCTCACCCTATACTTACCTCTGAGGTCGATGCCTTCATCTCCTCTGGACCTGGACACATCTGCACTCTTCAAAGCTGAACCGTGAACTGAAGAATCAAGGAAAGCATCATATAATGGCTATCAATATGTCTTGAGCTTATGTTGATATCTTGGTCATTTTAGGAATTTTGAAACAAATTTTCAACATGGCCTTTTGCCATTGCCATTGCCATTTCATTACTCGGTCCCAGAAGGTGATTTCCGGGTTGTTGTGCAGAATCACCTTTCTGGACAGAGTAATGAAATGAGGGTGCCACTGTTCATGAGGTGGGCCGCCAAACAGCCCATGTTGAAAATTTGGTACAAAAATATGAAAAAATGCCTAAGTTATGTGTGCTCATTGACATTTTCCTATGTAAGCATGTAACATTGCCAAATTTTTTATACTTTCACTCCAAGTTTTCAACAGAAACATTTTTAGCACCACCTCATCAACAGCATGGTTTTCATTTCTCACATCTTGCCTCAAACATGTTTTTGCGCTTGCCGCACAGAATGTCATGTTCATTGCATGAAATCACCTTTCAGAACACAGTAAGGAAATGACATTGCCAGTGTTCATGAGGTGGGGTCATAAAAAGCTTGTGTTGAAAATCTGGTGCGAAAATACAAAAAAATACCTGAATTTCACACGGTTGTTGAAACTTTTCTACACACACTTGTAACTTCGCAAATTGTTACTTTTTTCACTCCAAATTGTCAACATACCCATTTTTAGCACCAACTTATGAACAGTACAGCTGTCATTGTTCACATCCTACTCAAATTGTGTTTTGGCACCCGTGGTGCAGAATGGCATGGTCATTCTGCGACATCATGATTAGGGACCAATGCATGAAATGACACAGGGAGTGCTCATGAATTGCAGTATAGCACAGTGGTTTAAGGCTCTGAGCTGCTAATCTGGAGACCTGGATTTGAATCCCATAGCCCCCACTTGCATACTGTGTGACCCTGAGCAAGTCACTTAACTTCCCCGTGCTCCCAGGTTGTACCTGTAAACATGCTTTCAGCTTAGTGTGTCTCACCTGGTTAACAATTGGGAAAAATTAAAAAATAAAGAGTTTGGAAATTAGGGCAGCCCACCAGTGCAGCAGTTGGACTTCCACTTGTGATGCAAACAACCTGGGTTTGGGAACGGACCTGGGAGTTGGAGGGTCAGCCAGAGGGAGAAGGATTGTGCATCATCAGGACTGCTCTCCTTCTCCAGGGGGCAGGGAGGAGGTATGTCCAGTGCTTTGTTGACCTCTGGTGGAGGCATGGGGTGCTGCACAGCTGGAAACAGGATGTAGGGGGGGCAGGGCAGATGCTGGTCTTCATTGCACATCCCCATCCCTGGGGCATACAGAATGTAAAAAACTGCTGGCCCCCTGGCATGATGCCCCTGTCCAGCCGTGGTCCTCACTGCCTTAGATGTCTGCCGGGGGGTCCTCTTCTGTGGCATACAATCTGGGGGTGCTTAGGGCTCACCTACAATGAATATAGGGGAAGCCCCAGTGGATCTGCCCAGGGGAGTAATCCTGAGCATGCGGAGGCATAGATAGGATATGGGCCGACCTCCAGAGGGAGGATTGGGGTCTGGCAACAAAAAAAAGTATGGAAATTCATTGCAAAAATCTTCAGTTAAAACATAGGTTAGGGTTCTTATTAAAGTGATAAATGCAGGGAAATTGGGTGTTAGGGTTTCCAACTCTAACACCTCACCACACCAATGTTCACCCCATTCTCCTATACTTACCATGTCAGGTTTCTTAGAAATGGAATGGGTGAGCATTAGGCCTATGATTCTAAGGCACACCCCGACCTTTGTTGGTGTGTGGAGTGTGGCGCTGATGTTGTGATGATAGGGGTTGGTGGTGGGTGGTGCACATAACCCTAAGGCACACCCTGACGCTTGTTGGTGTGTGGAAGGTGGTGTTGCGATTGTAGGGTTGGGTGGAAGGGTTGAGTAGGGTGTTAGGGTTGCAAGCCCTAACACCCAATTTCCCTGCATTTATCACATTAGTAAGAACCCTAACTGATGCTTTAATGAAGTTTTTTGCAATGATACCACAATACACAATGTCTGTTATTATGTAGGAGGAATGTGTTGTTATTTTATGAAACTGCTTCTCTGTTATATTATATCATGTTATATTATATGATATTGTATTGCATTGAATTGCATTGCATTGTATTATATATACAATAATGGATGGGGAAGTGTCTAATTAATTAATTATTACGAGGTGTGGGATGCTACATTATTAAAGCATCCCACACCAAGGCAACCATTAATTTTGAATTTTAACACACTTCCTCATCTTTATTATTTATAATTGCTGGTAAGCAATTTTTTCCAACTCTCTGTCTCATTTATTCAGAGACACACACACACACACACTCTTTCTCTCTCTCTCTCTCTCTCTCTATCTATCTATCTCTGACAGATTTTACTGTTATTTTTATACAGCTGTCTTTTTTTACTTTTACTTTTACTTTATCTTAGCTTGTGGTTTTGTGTAGAGTAGTTAGAGTTTGATCGCAATCGCGATCACAGCTTACCAGCACTCAGTCAGGTTGGAGCCATTCCCCCATGTCAGTTGTTGTGTGCTGTGGCTGTTGAACGGCAGGATCGACCAGATACATTTTTTTGTTGTTTAAAAATGTTAGTAGTATTATTTTAAAATTAAAAAAGATGATGAGGACTGTTAGTCTGGTGGTTCCTTGCTGCTTCCTACAAGGA
Organism: Neoceratodus forsteri; assembly: GCA_016271365.2. Lineage (NCBI taxonomy): Eukaryota > Metazoa > Chordata > Ceratodontiformes > Ceratodontidae > Neoceratodus > Neoceratodus forsteri. Next base: position 1,780,034,336 of record CM057455.1, on the reverse strand, counting down.
GCCGCCATATTTTCAGGTGTGATTAGCCCACCCAGGAGGAGGTGACAGCCAATAAGGAGTGGCTGTATTTGAGTTGGATACAGATTGCCATTATAACCCATGGGTTATAATAGCAAATAATAACTGGTTCAGCCTATGGAAAAAATTGCTGGCCAGTTATTATAATATATTATATGTTATGTTACATTATATTGCTACTGTATACATGCTTCGTAAATAAACTGAACATTAAATCAACTATGTAGTAAATTTTCTTATATATACTTTTTCTTTTAAGTCACATTATGTCTTATGATTTATATGTGGTTTTCAAATTAGTAAAACTTTGAACCAATTCTACAATTACTTTACAATAAATAAAACATTGACCCAGTTGTGTAGTTACTTTGTAAGTACACTTTGAACCTTTACAGAGTTATATAACCTTGCCCATTCTTATATCACAATTTTACCTCTAGGATAACCTTTAAAGAGCAACACTTCATTATAATAAAACAACTTGAAAATACTAGAATTTCACTCATTATGTTTTAACTTCATTATTTTCTAGTTATCTGATGGTTTTTTTTACTTTTCCTACTGGTGGTCTACTAAATATTTGCAAACAACGTGGAAAATTTCAGCACCAGGATACAGTATCGGTGCATTAAACTGAAAGTACACCCACCACAAGGCAAAAACCACAAAATGAAAATGTAGTACATTAATTTAATTTGGAAAAAAATGTGCAGTACATCTCAATAAAATCAGGAGCGGACTAACTGCCACATAAACACACTGGAAGCCACAAAACTGACATTTCGCAAGGGTGACTCCTAGCTTCTACAGAGTGAATTAACAGTGCACATTCACATATATTTATAGTGATACCCATTAAGGCATTCAATAAATAGTAAGGGTGGGATATTCAAATGGGTTACGCATGGTGCAACAGAGTTGCACCATGCAGAACCCACTGATGTGCCCCTGTGTGATATTCAATGGGGGGAATATGTGCAGCACAATTCCTGATGTGCCAGGGCACATTGGTAATATATGCAGCACATATTCTGCACATCCTGATATTCAGCCCGGGATGTGCTGAGAATATGCAGGCGCAACCCCTACATGCGCCGCACACAGTTATGTCTGAAAATGAAGGAGCAACAGCTGGCCACCCAGAGGTGAGAGCTGCCGAATGCAGGGTGCAACATGGCAGCTGCCAGCTGTGAGTGGCCACCGAACTCTGGCAGCACCGTCCAGGGTGTAGCAGCTCCATGCCCGATCGCGGGCTGTTTTAAAGAATAGATTCCTGGTGGTCCACTGGACCTATCTCCCTGCCTGATCGCTTTATGGATCCATTCACATATCTAGACTGTGTAGTATAGTATGGTCTGCATACCCATTGGCCCACGCGTCAGACCAATGGGCATAGCTCATACTGTACACTGTCAGTCGGCAAGCGGGCCGGGCCAGCATGCGGGTGAGATGCTGCCACCGCCGCTGACCGGGGTGGTGGGTATGAGCGGACAGGTTGGGGGGTATGGGTACCGCTGGACCACCAGGGATAATTGAAGAGATGCATGCCCGCAATCGGGCAGGGAGATAGGTCCACTGGACCACCAGGGAGCTTATTTAATATTATAGCCCATGATCGGGCAAGGTGATAGGTCCACTGGACCACCAGGAGTTTTATTATTACAGCCCACGATCAGGCATTGGAGTACGTTGCCGTGAGAGGCAGGGGCGTCGGTCCACGACTGCTGCTGGCTCGGCATGGCGCCAGGCACAAGTCGCCGGATCAGCGCACCTGCATGCAATGAGCTATTAATGACATGCAATGTCCCCATTTGCACCTTGCATGCATTATGGCTCCATTTGAATGTCCAATGCTGAATATCATGGTTGATGCACCTAGCGCAATGGCGCCTTCTGCGCATCCCCTGCTCCTCACTGGCCACTTGCGTTGGTGCAGTGCCACTGTGCAATGCAGTCTGCGGGTGGCCATGGGCGATATTCAATGGTGCTGAGCCATGGTGCAGCACCGTTGAATATCACCCTTTCGGCGCCCTGGCACATCCCAGTTGCACTGTGCCCAGCCTGGTGCAGTCTGAATATTCCACCTTAAGTGTTTAAATTAATTAAAATCATATAATGCAGAACATGGGATTGTCGTCACCAGGCACAAACACTTCATTTGTTGCAAGCCATCATTACAGATTGGAGCATTAACCAATCAAATGTGTGCATCAGTTTCACAACATTCATTTAGTACAAGGATGTACTTTGGTATTTCAATTCCCTGTTTCAAAGTTTATGCGGGGATGTAGAAAGGTCTATGGAGTCATTTAGCCCCATATCACTTCAGGCTCTCAAATAATAATCCCTTCACAAAAGAAAGGGTCCGACAAGAGCTCGCTAAGTTCAGGGTGGACAAGGAAATGGGACCTGATGGCATACATCCCAGGGTACTAAAGGAGCTAAGGGTGGAACTAGCAGAGCCATTATCAGAACTGTTTAGTGAGTCTCTGAGCACAGGAGAGGTCCCAGAAGATGGGAGAAGGGCTCATGTGATCCCACTCCACAAGAGTGGTAGCAGGGAGGAGGCAGGGAACTACAGAACAGTCAGTCTTACCTCAGCAGTGGGCAAGATTATGGAGGCACTCCTTAAGGAAAGGATAGTGCAACACCTGGAATCCATAGTAGCACAGGATCCAAGACAGCATGGGTTTACAACAGGAAGGTCCTGTCAAACTAATCTTATAGATCTCTTTGACTGGGCAACCAGAGTGGTGGACTAAGGGGAGCAATTAATGTCACCTACCTTGACTTCAGCAAAGCTTTTGATACTGTTCCATGCAGAAGATTGATTAATAAGCTGGGTAGGCTCAGGGTAGCTCAGAAGTTGGTCATCTTGGTGGCAAACTGATTGATAGGCAGAAAACTGAGAGTGGTGGTAAATGGTATAAAGTCAGAAGACATGCAAGTCACATGTGGGGTATCTTAGGGATCATTCCTGAGGCCAGTCCTCTTCAATATCTTCATCAGTGACATTGCAGATGAACTGAGAGGTAGGTTTGTCTGTTTGCAGATGGACACCAAGATCTGCAACAGAGTAGATGAACCAGATGGGGTGGGCAGAATGAGAAGAGATCCGGATAAACCAGCAAAATGATCTGAAGAGTGGCAACTGAGGTTTAATGTAAAGAAGTGCAAGACCATGCACATAAGAAAGAGAAACCCTGAAGCCACCTATAGGTTGGGAGGGGAGTTGCTGGCAATCACAAGGGAAGAAAGAGACTTGGGCATCATCATCATCCCAGATGACCTGAAATCATCCAAGCAGACCACTAAAGCAGTAGGTAAGGCTAGGGGGATGTTGGGGTATATTAGTAAGGGTATCACAAGTCATGAGAGGGAGGCAATAATCCCTCTTTACAAGACACTGGTTAGGCCCCATCTGGAGTACTGCGTGCAGTACTGGAGGCTGCACCTTCTCAAGGACATTAACAAAATGGAGGCTGTCCAGAGAAGGGCAACCAAAATGGTGCAGGGACTGCATCATAAAACATATGAGGACAGATTAACGGAGCTCAATATGTATACCTAGAGCAAAGGAGGAGAGAGGTGATATGATCAAAACATTCAAACACTTTAGGCATTAATAAGGTGAAAGAGTCCAGCATATTTCAATATAAGAAACATAGCAAGACAAGAGGACACAGCATGAGATTAGAGGGAGGCCGATTAAGAGGTAATGTGAGGAAGTTCTTTTTACAGAAAGGGTGGTGGGTGCATGGAATGGCCTACCTCAGAAAATGGTGGATATGAATACAGTGCAGGGCTTTAAAAAGGCATGGGATAGGCATAAAGGAGCAATACAGATGAGTTTGAATAGATAAGCCATTGACAGTGTAAAGGCTTATGGCACATTCATAAGGTAGAAAAAGAAATGGCCAGACTGGATGGTCCTTATCTGCCATCAGCTTCTATGTTTCTATGTAAATCCCAAAACTCTCATGTTGACCCAGCCTTTTTCCAGGTACCCCACCCCCGGTCACAAAATAACCCTCTCATGCCAAAAAAGACTATATTATGTGTCAAATGTGATTATTTTTAATGTGTTTCAACCACAGCATAATTTTATTACTATATTGAATGGCATGAACATGCTCACCTACTCTTATCCTAAACTGCCTTGTTGTTCTGCCTGCATAGTAGTGCTCACAGCAGTTTAAAAGCTAAACTGACCCTCCATACTGCATGTTATGAAATGTCCAATATCCATATCAAGCCCTGATACAGGGTTAATAAAGGTTTTACATTGCACCACCTACTTACAATGAATGCATTTACCTCATTTGAAGTTTCCCTTGGGGTGGTAGCCAGGTCCGTGCCTCACCCTGTTTACATGGTAAACATAGTAAGTGAAATCTGATCCTTGATATTGTTTTGTCTTCTAAATACTACAGAAGGTCCTATATTCACTATATGATTGAGTTTTGGTTCCAGTTTTAAAATATCCCAATTCTGATGGATGATATTTTGGTTTTCTGACCTTGTCAAGAAAGTTGTCACAAAGGGACACTGTTTCATTTCACTATCCACTTTGATTCTTGGGACCAGGGTTTCTGCATGGTCTATCCCTGAAATCAAGGTTAGGGCATCTGAAATGGACTGATCACTATACCCCCTTTGTTTAAACCTGTAAATCTATTTAGCTGTCTTTACTTCAAACTCATGTGCTTCAGTGCAGTTCCTCCATGTTCTAATTAGCTGCCCCTTTAGAATATTCTAAGTTGTTTGTGGTGAACAACAGCTGTCAAACATTAAAAGACTATTTTCGATCCATTTCTTTTTGATATAGTGTTGCATACACTTCATCTTCTGAATTCCTATATATCCAAAGGTCCAAAAACACTATCTCCCTCGGATGTCTAGTGTACATACGTCTTAGGCACTCATTCATCCCTTCCAACCATGACACAAATCCCACAAATGAATCTGACGTGCCTTTCCATATTATAAGCACGTAGGCGATATAGCTCCACCACAAATCCAAAAATTGTAAATAAGGATTTGTGGTGGCGCTATACAGAGTCATGTTTCCCACTGTCCCACATACAGCCTCGCATAACTGGGGGCTATGGTTGCCCTCTTGGCCATGCCCCGTATCTGCCGGTAATAATATTTCTCAAAAAAGGAGCATATTTTTTGTTAATACTGTACCATTCATGCCAATGCCACTAGACACCAAGTTGGCATGCTAACCAATGCCTCTTTCAATCATTTCTGAAGGTAGAACTCCATGGAAGCCAAACCCCCTTATGTGGGATTGCTGTGTAGAGTGATTCTATGTCTAATGTTGCAAAGAATCACCCTTCCTCAAACTCAATGTTTTTCACGAGGTTAATGACCTCCATGGAGTCCGTCACATATGAGCATACTGTCTTAACATGGGGTTGTAAAAGCCATCTATGAACATTGATAAAGGCTCAGTAAGCTATCCCTTCCCTGAGATTATCGGTCTCCTGGGGGGTGGGGCACGTGCAGTTTTGTGCAATTTCGGTAAAGTACAAATCACAGGCACTACTGGATGTGCCACAGTTAAGGACTTGCATGTGTTTTCAGACAGCTATCCCTTCAGAAATCCTACATTCAATAGACTGCACACTTCTTTTTTATATTCTAGTATTCGATTAAAACACAATTTTTCATGGAATGATATTTCCCCCTGCTATCTATGTATTTCCCTGACATACTCAGCAATATTCATTACTACAACAGCCACCCCTTTGTCTGCTGATTTTAAAACAATCTGTCAGTTATCCATCAAGTCTTTGAGAACTTGTTTTTCCTGCTGAGTATAGTTAGGGAACACATTAGATGGTTTCAGTTTTAAAGCCTCTAGATCCAATTCACATTTTTTAATGAACATAGAAACTACTGAGTTAAAACTGGGACAAAACACAGATCAAGCCTTCACATTCTTTTATGAACATAGAAACTACTGGGTTAAAACTAGGACAAAACAAGAATCGAGTCTTAAATGTAGTAACATCGGAGTAGTACTCTTATTGACTATGTCCTTACAAACCGCCCAGACAGCATAGTATGTACAGGCACCCTTGCAGATGCCATAAGTGATCACTCCCCAATCTACTGCGTCTGGCGCCTACAAATAAACCATCTTATTACCTTCCGCAATTTGGCCAATTTCAACCAAACACAGTTTACTCATGATCTCTCCTTGATTGACTAGACTCCCATCTACACCTCTACAAATGCCCAGGTGGCACTTGACTACTTTCTGGTTCCTTTTTCTCCTGCTTCAAGACACCTATGCTCCCCGTGTCACTCGTATTCATGGAACACAGACAAAGTTACTAACCAAAGACCTACTTACCCAATTAAGGGCCAGGGACAAATTGTGGCAACGCTTCAAAATCACTGGGCTACAGACTGACTATAACCACTATCGATCTCTGAGAAACACATGTAAAAGAAATATTCACCTAGCTAAAAGCACTTTCTGCAGAGACCTTCTAACAAAGGCTGCTGGAAACTCTAAAAAGTTCTGGTCTACCATAAAAACACTCCTTGGAGCAAATAACAGGGCCCATACAAGTGATATGCTGTTAAATGGCATACACTGCAATAATTCGGTGACCATAGCAAACTCTTTCAGTCACCACTTCTCGGATCTGACCAGCTACCTGACCTCCTTCCCACCTATATGCACCACCTCACCCCCTAATGAACCTCTACTCACGCACACTCTCTTTAGGTTCCGGAGTATCACAAAGGCAGAAGTGTTAAAACTGCTACTCTCTGCTCCTGACAGTACCAGCTCGGGTCTGATGGCCTGGAACCTAGGCTCCTGAAAGCTGTTGCCCCTCTTATTGCCTCTCCCCTAACCAAAATTTTCAACCTTTCTCTATATCATGGCTCAGTTCCTGATATCTGGAAAATAGCTAAAGTCATCCCAATTCCCAAAAAGGAGATCCTAAAGAAATTAAGAACTACCGTCCCACATCAATTATCTCCATGCTCAGCAAATTCCTGGAAAAGGTAGTGGCCACCCAATCTATAGAATATCTTCAGTAGTACAACCTTCTATCATGCTCCCTGCACGGCTTCTGCAAAGGCCACAGCACCTCCACCGCCCACCTAAAACTCACAAACAACATCTATGCCTCTATGGACTCAGGCCTCCTGACAGGTGTGGTTTTCATCGATCTAACCAAGGATTTTGACCTGGTAAACCACACCCTTCTTCTTGATAAACTATGCTCCCTAGGCTTCTCCTCTGATGTAGTAGCCTGGTTCAATAGCTATCTATCAGACAGGAAACAGGCTGTAGTTTTCAACTCAGCCATATCTGATTTCTCCTCTACACATGTTGGAGTGCCCCAGGGCTCTATACTTGGCCCTTTGCTTTTCTCAATTTTTATTAATGACTTACCGCTTCTTGCACCTAACTGCTCATCTCTGCTCTACGCTGATGACCTAGTTATTTACCGCAGTGCTAGAAATGCCACTGACATAAACCACCCTCTTGTTTCAGACTTTGCTAATATTCAATTTTGGCTAACTGAGAACAAACTTGTTCTCAACACTAGCAAGACATACTACATGCTCTTTGGCTCGCCTGTCAGGCTTAAGATGAATAATAATGCCCTAAAAATCTTGTGTGCTGACAGCTCCCTCTGGACAGCACCGGATCCTTTAAATATCTGGGTGTTACTCTTGATGAATCTTTAGATTTTGATCTGCACATAGCAACCATCTGTAAGTCTGTGAATGACAAGCTAGGAAGTGCCTACAGAACTAGTTATGCCCTTACCCCCTCGACTAGACTAGTTGTGGCACAAGGCTTTCTGCCCTGGCCTATGGCTCAGTCACCTTCCAATCAGCCTCCAAATCCTCCCTCCATAAATGGGACACCACCTATAATAGCATCTGCCGCTATGCCTCTGCATCCCCACATTACAAACACCATTGCCAGCTCTATGCTGACCTAAAATGGCCTTGCCCCTCTACCCACTGACTCCAGTCTTTTGGCACTCTAATTGACTGCATCGCCAGATCAGGCCTCCTCCTATCCCTTGCCTCCCTGCTGCACTCACAACCTCTCTCCTATGGGTTGCAATCTACAGGCCAAGCACCTCTTTACATCCCTAGATGCAGAACTAACATGGGTGCACGTGATTTCTCATACATGGCTCCAAAATATTGGAAATCCTTACCTCACACAATCGTCAAGTGACCACCCATGCCAGTTTTAAGAAACTTCAACGTGAGCATCTGCATGCTACCAGCCCTTGCACCTGCTTTAATCCACCTTAGAACATCCTTTCTCTGCCTCTTCCTAGGTAATCCACTCCTCTGACACATCTTTCCTACTCTCTTAAACTCCCTCCTTATCTCTCTTCTCTCTCTCTCTCTCTCCCTCCTTTTCTAACCCTCTTCTCTGTGCTTCCCACCACTCTTCCTTCCTCTCCTCATTGAGCAGCGCGGGGCTTGCGCCTCAGAATGGCACAGTTTGAATATCTGGGCCATTGTGTATTGGCTGAAACAACAATGTACAGTCATAGGCCAGCCTGTGCCTGTTTTTGATTCTGAGCATATCTGGATTGGGGGCTAGAACTTTAAATTTATGTTGCACCACTTGGCTGGGGGCTTAGTTCATTTACTGAGCTGTTTCTTCCTGGGAGGTGATCGGGGAGTCCTGTTCTATGCTGGGCAGCTGAAAGCCTGCTATAGATGTGGCTCTTCGTCCCATTTAAACAATGCATGAGACAAAGTGAAGGGTTCCCTTTGTTCTGAATTGGAGATCATAACAAACTACAATGTTAGAACCCAATGAAATGGAACTTGTGTGATAACATGGGACATATGTATAAAATCTGTCCCTGGGCCTGTCATAATAGTTCTGATGCGGTGGATCAGGTTGAACACACATACATTACTACTATGGCTCAAAACAAACATCAGAAGGAGGATCAGTTGTGCACTCAAACTGCCCAGGACACACTTTCACCACAGCCTCAGCATTCAACCCCCAGGACCTCTGTCAGACTCTAGAAGGCATCCCCTGGGGCTGTCTCAACTATGGGTCTGAAGGATGACCCCCCCCCACACAGCCTTCTTTTGACACAGCTTCTGTGGATCAGCCTCCTGATTCACCCCTTCCTATGGAACAGTTCCCTGTGCCACAATCTACCACTGCAAACCCTCCTGAAGATCAGCCCCCAACTGACAGGGCCCCCACTGGTCCTATCTTAGTTATGCCTTCTCGCAGTGTACCACCTCCTGATGGCATTGCACTAGGCATGGTTCCAGATAGTCCCTCTATGCCAGAGCTGGTGGATAGAAAACACCCCAGCCTTTCTGAGAAAATGTTGCCCCCTCATCTACTTCTAATATGGAATCTTCTCACATGATTACATGTGCAAAGCGAAAAGGCCAGTCCTTCCTGAAGCAGACATGAAAGGACCCCCTTTCTTTAACAGATCATTTTGACCCCTTTCAAGGTACTATGGACTGAGCTGTTGAGGAAGCTTGTGATGCATCCTCCATTTTGTCTGTGCAACTGGATCCCTCCTATGACACTGAGGAGAAAATGATGTATGCACAGTCTTCCAAAAACAAAGGATTTTGTGGGGCTCAGGTAGAAAGAAAAGATAATTTGTGTGTTTTAACCTCTTTTCTTTCTCATGATGGAAAGACTCAAAGACTAATGTCAATAGTATTAAGTCTCACAAGAGACAACTAGTTACTTTCTGATTTTGCAATCTTTGAAAATGGATATGTTCTTTTTATAGGATATGAGGTTACATACATTAGAAGAGGTCACTAAAGCACAAAAACCTTGGCTGATGGGTCCCTCCTTTTGGTACCTGGGAGAAGAGACTTACTTGGGTGTGAGGATTTCTATTTTCCTCTTTTGGTTTTTGACCATAGTAGTAATGTATATGTGTCCCCCACAAAACAAAATAAAAGACCTTCGGGGTGTGCAGCTGTCATGTTGTGGTTGACATTATGTGCTGCCACTGTGTTGCCACACGCTGTTGTTCATGAGCAGTCTTGACATGTGTGGTTTAGTCTGAGACATTATGATCCCATGCCCTAGCCTCTAGTGGTGACACAGCACAAAGCACCCTGTTTTAAGTTTCTCAGCCGTGATGTGTTAGTCTTAGGGAATTTACCTTATGTATGGAGTAGATGGTATTCTACCACTGTTAATGTTGTATTTGCAAGCCTTCAATCAGTTATTTATCTGTGCAGATGTCAATGGGTCTCTGTCGCAGAGGGATGTAAGGAACCAGGAGCTCTTTCAGGTAGTCGGAACCCTAATGTCCACCTAAACAATTAACAGAACAGGCAAATGGGACCTCAGTTTGACGTCTCATCTGAAAGATGTCCCTTCACAACAGCAAAGTGTCCCCCATAACCATCACACTGTGGCATCAATATGATGTCTTATAACCAAGGGAAGAGTGTCCCCTGCAGAGTTACCAATACCACTTCCTGCAGCACCTGGTGGTCACTGGATGACTCCCATTCAACTACTGGATAGGCCCAACACTAGTTAGCCTCTGGGATTGGATAGGATCAGACACCAATATGGTGTCCCTCTTTGCCTTATGTCCAGACATTCACACTCATTGCACTTCAAGTGGAAAAACTCACCTCGCATGACTCATCTTCACCTGTTGGGCTTTCCTTATATATTACCAGGTACTTCATTACCCAGAAGTTCTCCCTCTTCTTTTCTGTCCCATATCAATTGAAAATGAAGATAGTATCCTTATCACAAGGTCATCAGAAAACATATAATCTGCTTCAGTTTACTTTTGGCTTTCATAAAAAATATGGAGCATTTTTACTGGCAGATGATATAAAGGAATATAAGAGGATTTCTGTTTTACTGACAGCTGCTGGAAGATAAAACTTTATAATTCTTTTAAACTTTAAAGCACCTATATAGCCTGCCAATGATAAGACATTTTATCAGGAGCTTTGACGTGCATATAGCTCTAGGCATACTATCACTGCAGAAAGGCTCCAATTCCATTCAGGATATCAACTGGAGAGTGGGTCAGTAACTCAGTTCCCAGCAAAATTAAAGAAAGTAGCTTAGCATTGCCATTTTAATAATTACTTGCCTGGAGTGCTTTGTGACTGTTTGAGGGGTATCTGCAGAATTAAAGAATTCAGAGCATAGAGAATGGGTCAGTAACTGAGTTCCCAGCAAAATTAAAGAAAGCTTAGTATTGTAATTTTAATAATTACTTGCCTGGAGTGATGTGTTACTGTTTGGGGGGGGATCTGCAGAATTAAAGAATGCAGAGCAGACAAGTTGACTTACTATAAAGAAGGTTGTAATGTTCAGTTGAGACACAAAATAGATGCAAGATTAACTAGAATGTTATTGGTTTTTAAAAGTAATTAATATAATACAATAGAAACTAAAGGACTTGATCAAACAGAGGAAACAGAATTAGTGTTGCCTTTGGTGAAGTAACATTTATCCAAACTGGAAATTCCATATCACAATATTTCCATTATGAGACGGAGTCATTCTACTAAAAATACTGCTGGGAGATCACCTAGTGCTTCAAGTGTGGAAAAGGAGCATATCCAGTTTGTTGTAGAGTTGATACAGAGCAGCCTTAAGTTCTAAACAAAAGCAAAGTGTAGACTGCAATTACCACATGTATTTACCCTCTCAGGTACTAAGACATTTCTGCAAGAGTGGTGGAACTCCCTCAACAATTGTACTTACTCTTAATTCATGTTTGTCCATATGATACAATCAAATTATATATAAGCCATCTGATCTGCATAGCTTGCAACATGCAAGTGTTTCCCAGTAGTACATTAAACCCCTATCCTCTTGGTGCATCAAAATAGCTGAGACCACCGTTGTTTGAATGGAATGTCTTTCTCAAAGAAGCTACTGAGAAATAACTATAACTGATCGGTTCTTTATAATGTAAAGTGACAGTGCTGCTTAATTTAAGTGTGAAACATGCTAGCACACAAAGTGCACCTCCTTATAACGCAGGCATCTAATGAATATCCTTGAAATACTGAATGCGTGGGTGACACCACTGGCCATTTTAATGCGGCATAGTAATATAGGCTGCCCAATAGCAGGTAGCCTAAAAACAATTATAAAAACGGTTATGCTCTTTAGTGCTCTTATTGTTCACCAGTGTTTTAAAGAGCTACTGATGTGTCGGAGAACATTTGAAAAACATAATAATTATGTACAATTCAGCGTGCATTCCAGATATATTTTACATATTTCTCTTCCCTATTATTTATTACTGAATACATTTATAAGAATACATGATGGTTATCCCTTAGCGTTCCCTTAGAGTTTATGTACCTCTATAACTAATTCCCTACTTCAAGTCATAACCCTGTGTTGTGACATCACAATCTGTTTCCATGGAAGTAACTGATGTCACAAGCAGTGCATTATGGCCTCATGTAGGGATATGGCAAAATGACTAGATGAACTCTTCAGGAGCACAGATCCTGTTTTCATGCAAATGACCTTGTTAATAAATAATGGGGAGGAGGACTATAAAACTATTATGAAATACATGCTGAACTGTGTCTAAATTTTGTGTTTTGTTAAAGTTCTCCTGAAGATGTCAGCTGCTCTTTAAATGCCAATATAGATGTCAGAAGCACAGTGGTTAAGCTTGATGTGGCATCCTGCTGGACTGCTGACCATTTTGCTTTTTGTTTAAATTTCTCTTTACACACCCATCCAGCCCTTAGCTCTTCTCTCAAGTCCCCTACTGAACTCCAACCCCATCACCTCACCATCTTCTGGGACTTACCTCATTTTCCACATTACCCCCATGGTTTGCTCCCATGGCAAGGTCTTTCCACTGGCCTGGTCCAGTTGGAATGCTTTCAGCTAGTCATATGGGGAGACCACCCCGGTCAGCAAGTAGGGAGTCTGAGGGCATATCACAGCTGTCATGTTGCACAGACTGGGAATTTTTCTTCCTGTTTCCCCCCAACGGCCAGTTCATGCTAGTACATCATGTCAGACATGCACACATGTGCACATGATGTCTTCCTCTCCCTTACAGACCCCTCTGCCCCTCCCCCGTTGTTGCCTAGGATGCAGTGTAGCAGCTTGGATTTAACATCCTCTCTCCCTCCCCAGAGAAAAGGAGTGTCCACTGGGATGCTCAACTGTCCTCCCTAGATAGACACAGTGACCCAGAATCATTCCCAAACATGGGTTGCTGGTGTTGCAGGCGGTAGCTCAATTGCTGTGCCATCAGACTGGCCTAGCTTATTTTTGTTTTGGTTTTTTTGCTCCTTTATGAGCCACCTCATTATTTTGGCCTCACCTGAGCTCCCTCTGTCCACATAAACTCTTCACTGGCCCCTGCTGGCTTTCCTAATCCCCCCTCTTTAGCCTGTGAGCACTGCCTCTAATAGTGTTCCCATAGCTCTTCTGGCCAGGATCTGATTAAAGATTACAGCATTTACCCAGGTCTCCTGCATACTAGCACAATAATTTACATGCACAGTGTACATTTACCTTTATTATCTAGATCTCTCCCACATTAGGTTGGTTGGTGTACAGTTGTAGCAACAGACATGGTCCGATATTTCACATTTATAAAGAGATTCTGTCTGGTGGCCCTAATGTGGTACAGTAGGCAGTCAAGGAATTTCCCCAGAGATATCACAGAAATTTCAAGAAATATCAGACCATGTGTTTTGTTGCAACTATGTAAGTGTGGGTGCAGGGTTTAAACCTAAGATTGTTAAAGGGTACCATTTTCACTGGCTCATAATTTTTCTTGTTCAGTTGTGGATCATTCAATACGTATTTTTTTTTTTTAACTCTATTTTTTGCTCTGCTTAACCCCGGAGAACTCTCTCAGGCATCCACTACCTTTCAGCTCTACCTCCTGACCTGATACTCACCAGCGTCCTGGCACCAGCCTGGCTATCACCTCAGCTCTGAGCCCTCCTGAGGTGGGGCTGCCCTATCCTTCCAGGGTGCTGTATCTGCAACTTCGGGCCGGGCTGGGATCAGCCCAGGGGCTAGATGATTTCAGTCAGTGGAGTGTGGTTGTAGGGTGGTGCCTTTGCCTATCTTCCGGAGTGGGGATCTTTTCCTTGTTTACACCCTACCCCCTCCCTCCCCTTGCGGGCCCTGACATGCAATGATGCCAGGGAACATCTTGCCTCTGGTGGCTCTGCTACCCTCTTCTCGAGCTCTGAAGTGCAGCGGTACCTCTGGTCTCCACCAGAGGGCGCTGCGGTGCTCGGCATCATCCCTGGACCCCCCGAGAAAGGAGAGCAGTCCTCTGGATGCTCAATCCTTCCTCCTGTCACCCCTGGCGCCCAAGCTCGCTCCCGAACACAGATCGCCGGCATGGCTCAAGGTGTTATGTCCAGTGCCTCAACCCTCAGCACCACCAGGTCTACCTCATTCAATACGTAATTAAGTTTTTGTTTTCCATAGCCATAGTCTGTATAGAAGTTTCAACAGAATGTTGTGGAGATGTGATGGCCTGGGCTTATATGTATTATATGAAACATCTGAGAAATGGAGCTTTCTGATTGGCTGCAAGCATTCTAGCAGCCTTACAGTATGATAATCTTTCATTAACATACATGAAAAGCCAAATCACATGCTGAAAAAGGAGCAATACTATTTAAAACAAGGTACACAGGTATACTTTGATAAGAACATACATGGCATGAGGATACAATATAAAAGGATATTCAGTTGCAAGACTATACATGGCATATAGTACATCTAATTACAATTGTCGCAAAATATAGACATACATGGTGCACATTTAGTTAGAGTACGAGGGAGAGATAAGGAGAGTCAATTCTGTGCCAGATGGGTGCAGAATGTGACCCATGAGTATGGCACAGAGAATGCAGAGAGATAGAAAGGTCCTCAGGGGGATGGGGAAAGAGGTACTGCATGCTCATAGTAATTTACATCAGAGGTGTGTTGAATGTGGCTGCTGGGTCAGCAGGGGCTACACTTGGAACATGCGTGTGGGGAGGATAATCAAGAGCTGAGACAGGAGGAAAGCACCTGGCTAATGAGATGCTCCCAATATTTGGCATGAAATGAATGAGAGCAGAAACAATGCTGAATTTCAGGAGAAATGGAATTCCATAGTTTGAGGGCAGAGTAGGCAAAGGATGCTCCACCTGCTTTAGATTTGAATCTGTGGACAGCGATCAGGCATTATCGGTAGATCTCATGGGTAGCCATTTTCAACATACAGAAGAACAGATGCGAGAGATTGGTGCTGACCATTTTTAATGCATATTTTTTCAATTAAATAAACTTTATTAACATTTTTAACCAACCTTACAATACAAAAAGAACACAACAGTACAAAAAATCGAACCAAAAAACAATTACAACAATTCCAAAAACAATACCCTCCCCATCACCCCATACTAACAGAAATACCCCCCAACCACCTTCGACTCCTAGCATCAGAGCGAAATACCAGTAAAAGGAGAAGTACAAAGGGAGACAAAGACCCCAAAACTACAGACAATAATGCAACAATAACACACTGTGAGGGGATCAAAACAAGAATGATATAAGCCAACAATAAAATAAAAATACAAATACAGATAATAGGGGGTGACCTCAGGCTCATGCACTTAACAATAACAGAGTATATAAAGGCTCCCAAGTCTGTCAATAAGATGCCAAATGACTGACCATACTAGCAATCATTTTTTCTACCTGCAATACAAACTGAATTTCTTTGTACCATTCTGCATAGGTCAGTATAATCTGATCTGCCCTATGCTGTAAAATAACTTTTTTGGTACAGGCAGAAATTAATGCCATATGATGTCTCTGTGCACCTAAAAAAATTATCTTTATACACCCCAAGTAAACAAATATCTGCAGAAAAAGCTTAATCTAAGCCCAGAAGCTGATTCATTTCGATTGAATTGTGTTCCAAAAGGGCACTACCCTAGCACTTTCCCACATAATGCGTAAAAGCGATTCAGTAGCAGCCCGACACCGAATGCATAAGTCAGAGGGCACCTGACCCATTTTATACAGTTTAATAGGGGTATAATATATAAAATCACACATGCCCACACAATGCAAAGCATCATGGGCTGCATATGTAAATCACCACAGAATGTTATGCTGGTCCAACTTTAAGCAGAATTGCATGGTGCCGAAAGGCCTCTCACACAGATTGCAAAGGGTGCCAAGTTGGACCAACCTCTATCTAATGTTGATATATGAATGCTGCGTGTCAGGCATCAATGTTATGTTATGAAACTTGGCTTCCCAGCCAAATGCCCTTTGGGGTAACCCTTGCCTCAGTGTTTGGGCATAGAGGTTCTTTGTCATATAATATATATTGTGTAATAGTTAAAATGGCATAAAATGACACTGATCAAACTTAATATAGTTGTATGAATCCCCCCCAAATACAAGACCAATCATAAAAACCAGTAGATGTCGGAAGGCGGCACACCCACAGCTACAGAAGGAAGCAAAATATATAACTGAGGATAAAGTGAGGAAACAGCATGTGGTATAATGGCCCGAGATGCTAAGCGGAGAATTTTCTGACCCTGATCATTAACCCAGGGGCCAGTCCAAAATGTTTAAAAAACAAATGAGAGGGCTACAGATATCTAAAGCAATGTTTGTTAGGAGCACCAGAACATTACTGAAATTCCATAAAATAAAGAGTATATATATTGGGTGCCATACACCAATGGCAGAGTGGCTACACACCATGTTTCCCCATGTGGGATTCACTACCTGGTGCATTCAGCCCTATGCACCTGACCCCCTGGCTTTGCAGACAGCAATGCACCAGCAGCAGACAAGGGACATGCCAGCAGTACACAATATGCACCATGGCGAGTACTGCTGCACACAGGGGGGCATAGGAGGGTACATGTTATGCCAGAGAGAACCCTACCGTAACTGTCATATGCACCCAGCCCCTCAAACACAGCACAACGGCACATGCCCGGAACCCCCCAACACACACAGCTGTGCCCCCACCCATGGAGGCAATTGGCACCCAACCCACAACACACAGGTGCCCACATCCCGAGGACCAAGCCCGTATGCCCCCACCCCAACCCACAGTGGTGCTCTGTCCACAGGCGCCAGCATGGCATCCCCCAACCACACATTGCTGCCCCATCCTGGTGATAGGAATAAACTCCCACGCACAAGCACTGCAACTCTATGCCTGGCATGTCTGGCTGGGCCACCCGACCCCCTTAGCATGATCACAGACCCTGCCCCAACAATGTTGGCAGTGATAACAGTGCCCCCCCATGGCACTGACAACCCCTCCACCACAGTACCTTCCTGTCCATGCCAAGGCTCTGAGTGACCAGTGGCAGAGCCCTCCACACACCACCTCTGCCACCTATAGGCAGCACACTGCTGGCAACAGTTGGATGGCCAGTGGCCAAGGTGGTGTGAGGAGGGCTGTGCTGCTGGTTGTCCATGGCAGTGACAGGAAGATACGGGGATGGGGGAGTCAGTGCCATGAGGCGCCAGGCTGAGGATGGCCACCAATGGTGTGGCAGGGGATGCTCGGGCGGGAGGCGGGCATGGCAACACATTGTGTGTGGGCGGGGGGTTGGGTTGCACATCACAGGGAATGGTCAGCCACATATTAGAGGGTGGGTGTCTGGTGTGTGCACATGGGGCACAGGCCATCCATTGCCAGTGGTTGGGGATCTGTCAGGCACCGATGGGTTTGGCCATACATGAGCTGGGATTTGGGGGTCTAGCAACTGCATCTGGGGAGTAGGGGCTGCCATGTTGGGAGGGGCTTCAGCATTATGGGGCCACTGGTGGACATGGGACAGGGGGACCTGTGTGCACCAGGTGGGAGCTGCTTGCCACAGGAGCTTTGCCACATGGATCTGGGTTCCTGCGGGGCTATTCATGCACCCGGGTCCATGCTGTGCCACACAAGGGATTCACTCAGGGACCCAGGCAGGGCATCTGACTGGATGCCCAGTTAGGTCTGTGACACCTCCCACAGCTGCCCTGTGTGGACCTGCACACCAAAGGACACCTTCTGGACCCATGGGTAGGTGGTGGTCATTGCTGAATAGTGCTGGTCCACACCTGTCTG
This sequence comes from Neoceratodus forsteri, assembly GCA_016271365.2. Lineage (NCBI taxonomy): Eukaryota > Metazoa > Chordata > Ceratodontiformes > Ceratodontidae > Neoceratodus > Neoceratodus forsteri. The sequence goes on along the minus strand of CM057455.1, from coordinate 1,780,016,181 downwards.
CAGGTGCAGAGGCCTGCAGGTGGGATATGCACCTTTGGCATGTAATACTCACCCATTGGTGCATAAGGCCCATTATTTGTAAGCCATTCTACCAAATCAAAATCCTAATAGGGCCAAAAAAGCCAAGAAGTCATTTACTCATTGAATTTAAAATTTGGATAACTGATGATCAGTTGAGAAACTTCTCTAACATTATCCAGTCGAAGTAAAGCACATAATTGCCTATGAACTCTCACCAACATCACAATAGCAAAGAGAAAGCAGAAAGGTAGAAATTGAAGTATGCAGCAATGCAGTAATATTTACTTTCAACCATTGACACAAAAAGGACTCACTTTCCAAACATTGGGGAATATAACAACCAGGAGTAACATTCAAGAGATCCCAAAACTACTGAAGATATTTAGCACTATGAGAAGCAAAACAGTACAAATAAAAGTTTGGGAGATGGAGTCCACCCTCATTTTTAGGAGCCAAAAGTTTGCAAAACTCCCTCTGAGCTGTTTTACCATGCCAAATATAATGAGAAATGAGTCAGTATAAGCCAGTGTACCATTTCTGAGGAATATACTGAGTTACCATGTTTAAAGGGTACAGTACCCAGGGCAGGAGGTTCATCTTAACCACACTCACTCGGCCCCAAAGAGAAAGGGGAAGATGGGCCCATCAAGCCAAATCTTGTTTAAGCTGATCGAGCATTGAGTTTAAATTATACTGTTTTATCCACTGCACAGAAGTGCTAAGATAGAGGCCCAAGTATTTAAATTTGCTCAGCACCCAGACTAGACCTAAATCAGCAATAGCAGCCTCAGTAGTTGTAGTAAAAACATTATTTTTACACAGGAAGACACGTCATTTAGGTTGTGCAACACAGTTTTCAAGACAGCCCCTATTCACCTGAGCATTCAAAAGCATAATTTCAGTTTTTGCAAGATTTAACTTATAACTAAAAATGACACCAAAACTGCAAATAAGGTCAAATACTGCTGACAAAGAAATTCTAGGTGATGACAAATGTAACAAAATATCATCTGCATAAACAGACAATGTATTCTGCAAGAGCTCAATGGATACACCCCTAATCTACCCTGAAGAATTAATCCTCTTTATTAACAGGTCCAAAAAAAGATTAATCAGAAGAGGGAAACGGGGACATCCCTGCCAAGTGCCCTGACAAAGGACAGATAATTTAGATTGGACTCTATTACAAACAATCCTAGCAGAGGGATTACCATAAAGAACCCAAATCCATGCAATAAAATCATCTGGTATATTAAACTTACCTGACACCGAAAATAAATAGTCCCATAAAGCCTGATCAAATGCCTTCTCTGTGTCCAGAGAGACCAGAACCGCCTGGTCATGGCTTTCTTTGGAGATGGAAAAGATATGGTCCAACTTACTATTATGATCTGAAGAAAGACAACCAGAAATGAAACCCACCTGCTCATTACTAATTAGGACACTACATAATTTATTAAGATGAGTAGCCAAAACTTTGGAAAGGATCTTATAGCCTAAATTAATTGACAAATTAGGTCTATAGCTAGAAACATTTGTAGGATCCTTCCCTGGCCTTAGCAATACCATAAGAAGAGCTTCATTGAGTGACAGATCTGAAGTACCATGAGAAAAAAGATAATTGTAGAAGTCCAAAAGAATTGAGGCTAACAAATCCTTGAGTTTCTTCTAAAAATCTGGGGTATACCCATCAGGCCCGGGAGCTTTGTTTGGGGGAAGAGAATCAATTGCATCCAGAACCTTCTGCAATGTAAGAGGGGACTTCAAATATAAATGCTGAGCCTCATCCAACTGTGGGAGCTCCAAATCCCTAAAGAAATTATCAAAGAGTCAAGAATCCCAATGCACTTGTCATCTGTTGATAGTAGACCTGAAACTGGTCCGCAATATCCCAGGGATGGGTAACTGTCCTACCTTGATCCATAACTATATGAGGAATATAGGGGAATATAGGGGTAATTTTTATTGAAAATAATCACATATTATACATACTGAATAATAAAGAACAGGAAAATATAGTCAACAATTGAAAAAGGGGAGAGAAGAAAAATAACAATTCCAAAACTGGTTCAACAATATATACTGAATTGGCACATATATTAAAATAAAAGACTTGGGAAAGAAAAACAAAACACATTATTAAACCATACTCTAAATCTCTTACAAATTCTGATAGAGAAAAAGGAAAAGCAAAGAAACGTAAAAAAAAGAAAACAAATATAGGGATTAACTATTACCCTTATTTAAATTTAATGATATGAGAAAACCCTTTCCACCACATTCTGACTTTCATAACATTAAACTGTTGAACATCTGAGTTAACAATATTATTTAAAACATTTGTAACGTAAGCCCTAAAAACTTGAACTGATGGTTTCTTTTGATATAGGACCCATTGGCATCTAGTTTGCCAGAGACAATATCTTAAACAAGCAAAAAATATCTGCAAAGTTCCTTTATGGAAAGACTGAAAAGAAACCGGAAAAGACCCAATTACTAAAATATCATAAGTGAGGTAAGCCATCCAAGGAAAATTCCAGGCAATAGCTAAATGATCCCATATTTTGCGTGTCATTGAACAATGGAGAAAAAAATGTTCCATAGTTTCTTCTTGGTCTGTACAGTCTAAATATGGACATATCCTTTCCGTTTTAGCCTTGTATTTAGCTGTACCCCTAACATTGAGTTTACCATATAAGGTAAGCCATTGGGTTTCCCACATAAAAGCAGGTAATCTTGTATTATTCAGTTGACTTAAAATATCTTCATTACGAGGTTGTGGACAATTCCTAAATTCTGGAGTATATGGAAAAATAGAAGCTAATAATTCTTTGTATAATGTTTTCGAGGAACATCGTAATATTTGCTGTTTGTAACCTTCCATTTAAAAGTTTCTGTGCTGCAGGTTGAAAAAAATTGGTAGGGCTAGGTGAGTAGAAGGTTTAGCTCATTGGTGTAATCTAAGCTGTAAGATATCTTCTCAATAGGCTATTAAGAAAAGGGAAGACCTGTCTATCTGAACCATCTAAACAACAGTTTAAGGAACTGGAGAAAAAAATAGTAAAGCAAAAAGGAACTGGGTCAATCATTCCTAAGCCTCCCTTTTTTTTCTCGAGGTATGTATAACATCTCTTAACCGGATTCAATCTATTGCCCCAGAGTAACTGGAAACAGATGCTATATAGCTTAGTGTCTAGGTTGCCTGGAATAGGAAATATTGCAGCCATATGTTGTAAACAAGGTAAAATAAATTGTTTTAAAACCTGAATCCTTTTCTCCTTGTTAAACCTATATCGTTTCCATCTGAGAACTTTTTGTTCAATTTTTCCAAGGACAAGCTTCCAATTTTCTGCTGGGCAATTTTGTGGCCAAATTGGATCCTAAAATAGTTATAGGTTCTGTTGTAAATGTGATTGAATTCAGAACAAATGGTGCTTGAAAGATCCTCCTATAATTAAGCCTTTTGTTTTAAAGTAAGTTAATTTTAGTGTTAGCTACAACAGCATATTCCTTAAAACTGGTAAAAAGGATTCAAGCTGGTTGATGTGTGCAAAAAACAAACAAATATCATCTGCATAAGCCTGGATGGTGAGAGATGTATCGGAATCTGAAAATTTAAACCCTTGCCATAAGGGGGACATGCTGAGAGACCTTAAAAGAGGTTCTAGGGAAAAATTATATAACAGGGGGCTTAGAGGACAGCCCTGTCTAACTCCACAGTTGACCAGAAATCCAGTCCCGAGTGTCCCATTAAGGAAGGGATACACTTTACCTGTACTATAAAGGTTTTTAATTAAATTTCGAAGATGAAAGGGGACTTGAAAGAAATCTAATGTCGAAAATAGGAAAGTATGATTTACCCTATCAAATGCCTTTTCTAAGTCTAGTGAAACAAGGAAACCACTGGTTCCCAACTCATTAGATTTTTCAATTGAGTCTCTTATTGAATATAACATAGCTTGAATGCTACGATTGGGAATGCCACAATGCTGGATTGGAGAAAATTATATTTAGCCAACTCTAAGTCTATTATTGATTACTGACATCAAAATTTTATAGTGAGTTCAACAAAGTGATTGGTCTCCAATTCCGAAATAACCCCTTATTCCCTGATTTATAAATATAAGTTTGTATACTATCTGGGAAAGATGCTATACTAATTCCTTGATCCATAAAAAATTATACACAACTACTAAAATAGAACTTAGGTCTTCAGAAAAGTTTTATAAAAGGAATTAGAGAGACCATCTGGACCTGGAGCAACATTTGATTTTAAGGATTTAGAGCTGTCATAATTTCTTCTTTCAGAAAGGGTTGTGTAAGAGAGGTAGCTAGATCTGGTGGTAAAGCCTTTGTTATGGGGCATCCTAATACTTTATCAATTTGGGTTTGAGATGGAGTTTGAAGGGGCTCAAGATCCCTGAAATATTTATAGAATTAAATCTTCTAGTTTTGTAAGTGAAGTAATGGTCTTATCATCATCAAGTAAAAAGAGAGAGAACCATGCTCTCAACCTTTTACATAGTTCAAAAGGGTCACCAAAACTGATTTCCGTAAATGATTGGAAATAACCGCTTGCAATGTTCCTGCTTGGTTGTACTGAAAGAGTTTCATTTGTGATTTAATTTCCGCAATTTGTGAAGAAAATTCTCTTTGGTGGAAGTAGCTCTGGAGAATAATGTTTGCAACTGAGTCCGAGTTGGAGATAGCGAAAAAATTATTTTTTTGACAGGATTTACCATGTTTCTTAAACCAATTAATACAATCATTTTTCGTCTCTAACCACCAAATCCCCATATCTTGATATAAGAAACAAACAGATAGTCTGGCTTGTAAAATTAATTTAATAGAATTTAGAACCAAAGGTTCTTGTAGCATGGAAGTGTTAAGTTTCCATCTTGGTTTCTGCTTCTGAATAGAGCTCGTAAGGCCTATGTGAGTCAGTAAAAGAGCATGGTCTGAAAATTCCACTGGAATGATATGAGAATGGTGGAATGAGATATGTTTGGATACAAAAAGATGATCAATAGTATAACCGATTCCACATTTGAAATAGGTACCTATCAGGCCCGAGGCCTGTTTATTCATGCAGGAAATTAAGTCAGCACTTTTAATAATATCTAACAGACACACCGTGTCACAATACACTTTCTTTGATGTTTCAGCTTTCTTTTCAATGTTATCCCACAATTAAAGTCTCCACCCCAAAAAATAGGGACAGTAGTTACCAAGAAAGGTTGTATTTGTCTCATACAAGTCACCCTACCAGATTTTGTCTGGGGATTATAGATATTAATTAGACGAAGGGTAAAGGAGAACCAAGTCCTTCTAGTATTAATGTTCGTCCGGGACATAAGTCAATTAATTTGTGTAAAATAAAGTTGAAAGAATTAAAAGAATACCCACACCATCTGCCTTGTCTTCCCAAAGGACCAATAAGATGGACCCCAAGGCCAATCCTGACAAAAGCAGAGCACTGCATCTTATTACACATCCATGTTTCTTGAAGAAATATAATTGAATAGCTAAGTTTATGTAGCATATGAAAAAGTGCATATCTTTTTTTTGGTTTCAACAAGCTATGTGTATTTAGGGATGCCCAAGAAAATGTACACTCCATATGTTAAGATTTGAAAGGAGAATGAAACAGCTTGAATTATTTTTTTCTCCTTTTCTTTTTTTTCCCTTTATAATCATCCCTCATGGTCCCCAAGCCATCTTGTACTGAAACTTGTGAGTCTGTGTCACCTAGTTCAACCTCTGAATCTCCCAACTCAAAGCCTCATAGGAGTTTTTGGTATCAATTCCTTCAGAGTCAGGAAGCACTATAGTTTTTTGAGTTCTACTCGATCTTCTAAGAAGGAGTGGAGGTTTCGAGACTACTTCTTCGGTGTCCCCGGAGCCTTCTTTCGAATCTACGTAACAGACTGGCTGTAAAGAAATCGGAACACTTGTTTTCCGAATATTCCCTTTTTGTCCTACTTGCTTCGTGATACACTCTGGTTGAACCTGTTTGGGTGTGGGGGGGGTATAAGAGGTTGTTTCGAGCTTTGGTGACTCATGTCTTCTTGGGCTTTTTGTATAAGAGAATCAGATCTCCCACTCAAATTGGTTTTATTTTGTGTTGCCCAAGGACATTCCCTAAAGGCATGGTTTGATTCTTCACAAAGATCACATTTGATTGGGTTATGACAAAACATAGTAACATGCCCTATTTCCCCGCAGTTATCACATTTGGGCTGGTCACAAGTGCTTGATAGATGATTCTTAGCCCCACACCTGTAGCATGCTCTCGGCTGACCACTATAAAACACTACCCCTATCCCTGCCTAACAAAAGGAGTTGGGAATGTGTTCAATACCTGAAGCCGTCTGAGGTAATTTAACTTTAAATTTCCACCCCTGTCCAAAATTGTTCGGCATCCAAAATAGGTTCTGGCTCACTTTGATTTCACATTTTGTGCTAGCCAAAGGTGATATCTTCAACATGCACACTTCGTTTCTAAACATAACTGTGATGAATTTAGTTAGGGGTTTAGACAGTGGAATAACCAGAAAAGGGACCAGAGGGGAAAACTTAACCTGATTATATCGATCCCAGAAAAGATCCAGTAGGGCTGGGGAACGAAAACTAACATCAAAGTTGTCTTCCCCCGAAATATGGATAAATGCAAAAACATCTCTAGGTAGAAATTTCAAAGAGTCCTTCAATAACAATTTACCCACATAATATCTGTCTGGTTTGTCCGTTAGCCCTCCCTTATACCTGATGCACACAGCATTTTTCCTGCGCGCTGCTTCCCTTTTACTTTGAGAAAACAGACTTGACATAAGAGGTTTATCTGCTACAGCATCACCTTTTGTCTCCTGACCCTTAGTATCTAAACACACATTAGGAACTGGATTGTCCCCTTCTATACCCCCCCTGTCTGAGTCACCATTAATTCTGAAACAGGTAGAGGTTTTGCCTTAGGATTATCTGGATGCCAGGTAGCAACATGTTTGTTAAGATCAAAAGAACTATCCCACACAGTATCAGGAGTCCAAATCCCTTTCCCCAAAGGTTTCCACCCTGCAGCTGTTAAGGCTGCTTATGTGTCCATTGGCATCATGTTCGCTTATAGGAAGTGAAGGCAAAGTTAAGGACACTTTATCTTGGGTTACTGTTTCTATTTCAGGGTTTTTCCAGTGTCAGTAAAGAAAAATCTGTTACCCCACTTGAGAGCCAGTTCTCATCTGATAGACAATATTGTCACCATTTTCACAATGTACAGAGGTAGTAGCTCTGCTGTTTAAATACAAAGCCTGCCTCTTTGTCCAAAGTAAATGTAGGAAAAGCATTGTTTGAAGTGGCAGGAGAAGCTGTTTCTGAGTTCCCAAAACTATAGGAGGATTTTGGCTTACCCCTTCGTCGAGTTTGAACGCCAGAAGCTGCACTGTCCTCCGCTTCGTTACTATCTGGTCTCCTTGCCATAATCTCTGCCACCAGATGTGAGCTGCATTCTCTGGGCTATCTTGCTCAAGCTTGACCGCTGCGAACGCCAGGAAAGAGAACCGTGCTACGCACTTCCTGGTTCTGACGTCCATCTTCCTCTGAGCCACCACAATGTGTTCCGATGCAGAAAGCATAGGCATTACTGAAGGTTCCATTGAAAAAGCTGCTATTCCATCTTCTGATGTCCAAACGGGAGTCGTACAGGTCGGTAACTCGACAAACATAGTACTGCTCATTGTGATATGCACTGACCCAGTGGTATTCGCTTCCAAGACCGTCGGGACCTCTGACTGCTCTGTTTCAAAAACTGACCGTCTCTCTACAGAGACCGCTCCCAACACCTCCTCCACCTCCTCCGTCTGCCTTGCAGAGGCCATTACTGACCCTTGCACGCCCCTACTGGCCTCCCAACGCCAGCAGAGTAGGGGAATTTCCCCAGTGTCCTGGCCAAGTTTCCCTCATTCACTAAAAATCCCACCAACAGCTTAATCTGGTTCAAGGTCAGTTGGCACTCATCTGTATCCCCCTCCCCTGGGTCGTGCCTGAAAATAGGCAGGATTTGTCTAGTGCACTTACCCGGTCAACAAAAGCTAAATAAATAAATAATTCTATCCAGAACCTGTTTACGCAGGCACAGGGCCAGTAGTTGCCCCGCCTATTCCCCTTGGTCAAAATAAGTAACCTTAGTTCTCTAAATAGTATACTTTGTGACCTCCTGCAAAAGGTCCCCATACTTAGCCCATGAAGCAGCCAGCCCAAGCTAGAAGCACTCGGGAGAAGAAAATAAAAGATCTCACTCCAACCTATGAATCTGACACAAGAGATCAGCTGCCCGCACAGTAAGTTTTTCCCTCTTTGAGTCCAAGCAAATGATCTTCCCTCACAACACACATTTCAGAGCCCCCCATAAAAGATCAAGTTTTAACATAATCCAAGAATGAAGTAACAAAAGCAGTAATCTGTTCAGTGAACTCAGGAGATTTTAACAACTGATTGTTAAAATGCCAGCATTTATCCACAGAATAAGAGGGGGTGAAACCAAGTTGTAGGACAACTGGATAATGATTTGACAATACTTTAATAGCATGTTCACAGCAACGAACACTGGGGAGATGCTCGACCCCCATCAAACATAAGTCAGTTCTTGAAAATGTATTATGGGGAAGCAAGTGAAATGTATATTCCTGCAGACCAGGATTCAACACCTGCCAAGAATTCACCAAACCCACCAAATCCATCAAATCATGCAATGCCCTTTGAGCCAGGGACAACACTTGCCACCTAATACCAGATCTATCCACCCCATTACACTACGCAAGATTCCAATCACCAGCCAGAAGAATCAGAAGTATAGTCCAAGCTGATAAAATGTTCAGAAAATCTGGGATCATCAGAGGTAGGACCATAGATGGGGCCAAAATGACCTCTTGATGTCTCAACACAGCTCAGACAAAAATAAACCCTCTCTTGAGGGTCAGGGATTTCTTGTAAAAGACAGAATGGAATAGAGTGGGGTACTAAAATCACCACACCCCTTTTATGTGTCTCCATCCCTGCCCCAAAAACATAGCCAACCCAATGATGACTGAATAAAAGAAGCTGAGGGACTGGTAAATGAGCCCCCTGTAACATTGCAATATCTGTCTACAGCTGCTTTAAATGTAACACAATTTTATAACATTTTAACAATTTTATAAAAATGTTATAATGCCTAGCTGGAGTTTGGGTGCCCTTGATGTTCCATGAATAAAATGTATAACATACAGCCATATTCAAATAAATATTAGCGTAAATACAGGGAAAATAAAGGCAAACCCCAAAGTATTATCCAATAACCACACAGCCTTCCTGTATATTGCTCCTGGAGCCCCCACCCCACTCCCCCAACAAAGACAAAATCCCCCCCAATAAAAATCCACAGGATCAAAACAAACCACCAAGCACTCCAACCCCTCCATGAACCCCCCCAAAAAGACACAAATAGAATCCTTAGGAATTATATGATGTGAGATGCACATCACTCAAACTTACACTGCCTGGCAAACCCCCTCCCCAAAAAATCCCTTGAAAAATTACCTAACCCAACATCCCCATAACACCAAGAATACCTTCAAACACAACAAAAGAGCACAGCTGCTGGCATGGAAACTGTACATCCAAAACACAGATGAAAAACAAAAAGAAAAAGTAATAACAAAGGACAAATAAATACATATGTAAATAACTAGGCAAAACTCTATAGTCCCAAACAGACTATAATCTGACATACCAAGGATAAAAGCCCTGAAAACCATGCCAGAAGCTCCCTCTAGTGACTATCATAGGACATAGCACCGAATGAAAAGAAAAAATATCAACCCTACCGAAAATAAAAAATGTAAAACTCCCTTCCCCCGATATATAGCAATAAGTAAGAAGTGCCCTGTACTTCAAGATAAGAACAACATTTACAGACATCAATGCAAAAAAACCCCAAAAAAACAGAGCAAGAAGGGCAAAATGCCAATTAAAGCAAAACACCACACAAAGAATACCACAGAGTGCAATACTCCCAAGAAAAAAAAAACCATAAAAAATTACCAAAATTACCAGCACCAGCGTGGTATTGCCAAAAACCCAGGAGTAACAGAGGTAATGGGGGTACTATACCATCACATCAAACAACTCAATAAAATTTAATGCTACAGTCAAAGACTAGAACTATTAGGTACACCATAATTACAAACTATGAAAGAAGTCTATTAAAGAGCAAGTCCAAAACAAGAACAAAAACACCCCGACTGGATAAAACACACAGTCCATGCTAGAAGTACAATTAGTAGCAAGGGGAAAAAAAACAAAGCTGATAAAACAGGGAAAAAAAAGAAACTCCCAGTAGACCCCATCAGACGAAGGTGATAAACAATAAAGTCATGGTTAGAGTCCCGGAAGTTCAACAACTTGAAGCCGATACAACCGAGGACTTAGAAGGAGGAAAGAAGTTCAGAAAAACTGCAGGCAAGCTGGCCAAGCTTCTTCAGCAGTGGCAAATTGATGTGTATCCTTGTCAGTAGAGATCACAAGCTTTGAGGACACACCAACCAAAAACAAATACTGGCAGCCACAAGCTTGGAGGCAATTGGTTTATATTATCCTCTAAGCTGTATTGTTAAGGGTGTATAATCATTAAAAATAAATTGTTTAGCCTGCCACAACAATTCTCCCTTCGCCTGATCCTTCTGTTGGATGTAAATCTTATCCTTGTAGCTCAAAAGCTTGAAAATAATATGTTTATGGTGCTCCAAAAGACCAGATATCGGTCTGAGGGTTCTGTGGGTTCACTCCATAATATGTATAGGGCTGTCAGGAGAGGGTCCTGCCAACTATTGAAAGATCTGTTGCACAAAGCACAGCATGTCCAAACCCTCCTCACATTCAGGAATGCCCACTAAAACCAAGTTGTTCCTGTGATTATGTCCTTCTTGGTCCTCAATATGTAACTCTAACTTGGTGACATTTTGCCACAATGTCACAAATTCCTTCTCCGCCCTGAACTGCCAGTCCTCCATCGAGCTAATGCAGGCCTCTGCATCAAAGACCCATTGAGTAAGAGAATCCAATGTCGGGCGCAGAAGCTTCATGTCTGCCACCAGTTCGAGGACCACAGCCTTTATGGTCAGTAAATCCTTCCTAAGATCTCCCACAGAAGCTGCCTCCTCCCTCTCCAATGTAGTCTTAGCAGAAGAAGGTGCTCCCTTTAGCCATTTTGGTTCCAGTTGCTTCTCAGGAGTTTCGGGCGCATATCAAAGATTCTAGCAGCACCACAGTTTCCATCTCCTCCATACCAACCAAAAATGATACCATACATCAAGAAATAAACACACAACCAACACTCAAAAAAAAAAAAAAGAAGCAGAAAAAAAGGGTTGATGCTGAACTTAGAGCTCTTGATGTTAATAAAATGACTTTAAACATCGAGAACCAGAAGGGAGCTACCGAAGATGCATCTGTCCTGGGAACTGCATAACGTGACTTCCGATTTTTTATTATATTAAAGATAACACCTCCATAACTGTGGTCACGCAGAGATGACGAGGGAAGCCAATCTAGTTTGTCATAGAGAGCACAGTGGTGAGTGAGTTGAGGTGAATGCAATGCAAACTGGCAAATATTATTACAGGTGACATCCCATTTGTGGAGGGTAGTTTTTGCAGCTGAAGAGTACACTGGGGCTCCATAAAGCAATTTGAGGAGTAACATTCCTCTGGCAATGGCTAGGCAAGTTTGAGTGATCAGGTCCTAGGCTACTTTGTATGATATACCCTGAATGGAGCTCACAGATTTACTGACACCTATCACATGTGCCACATAGTCAAGACAGCGGTCAAGGATGAGTCCAAGGTATGAGAAGAAAGAGGTGGTTGGAACCATGGCGCCATCCTGATATACAACAGATAAAGGGGAGGGGCAGGCTATGAGTTTAGGGGTAGTGCCAAATAGCATTGATTGAGTTTTAGTGTTGTTGAGCAACCTACTAAAAAATGATAAAATCAATCCTTTAGGGGAAATATTGACCATTACTGACACTAAGCATGATTAGGGCACTCCAGTTGTTTTTTTTAGCAGATTTGGGACAGCACAGCATGTTTCACATGAGTAAGTCCAGGGTAAACGTTTGTGTGCCAGAATCCATGGCAGCTGGTACAGAAGAGATTTAAAACAAGAAAATGTCATGAACATTAGCAAATTTTGCCAGAAAACTATTTAATTTCTATCAGACATGTGATATGTTACACAAAAGAACTGTTGCACTACTACATAATATATACTGCTTAATAGCAGTCCCACCCAAGAAATAACATGTGATCAAGTCACAGGACAAATATATTTTTTTTAATACTACTGTAGCTCTTAAAAAAAGTGTTTGGTAGTATTTAATTCAACAAAAACAGTAATATAACAGGATATGATTACTTGGTTTTGTGATCACTTGAATTTATGTTTTACTGTGTTTGCTATGTACAGGTTATGTGGGACATACTTTAGGATAGAAACAATAGCCATCCACAAAAGTGAATGAAAGTACAGACTTGAAGGGGGCATCAAAAATTAAAAACTGCAATGCTAGCAGCTGGCCCGCTGGTGCAGCAGTTGGATTTCCACTTGCGACGGTGGTGGCCCAGGTTCGGGAACGGACTCGAGCCATCAGAGGGCCTGCCTGGGGGAGAAGGATGGAGCATCCCATGGATGGCTCTCCTTCTCTGGGAGGAGGGTGGGGAAGTGCCCGGCACATTGCGGACTCCTGGCAGAGGCCGGGAGATACTCAAACTCTGGCGCTCATTACAGGGGAGGCGGGGTGGATGCTGACATCATTGCACTTCCCCACCTCCAAGAATACAGGAAAAAGGAGAAGGCAGGCACTATCTCAGTGAAGCCCTCCTTGGGGCTTTGAATAGCCATCATCGCCGCTCCCCCGACCAGTCACTAGTTCCATGGCATGGATTGGGGACCGTTGTCATGGCCCCACCCTCTGGAGGGTAAGCCTAGGGTAACTGGAGGAGTCAGTGGTAAATAAATGATGGTGGGAGTCCCGAGGCCATGACCAGGGCTGAGGACTGACAGTGGCCCTGCCAGGAAAGATAGAGAATAAAAAAAAAATGCAACGTTCAGTATGCCACTAAAAACATCCATTGTTTATAAAGTATATTAAAAAAACAAAAGCTGAAGAGACACTGAAAATCACACTGTAAGATTTAGAGAGAGCGCATGGGTCAAGGCACTGTTTGGTGCAGTCTTACCCATAGAACAAATGCATGATCAAGTCAAAGGGCAAAATGGGTATGGAAGCAATATGAACACAGAATTAAATGTTTTTTTTTATTTACTTATAATACAAAACTCTGTATTGTAAAAAGGGTGATTACTGTTTAGTAACAATGAGTATATTTTAATCTGCACTGGCAAAACAGAGGTTAGTGTGGGGCAGATGATCTGTGCTCAAAATGCTGGCAACCCCAATAACTAGCGTGCCCAGGCTCAAAATTATTTTTTTTTTTTTTTGCAAGTAATTTTATTTTATTAAAAGAATACAACATAGTATGTGCACACGCAAGGAGTAAAGTACAGGTAGATTCCAACCATTGTACATTTTAAGTGCCTTAGTACACAAATATTTGAGGTAGTTTTACATTTCACAAATAAAAAGAGAAACAAAAAAAGAAAAGAAACACTCAAATGAAAAGCAACAAAAGAACAAAGACCCCCTCCCTCCCCCCATAACCCCCCGCAGCTATCCTAATACTAAGTGCGACAAAAATAGCTGTTAAACTTCTAAACTGTGATTATAGACCTAATTAAGCTGTAGATTATACATATAATTGAGACCCAACTAACGGGGGGAGACATACCAGGTTGGCAATAGGGCGGGACCTAATGAAGTAATTTTTTGAAGAACAAGATCTTATATAACGGTAGGGCATCCCTCTTTAACAGTTATATTTGTCCTTAAGACTTTGAGAAAACCCACCCCAATATCTTTGGAACTTAGCAAATGCATTAGTAACTGAGTAAGCTTGTCGTTCTGCATACAAAGCGTTTGGGAACTCTTCCCACCACTCCTGGAAGGAAGGGGTCCAAGTCTCCTGCCAATGGCGAGAATAAGTACTTTTAGTAACCAGTGTCATCAATGCCATTTGGCACCTTTGAGCAACAGAGGGATACAATCATACCTTCCTAAGACACAGACCTCCCAACTAAAGAATGGCGCAGGTTACAGAATGGCCTAATTTTTTGCTTGACCAGGTTCCATAGTCTCAAAATTTTGGGACAGGCCCAAAACTTATGAAGAGTGGTTGCCATGGGGTCATTACAGTCCTTGCAAGCCGGTGAATATCGGTTGTTTAGCCGATAAAGCTTTGCCGGGGACAAATAGAGATTATGTAACAACTTGAACTGAACATCTTGCAATCTGTCCTGCTTGACACACGAATATGTATCGACCCAGATTCTCTCCCATGTTGCATCCGGCCAATCCAAGGACATGTTGATTTTCCAATAAAGAGGAGCTGGCGATTGGTTGAAGTCTTGTCTTCCTGAAATGTATTTGTAAATTTTCGAGACAGGCCTACTAGACAGACCGATTATGCCCAGTTCCTCACATAACAGCCCTGCCTGGTCGGAACAGGTTGTTTTACCCACGAAAGCCCTAATGCAGCTCCGGACTTGCGCCAGCCAGTACAGGGACTGGGGTTTAATCCCAAATTTTGTAGATAGGTTAGAAAGCGAGAGTATAGAGCCTTCCGAGTAGAAGTCCTTAATACGAATCTTATAGGTAGGCTTGGGGTAAAATCTAGTAATTAGTTGGTTACCTACTAAGAAGTTAGGGTTTCTTAATAAAGGCTGAGATAAATCATAAAACTGCCTAACTTTTAATCTTGTAAATAATTGGTTCATGGCTTTTGTGTCCCAACCTAGAGGGGTAGATCTAACTTTTCTAGGAACCTTGGTCCGCTGCATATACCAAAGAGATTCTGGATCCAGTCCAAGTTTTTGCCAAGGCCAGATCCAGGCTAAGACCAGGACAGAGGGCATCGGCCTTACCCGCCCATAATGCTGCTCTGAGGCGTGGATCGCTAGATAATAAGTAAAAATCAGGTAGTTGGAGACCACCTAACTGCTGTCGTATATAGCTTTTAGGTAAGCCCCACGTGGAGGTTTACCTCCAGAGAAAATCAGCTAATATTTATTGAGGGGATTAAAGTAAGATTTAGGGAGATATACATTGAGGTTCGAGAGAGGGTAGAACATTTTTGGCAAAATCACCATTTTGATCATGTTAATTCTACCTGAAAAGGTCAATGGGAGTTTCGACCATCTTTCTAAATCCTCTTTAATAGACTTGAACAGAGGTCTGAGATTTAAATTTGGCAGTTCCTCTAAATTTTTGGAAATTTGGATACCCAGATATAATATAGACTTGGTTTGGTATTGCATACCTAAAGAGAAGCACCAGCTTTTGTGCAGATGAGAGGAGAGGGGATAAAGTGTGGACTTTGTTAAATTTAGCTTGTAACCCGAGAGTTGACTAAACATATTAATCAAACTTAATACTCGTGGGAGTGACAATGTGGTATTGCGGATGTGTAGTAATAAGTCGTCTGCAAAGGCAGAAAGTTTATGCTCTACTTCACCCAAATAAATCCCTTGAACCTGCGAGTCCCCCTTAATTAACCATATTAAAGGTTCTATATATAGGTTAAACAAATAAGGTGACAAAGGGCACCCCTGTCTGGTTCCCCTTAACAAAGGAAAGACATCCGAAATTATGTTGTTGCACTGGATTCTAGCAGTTGGACACACATACAAAACCCTTATCATCTGCAAAAATTCTTCGGGAAAGCCGAATTTCGCCAGGGTCGCAAACATAAAAGACCATTCCACTATGTCGAATGCCTTTTCTGCATCTAGTGAAACCAGAGATGCTTCCATATCTGGGTCCACTGAGGCAGAAATCAAGTAGAACAATTTCCTAAAATGGTCGGCCGACGATCGGCCCTTCACAAAGCCGGCCTGCTCTGGGCTAACCAGGTCTAACCAAACTTGTTTTAGTCTATCAGCCAAGATTTTAGCAAAAATTTTACAGTCCAGATTCAGTAAAGAAATTGGTCTAAAGTTACCCACTAATTCTGGAGATTTCCCGGGTTTGGGTAATAGAATTATTCTGGCTTCAAAAATAGTTTTATCGGAGATACCAGATTTAAGCCAATATGCAAAAAGTTGTTTCAATAACGGAATGAGGTTTTGCTTGAACAGTTTATAAAAGTAAGGTGTGAATCCGTCCGGACCAGGAGCTTTATCGGTTTTCAGGGAATCAACAGCCCCCCCATCTCCTCATCCGAGATGGGCGCTATTAACTTTTGTCTAGAACCATCTGATAAGCAAGGAAGGGAGACGTTAGCCAGAAAATCTTCCAATTTAGACATATCTGGTGAGGAAGAAAGTTGGCTAGAGTACAGATCCCTATAATAATCAACAAAAATATTTAAAATGTCCTTAGAGTCTGTAATCACTTGGTTAGACACCGGATGCCTTAAAGCTGTCACCCACTTGGCTTCTGATTTTTGTCTTAATTGCCATGGCAATAATTTCCCAGCTTTGCTACCATAGCATAAATACATTGCTTTAATCTTGTTAGATGAGTTTATAGTCCTCTCTCTCAAGGTATTGGCATACTTCACTCTCAATGCCACTAAGTCTTGCTCCTGGATGTCAAATCTTAAATCATCTGGTATAGATTCCAACTCCCTAATTGCTTTCAAGGAATTAGCTATCCCTTGCGAAATCTTAGCCTTGCAGACTGTTGCTATCCGGATTAGCTCCCCTCTCCACACTGCCTTTAGGGTTGCCCAACCTGATCTACTGCCTCGATTGAGCCCCAGTTAAATTCTACTGAACTATTCAAAAAGTCACGAAACCGAGTTAGAACCTGAGCGTCCTTTAAAATATCATTATTCAGTGACCAGGAATAAGACCTTGAGGGAACTGATGATGCTACCCAGCAAATTTTGATAGGGGAATGGTCAGAGATCACCCTTGGTAAGAGTACTGCCTCTACCACACCGCTTATACACTGTGGGTTCACTAGAAAATAATCAATCCTTGAAAGTGTTTTATGGACGGGAGAGTAAAAGGTGTACTCGCAATAAGCGGGATTAAGTAACCTCCAAGGGTCAACTAACCCTAAAAAAGCCACCAGCTCATCCAAAGCTTGTTGGGCAGGTGAGGGCTCAGTACCTCTCCAGCAGGAGTGCTCCAGCCTATTAGACCGGACTATGTTCCAGTCCCCCCCAAAATAATTGGGAACTCTTTAAAGGGTGATAGAGTCATTGCCAGCTGGGTGAAAAAGGACGGTGAGTCCAGATTAGGGCCGTATATTGATCCCAGTACTAGTTGTTGCCCTCTGAGTCTTCCCGAAACAATAATATACCTGCCATTAGGGTCAGAAACTATTTCTGAATGAATAAATGGTACCCCTTGGGCTATCAAGATAGCCACCCCACGACTACTTGAAGAAAACCCGGCCCCAAAGACCTGACCTACCCATTTATTTCTTAGGTGAGATAAACGATCTGGAAGGGTATGGGTTTCCTGCAAAAAAACTATTGCTGGATTGTAGTGGGCTAAGTGATTCAATATTACATATTTCTTACAATTGTCCCTACCCCCTTTAATATTCCATGAAAGACAGTTTAATTTAACAGCCATTTGTGCAATTTCCCAAATAGAGAAGATTAGGATAGCTGCCCCCCAACCCCCTTCCTGTGCATACCAACCCAGAATCCTAAAATTAAACCCCCCACCCCTAGTCCCCAAATCCCCTCCAAAAAATAATCTTAAACTGACCCCCCTGGCCCGAAGCCTACTCCTCTGACTTTGGTTCATGGCGTATCACAGAGGTGGGGGCCCCCCACTCCTTACTCAGTGCCCAACAAGGACCAGTTTAAACATTAAAGGTCTGGTGTATAAGCCCCTAAAATACACTGCCAATGGGGCTACACCATAGTAGAATTAATTTAGCTGTCCAACCTTGAGAAAGCCAGTTACGAGAAAAACAAGAGAGAAAATACACTCTGGGACGCCATGAGAGCTTGACCCATTTGGCCATCTTAGGACTCTAGCATAGTCCTTAATAATACTTGATCCCAAAATAAACAGAGGAGCCAAAACTACCAGGGACGTCTAGGAGACTTCCCCAGTGCTCCCCCCGAACGCTGCATATTTTAACAAAGAATTACATGCCCAGGTAAAACGCTCCCTAATGTGTAATAATGCAGTTCCTGCTGTAAAAGGAAGCAAAGGGGAGAGAACCCAGGGTGGCCAGGTGCCTCATCCCCATCACATTTCTGAGTTCCGGCTGAGACACCAGCCCACCTACCGATGACAAGAAGGCTAGTATACCCCGCTCCAGCAGGTCACATAAACAATGCTGCCCTACCTCCACTAAGAGTAAGAGGAGCTCGCATTACTGTAGTGCAACCATTACGAGGGAGAGAGCACGTTAGTAGAGCGATAGCTCTCTCTGGTGGGCTAATTAAATAAGGTGTTCACTCCCTGTCACACTAAATAATAACAAAGAAGTGAGAACATATTGGTAAAAAACAAATTATTCTCAGTAGGCAGTCCCAACCATCTTAGTGATTTAGCAGTCCAGTAAAATACACATAAGTCCAAGGAAGATACAATACAGGCAACAACATGAATCCTGTGGCATAACTTTCAACTTATGACATCCACTGAAGTACTGGTCTTCTGATCAGGTCTTGGAGAACAGTTCAGGCAATGAGGCTCTTAGCAGTGTTAACGCTTCTTCTGCTGAATCGAAACGCTTGACTCCTTCCTTAAGTGCAATCTCGAGTTTTTCGCGGGTAAAGCATTCGGTGGCGGATCCCCGCTGCCCAGAGCTTGGATGTCACGGGCCTGAAACTCGCTCTCGCCTGCCTCATTTTCCAAGTGAGATCGGGGACCAAATGTAGTCGCTTCCCTTCCCAATGAAAGGTAGATAACTTCCTAATTTCTCTCAGCAGATGCTCTCGATCCAGGTAGTTTAATAATTTAAAGATTATTGGCCTTGGTGGATCGGGGGGTTAGCTCTGAGAGCATGGTGCCCACGCTCGATGACATACTCAGGCCCATTTGGAGAGGGCCCGGCAGATTTTTTAAATAATTTCTGCAGGAAGAGCACCGTGTTCGATCCCTCTTCACCTTCTGGGAGCCCCAGAAGGACTAAATTATTCCACCTGCTTCTCCCCTCAAGATTGTCGAGACGATCCTCTAACTTTGCCACCAGCTTCTTGCACTCCAGGATTGTAGGCCCCGACTTTTCCATCGAGTGCTCTATAGATGAAATTCGAGCCTCAGTGTCCGTCACCCGATGGGCCAATTGGGTTAACGCCAGCTTAAAATCTGCCACCTCGTCGACCAGCTTGAATAGGGCTTCCTTGATCGTGGATAGATCACTATATATTTTCACAGGCGTGATTTCTTCTGGTACAGTTATAGGTGATGAGCTGCTGCGGAGCCTCTTTGCCTCCAGTTCTGCGTCGGGAGCTTGCATTTCGCAATGTGGTCACTTTTCTCCCACACCGGTGCTCGCTTTAGCCCTTAAACTCTCGATTAGAGTAAGTTGGTACAGCAATGCCTTCAAAATCGAGGAATAAAGTGATTAGGAGTGAGAGCCCCAGAAAGCTGCTGCTACTCCTCCATGAGCGTCACGTGACCCCAGGCTCAAAATTATAAAGGCTTTACACACTTCAGTGGGAGTTGTGAATACATTTGTATTTATTCTTAATTTCGATTTTATTAAATATGATTAATGAAAAGCATGAAATGGGACTGTTTTTATGCAGAACTGTTGGTTTGGTCATTCAGATTGTCAGGTCGTCAACTTGCAGAGATCAATCTCATGTTCATGAAACAGAGCAAAATAAGATTTAGGAGGTAAGTGAGAAACCATATGAAAAGGTTTACATGGCAGAATCTGAAACAGACTGGGAAGAAGAAACCTTGCACCAGTATGCTTCTTTTCTGAACTCGGTTGACAGCAGATGGCAGCTGTTTGGTTCAGGGCGTGACAGGTGAGCTGAAATTCAGGGAAAATTATGAGCATAATTTGTGTTGAGAGTATATTTTAATTCTGAAACTCCCAACATGTCACAAGGATTCTCTCAGAAAACTGGAATCAAACCATGTTACTGAGTTCTGGTAAAAGCTAAAAAAAATTAATCGAGTGTAGTGCTGGGACTGCAGGCTGGTGGCATCTTCATCAAGTTGGAGGCATGCTATTCCTGGGTCATTGCTATAATTTTGCTAATTTTTTTTTTAATTACTTTGCAGTATTCAGTTTAAACACCAGGATTTAACAGATCATTGTCTACTTGATAAAACATCAGTGCTGTGCCTTTTCACAGAGTACATTTTAATGCATTTCTTAAACAAAATTTGCTGGCTTAATTTGCTCTTGTGTGCTTGATTCTTCCCTTTTATTGAAATAAAAATGCCCTACAATAGCTGTTTTAACAGTTTCCTGCTCAGTGTGCCCATGTTTTTTTGTGATCATGTATCATGATCAGTACAGACCTATGAATAAATATAAAGAATGCTACACACCTCTAGCACTATGGTTTGTATTTATACAACTGAATGACTGCTGTTTTATTTATGCGAATGAAAATAGTGGGACTTTTATTCACAGTTTTTCACACAACTTTTGTTTTCCAGTATAAACATAACCAATTAGAAGAGCTTGAGCAGTCTTTTCAGCAAGATGCTCTTCAGACTCTGCTTTGACAGTGTGCCAAAATACTGTGACAGGGAAGGGGGTAAAGCAGAAGAAAACACATTGTAGTGAATAGGACAACGTAGAGAGATTTTCAGGAACTTGTGCTTTAGTTCCACTCCCTTGTAACAACAAAAGCTGTGCTGCATTAGGAATTCCAGTCACTGACCCCTTCTTCTGACAGCAATATGTCAGCATTGCATCATGATGCAATACTGACATAAAATGACTACACTTCATGCCACATTGCACCCCATAGGGAGATTAATAAGCCATTAACATACTAGACCATTAACATAACCCAGGATCAATTCCTCTTGCTTAGAAAACAACAAGTGTGCAGTTAGGTGAGTGTCTGTCATCTAGGGAATTGCCCTATGTTTTTGGAATGGACTGCATGTTGCATCCCATGAGTATTGCTTGGCCAACTGTAGTAATATCCTTATAGACTTTAAATGTCTAGTGAACACATATTTCTCATTATAGCTAATGCTCATTCAAAGTGATCTCATGTTATTTAAAAGAAAACACAGTGATGGAAAAATGGTGGGCCAACTTCCAAAAGCAATTAGAATGACACAAGGTGCTTGTGTCAAACATCAATGATGCAATTTTTACCTTGCATCAAAGTTTGTGGCAAACCCAATTTAGAAATGCGGTCTGTGTCAGAATGGGAATCCACTGTGACAAATGGGCACAGTGCCACCCTTGCAACCTACATCAAGTTATGCCAGGTTGCAAGTGGGCTTGCACTCTGGTGGGGCTGTAACATCCCCTTATTGGAGATTCTAAAAGCCCCACCATGGCTTTACCAAGGGGCTCAACTTAGACCAGCCAGGAGGTGGTCTAAACCCCTTGTGCCAGTGTGTGACACTGTGGTGGGTTGGGGGAGAGCTACATGTGGGGTCAAGGGACAGGAGGAGCACAGAGGGGCATATAATGAGACAGGGAGACAGCAAGGAAGTATGGGATTGCTTTGGTACCCGGTGGGGTGCAAATGCCTCTGTATATATTATACAGAGGCATATGCATCCTGCTGGGTGCTAAAGCAATCCCTTGCTTCTCCACTGTCTCTCCAACTCACCCTATGCCCTCCATGCCCCTCCTGCCCCCTTACTCCCTCCTGGCAAGCAGATGCCCCCCCACCCATGACCACCACAACCAATGCTGGCCCTTCTTGTGTTGTGCTGATGGGTGGAAGCCAGATCCCTACATCATTTTCCACAGCTGCACTCATGGTCGGGCACTGCTGTACACCTGTGGCAAACCCTGAGATTTTGGTGCCAGGACTCTGATTTTTGCAGAATATGGTGCAGGGTCCCTGGGACACCCTGGGTTTGCCGCATCCCTAGGGCAGTTGCAACTTATGTCGCTCAAAGGGATCTTTTAGAATCAAGCCATGTAGTTTTTTTTTTCTGTGTAATGCAGCATATTAATCCTCATTTCCAATTGCAGTCTGACCCAGCTATAGCGGACACTGTTATAGCAGACACCCACTTATAATGGATGGACCTGCCATGCCAAAAGACAGAAGCTATGTCCACAACATTAAAAATTCCATTCATACCAAACTCTACTACTCTTGTACAGTGGATGCTGTGAGCTTCTCTATTCCTCTGTGTAATGCTTCAAATTGCTTGCTAACTGCCTGCTAATGGTCACCAGAGCATTCAGCTAGCTTTTCTGGCACTATAAGATGTTTACTCACCTTAGCTGATACCTGATACCTAACACCTTTCTCCAGATTATTATTCCAATGCACAAGTTGCCTTTCCATGCATCTTTCCTCCCCCTTTTGATGGTTGCTGCTCAGCCCCCTGATTCCTTGATCAGCACAGATACAGTACAGAAAATCTTAGAAATGTCATTTATTGCCCTATCCCAGTTAGCCACAAATAGCAGTTTCCCCATGCCATCAGTTGACGGTGGGGGGGGGGAATATTCTCATTTTAGGTTCAGTGTACAAGTTGCAGTAAAGGAGATTCATATTTTAAAAATGTAGCATATAGATGACACCCCTTATAATGGACAAAAACTTGCTTACATGAACGTGTCTGTTACAAGTTGGTTCTGCTGAACTTTAAACCCCATCATAATCTGCCTCTTTAGAATACACACCTGAATGTATGCAAAACATTCAGCTCCCAAAAGCACTGTGGATCGCTGGCATAATTTGTAGCATAGCAAAATGCTTAGTTTCTGATGATGGACCCACATTTGCCTTAGAAGAAATAAAAGCCGTCTTGAACAAGATGCAATAAAGCAGTTCTGTGTTTTGACCTATCACCCTTTATCAAAGTAGTATAGTTCTTCTCTGCATTGCTAAAGGAAGACAGTAGTTTATTTATTTTATTTATTTGAAAAATGTTGATCAGAAAAGGCACACTGAGCTGAGGGTTGTTTCCAGGTGAGACCCGGAGAAAGGGAAACAGAGGAGAACAGTAATAAAGTAGCTGACATGGAAATAATATGTCTCTACAGTCAGTCAAAAGTAATAATTGATAATAGTAGAGTAACAACTCGAGATGTTAGAGGGACACTGTCAACCTGTTTAGCATCATATTATTTCTACAATTCCCACATTTTCTGATTGTTTACCTTCTCTAAAATTCATTGTTGTTTCTGGTTGTTTTATTTTCTTCCTTTCTATGCAGAACTGAAATGCATGGTAATGGTTTAATTATACCCAGTCTTGTTTTGTTTCTAATCCTTGATCTATACTCCTTGCATACTTTCGGAACATTAGGAACATCCTCAAACAGAGCAGTCACTCATGATACAATATTCTCCTCTCTCACTACATCATGAGTGGTTAGACAGTGTTGGAAGTGTTCCCAAGTCTAAAAAAGATGCACTGGGAGTTGATCAAGGAATGTAAACAAACAAGTTATTGTGTGGTAACACCAGTATAGTGAGAAGTCTGTTTTCAACTTTTAAAAAGAAAGAAAAAATCTGAATGAAACTACCAGCTGCATCAGTAGTCTCTATAGAATGTGACAAATCATTAAATGTGTTTTTAAACTAGTGACACTTTGAGGCCTAAGGGGGTTGTCAGTGTCCTTTTTATCTAGAAATTGAATATGAATAATTTTTTGAATTATCACTAAGTATTATATTCAACTGCTTGAGGTGTTGCAGCTGGATTAATTGAAGACACCACAAAGTAATCATCACCTGCTACCTCCAAACAGTTAAGCACAAATTCTCAAAAAGCAAACAAGTCATAGTAAGTCATCCCATGATTCCTCCATGGTTTGTCTTTTATGGCAAACTAATCTGGTACTTGTAAAAGTCAGTGGAAAACAGGAATTACTAATCTATCCTATCTGGCCAAAATATAGAAAAGGGAATGTGGAAATGCTGCTGCTGTATAGGAAAGATAGTTCTGAACTACAAATAATGTCACTGCTTCAGGAATGAGATTTCTGAGACATGCTTTCTCCATCTGCAGGAGATGGCTATGGTTACACAGTCACATCTGCCACTAAATACACAAACCAATCAGGAAAACTGCAGACTAGGAGAAGCCCTAGTGTGTGCACCTGATCAACCATCTCAGACTTAACAGTTTTACCAAGTCAAATAGTTGAAAAAAACAAGAAAAACGTAAAGCCACCCGATTCATTTTTCCAGAATAAATGTAAAGACGCTACTGTAGAACTTGTTTTATTTATGGAAAGCTATAATATATAGTTTATCTTATACTCTAGTATCTGCATCTGCATATCATTTTAAATTTCAGAAAAGGACAGTAGATGGTACCATAGAGTACTGATGGTGTTTTTTTGTAAATCCAGTCTCAATCAAGCTTATACTTGAATATTTGTGGAGATAATTGGGGCAGATTTGTTCCTTGCTCCTGTGAGTTGTACTTTCATTTCAAAATGTGCTGCTATACTGTACTTCACACATTTTTTTATAAAGCTTTTTTTTTCTCCATAGTTGACACAGGTCGGCCTCTCAGCCCTGTCCCTGCCTCCCCCACCTGGCACCCACCTCCCCCAGACTCACCTTGCCCAAAGTCCACCACAGATTGCCCCCCCCATGGAGGTGTTGGGAAGGGGAAGGCTGTTCTACCCCCCACCCAGAGATGCTCATCCTGAAGTGGGCTTAGTGGTCCAGGTGGTGGTGGAAGGAAGGGCATTGGCGGGTAGGACTTCATGAAGCCTTTGCCAACTATTTTCCATTTGTCTCCCCTTGGTCCCAAGCCATGGCAACACATAAGCATCTGCTCGTGGAAGCACACACACATGCTATGGAGCCATGGCTCCTCCCTCCTTTGTCGCTCTGGCACTGGTGTTATGACCCAGCCTCCACCAGGTAGCAGCCACAGTCTGAGGCTACATGCCTCCCCACCCCAGGAGAAGAGAGCTCAGCAGCCTGAGCTCGCTCCCAAACTTAAATTGCCGGCATGTTAGGAGGTAAGGCACATAGTCTCAGTCCTCCACGCTACTGGGCCGACCCCTTTAAATATGTTTCGAAGAGGTAAACTAGCATGCAGGCAAAAACACAACTACAAAACATACTTCTCAATTCTGAACAATCCCTGATTTTCAGAGAGGTCTCTGATTTTGCCTCAGATAATTCCCTGTTCCTTCCTATAGTTGGCATTTCTGCCACTGATCCATCAGGATTTGAGGGATAAGATGCAGCCAGACAATTACATTTCAGTTGAGTTCCCCATTAGAAAATGATGCTATCACTAAGTCAGATCCATGAATTGAGCTGGAATATTGGCAATCTGTGCTTATAATCATCCCATGCTGCTTCATACTCCAGTGCTGGTTAATGAACCTACAATAGCTCATGGACTGCATTCACATACCCCAGCCAACCCCAGCCAGTAATGGAGTTCATTACAGTAGCTCCAGTGGCAGTAACACCAACTCCTGGTGGGGGATTCAATCATTAGGGGGGTAGAAATGGGGGAGGAAGGGGAGAGGGAGGTAAGGTGCCTGCCTGGCACCACGGCTTGGAGGGACAGGAAATGAATCCTCAGGATCATGGGAGCAGCTGCACAAGGGAGGGAGCAGGATGTCATTGTCTACCTAGGGACAAATGACCTGGCTAGGAATGGGATCAGAGCAGTGCAAGAGGAGTTTGTAAAGTTGGGAGGGGCCTTAGACAGCAGCACATACGGTAACCTTTCCTCAGAGGTGCTACCTGTCATGGCAAGGGTGGTGCTAGGTACTCCTACCTAGGGAATTCAATGAATGGTTGAAAAACTGGTGTGGCGCTCAGGGTTTTGGCTTCATTGGGGACTGGGGAGCCACCTGGAGGATGCAGACCAATAGTGTGCAATGGTCTGCATCTGTCTGGGGGTAACCAGAACTTAGGTGAGAGGTTTAAATGCTTCTGGCAAGACGAAACTATCCAAGGGGGGAGGCACTGAAAAGGAGCAGGGAAATCCCATCCTCCCCCCACAAAACACAGTAATTAGTGAGGTAAACACCAAGGTAGATAAGTCATTAGGGAGCAGGACAGAGGTAAATGTGAAAAAAGGCAAAGGCAGTAAGGACAGGAATGGGGCTAAAAGGGGTAAGGCCATCATAAAGTGGAGGATGATGAGTACCAATGCCCGTAGTCTGTGTAATAAGCTCCCTGACTAGTGGCCTTGATGGAAGAGGGTTGCCTGGATATTGTGGCAGTCACAGAAACATGGTACACAGAGAACCATGACTGGGATGTCAACATACCAGGATACACATTCTACAGGAGGGACAGGGAGGGTAAAAGAGGAAGAGGAGTAGCTCTCTATGTAAAGGAAGGGATCAAAGCAATAGAACTAAAGAGTAAACAGGGAGTAGATGAGGAACTCTGGGTCAACCTGGAGACAGAAAATGTCACCACAATCCGCATGGGGGTTGTATACAGACCCCCATCTCAGGGGGAGGGAATGGACAAGAAAATGATAGAAGGCTTCCTTAGAATGGCAGAAAAAGGGGGAGATATTGTTGATGGGGGACCTGAATATGCCAGATGTTAACTGGAGCACCTTTGCTGCAGGCACATCCAAGAGCAGGGTCATTCTTGATGCCCTACAGGAGGCATGCCTCAGACAGCTAGTATTGGAACCCACTTGGGAGGAAGCAATCTTAGACCTGGTACTCTCAAATGGGGACGAAGAAAGAATCTCAGATTTAGAAGTGGGTAGCCATCTGGGAACAAGCGACCACAAAACAGTGTTGTTCACGATAAACACAGCTATACAATCAAGCCATACAAAAGCAAGAGTATTGGACTTTAGGAGGGCTGACTTTGGGAAAATGAGAGAGTGTCTCAGAAAAGCACTAGCAAACAGGCAAGAAGGAGGGGTGGAGGAACAATGGGGGAGTAATCAAAACAGCCATCACAGAGGCAACAAGCCTTTGTGTAAAGCAAATCAACAAAACACAATGAAGGAAAAAACCACTATGGTTCTCAAAAGAGGTGGCAGGGAAGGTTAAGGAGAAAAGGATAGCATTCAGGAAATATAAGGAAACACAGAAGGAACAGGACAGAGAACTTTATCAGTTAAAGCAGAAAGAGGTTGGGAAGGCAGTCAGAATAGCAAAGGCCCAAACCGAGGAAAGGATAGCCAACTCTGTTAAGAAGGGGGATAAGACCTTTTATAGGTACATTAAGGAGTGAAGAAAAAACAAAGGAGGGATACTGAGGATTAATAAAGGGAAGGGAATGCAGGAAGAGGGTGACAGTGAAAAAGCAGGGATAATAAACAAATATTTCTGCTCAGTATTCACAAAGGAAGAGGAGGGGGAGGTACCTAAACCAAACAAGAGAAACACTCTGAAGACGGGGGTCGATACCAGTCCATTTACAGAAGAAAGGGTTCTGAAAGAACTAATAAAATTGAAGGTGGACAAAGCAATGGGGCCTGATGGGATTCACCCCAGAATTCTAAAAGAACTAAGGGTAGAACTAGTGACACCGCTGGCTAGTCTCTTTAACAATTCATGGGAGGATGGGGTGGTACCTGAGGACTGGAGGAGGGTGGATGTGATTCCTCTTCACAAAAGTGGGAGCAGGACAGAGGCAGGAAACTACAGACCAGTTAGTTTGACCTCAGTGGTAGGGAAAATGATGGAATCACTTCTGAAGGAAAGAATTGTTGAGTACCTAGAGGCTAGTGGGGCACAGGACCCAAGGCAGCATGGATTCACGATGGGAAGGTCATGTCAGACAAATCTAATAGATTTTTTTGACTGGGTGACCAAAGTAGTAGACCAGGGAAGGGCTGTGGACATGGCCTACCTAGATTTTAGCAAGGCATTTGATACGGTCCCACACAAAAGATTAATACACAAGTTAGCCAGCCTTGGAATGGGTCCCAAGGTGGTAGTCTGGATAATTGGCTACAGGATGCAAAGAGTAGTAGTAAATGGAGTCCACAGTGAAGAAAGGAGGGTTACTAGCGGGGTACCGCAGGGTTCAGTACTCAGACAGGTCCTTTTTAATGTCTTTATAAGTGACATTGCAGAGGAACTGGAAGGAAAAGTATGTCTCTTTGCAGATGACACAGAGATCTGCAACAGGGTTGATACACAAGATGGAGTGGAAAGGATGAGAAGGGACTTGGCAAGGCTAGAGGAATGGTCAAATGTATGGCAGCTCAGATTCAATGCAAAGAAGTGCAAGGTAATGCACCTGGGAAACACAAACCCAGGGGAAGAGTACACAATGGGGGGGGAGATACTGACAATAGTAAAAATGGAAAGGGACCTGGAGGCAATTATATCAGATGACCTAAAGGTGGGCAAGCAAATGAGAAGGCAGTAAGAAGGCTGGGGATACTGGGATGCATAGGAGAGGCATCAATAGTAGAAAACAGGAAGTTGTCATCCCTCTGTACAGACAGTTGGTGAGACCCCATCTGGAGACTGTGTGCAGTTCTGGAGACCCCATCCCACAAAGACATAGACAGAGTGGAGGCTGTCCAGAGGAGGGCAACCAAAATGGTGCAGGGTCTGCACCAGAAGACATACAAAGAAAGACTAAAGGAGCTTAATATGTATACCCTTGAGGAAAGAAGGGAGAGAGGGGACATGATAGAAACTTTCAAGTACCTCAAAGAAATCAACAAAGTCCAAGAGTGTAGCATCTTTCAGAAAAAGAGATGTGCAAGAACAAGGAGGCACAATTTGAAGATAGAGGGGGGACTGCTCAGAAGTAATGCGAGGAAGTATTTTTTTCACAGAGAGGGTTGTGGATACATGGAACAGCCTCTCTGAGGAGGTCGTGGAGTCAAGAACAGTGGGGGAATTCAAGAATGCATGGGACAGACATAAGGCAGTCTTAGTGGGGGGTAGGAGGAAGTAAGCTGTTGGTTAACTATGATCTGCAGCTTATCTGTTAGATAGGAAAATGGGCAGACTAGATGTGCCAAGTGGTCCTTATCTGCAGTCAAATTCTATGTTTCTATGATTCTATGTAGCTGAGGGCAGCCTGGGAGGTGGAGCTGGAGGGAATACTAGGTTTCCAATAAAAAGCCCTGGTCAGTCCTTTAGTGGATCCTTTGCCCCATGTAACCAGGAGATTAAGGGACATGGCCAGACAAATGTTTTGCATAAAAAAGTGGCCCTCAGTTCCACCCAGCCATCTATAACATAGCAAAGGGCTGTATGTAAGGGACTGAACTGTGGCCCAGAACATCTGGTGGACATGCCATGGGGGCATAGATTGGTTATATCAGGATGTTCCCTCTCATGTACTGTTTATGCCTTCCTAGTACCCAAAGTCAGGGGTATCTGGCTTGTGGTATGCTACAGAGCATTGCCTCACACCCCTACCTGCCTCCAACCCAGTTTGTCCACATAGCTCAAGTCACACAGCAGGATTTGGAAAGAGGACCTTGACTGGAGGCGGTCAGAAGGGTTTTGATATGCTTCAAGCAACTCTGCTTGTTCAAATGTGGCACTTTGTGGCAAGACGTAGTCCTATTCACTAGTGCAGGGCTTTCAGGATAGGGCCCTTTAAGCCACATTTGGTAACAGTTACTTAATGGGACACTGTCAGCCCCCTTAGGTATCAGAATGTCCCTTGTTTAAAAACACATGTTATGATTGTTTACATTCTGTACAGACTGCTGGAGTAAATGGTACTTTTACTCTGGTTCCTCTTTTCTTTTAAAAAAGTGAAAAACCAAAGGCTGGCCCAGTGGCATGGAAGGCTGAGACATCATGCCTTATCTCCTGCCGCACTAATGACCCATGTTCGTGTTGCAAGCAGGTTGTCAGGGGTCAGTCAGGGAGGGAGAGGATCAAGTGTCCAGGAGACAGCTCTCCTCTCTCAGGGAGGGTGGGAAACAGAGACTGGCACCTGCCTGACACCTAGCAAAGGCTGGGTGTTGGCACACCTTGTCCTGTACGGTGGGGCTCAGAGGCAGAACAGCCAACTGAAGTGCTGCATGCAGAAGCGCGCACAGCTCTCTACTGTTGGCATTGCACACTCCCCTCCACAGAAAAATGGAAACAGATCCTGGTCAAGCTGGATGAAGGCTGTCCTCCGCAGGTGCCGCCCCTGAGAGGCACTTTGCAGAAAATGGATCCGGACCTTGCAGGTAGAGAAGGGGGCTCCCCACCACCCTGCCACAGAGGGTATGCCATGGGAACAGACGGGAGGTAAGCCTGAAGGTTGGGGGATGGGGCTAGGAAGAATGTGGGCCAACCGGGCCAAGGGAGAAAAAAGTAGCTAAAAAAATAAATTAAAAAAAAGGGAAAAACCAACTGCCCTCCATAGTGGTGTTACCACACAAAAAACATTTTTGTTCACATTCCTTGATCAACTCCACTGCATCTTTCCTGGACTTAGGAACACCTCAACACAGTGTAGTCACTCATCATGCAGTTGAAGAACAGAAGATTATTGTATCATGAGTGGCTGCACTGACTGGTGGTGTTCCTAAAGTTTAGGGAGTATCCAAGAAGAGTAGATCAAGGATTTGAAACAAAACAAGGTTGGGTAGAAACATACCATTAGCATGCATTTCAGTTCCACTAAGAAAGGAAGCAGATAAAATAACCAGCAACATCAATTAATTTTAGAGAAGGTAAGCAAGCTGAAAATAATCATCTTGTTTTTAAATAAACTAAGAAAGGCTCCATTTTGAAAGTGGATCATTCCATTCCTTCAAATTCTGCATGTGAGGCCATCTTATACTTGTGAAGGGTCCTCATGTGCAGTCTGGTCTCAGTGCTGACTGGTCAGATCAGCACCAATGAGTTATAGTGCTCATAATATGGATCCAGAAGTACATATACATGTAGATATACAAGGTAAATCAATGAATACAGTAATGGGGATCTAAAGGCCTCATCAAGATTCATCCACCTGTATTTTTAATGGTAGACAATTATTTTTTTTTTTTTTTTGCAGTTAGTTTTTGTCTCCTCCACCAGTTCCTGGGATGGTCCAATGCCCCCCACCCCAGCCCCATCACCCAAGCTTTCTACCAGGACCTATGATCACATGTCCACTGCATTGCCTTGGTAGTCACTGCTGTATGGTAAAAACAAGGCATTAAGGGCCACATATTTAGAGCCGTCTGGCTGGGCTCACACATAGGGCCGCTGTGCAAAAAAATAGGGCTGGCCAGCTCTGGTGCCATATTCAAACGGAGATCGTAATCCAAACTGACCATGCTATCCATTTGAATATTGGGCTATGGTAGCATGCCACACATCTGGCAGTCACCATGCTTTGTGCCATGCCAACAGAGCTCTGCACCGAAGACCACCCATGGGGTAAAGCACAGCACACACTATTTAGTGTTGTGGCCCTTATGGGTGGTATTCAGTCCAAACATGCAGATGATCTCATTGGGCAAGCATGGTGCTAAGGGGCCATTTGCATGTCCATTATGGGCTCATCTGCATGATAGTGTTGTGGCAGAGTGCACAGGCCAAGTCTTCTCTCCCCAAGCCCCGATCCCTGACCATTTAAAAAAAAAAATTATTGGTGGTCCAGCAGTCCTTCCTCAGCCCTGACCCTCTCCCCGGTATTTGTTTTTTAAATCATTGGTGGTCTAGCAGTTCCTCCCTAGCTCCTCTGATCCCCTCCCCGGTATTGTTTTGTAAATCATTGATGGTCCAGAGGTCCCTCCCATGGCTTGATCCCTTCCCAGGTATTGTTTATTAAATCATTGATGGTCCAGAGGTCCTTCCATGGCTTGATCCCTTCCCAGGTATTGATTTTTAAATCATTGGTGGTCTAGCAGTCCCTCCCTAACCCCCCATCCCCTCTCTGGTATTGCTTTTTAAATCATTGGTGGTCCAGCAGTTCCTCTCTAGCTCCTCTGATCCCTTCCCCGGTATTGTTTTGTAAATCATTGATGGTCCAGAGGTCCCTCCCATGTCTTGATCCCTTCCCAGGTATTGTTTATTAAATCATCGGTGATACAGCAGTCCCTCCCTAGCCAATCCCCTGGTGTATAAGTAATGAATGAAGTCTTCGTGGTCTAGCAGTGCCTCCCATGTCCCAATCCCCTCCCCAGTAATTTTTATTAAATCGTTGGTGGTCCAGCAGTCCCTTCCTAGTCTCAATCCCCTCCCAGGAATTTTTTATTAAATCATTGGTGGTCCAGCAGTGCCTCCCTAGCCCCAAGTCCCTGGTATATAAGTAATAAATGAAGTCCTGGTGGTCTAGTGGCTGTTCCCCCTCCTTCATTCTGCAGTCACTGTCTTGATTACAAATACATTACCCTGGTAGTCTAGTGGCACCCCACCCCAGAAGGTAGAGACCCACCATCCCAATCCCCTCAACCTGATGAAACCCGGTGACCGGCACAGCCCTCCTGACACCACCACGGTCAGCCACGAACTGAACTGTCATGGAGCTCATGCAGTATACAGTACATGCTCACAATGAGTGTTTACTATACACTGTACATGCTCTGTGACAGTTTAGTTGGCAGCCAGTCATGGTGGTGTGAGGAGGGCTGTGTTGATCGCCGGCTTGGGTCAGGTTGCGGGGAACTGGGTGGTGGGTCACTACCTGCCGTGGTGGTGGACCACTAGACTACCGGGTAATGTATTTGTAGTCAGGATAGCAATCGTAGAGTGGGGGAGGGGGCCACTAGACCCTCCTCCAGCACTTCATTTATTACTTATATACCAGGAGATCGGGCAAAGTAGGGACCGCTGGACCACCAAAGATTTAACAAACAATGCTGGGGAAGGGATTGGGACATGGGAAGGACCACTGGACCACTAATAATTTAAAAAACAATACCGGGGAGCGAATCAGGGCTAGGGAAGTACTGCTGTACCACCAATGATTTTTTTGTTTTATACATGGACAGGGATCAGGGCTGGGGATGGAACACTGAACCACCAATGATTTAATAACAAAATACCTGGGTGGGGATCAGAACATGGGAGGGACTGCTAGACAACCAGGGTTTATTATAAAATTACTAGGATGGGTATCAGGGCTGGGGTGGGACCACTGGACCACCAGGGTACCCAACCCTTGACAGTGTATGAAAGATGTGTGTGGGGCACCCACCCCCTCTGCTCAGTGTTAAGGGCTGGGTTTCAGAAACGCTATACTTTATTACACTTGCAGGTGTTTAGCACCTCTGAAATCTTTCCAGTATCATGCTGCACTGCTTATGCATGGGGGCTTCCTCATTTGCAAATGTGCATCATGGTATTATGTGCCAAAGCACTGCCGGGGGTGCTCCATGCACAGGTGACCTTTGAATATGGCCACACCCCCTATGGCCAGTGCTATTCCTGGTTAGCATGGCATGAACCCGGTTTGTGCTGCACTAAGCTTTTGAGAATAGGGGCCATAATCTAATCCCCTATACAATAAAAAAAAGGCATGTTCACTGAAGTTATCAAGAGTGTCTGTAATCACCATGTATGCATAGATAAGTATAAAATGAAAGCAGACCATTATGTCTGAAACATGGACAGTGAGGGGTGTAAGCAGCAGAGTGAGGCCCTGAGGTGCAGGGGCAGGGGGTATTGCGAGAAAGACTTACTGCAGTAGTGGTCGGTGGCAACATTTTGAGGATGTTGAACTGAAGATTTGCTTACCCTTAGGCATGTGATTGCTGTTGCTTGGCAGTGGTGTTTTTACGTTCACTTGCGCGCATGCGCAAGGAACGTTTTGGGAGAGTAGCACACTTAGAGGTGTGCCTCTCCCATCCAATGCACTGCTCCCTTGAGCAGGCATGGCAGTCCTGCACCAATGGGTGCAGGAGCTCAGTATGACAGCAGTGTTCCTCCGCTTCAAAAGAAAGCACCGCTGCCATACTGAGCGCCGCCACCACCCCCCCTTGCTTCACCACGCTCACCCCCGGGCGTGTCACGCCACCCCAAAGCTTTTGTGCCATGCTGGGAGCCACCTCAGTGTGGCAAACGTTGTTTGCCAACAGGGTGCCCAATCCTCAGTCGGCTCCATGGCACCCCTGGTTGAGCTGCTGCCATGCTGGGCTCCCCCAGCATGGCAAACGCTCGGGTTTGTTTGCCGACGGGGTGCCTAATCCTCTGTCGGCCTCGGCCCCCACATAGTTTGCTGACAGGGTGCCCAACCTCGTCGGCTCCTCGCCCCCACATACATATCTTCTGCCATGCTGGGAGCCCACCCCAGCATGGCAAACATCCCACATCGCCCTTTTTTTTAAACCTGTAAATAAAACGGTCCCACGCCGAGTCTCCCAGCCCCCCCACAACCCGCACTCCACCCACTACGCACTCCAGCCTCCCACACCCTCACCCCATACTTACCTCCGACTCTGCCATGATCTTCGTGGACCGGGAACACATCTGCACTCTTCAAAGCCGACCATGAACTGAAGAAATGCCGTAAGCTGTATAATGGGCTAGATGGGGGTTTCAACTTTATTGCATATCTCAGTAATTTTGGAATTTTGCACCAATTTTTCAACATGGTTTTGGGACTTTTCCCGATGATGTCACTGTCATGGCGTTATTCAGGTTCGAAGGGTGATTTCCGCAGGCACTCATGCAGTCACTGCATGAAATCACCCTTCAGCCTTGAATAATGCCATGACAGTGAATCATTCATGAGAAGGGGTCCCAAAAATCCCGTGTTGAAAATTTGCTGCAAAAATTCCAAAAAATGACTGTTTTACGAGCGTGCGTTATGCAGTTCCTATGCAGGCTCGTAAGTTCGTGAATTTTCAATATTTTCACCCCAGATTTTCAACATTGCCATTTTATCACACCTTCTTATGAGTTGTACTGCTGTCATTTTTCACATGTCACCCAAAATGTGTTTCCGCCCATGTAGCACACAATGGCGCAGTCGGTGTGCGAAATCAATGTGTGGAACACATTAAGAAAATCACAGTGACACTGTTCATGAGCACAGGTCTTAAAATGGCTATGTTGAAAATTTGGTGAAAATATTCCTAAAAATGACTGTTTTACAAGCGCATGCCAGGCAGTCTTATGCACGCCGACATTCGCCAATTTTCAATATTTGCACTCCAGATTTTCAACATTGCCATTTTGCCACACCTCCTCATGAGCAGTATAGCTGTCATTTTCACATCCTGCCCAAAATGTGTTTCTGCCCATGTAGAGCACAATGGCGCATGATCGGTGTCCGAACTCAATGTATGGACACATTAAGAAAATCACAGTGACACTGATCATGAGCAGAGGTCTTAAAATGGCTGTGCTGAAAATTTGGTGAAAAAATTTAAAAATGACTGTTTTATGAGTTCGCGTTATGCAGTTCCCACGCACGCCGTAGAAGTTTGCGAATTTTCAATATTTCACTCCAGATTTTCAACATTGCCATTTTACCACACCTCCTTATGAGCACTGTAGCTGTCATTTTCACATCTTGCCCAAACGTTTCCACCCATGTAGCGCACAATGGCACAGTCGGTGTGCAAACTCAGTGTATGGGACACATTAAGAAAATCACAGTGTCACTGTTCATGAGCAGAGACCTTAAATGGCTATGTTGAAAATCTGGCAAAAATTCCTACAAATAACTGTTTTACGAGCGCAGCTAGCAGTTCCTACGACGCCAGAAGTTTATGTAATTTCCAATATTTCACTCCAGATTTTCAACATTGCCATTTTACCACACCTCCTTATGAGCAGTACAGTTGTCATTTTTCACATCCTGCCCAAAACGCCTTTCCCCATGTAGTGCACAATGGCGTAGTCAAAGTGTGAAATCAATGTATGGGACAAAGTAAGAAAATCACAGTCACACTGTTCATTAGCAGAGGTTTTAAAATGGCAATGTTGAAAATTTGGTGAAAAAATTCCTAAAAATGACTGCTTTACGAGCGTGTGTTGCACAGTTCCCATGCATGCTCGTAGGTTTGCAAATTTTCAATATTTCCACTCCAGATTTTCAACATTGGCATTTTACCACACTTCCTTATGAGCAGTACAACTGCCATTTTACACATCCTGCCCAAAACGTGTTTCCGCATATGTAGCGCACAATGGGGGTAACAAAAAGGTCATGCTGACAATTTATTGTGCAAATACCAGCAATCGCACAGGGCATTAGGGTAAAGCACCATGCATGCCAAACACCACTGCAAATACCTGCAAGCGAACGTTCGGCATTGACAAATGCTTGTTTTTTGGGGGGAGATCAATTCATTTAAAGGAATATATGGATATTTCCCTTTACTGATTTGTTACACGAGTGTTCACCAATCTATTCACAAATACAATAAAACTGTAGTATTTTATTTATTTATCTCATGTTGGTGACTGAATAAGCTCACTGGAACCAATGGTCCCTTTTTTACATCAAATCCAAATCAAAATCAACTGTCTACTCACTGCTGAGAAATGACAGCTCTCATTTATTGTCAGATAGGGAATAAACTGAGTTAAAAATTCTATAAGCTATTCAACCTGACTGGATATTTATTTATTTATTAAATTTTGGTGACTGGGTAGGCCCACTGAGCCCCGAAGGTCCCTTTTTCAGGGGCGACCAGGGATAACAATACATGTTTTGATACAGTGGAAATACATTTGGTTACAAGATTATTCAGGCTTACATGGAGGTTATAGACATGGTTATCATCATGACACAGTTTTACCTAGTTACTACATGGCATAGTTTTATACATGACAAATGATTTGCAGTTTTCAGAAGGTGAGCTTCCTCCACTGCAAAAGTTATCTATACGATAATAGGACAAAAGTACCCTGGATCTTGAGAGGAGTACCTAGGTAGGCTCACTTTAGGGAGGGTTGATGTGGGAGAGGGGGGCAAGTTATGAGCCGTGGCAGTGGCATGTGCTACAGTCAATCATATGAGCCTTAAGTCTGGTGCGGAAGTTCCTAAGTGAGGAGGCCTCCTGCACCAGAGGAGGGAGCTTGTTCCACAGGTTGGGGGCTAGGTAGGAGAAATATCTGCCACCAGCATTAGTCCTGACTCTGGGGACTTCCAGTAGAGTTCGTTCTGACGTCCGTAGGCTCCTGGGGTTATGTTTAATTGTTATGTTTCCTACTATGCTAGGTGGAGAGGGCAGCTTGAGTAGCTTGAAGGCCAGGACAAGCAAGGGGTATTGTAGGTGAGCAGTCAATGAGGGCCACTGTAGCTGGGCCAGAGTATCACAGTGGTGACATTGCGGGTGGTCCTGGGTAGCGAGCTGAGCTACCTTGTTGTACAAGATTTGCATCCTGGAGACCTCTTGTTTAGCCATGCCCTGTATAATCGGTGTAGCATAGGTCAGGGTAGGGAGCAGGACACTTGTGGCAATGGAAAGCCTGGCCTCGGGGATGAGCTGGTCCTTGAGTCGGTACAAGGTTCCAAGTTTACGGTGTAGGGTCTTGGTGACCTGGTTCACGTGGTTCTTGAAAGTGAGAGATTGGTCAAGAGTCAGGCTTAAGTATTTTAGGGAGGGCACTACTTTGATGCCTTTTCCAGAGAGTGTGGTCAGTTGCAGGGATGAAGTCCTGTCATGGCCCAAGGATCTGGGCCCAAATAGCACTGCCTTGGTTTTGTCTGTATTTAGTACCATTCTGTTCTCACTCAGCCATGCCTCAAGTGATGTGAGGTCACTTTGGAGGAGAGGACCGAGAGCAGCCACTTCGCCCAAGGATAAGTAGATGACTGTGATGTCAACATACTCAACAACCAAGCTACCCCCACAGTAGGTACTTAGGTCATTGGTAAACAAAGAGAAAAGGAGGGGGGCTGAGGATTGAGCCCTGCGGTACACCCTGTTTTAGAGGTTGTGGACCTGATATGGTTCCCTTCCAGGTGACCCTCTGTATCCGGCCAGATAAGTAGCTCCCAAACCACTTGAGAGCATGGGGGTCTAAGCCCACATTGTTCAGCTTCTGTAGCAGGAGATTGTATTCAACAAGGTCAAATGCCTTGGACAGGTCTATAAAGACAGCACCTGTGAGTATCCCTTTGTCCATTGCTCTGAGTACTTCATCCAAGAAGTTAATAAGGGCTGTGTCAGTCCCGTGGTTAGGTCTAATTCCATGTTGTGAGGGAGTAAGAAGCTGATGAGCCTCCAAGTAGTCATGGAGTTGGTCATAGACTAGCCTTTCTTGTAGCTTAGCAAGTGTGCAGAGCAGGGAGCTAGGCCGGTAATTGGTTAAGTTTTCCCTGGGGCCACCTTTATGGATTGGGACCATGTTGGCCTGTTTCCACTGGTTGGGAACGATTCCTTCCCATAGCGATCTGTTTAAGAGCCAAGTCAAGGGTCTGGATATGGAGGTGGCTCCAGCCTTGAGTAGCCGAGGGTTTATCCCATCTGGTTCCCTGAGCCTCTAACTTTCAGCGCCTTTAGGAGGGTTAGGACCTCTTTTCGCTTTACCAGTCTTAGACGGAAAGAGGGTCATTCATAGTATGTTGGTTCACCTACGTTAGGAGCCAAAGTCTGGGGGGACTGGCCAGCCTTGTAGGTCTCAAGGTCTATAAAGTGGTTGTTAAGGGCAGTCGCTATTTGAGAGGAGTCACTAACAAGCTGACCGTTGACCTCAATGGGGCAAGGTTCAGTCTTTTTGTTGCCCTTGATCAGGTCATTGACATGATTCCAGAACTGCTTAGCATTGCCTAAGTTGGTTTTCTGGAGGTGTGTGACACACTCCCTTTTAGCAAGTTTAATGGCACTCTTGGTTTTGTTTCTTAAGGCTTTGTATGCCACAAGTCTGCCGGAAGGGAGGAGAACTTGAACTTCTTCTAGGCCTTGTCCCGACTAATCATGAGGGTTTTAAGGGATGGAGAGATCCACTTGTAGCAGCTGTCTTTAGCTCTCAGTCTTTTCAGAGGAGCGAAGAGGTTGGCCACTGTACATAGTAAGTCCTGGAAGTATTCCAAGGCCTCTGTCAGAGTAGGTAGGAGTGTTATTGGGCTCCGGTCCCAGATGCTTAGGTAGTCATTGAATTGCCCTTCCGAGAAGTTGGTGTAGTCACGAGCAGTGAGGATTCTGGGCTGGACCTTGGGTGCTCTGTTCTTCCCGATACAGAAAATCGGGGAATGGTCACTCAAGGAGTCTACCATTATTCCGGCAATCTGGATGTTGGCAGGGTTTGACACCAGAGCCCAGTCGAGGGTGGTGTAATTCCCTGTTTTGTAATTAAGTCTGGTCGGTTCAGAAATAACCTGCACCAGACCTGCCTCTTGGGTCAGTGACATAAAGGCATGGCCAGGGTCCTGGGCCCAGTTCAGGTTGAAGTCTCCCAAAATGAGGAGCTCCGAAGAGACTTCTTGGGCCATGGCATTTGTGATGGTCTCGAGGGATTGGAGGGCCAACTTTGGAGGATGGCACACACATCCTATAGTAAGTTGCTTGGTACATCCAAGGGTAATACAGATGAATACAGCTTCTCCTTCACATTCTAAAAACCTATATTCAGAACTGTTCATTTATTAAGTTCCCACAAACTTGTTTACAAATATGATACATCAACACACGGTAAGGCGACATCTGTTCCTTCAGTGTCAATAAATTACCTTTTACTGCCAGCTTAAGAAGACGCTGAATTTAAAAACTATACTATTTGCTCTTCAACCTGTCAGCAAAAACAAACAGTACCAGTTACAAATGCTTACAAAAAATAATCACTTCAACACAAAAGTAAACACCGGGCTGATAAAAGTTAATCAATTTATTAACTAATGCGAGACAGGATCTTCCAAATGCAAAACAGGATCTTCCAGTACAAAGGCTGTGGGCTTTTGCGCTGCACTGACTAGATGACTGCCATCTGTGCAGTGTAAACAGGGGCTGTCACCTCAGTGACTGGCTTGCCTTGGTCCTCAGTCCACTCCACTTCAACCTATAAGAAACAGAGAGTGCTGTTCAGCAAAATTTAGATTAAAAAGAAAGTGAAAGGCATAGTGTCCCATAGATTAGTTCAATATGTAAAACTGCTGCACTCACCCGTGTTTCAAGCAAATGGGAATAACAGAAAACAGATAAAACTTCACCTTTAACAGGCATATAACTAATAGAAAATGTACTGCAGTTCAATTATAGTGAATCTGGACACAAAAGTGGACTGTGGTTGTATCTGTGCTTATAACTGACAGGCAACTCCTCCTCCTTGGGCTGTGTGGCTGGGTGTTTGTGTTTGTCCCTGTCAGTAGCTTAGTTTTGTGGTTT
Organism: Neoceratodus forsteri; assembly: GCA_016271365.2. Lineage (NCBI taxonomy): Eukaryota > Metazoa > Chordata > Ceratodontiformes > Ceratodontidae > Neoceratodus > Neoceratodus forsteri. Next base: position 1,779,975,772 of record CM057455.1, on the reverse strand, counting down.
TTAATGTGTTTCTACTTGGAGGAACTAGGCCATTCTTGGACATGATATCTATGAAAGTTTCCTGGACTAAGAAACTGGAAAACATCACCAGCAGGTATTGGCATTCTCATTATAAATCAATTTTTTTGGAAGCCATCACAAAGTTAAGTCCAGCAAAGAAGTTCTACAAGCTCTGAGTTGTGGAGTGCTGCACTGAATCCACATTTCCATCTGCCCTTTTCCTAAAGGGAGCTGTGCGTGTCTTTGAGAACAATTCACAACCATTTAAACAAAGGGAAGATACTAAAAGGGTTTTTACTTCCTGCATATGCCCCAGGCCAATGTTCATCACCTTCAGGAATTTAACACATTCTGCGTCTTTGATCTACAGTAACTACAGTTTACTGGTCCCCAGTAGTTCACCATTTCCTGCGGATCTGATAATTTTTCATCATTTGTCTCCTGGTGGACAAGATTATAATATTACATACTTGGGACTTACTTGCAGAGGAGCAGGGCGACTATGCAGGCCACATCGATGACTAGAAGGAGGAGTTCAATGATCTGATTTGGAGGGCCCAATAAGAAACCAGGGCACCAGTTTTGGGACTCATGGCTGGGCCTTTTAAGGGACAAGCCCAGCCGCTCTTGGGATACTTAGGACTTACTCGCTGAAGAGCAGGGGGACTGCACAGGCCGCATTGACAGGCTGCTTCTCAGGGTCCAGAGGTCCTGTGGGACAGAGCAGGCCACATCGGTGGCAAAAGAGCTGTTGCAGGAGCTGTAGCAGGAGCAAATTTGGAGCCGGGCACAGCCAGATCGGTGGCTAGGAGAAGTTCAGTGATCTGAGTTGGAGAGCTAAGTAGAAAGCCAGGGCACCATTTTCAGGGCTCGTGACTGTGCCTTTTAAGGGATGAGCTCAGCTGCTCTTGGGATACTTGGGACATACTCGCAGAGGAGCAGGGGGACTGCACAGGCCGCATCATCAGGCTGCTTCTTGGGGGTCCAGAGATCCTGAGGGATGGTGCAGGCCACATCAGTGGTGAAAAAGCTGTTGCAAGAGCTGTATCAGGAGCAAATTTGGAGCTGGGGATGGCCACATTGGTGGCTAGGAGGAGTTCAGTGATCTGAGTTGGAGCACCCAATGGAAAGCCGGGGCACAATTTTGAGGACTCGTGGCTGGGTCTTTCAAGGGACAATCCCAGCCACACTTGGGATGCTAGTTTACCACCCACCCACCCCAGCCCCAACCTCTATTAAATGCTCGGAGGAGGAGGGGCCAGGTGGAGGAAGATCACTGATTGGTTGGGTGGCTATACTGGGGTTTTCTCAGTCTTGACTCTGACTATTCTTGTAACTCTTAGGGGATGTAACTGTGTTCATGCTCTTTTATTCTGCTTAGTAGCTTGATCAAAGAGCTGAGTTTTTAATTTCACGGGATACATCGCCCCGTATGGCTGGCTGTAGAGTGTTGCGGGTAGGTCTACATACGGTCGGGACCTGGTCAAGGGTGAACGTCCAATAATGTTTGGAGAGGGCCTCTGGGGGTCACCCCAGCCACCAGAGCAGGCATCTTTGGCAGGATTGTAGGGTGCACTGGCTGCGGGGCAGCCATAGTCTTAAACTGGGCCTAGAGGGAGGGAGGTTGCCCAGTCTATAGGCAGTTATTGCAGATGGAGGGGAGCTTGACTGGGTATGGAGGAAACTAGAATTGTTGGGGAATGAATAAACATGTCTGGGAGGGCCTGTGGGGAGCAGGAGGGCAGTGATAGAGTACGACCTGGATCCATTTCATCAGGCAGGAGTGGAGAACCTATGGGGCATGGGCTGGTAGCAAAGCGGGTAGCTACCTGGGAGGTAACTGGTAGAGGAAACAGGCTAAATCATAGGAGGCAGGGGGAGAACAGGTGGGTTGGGACTGACAGGGGGCCTACTGGAGGAGTGGATAGTGGGAAATCAGGACAAAAAAAGGAGGTTGGCTTTGAGTGCTATAATAAATTTGAGCCATTGAGTAAGTTGGTTGGAGAGGACATGGTGAGGGCAGTAGAGGAGAAAAAGGAGGGTGGAGGAGAGAGGGATACGTTGAATCGGACGAGGGTTGGCATCGGTAATTCAAATAAGTATGCTATCAGGGAAGGGGGCAAATCAAGTGTCAAAGAAGGGAAGGGGGTGAACCAGCAGAGGGAAGGTGTGGAGGCTGTGAGTCAACTCGGTGAGAAAGGAGGAGAGATTGAGACGAAGGAGGGTCATCTTTCGAGGGGAGGAGGATCATACCAGAGAAAGGCCCAAAGGTAAGTTGGACCTGCAGGTGGACATGGAAGGGGGCAAGAGGAAAGGGGAGGAGTTAGGAGGGAGTGATGGTGATGGGAATGCCATGTTGGGGGGGGACTGGAGAGGTGGGAGCTGGAAGGGGGGAGGAGGTTGGAGAAAAAGGCTCAACTGGGGAAAGGAGTGGGGTGGAGGCTAAACTGGGGGAAGCTGGGGAATTCAGTTATAAAAGGCATGACAAGAGGGGTAGAGCAGCTAGGGGCTCTCTTGTAGAGGGTCCAGAGAGAAGCCATGGGGAAGTGGACTTGAGGAGGGGGGAGGTGATGGGGGCTGGCGGGGTAGTCCAAAAAGGAGGTGCACAAAAGATCAAGGGGTACACTAAGGTTCTCCTGCTGGGGGACTCCATGATCAGGGGTATTCATTGGGTGGGGCAGGGTGAGGGAAAATCCAGTCCAGTTAAAGTAGTAGGTATTTACAGTCTGACTGTGCATAAGGTGAAGTTCATGGCGTATGAGCTGGTGAGGGACTGTGGAGGATCACCGGGCTTCCTGATGAGTCTAGGAACAAATGATATTGAGGGGAATGGTGTGCTAGAAATTCAAGCAATGTTCCAAGAACTGGCCAGGCTCTGTCATGACAATGGATGCAAAGTCTCCTTCTCAGAAATCCTCCCAGTGCCAAGGGCCACTGTGGAGAACAAACAGAATATCAGGGAGATTAATGACTGGCTCAGGCAGTGGGGTGAAGCACAGGGGATTGTGGTGTTGGGAGATTGGGGGAGGAGTTTGGGAAGACAAGGGACTGTATGCCCAGGATATGTATCTCCTAAATCCAGTAGGGAAGGAAGTTCTCAAATGGGGGATGATGGATTTCATTCAGGCTAGATGGGGTTTAAACTTGTGAAGGGGGGGCACTGCCAGGCTGATCCAGCCATGCATGCCACCGGTAGGACTGGCATGCAACCCAATAGAAGGGGGACAGACGGTACCCTAGGAGACAAGTGTGGACAGATGTATGAAAGATCTGGGGAGGATATGGTAAAGAGGGGTAGGGACAAGGGTTGGAGGGTGGCTTTAATAAATGCCAAGAACCTGGGGAATAAAAATACCTGAGTTCCAGGCCACGCTGTTTGTGGGTGGGGTGGATGTAGCAGTAGTCACTGAAACTTGGGCCACCCCTGGCCATGACTGGGACCTTAATCTGAGTGGGTACCTTGTGCTAAGGAAGGACAGAAAGGTGGGCAGAGGGGGGAAGGAGTAACAATGATCATTAGGGATAACATCGAGATTATGAGAGTAGAGGAAGCAGAGGGCAATGTGGAGGCCTTATGGGTCACCTTGTGAACCCCCGTGGGAGGGAAGATCAAGTTGGGGGTGGTATATAGGCCCCAAGGCCTAGTGGAGGGCCTGGAGGATTGCCTGTTAGCTAACATTAAGGGGCAGTGTGGACTGGAAGGGGAAGGAGTGGTGTTGATGGGGGACCTTAATATGCCAGCTACTGATTGGGCTACTATGACATCCACTGTAACCAGGGAGCAGAAGCTGCTGGATGGCTTCCTGGACACATTCCTCAATCAGCAGGTGATGGACCCAATGAGGAAGGGTCCTATTCTGGATGTGGTTTTAGCAGATGGAGATCTTGTACGAGATCTGGTTGTAGAAGAACCCCAGGCTGGGAGCGACCACAACACAGTCTGGTTTTAGCTTAAACGGGGGGGATCATTCAAGGACAATAATAGCTGATTTTAGAGGGGTTGACTTTTAGAACATGGGGGAACTTCTCAAGGGGCATTTGCGGGAGATAAAACCAGGTTTGGACATGGAAGGTAGGTGGGAGATCATAAAGCGGGGGCTACAGGAGGCCATGAGGACCTGTACAAGAGTGAAGCACAAGGGTGGTAGGTCTTGTAAACCATGCTGGTGGACCAAGGAGGTCCAGGAGGTGGTAAGGTAGAAGAAGGTTGCCTACAGTAGGCACAAAAAAATAAAAGGGGAGAGGGATAGGGAGAATTATCGCCTTGCAACCAGGAAAGTCACCAGAGTGGTGAGGGGGGCAAAGGCCTGGAAAGAGCAGAGGCTGGCACAGGGGATATGGGGTGGGGAAAAGGGGTTCTTTAGGTATATTGGTGAGTGGAGGAAGGTCAAGGGCCAGCTCAGTAGGTTGAGGACAGCTCGGGGGGTGGGTGGAAGGGTCTGGAGAGCAGGTGGAGGTACTGAATGAGTACTTTGCCTCAGTGCTCACTAGAGAGGAGGCTGAGTACCTTCCAAAAAAGGGGTTGAAGGACACAGAAGGTGCAGCAGACCTGACTATTGGGGTACCAGCTGAAGAACAAGCCACTGGGGGAGGTAGGGCAGAGGTGAGATATTTGGCTGGTTCTGCTGAATGTGGGGGGGGGACAGATGCTGATATTCCTATCAGTCAGGTGTGGTCAGCCCTCCAGTCCCTAAAAAGGGATAAATCTCCGTGGCCTGATGCTATTCATCCCAGAGTACTAAGGGAGTTGGCGGATGTTTTGGCTGCACCATTGGCAGATCTCTTTAACTTGTCTCTCCAGACAGGGAGGGTGCCAAGGGATTGGAAACAGGTGCATGTTGTGCCCATCCATAAAGGAGGATCAAGAGAAGAGCCAGGAAACTATAGACCCATCAGTTTGACATCAGTGGTGGGGGAAGATAATGGACAGCATACTTAAGGAAAGGCTGGGAGGTTTCTTGTTGGAGATGGGTTACCTGGATGACAGGCAGCATGGGTTTGTGCCAAGTAGATTGTGTCAAACAGACCTTGTAGAGTTCTATTAGTGGGTGACATCAGCACTCGACCAGGGGAGACCAGTGGATGTACTGTTCCTGGACTTCAGCAAGGCATTTGATTCAATCCCTCACATTGGCCTAAGGAAGAAGCTGGGACAATGGGGGTAGGCCCATTGATGGTTAGGTGGATTGGAAATTGACTTTCAGGTCACACTCAGTGGGTAGTAGCTGGAGGGGAGGTCTCATCTCCTAGGGAGGTCATAAGTGGGGTCCCACAGGGATCAGTCCTGGTGCCACTCCTGTTTAACGTCTATATCTCTGATATCAGGGAAGGTATCGGATGTGAAATGAGTCTCCTTGTGGATGACTCTAAGCTGGGGGTGGTGGCGGAGGGGGAGAGGGGGAGATTGGCCTTGCAAGAGGACCTGGATACTCTGGATAGGTGGTAATTCACCTGGAAATTGAAATTTAACTCCTTCAAGTACAAGGTGCTACACCTAGGTTAGGAAAACCCCAACTACGTGTACATCCTGGGGGTGGATGAGTTGCAGGCCTTGGCAGGGGAAAGACGCCTAGGAGTCTGGGTGGATGTTAACATGAATAATTCAGAGCAGTGCAGGAGGACTGCAGTCAGGGCAAATAGGATGCTGGGATGCATCGCTAGGGGGGGATTACCTCAAGGAACAGAGAGGTGATTTTGCCACTGTACAACAGCCTAGTTAGATCACATCTTGAGTACTTTATGCAGTTCTGGAGGCCACACCAAAGGAGGGACATCCAACTCCTGGAGAGGGTTCAGAGAAGAGCAACCAGAATGTTCTGGAGCCTGGGGGATATGACATATGAGGAATGACTAGGGGAGCTCAAACTGTTCTCGCTTGAGGAGATGAGAGACCGGGGGGGACATGATTGAGGTCTTCAAGTACCTCAGGGGAGTAAATAAGGTAAGCCAAGATTAGATCTTTCGACTGAAGGAGGGTGGAATCACCAGAGGACACAGTTGGAAGATTGAGGGTGGTAGGATAAGGGGGAAAGGAGGAGGTACTTCACTGAGAGAGCAGTGGAACCATGAAATGTACTGCCCGGGTAGCTGGTACAGGCAGCTATGGTGGAGGGATTCAAGAGAGGGTGGGACAGGTATAGGCAAGGGGTGAAGCAGAGGCTGGTTTGCCCAAGGGGGGGGGGCAGGACTCGGGGATGGAGTAACAGTGGAAGGAGACAGATAGAGGGCTACAGTACCCAATCAGGGTGCTGACGCACTAGCAGACTTGATAGACTAATAGGACTACTCTGCTGGCATCTAGTATGTTAGTATGCTAGTATAATTGAACAGATTGTATAAATAAAATCAGTAATCAGTCCATTAAAAAAACAAAAAACAAGAAGATAAAAACATATTTTCCCCGTTAAAAATATTTTCTCACAGTCAAAAGGGATGCTTACCGAAACCAGCAGCACATATACATTCTGCCTAACTTATTCCTGTCAGCTATCATTCAAGTCTCTGCTGCCCTCTACTGAAGGGTAAAGCTCTCTTCCCCATAAGTCCTACGTGCGTGCAGTACTTAAAGGACTCATAAATAGGGGTACCCGAATCTGGCCAACAAAAACACGGCACTTTAGGTTACTGGCTTACCTACATAACGCTGTACTCTTTTTGCATCAAAATGCTGTTAATCCATAGTTGCTATGATTCAAACATCTCTGTAACATGTAAATAAACCCCCCCACTCTGTATTCAAATGTGCCACTTCAGTAGATGCCTAAAATGGCCACTACATGCTTATGCAATGACGTCATTGGAGCGACAGTGCTCTGGAATGTTAATACAGTCTATATGGAGAACTTATCAATTAAATATTGAAATAACATTAGCAAAGTCCCTACCTCTTCTCGTCTGGTGGCAGGAGCTGGAGGATGGGGGTGTGAAAGGTGATGACATTCGGTGGTGGAGCACAGCACATTTAAAAGTGGAGCTGCTCAGCCACTCGAACATTCAGACCTGTACTTTGTTTGATTGTCTGCCAGTTTACCTGACATCTGAACTGCTGCTGCCCGGTGAGGTGAAGACAATGCCTGCCACAGAGATTAGTAAAACCTGTGCTGTCCATTCCTACCCCATCTCAGCTGCTGGCAGGAGCCGGAGATTGGGGTATGAAAGGTGATGACATTCAGGGGCAGGGCACAGCACATTTAAAAGCAGAGCGGCTCTCCCCATGAGTGGCTCCCACTGGAGTGGATAAAGTCACCTGCTGGAGTCTACAGTGGGAGGCTACAGGGAGGCTGCATGGCAAAATATTTTCTATTAATTGTTCAATATTTAAAGACAAAATGTTAGAGCTAGTTAACAACTTCAAATACTTAGGTGTCATCCTGGACAGCACCTTATTATTTGCTAATCACATTGATGAAATTGTCAAGGCTGTCAACACTCACTTTGGACTGCTCTTTAGGCACAAGTAGAGTCTTACCCCTGAAGCTCTCAACCTAGCCATACTGAGTTCAGTAGTGCCACTTGTTGATTACGGATTGGTAGTCTATGGCTCAGCAACTGTTGCCTTCTAACCGGAGCTACACAGCTAATGCATATGTGTAATCTGTATGCCCAGGCTAACCGGTTTCAACTCTCAGGTAGGCTCCAATACCAACCCTGTCTCTTGGCAGAGAAGGTTAATCTGGGCCTCTTTCCTCTAGGAGTGCAGAAGCTCCTCTCCCCCTACAAAAGTACCCACCTGACCAGAAACTTGGATAATAAGATCCTTAAGATTCCCCAATGTCACACATCTCTGGGTCAAAGAGACTTCGCCCACCGGGCCCCCAAATGGATCAGTGATCTTCCTCCAGCCTTGTTCTACAAAACCAAGACAGGCACCTTCAAACGTGAGCTCAGGAGCTACCTTGTTGCTAAAGTCAGCTTTGACTGCTTTCACTAGTTTGTGCAGATGCTCTCACCTGACTATGGCCTAAACTGCCTCATCCTCCCCTTGCTCCCTTCCATAAGCCCCACATCTCCAGCCTCCCCTTCCCCTTTCTTTACTGCACCTCCTTTTCTCATAATTGCTACACAAGCCACCACTACCCTGTTTTAACTCAGACTCCCCCTCATATCCTGACATGGCCCATCTCAAGCTGATAATCCCTCTGATTCCTGGCACATGCCATAACTCAAGGCTGTACTGGGGATTCTTCCAACTCCCCTACAACTCTTCACCCTGGACTCTATTCTCTGTTGCCCCCTTCCTCCCTGAACTGACCCCTCTTGTCCTCCTCACCGGCCCTAGTGTAGGCAACTTCAATTGCCCTGGGAAATCTTTCTGCCTGTTTACCTAACTACTATTTATTCATAAAATTTGTCTTATTTATGCTTTGTCACTGAATTTACAATATTACCTGTATAACTAACTGTACTTGTATCTTGTCTGTACTCTGTTTGTCCTAACACTGACGTGGAACCTATGGAATGAGCTTTTTCTCAGTGATGTCTTCTAGATCACAATAAATAAATATATAAAAATTTATTTTGTTTTGTGCCCTCCATTGAGTGACAAATAAAGGATTATAAGCAGATGTATATCTCTATGATTCAATAGCTAGTACACATTATCATTCTGTTTTCAACCATGTTTATGCAGGTACTTTAAACAGTCCTCATTGTTCATTTCCAGTTAGTACCCCTAAATATGTTTAATTAACTAGCAGGAATGTTAGGTCAGGGCTGGTCTTTGAAAGTGGGATGGCTAATTGGCTATGTTATCTACAAAATTGCTGTATGTTTGTGAAATGGAGTTTTGTTTCCAATAGCAATTTAAAGATTTCAAATTTTGTAAGAAAAATTGATATAATGGGTCCAGTCATAGACGTATCCTGCTACTTTTATTGCTTTTTTCTGGCTCAGTTCATCCAAATAGTGGCCCTATCTCCTGGAATTCTGAATTAAAGAGCAATCTTTCAGGGACTTCACCCTCAATTCGTTTAGGCGTTATCTCCAAATATTCATGGAGCACCTACCCATGCTAGCTTTAAAACACATCACCTGGAACATCTGCAAACAATCAGCCAATGTACCAGCTTTAATCCGCCTTAGACTACTTCATCTCCCTTCCCTCTCTTTCATTAAACTACCTTCCTCTTGTACGTCACTTCCCTACCTCTCTAACTACCTATCGCTCATGTCCTGTTTCTCTCATCCCCACCTTTTCTCCCCTCCCTCCCCCACTCTCTCTTCCTCTCCGTCTCTCATCTCATCCTCAGTTTTGCACTTACTGTACTTTGCTGTGTGTAAACCTTTATTTGCAAATACCTGTTTCACTTACTGGTTTTAACTTTAGTTGTGTATTTTACTAAGTGTTTTCCTGTTTTGCCTCTTACTGTAACATTATCTCTAATATTCCAATGTGGCTTACTCTTTGAATTGACTGTTTAGTTGAATGTTGCTGCTTACATCCTCACCGTGTTCACCAATCTCATGTACTGCGTCACATGTATGCTCATTTTGTATGTTCAACTGTCTCTTTCCCGGGTCGTGCCTGAAAATAGGCATTGCTATGCCTAGTGCACTCACCCGGTTACCAAAAGCAAATAAATAAATAAATAAATATCCAAAGCCTTCTAGCTAAGAATAGTCAATCAGAAATGCTGGCTGGAGGAAAACACATTTGACATTATTACGCTCACAGAAACATAGCTTTCTGACAAAATATCAGATGATGAAATATATTTGAATGATTACTCAATGTTCAGGAAGGCTAGAAAGGGCAGGAGGGGAGGAGGTTGTCTATTTTATGTTGCGGATCAACTACTAGCTTCAGAACTTCATAATGATTTAGAGAGTCCATATTATGAGTCCCTTTTAATTAATATTGTTCTCTGCAGGAATAACATTGTAACTGTCATTAATGTTTATGTTCCCCCAGGTAATGTTAAACTAGGTATTGACCAATTTTTTCATAATTTGTTGTTAGCCCCACCCCCCCCAGGGAATTGACAGTAGTGGTAGATTTTAATTTAAATTGGTCCTCAGTTCAAGCAATGGATGCCAGAAACTTAATTACTGGCTTGGGGTTACATCAATTGATTGATGAAACTTCTCGCACCAATTACAGAATGGGCTATGAATCAACCCTTGACTGGGTGATAACTCATAATCCCACACATGTGGTTTCTGCAGGAGTTCTGCCAGACTGTCTTAGCGATCATTGGGTAGTTTTCTGTGGCTGGTCAGCTAAGTCTGGTAAAACAGCTCCCAAGGTAATTACTTAGCATCAATTCCAGGATCTAAATATTCAGGAATTTTTTAATGAGATTATATCAATTGACTGGTCCTTTCTGGATAAGATAAGTAATATAGATGAAGCTTTTGATACTTTTTGTACACATTTTATTGCTATATGCGATAAACTTTTACCATTAAAAAAGTCAGAGTTAGATGGGAATGTAAACAATGGGTTACATATGAGTTACTCATTAATAAGAGCTAGAAACAAAATTTGGGCACGATTCAGGAAGTCAAAAACTCAGGCCCTCTTACAGGGTTATAAACGGTTATGTAACAAGTATAAGGCAGCAGTTTGTGCAGCTAAAGTAGATTTTTTTAAAGAAATGGATTTCTGAAAGCGGTAACTCCAAATCAACCTGGATCACTCCGAATTCCTTATTGGGAAGACCTAGCAAAGCTGATAACATTTCTGTTAAATCGGAGGATCATTTGATTAATGACTCCACTAAAGTTGCTAAACCTTTCAATTCTCATTTTGTTAATTTAGATAAATATAGATCTTTGAAAAATGTTTCTTCCACAGTTTCAATAGAAATGTATGCTGTAGAGGAGACAAAATATTGTACTAAATTATTGCCTTTAATAGTATCCAAATTTTATTTTCATTCTCTATCCCCTAACAATGTTTATCTGTATATTGCCAAGATGGATCCCAGACCTTGTATTGGCATTAATAACATTGAGCATCACATACTGAAAAGAGTTAGCTCCTTGCTTACAACTCACCTAACTAAATTCTAAATTGTTTAATTACTCATTATGACACTGTGCTTTTCCCTTAAAGTGGAAGTGTGCCATTGTCTAACCAATACATAAATAAGGACCAATGAGTGATATAAATAATTACCAGCCCAATTCTCTTTTAGCACCTTTATCCAAATTACTAGAGAAAATTGTCTCTGAGCAGATTGCCTAACATCTTGACATGTACAATCTTTGGTCCTCCTCTCAGCATGGTTTCAAATCTTGTCATAATATCAAGACTGCCTTGATGAGGTTCACAAGCCAAACCTACAAAGCCCTTGATTAGGGCAAATATGTGGCTTCAGCTTTTGTGGACCTCACTAAGGCATTCGACTTGCTTGACCATAAGGAGTTACTAAAAATGCTGCTTAGAGTTAACTTCTCCAATAAAGTTATCCTATGGTTTGATAACTATCTTCAAGACAGGACTCAAAAAACTATGATAAATGGATTATTTTCTAATGCATTCTTGATAAGATGTGGAGCTCCTCAGGGGTCCATTCTTGGTCCCCTGTTTTTTTCACTGTTTGTTAATTCACTCACTGACATTTGTAATAGTACTGAACTGATAATATATGTGACTGATGCTGCTTTATCTTGTTTAGGTAATGTTTTATCAATTGTTGAGAAAAACCTTCAAAAGGATTTTGGTTTGATGGATACATGGTTTGATTTATATAAATTAGTACTAAACTCAGCTAAAACAAAACTAATGGGCCCACATGTTCAGAAGAGATGGGCTGCACTTTTCTGGAGCAAATGGATATGAGCTGCTCATCTCTTCCCATATTCAAAGGAGGGAGATGGGGCACCCAAATATCGGTAGAACCAATGGGCGTGTAGTCTATACAGTATACTCTCATTGTCAGTTCAGTCAGCGGGCAGCCATGGTGGTATGCAGAGGGCTGTGCTACCAGCCAGCTGACTGGCCATATTGGGATGGGGGGAGTGAGGTGAGATGTGGGTGCTGATTCGATGGTGGGGTGGGTGACCACTATACTATGGAAAAGGGTTCATGGGGTGTGATACCATGATCAGGGTTCAGGGATGGGGGTGTTCCACTTATACCAGGGACCGTGTGTCGGTATTGTTATTTGTAGTACACCATGATCAGGGATGGGATTGGGGATTCTACTAGACTAACGGGCACTTTGCAGAGCTTTATTCATACCTCTGGTCACTGCAATCAGGGTCACTGTGTGGGGTTCCACTAGACTACCAGGGAACTTTTGTGGGATGTGTACTATTTCTGGACATCATGTTTGGGGTTGCTGGAGGAGAGGGGGATTCCACTAGACTACCAGAACAATATGAGGGGATTTATATTTAACTGTGAACCCCATAATCAGGGTTCTGGGATGGCCCAGACATGTACAAGAATGGGACTTGGGTGGGGGGGCACCTGCCCTGGCACAGCCTGCCGGGCGCAGTCATACAAATGGGCCCATAATGAGCATGCAAATGGCACAATTGCACCTTGCATGCCAAATGGGACTATTTGCATATCTTGGCTGAATAACACCATTTGGGGAGCAGAGCATTTGGGATGTGTCAGCGCATCCACCATTGGTGGTATTCAGTCCATACCACGGGATGTGCTGGCACATTATCAGATGCCCTCCTTTGCGCCACCCAAGCATGTTGCTATATTCAAACAGGATGTGCGATCGGGTGGAATCACGCATCATGTTTAAAAATAGCTAGTTTTTATGCTGGCCCATTTCTTTGGGTGGTGCATCTAGATGCGCCATACCTCCCCTGCCTTTTGAATATCCTAGCCATGGTTTTCACTAATCCAAGAAAAGAGTCTGTCACAGACTTTTTTTTATTTGATAATGATGGTAACCAGATCAAAAACGTTACTGAATTTAGATATCTTGGATTAATTATTGATTTTCACTTATTTGAACTGCATATTGTTAAACTAATAGACAAATTACATCAGCAATTGGGGAAGTTTCATCGACTTAACAAGCATTTAATGTATGAAACTAAGTTAATCCTTACACTTAGTTTTTTATTTTCTCTTATGGACTATGGTTCTATTATATATTCTTTCTCAACAGAAAGAATGCTTAATAAACTCAAATCCACCTTTCACAATATTATTTGTTTTGTTACTGGATTACCAAAAAAGACTCATCATTGCAACCTTTATAGTTCTCTTTCTTGTCTTTATTTTTCTGATACTTTTAATTTTAGGTCATTAGTATTTTACCACATGTGGTAAGATTCATTTGGGACTTTTACCTAATTTTATTGTTAATTTGTTTCCGAAATTGTTTAATGTTGTTTCTACTAGATCACAAAGCAGATGTTCCTTTCAGGTTCCTTTTTTTTATACTGCCATGGCCCAAAACTCTATAAAATTCATAGCAACAAAACTTTATAATGCTCTAACAATTTCTGTTGTTAGTTGTCCCGATATTTCTTCTTTTAAGATTTCCCTCAAAAATTACTTATTCTCTAACTCTGAATGTAAACATTTTAACTGACATTTTATAATAATGTTGTAGTATGTACTTTTTTTAATGTATTTTTGTAAGTATATTGTCATGTTCATTCTTACTGGACGCCAGTGAAAATGGACATTTTTGCTCACTGGCTATTCAGTATAAAATAAAAATGAAACAAAATGAAACAAAAATGCTTCTGCTTCAAATCATTTACTGTGCAGGTATGACAACCTTTTCACACCTGCACAGCAAATGGTTTGAAGCAGAAGTGCTTTGTTAATGTGATTTCAATATTTAGTTAATAAGGTCCCCATATAGACTGTATTAACACTCCAGAGCACTGTCGCTCCACTGATTTCATCGCCTATGCACGTAGCGGCCAATTTTAGGCAGCAACTGAAGCAACATGTTTGAATAGCGATAGGTGGTTTGTTTACATGTTATGGAGACCTTTGAATCATAGCAACTATGGAGTAACAGCATTTTTAGGCAAAAGGAGCACCGAGTTCTGTAAGTAAGCCACTAACCTACATTGCTGTGTTTTTGTTTGCCAGATTCATATACCCTGTTTATGAATCCTTGAAACTACATCCCAACTACTTTCACGTTTCCCATACCCATTTAACAACTCTGAAACTGTTCTGCACATGTGGTATGTTAAATCCAAGCCCATGTGATGGAGTAGACTCATAAGACAAAAAAACAAACAATTTTTCACATCTAAATATCTTAAAAAATAAAAACTTCAAAGCATAAAACCCTTTCTCCACCAGCTTACACAACCATACACAATTTCACAATTAAAAGATTTATGATTTTTTTATCTAGACAATAGCAGAAATTCAGAAAAAGACACCATTAAAATCAAAGGAAAAATTATTTTTTTACACTTTAACATCTCTAAAAATACTGAACTGATTTACATGTAAGAGACTCAGAAATTGTGGATTCTGTCATGTACAACAAATCCTGAAAGTTTAATGTAAATCTGTAAAATCATCTTTCTGCAAGAAGCAAACAAAAATTGAGTTAAACTGAACTCACCAGCCACCATAACTACTGTACAGAGTGCTACCACACCCCTATAATAACAGTGTGGGATGTCAGTCTCACATGGACAGATACAGATGAAGGCAGAACTGCATTTGCATCTGCCTACTTTGAAATGTTGGGACCAAAATATACAGCATTTATCTGGATGGACCTTCAGGAAAGTAACATGATGATGATAATAATGATGATAATGTAGACATTTCTTGTGATGGAACTGCACTAAGTGGTAACAGCTCAGTTATAAGTACCAGGCTCTGAAATTACAAATTTGACTGCCAGTAGGAATCAGGCAGCAGTGGGCATCACCACAGTAAACATCTACTAGAGGTTAATATCATAGTTCTAATTTTGCTGATGTGAAAATAAGCACATCTTAACATAGTTTTGAACAGTCTGTTTTTCTACACAAGCACAACAGCATAGATAATTTGATTTATACACTGCATGCAACTGAGAGTCACCCACACTGTTGTGCTTTATGCAGAATGGACAATGCCAGTATTATGTTCTTGCAAGATATAGTGTGTGTGTGTGTGTGTGTGAGACTAGAAAGCTGATATTTGTAATATGAACAATAATTACCTTTTATAAAGGTCTTCACTTCTCATGCTGTTCTCATTAGAATACTTTAATTCAATCTCTTCAGGCGATCAAGAAAACTCACTCCCATTTTTAGGATGGAAAATGTGATTGACTAGAAAAACAGCAGACCAGATATGAAAATGTAGCTTTGTTGAAAAAAAGTATATATACAGTATATGGATTTCTCTTCTCGTAGTGGTTACCCTTGCAGCCTAAACAATGGTAACAGGCTTGCTTAAGATATGTTTTAAGATAGCGTAACACAACTTAACACTAGTGCATTTATATCAGTCACTTATAGCTTCCTTATACATTACATTTATTTCTACCAACAAGAAGTTTGAATTTGTAAATTGCTTCACACATACTGCACAGCACTGCAAGTATTATGGTGTGGTTACAATCTGAAAGTGTGGACACTACACAAAATATTATGTGAAATGGTGGGCACAAATGTTTGCTTTAATAAAGATTTCAAAGAGCAGACAGAGACTTTTCACTTCTGACCACTTTAGAAATTGAATTCCTTAGATTAGGAGTACAGTAACTAAATGCTTTCCCTCAGCATGGATATGCAAATAGATAGCACAAGGAACATGACAGCATCAGTAGAATACATGGAACTGGGGGAGTAAGGTAAGCAGCATACAATTACTCTGAAGCAAAACCAAAAGATAACTGAAATAGTAAAACTTTAACAGAATGAAAGCCAATATTGTGCACAATATAGTCACTCAGTGCTCTCAGTTAGCCCTCGCCAATGTCTGCAGTTATTCCACTTAATACCCAGCACACCCTCTTCACCTTCCCACTGCCAATGCCCCTACATCCTTCTCTCACACATGTTTCCCTAGCTTCCACCCCCTCCCACCCTCCTTCCCTTCTCCTCTACTACTCCCCTCCACTCTTTGTACCCTCCCATCTTTTACTTTCTCCTCTGTAAGCCCCACACCACCATTCCCTTCTCACTCTTGCCAGTGCCTAACTCTGGCTGTGTTTCCCTCTGAAAAATATGGCCTGGACTCTGTGCCTTGACTGTACTCTGCACTTACTCAGGTGCTGCACCACACTCTGGTAGTGTTGTCACTGATATGTGTATCTAATGTAATCCTGTTATGCCTTTATGTTCAATTCAATGTTCTATTGTTTCTCTCAATATTCAATTTGTCATCTATTTGTTTTTGTTTGAATCTCAAATGTATTCAGTCTGCACTGTAATCCTATGTATTGTAATGTTTCTGCACTGTATTGCTTATGCCATGTTTACTATTTTTGTATGACTGTGAACCTTTGTAAATGAGCCTATGGCTCAAAGGTATTGAATCTGAAACTGAAATAAATAAATAAAATACCCAGGTTGGTTACTCTTACAGAAACATAAGTTTGCTGCATACAGTACTGTACATGCAGAATGCATGCCACATGTTTAACTGTACAATGGTTGCATGCAGTTGCATTACACAAAGTGAATCTATGCGAACCAGGTGTAAAAAGCACGTCAGGTTTGCATGCTGCAAGCTGGACGTGTGCAGCAGGTAAGCTGGTGTGAATGTCTTCTAAAAATCACATCAGGTTTGTGTGTTGCATGCTTGACATGAGTACAGCAGTTAAGGTGGGGTGAACATTATTTAAAAATCACACCAGGTTCACATGTTGCATGCTTGCCATGTGTGCAGCAACTAAGCTGGTGCAAATCTCATCTGAAAAACACATCAGTTTCTTTTTCTCACACTACTGCTAGCAATTAGAACCATTAAAATACATTTTTCATTGATTTCCATTAAAATTAGGTAAACTAATTCTGATCCTTCTGCAAGTTGTAAATTGCCATTAATTTGCAAAGTATTGTATGCTTACTGCATTAAATGCCTAGGATAAAGTCAGCCAACATCTCCCATTCCAGATGTGCGAAGAGGGGCCTCTGTGTTGTGAAGCCTGACCTTTTTGTTTTAGGCCATGCAAATCTCCATTATGCATATTTAGTGCTACATATGTGTTTCTCCATGACTGTTACAGCTCACTTACTTTCCCTCTGTCATTCTGTATGGAGTAAATACACCATGGCCATGCTCAGCACCCTTTGTGCTGAGTGGAGTCTTGGAGGCATGCACCATACCTCACATTTTGTCACTGAGGTGAGGGACATGGACACTGAAAATGAGAGACACTGTCCCGCATGATGATCAGGACATATTCTGAAACATGGAGATACAGTACCTCAAAACACAGTGAAAACCATTGTATTTACTTGTACTGATGCTAGTCCCTGAAAATTAATTTCTGCTATAAAGCAGGGTGCCATTTAGATAAGGCAGAGAGGGGGACAGTCCCCCCCACCCACATTTAACCCTAGGTTTTTCTTATGGTGTGGCAATAATAGCATTAAATTTATATTTAATCTATTGCACACCAAGTGCCCCTGTAGCCTGTGTTGTGCTTATGCTTATACTTTAGGTGCACTCCCGACTCGACTGTGACTGTACTGTATTGTACACTCTCTCCACCTATTAGCAGTGGCGCCATTTCATGTGTTCTGGAGGAGCTCTTGCCAAGTAAGAGCTCATGAGTCATGCGAGTGGGATATTGTCTTTCCCACCACAGAGTAGACAGGCTGCACACTACAGCTTGGAGGAGTTGGTGAGCAGTAAACTCTCAATAGCAGTGTTGTGGTGGCATATTTTTGTTTGTCTACTCTTAGTGAGTCTCCATCTCCCCTTGGTGTCTGAAGGTGATGGGGGTGAGCTGGAAGCTAACTCAAGACTAGGCAACATATTTACTCTACTAGGATTGCCTCACAAAAAAATCAGTGTGGGCCCCCCACAGCAGCAAGGTATGCCTTGCAGCAGCAGCAGTGACAGCACTGTGGGAAGCTTTCATAGGCCTTGTTCAGTGCAGTGCATCAGCAGCCATGGCAGCAACCAAGCAAGAAGTAAGCAACACAGGCTAAGTGGGTTCAGTTGGTGAGGTGACTTAGTTGCAGATCATGTTTGGGACCAGGGATGGTCAATTCTAGCATTCAGCTTCTGGCAGAAGGATGAAGGAGGAGCAGGACTGAAAATTGTGCTGGTGGCATATTGGGCTAAGCTGCAGGTTCTGGTCAGATGGCCAGGTAATTAAAAGTAATTTTTTTTTTACAGCGGGCTTGGAGAAGGCGAAAGGACTGAAATATTGATGTGTTGTTCACATTTTTGCATATTTTGGTGGCTTGATGACCCATATGGGATGGGTATTGAATGGAATGGAGTTCGGGAGAAAAATTGGGACAAAGTATTTTTTTTTGGGGTGGAGGGCAGAACTTCAGCCAGGAAAAAATTTGGTTAGTAACTAGGTGCGTTTAAGTCCAAATCTAATGCACTGCTCCGGGGTATAGACACATAAATCCTTCACATTTTAATTTTTCCTGATTTGTATATCACTTTTCAGTCACAACAAATATGTTTTACGTGTTAGAGACATTCCAGAGCTTGCCGCCTCGGGACTAACTACCACCCAGCCTCCACTGGTTGTTGGCTCCTCCCTACTGAAATCTAAAATGGCACCCCTGCCATAAAGTTTACATTTACATGACATCCTCTGTGTGAGCAGCATGTTTTCCATGAGGGATGGATGGATATGGGGCAGAGCAGTTTTCAGGGGTAAAATGAGGGCAGTTCCTTGCATTCAGGAACAGTTGAGTGCTATGGTATACACAGAGTATCGGTGCCCCACTATAGTCAGGTTTATGCTCCCCCAAGTAAATCTGACCTCCTATCCCCATTCTCAGGCACATTATGACATAGGGCAAGTGAGTGTGCAGGGGTGTGCCCCACTGAAATGAATGAGGATATTTTTTATTACTAATTTATACATTATTGATGGAGAGTTGGAGATTAATGAAGGCCACTGCTTGAACTAACAATGGCCTTGTTTGTAGAACAGTGGCCTTCATTTCTGTCTACTACTGTACAGCACCCAGAGCCACTGGGATTGAGTGCCTAACTAACTACATTTTTACTTACTTACTATTATTCTCCAACTCACCATCACAATCTATGAAACAGTAATAAAAAAGAACTTCATTTATTTCAAGTGGGTACACCCCAGCACTCTGACCCATGGAAGTACCCTGGGATGTATGCCATGAGATCCTATTGTCTTGTCCACCCTGAGCTTAGTGAGCTCTTGTAGGACCCTTTCTTTTGTAAAGGGACTTGTGCACACCTCCTTCCCCCCTGTGTCCATGGTGCTCAGCTGTGTGCCCTGCCCTACCTTCTCCTCAGTAAATACTGAGCGGAAGTATCTATTTAGGATAGATGCTTTTCCTTGGTCTTCCTCCACACACACCCCCTTATCCCCTTTGATCTTAACAATACCCCTCCCCTGACTTTCTCCTTTCACTAATGTATCTATATAAAGTCTTGTCCTATTCTTTTACTGTTTGTGCTAGTGTTAACTCAGTTTGGGCCTTTGCCTGCCTTACTGCCTTCCTTTCTTCCCTTAGGGAAGTTTTGTATGCCTCCCTATCTTCGTCCCACTGCGTTCCTTATATTTCCTGAAGGCCAACCATTTGGTTCTTACCTTTTCTGCTACTGTTTTTGAGAACCAAAGTGGTTTACTCCTTCTTTTGCTCTTGCTTTTCTCCCTAACACAATTGGATGTTGCTTCAAGTATTGCATCCTTAATGCTTGCCCACTTTGCCTGTACCTCCTCACCTGTATTTCTTTTTGCTAGGGCTAACTTAACTCTGTTGGTTATTTTATCAAAGTTAGCTCCTCTGAAGTCCTTGGAATGGGATGATTTAGTTCTAGTGGCCAAATTGAACCATACCAAGTGATGGTCACTGGCCCCAAGGTGACCTTCTACCTAGAGATCAGTGATCCTTTTGCCAGTTAGTCAGTACTAGATCTAGCATAGCCCTGTCTCTTGTGGGTTGTTATACCAGTTGTTTGAGGCCCTCCCCCTGCAGGGAATCCACAATGTGTCTAGTTCTGGTGGATGTAGACAACCCCAGTTCATATGGCTGTCCCATTTCTTGTTTCTAGGGTGACCCACAGTTCTTATGGCTCCTTATGTGTATTCTGAATTTTTGTAGCTTTGATATTTTCATTGACATAAAAGACCACTACCCCCCCCCTTTTTTTTCACCTCTGTCTCTTCTGAACAGTACATAGCCAGGTACTGAAGTCTCCCAAGTGTGATTACTGGTGAACCATGTCTCGCTAATGGCTACTATGTCTAGTTTAGCCTCTGTTATTGTTGCCTGTAGGTCTGGAATCTTGTTTCCCAGACTGCGGGCATTTGTGCTCATGATTTTCCATTGGCCAAATTTTGGTGCGTTAGTTGTTAGGCAAGGTCCAGCATTTCCCCTACATGTTGAATGGGGAGTCAGACCTTTTCCCTTACCTGATGATGCAAATGAACTACAAACATGCTGAACTCATGTTTGATCACTAGCTGGGGGGAGGGGTGTTCTTCCCATTTGGTGTATCGGGTGCTGCACCACTATCCCCATTTGCTAGTTTAAATATTCTGCAAAGACATCAAACTTCTGCCCCAATGCACTGACTCCCTCCTTAGCCTGTTGCAGTCCATCGAATTTAAAGAACTTTCGCTCCCAAAACTGTTGCCAATTACCTACAAATGTGTGTCCATTTTCCTGGCACCAGCCCTTGAGCCACATGTTTAGCTCCCCTAGCTCCGCATCTCTGACCTTCTGTCCATCTGCCCCCCTTTCCCAGATTGGCAGGATCTCAGAGAAGGAGATACCAGACAAAATGGATGACAGTTTGTCTCCCAGCCTGGTCAGGTGTTCTTTGGCCTCCATAACTTACTGGCTGGCGAGATCATTAGTCCCTATGTTAGAGTTACCACCTGTCCTGCATTTTGCAGGACAGTCCTAATTTGGGCAGCTGTGTCCTGCAAAAAAACATGAAAAATACTACATGTCCTGACTTTTTAGTAGAAAAAATCTTTTCAGACTTTCCTCTAAATCTTGTAGAAAACTATAGTGCCTTAACTAAAAAACATTAAAATGATATGAAACCATAGAAGCAACCAAACAACTACAATACTTAGCCTTAATTCTGATTATAAAGAGAAAACAAGTCTGTTGCACTAGTTGAGGTTATGTACTGTCCTGCGAAAAATCATGTTTTAGTAAGAAATGTCCCACTTTGAGCTTCTTAAAAGGTGGTAACCCTACCCAATGTGTACCAGGATGTCAATGTTTTATCCTGATTCCTGCAAGATTTTAGCAATGCAATCAGTGTCTCTCCACACTGATGTACCTGGGAGACATCTGACCATTACCTCTGGCTGGAGGTACGTATCAACTCCCTGAATCATGGAGTCTCCTATGATCAGAAGTGTTTTGGATTTCCTTTTTTGCTTTTTTTTATTTTGGTCCCTGTTTTGGGAAAGTTCTAGCTAGCTAGCTCCTTTGCTGCAGTGTCCTGCTCTGCAGTGTCCTCTGTCCCTTTGTTTGATTTTTGGAGATAGAGGCAGACACCTGTTTGTAGTTTTTATATGGTTTGTGGTGGTGATACGTTGGAGAGCATTGAGTGATGGGGCACCTGATTTGCCCCTCCTAACCACCTGCCAATCTCCTGGACCAACTACCCTTTGCAGTCGAGGTGCTTCAGTTGGATGTTGAGGAAAAAAGGTGGGCAGTTCTTATAATATATTTCCTCCGGAATATGCGATTTGAGGCATGCAATCTCTTTCCATGCTGCCTGGAACTGAGCCTTTAGATCTCCAATGGTCCAGCATGTAGGACAGCATCCTAAATCCTGTATAACTGCCCTTTTGAAAAGTGTCCCGCAGCACCTGCAGTAAATAATATCCATTCCTGCTGAGTTGCTCAGTTTATAACCTGGTTCGAGAAATTAGAAGAAGCAAAATGAAAGCAAAAGTTTGATATTTTGTTTGTTTGTTTTTGTTTAAGTTGTTATAACAAGCTAAATTACGTGTTCCCCTGTAAGTGAGGTCACTGTGTGGATACCCCTCTGATCCTCCCCTTCCTGCTTTGCTACAGGACATATCACGACTGTGCTACTCTATAAAAGAAGTGTAGCATGGGGTGGTTGGGGATGGGGGTGGGTGGTTGGGCCCTTCCCCTGCCAAAAAAGAAGAATCACGGATAAAAGAAACAAGGAGGTAAGAGCAGGAAAAATCAACCAACAACAAATGCAGTAGCCCTGAAAGCTTAGCCTAATGATAGATAAAACTTTAAAACCTGTAAGCATCACCTGTAACAATTTCATAGAAGATATGCCCTGAAAAAACACTTTGCTACAGAGAAAAATAAAGCAGTAACAGAAGATATACCTTGCAAAAAAACTATTTCAATCAGAGAAGATTACAGCAGTAATCTATAAGCACAAAACAGTAACGGACCTGTAGACACACCCTGTAATAATGCAGTAGAAAGTATATCCTGAAACAGCAACTTGAATCAGAAAAAATTACAACAATAAAATGTAAGCAAAAAACAGTAACAAACCCTGTGAGCACAAAAGAAAATAGTAACACACAATAAATTTGCTTATCTAAAAGAAGCCTTAATATTTTTCCTTGCTCTGATAATGTTGTTCCTTGCATTGCCCTTGCAAGCAACCCTAGAAGAAAAGAGCTCAGGTGGAGCTAGGTGCCTCTGCCAGCAAACAAAGTCTTCCACCTCAAAAACACCAACTAACCTGACCTTTTAACTCTTCCTTCTGTTGGAAGTTACTAAGACTTTGTCAGCTCCACCCCCACTTACACTCCTAATCCCCTGGAAAAGCTGTGGGAGGGAAGCAATTAGCTCCTTCAATGTGAGAAGGAGACTGCAACACCTTTGAGACCAAACACAAAATCATCCAGCAAAAAAATAAAATAAAATAGTAGCAAACAGTAATTTTGCTTAGCCAAATAATAGATAAAAAAGCCACAAAAATGTAAGCATCACCTGTAACAATTTCACAGAACATATACCCTAATAATTCAGTAGAAAGTATACCCTGCAACAGCAATTTGAATCAGAGAAGATTACAGCAGTAAAATGTAAGCAGAAAAACAGTAACAAACCCTGTAAGTACAAAAGAAAATAATAACACACAGTAAATCTGCCTAGCCAAAAGAAACCTTAATCTTTTTCCTTGCTCTGATAATGTTGTTCCTTGCACTGTCCTTGCAAGCAAATCTAGAAGAAAACAGCTTAGGTAAAGCTAAGTGCCTTTGCCAGCAAACCTAGTCTTCCACCTTCCACACAGAGTGTTGGCTGTGCTGCCACAACCAATCTCCATATTAAGGCACAAGGCCACAAGCCAAGTACTTTCAGCCCCTGGAAGTGCAGTTATGGATGCATAACCAACACACTGGAGTGTCTTATTTTGCTTTTGAAATGGGTATGTGGTTAGATGACTGAAAACATTAAATTTGTTAAAATAAATAATACATAAATTAGGAAATCTGGTAGAAAAATGGTAAAACAGCACCTCCATAGTGCAGGAAATACTGGAGGGGTTAGGTTTAGGCGAGCTATGAGGAAATACTTCTTCATAGAAAGGGTGGTGGATGCCTGAAACAGTCATCCGGTGGAGGTTGTGGGGGCAAAAAAGCCTAGGATAAGCACAAGAGAGTCATAAGGGATAGGTAAGAAGGTGGCAGAAAAAGTGCAATAGACCAGGAGGGGTCTACAGTGGAAGCAATGCGACAAAAAAGGGCAGATCAGATGGGCCATAAGGTCCTTAAGTACCATTAGCCTCTATGTTTATGTGTAACTCTCATGTGCACTCGGTGGCTTTCACTATGACGCTATCTGTTTACTGTATGACTGGTAGAAGGATAGGGTTCTCTGCACCAGCAGTTTCAACTCATGGTTGAAGAAATGGTGTAGAGAACAGGTGTTTAGATACATTTGGAATTGGGGACCAACCTGGAGGGATCTAGTCCTATGCAAGGGTGATGACCTGCATCCATCTGGCAGGGAAACTAGAGTCCTCAGTGGATGGTTTAAATGTTACTTTGATGAACATTTAAACTAGGTGAGGGAGTGGCAGATGAAAAAAGGGAGGCATAAGAACATACAGTACATATGACCATATGATGAAGCCAGCAGAAGAAGGCCATTTTGGTCTTTCCAGTCTGCTTGTATTGCAGGGTCCTCAGCTTATGCTACTGACCCTGTCTCCCCAGTCCTCTCAAACTCTCCATTTGGCCCTTTCAAGACCCATGATTTCCCCTTATACCTATCCCAGCCTCTCTTGAAGCTGCTCATCAAGTTCATTGAGACCACTTCCTCCAGTAGTGCATTCCAATTGGCCACTCCTCTTTCTATGAAGAAATGCTTCTTAACCTCCCTCCTAAACCTCCAGCTTTCCAGCTTTAGACTATGTCCCCTCATGGTTCAGCTGCCATTTAGCTTGAATAGATCCACCCTATTCACACTAATTATCCCTTTCAGGTATTTGAAAGTCTCTATCATGTCCACTCTCTCCTCCAGGGAGTACATCCTCACCCCTCCAACCTCTCTTCATGTCGTACCTTGCTGACCCACTATCATCTTAGTTGCCCTCCTCTGGACCGTTTTCAGCAGGTTAATGTCTTTCTTAAGGTACTCCATACTCTAGATGTGGTCTCACTAGTTCACCTGTACAAGGGCAGTATAACCTCCTTTCACCTACTGCTGGTTCCTCTGGCTATACACCCCAGCATCTTGTTCACATTTGCTACTGCTTTTTTTGCACTGTGTGGAGAGCTTCATGTCGCTAATGATTATCACTACCAGATCCTATCTCCTCTTACGTTGCTGCTACCCACCCCCAACCCAAGGTAGTACTCAGTCTTTGGATTCCTGGCTCCAATATGCATAACTTTGCATTTCTTGGCATTGAAGCCAAGCCATCAAATCTCTGACCACCTCTTAAGTTTTCTCAAGTCTTCCTGCAGGTCTTGTATCACTTCCACTGTGTCCACCCTCCAAAAGAGTGTGGTGTCATCTGCAAATAGACACATTTTACGCTGAATACCTTCCCCAATGTCATTGATGACAACATTGAACAAATCCAGACCCAGCACCAAACCCTGCAGGACCGCACTGGTGACTTCTCTGGTGTTGGATAACTCTCCTCCTGCCACCACCCTCTGGATCCTGTCCCTCACCCAGTTTTCTACCCACCTGGTCATTTTCTCCCCAACTCCAATATCTGCCAGCTTCCTGATCAACCTCTTGTGGGGTACAAAGTCAAAGGCATTTCTGAAGTCCAGACAAAGGATGTCCACTGCCTAGCCACTGTCCACTTCCTTAGTGACCCAGTTAAAAAGTTTCAGTCAGATTTGTTTGGCACAATCTCCCTCCCTCAAACCCCTGCTGCCTCTCATCCTGGAGACCATTCTCCTTTAGATACCCTACCAAACTTTCCTTAAATATGGCCTCCATGAGCTTGCACCTGATTGAGGTCAGACTAAACAGCCTGTAATTCCCTGAGTCATCCCTGGGACCGTTTTTATGGAGGAGCATGACATCTACCATTCTATGATCCTGTAATACCATGCTTGACTCCAGGGAACTATTGCGCAGGCCCGCCAGTGGCCCCACAATCTCCCCTGCCAGCTCCATCACTATCCTTGGATGTATGCCATCTGTGCCAAGTGATTTGTCCACCTTCAGTGCTAGCAGTCCTTCCCTCACTCTATCCTCCTCTATCACTGCATCTGTGATCCCTTCCCCCCTGCCCCCTTCTCCCCACTGTAGGCACTGGTCAGTCTTTTTACATGGTGAAGACAGAGCAGAAGTATTCATTCAGAACCTCAGTCACTCCCCTGTACTCCTTTACCCATATATCCCCTTTCCTAAGCCTAACAATTCTGTCATTCTTGTCCCTTTTTTCACTTACATAATGAAAGAAGGCCTTCTTCCCCTTATTCATTCCCTCAGCTATTTGGAGTTCTTTTTGTGCCTTAGCCTACTGCACTATCTTGCTTGCCACTTTGGCCAGCCTTAGGTAGTTTTACTTATCCATGTCTCTTGATCTTTCTATTCCTCGTGTAGGCTGACCTCTTGTCCCTCACTGCTTGGGCACCCTCATAGCTGATCCAGCTGGAGGCTTTGTTCCCCAACTTCTTGCCCTTGAGCCTGACACACTCCATTGTGGCAGCCAATATTCTTTCTTTGATGATGGAACATTTTTCATCCACCTCATATCCACTCTGACACTTGCCAGGTGCCTCCTTATCACCTCATCCATCTTTCTTAAGTCCGCTCTCTTGAAATCAAGGATTTTGGTCTTAGTGGTGATGCTCTTTCCACCCATATCCAAACAGAACCACACCATGCGATGGTCACTACCACACAGGGGCTCATTGGCCATTATATCCTGTACTCGGTCCCCATTTGTGAGCACTAGATTAAGGATTGCCCACTCCCTGGTGGGTTCCATGACACCCTGAGTAAGAAACCCACTACATTGCATCAAGGATCACCTGAATCCTGCACAGAATGTGGTTGTTATGATCCAGTCAGTGTTGGGCAGGTTAAAGTCCCCCAACCTCTATCACCTCTCCCTTCCATGCAGCTTCCAGCAATTGCAAACTCAGCTTTCTGTCCCTTTCCTTTTCTTGGTTGGGTTCTATGTCATAATAGCAAACATGCTATGGCGATTGCTATTATGGTAAGTGTATATCGCCGAAAAGCAAATTGACAACGCCCTTGCAGGCAACCACAAACCCAGCGGCAGCATTTTTGGATATGCAGGGGCTGCCTCGCACCCCTACATAAGGATTCTCAACTCAGGGGATGCATGTTGGGGAGGTGTAAAATGTGAAAAAAAGCCCTGCCAGAAAAAGGAAGCCCACCCCAGAACTGAATCCGGCACCATCCAACCTCCAGCCTACAACCCTATCCACCACACACATGGCCAGCGGCAGCTAACCACTGCATTACACCCCACATACCCTCCCTCCCCTTCCACCCATTACTCAGCATAGCCCTTCCCCCTTGCATGTGTGTGTATATATAGCAACATCCTCTTGCTGCACTTGCCTACCCCATATCCCATTGCTACCCTACCAAGTAACCAAGAACACAGGCTCTGTGATTGAGTCGTCCTTTTTGCAGTCGCTCAATCATGGTCATCGTGTTTACTAGATACTTCTTGGTTGAATGGTCTGTAGACCACCCCCAATCCCATCTTTCTCCTTCTATTGGACTGCAACTGAATCCACAGTGTTTCCATCCCCCTTTCTGTCTTCTCCCTTGTGCATGTCATTCTCCCCCGGCATAACCCACAACCCCTACCTTTATCTGTTCCTCTTTCTGTCCTATATAGTTTGTATCCAGGGATTGAGAGGTCTCAGTAACAGTGTGGTGTGGCCCATGTCTTAGTTTTTCTGCTATGTCCACCTTCCCCTTAGCTAATAGCACTTGCATGTCTTCCATCTTGTTACTAGGACTTTGAGTATTCAGTGACACTAATCACCAACTTGACTCTGTACCTCCTTTCCTTCCTCCTTTTCCTAACATGTCTCCTTTCTGTGCCCTCCCCCTCACCCCTCATTACTAATTTCTCCAATTCCCTTCCACTTCCTTCCTCCCAATTCCTTCTATCAGTGGTGGTGTTGGGGGGGATCTGTTGACCTTCTCCTTCCAGAGTCTTTGGGTGTGCTGGCCCACTGCCCCACCCATTGAAGTTATCAATCCTTTTCTTCCTGACTGTGCTGGCTCTGGGGACTGGTGACAGCTCTGAAAAAGCCAGAGAGCTTACTGCCTCTCTGCAGGTCCTAGTAAACTCCCTGAACTTGCATTGCACTACCTCCACCTCCTCCCCTGCTATGTCACTGGTTCTCAGGTGGATGACTAAGTTAGGTTTCACTCTGACCTCCCTTACAACCTCCCTGATTCATGGTCCTGCCTTCCCCGCCATCATCCCTGGCACATAAACCACTGTGCTTCTTGCTTTTGGGTCCTCTTTCCTTCCCCAGTGAATACCCTTAATTATGGAGTCCCCATGTGATTACCACCCTTCCATCCACTGCAGCTGTGTTTTCTGTTCTCCCCTTCCTCTCCTAGGATACCAGTTGCTCCCACACTCAACTGTACCCCTTCTGTCCTGGTTAACTTTCTGCCACCTCCACTACTGTCCCCCCCATCAACTTCACCATCTCCCCCTGAGCCCCTCCCTCCCTGGTTACCCATGCTTGCTACCACTTATCTCACAGCCTTTCTTACCCTGGTCCCTCCCTCTTCCAATCCTCTGCTCCATCTTGACTTCTTCTTCTTCCATGCCATCCAAGACTAGCCCCCCTCTCTTCACCCCTTTTCTCCAGCTTTTGATTCTGGTTTGTCTAGACCTTCTTCCCCACCACCTGATTCCCCCTCCCCTATACCAGTCAATGGTGCATACCTGTTCATTAAGGGCACCCCATCATCAGTTCCCCCCCTGTTCTTCCTCTCACAGTCCCTTCCCTCCCCACTTATGCTATTCTTCTTACCCTCCAACTTCATCCCTCTTTCACCTGCCATTCCTCTATGCTGGACTCCCTGGATGTCTGAGGAAGAGATATCCATAGACACTATGCAACTCATCCTGCTCCCTTTCCTTGCCTGCCATCCACTTCCCCTGAGCACCACCCACCTGCCTCTTCCTTCACTGATCTGTTCCCCTGTCTCCCCACCCTATCCTCCCCAACTCCCAGTTGAGCAGTCTTACCTCTGCCCTGAGCTGCTCAAGGGTCCTGCACATTGGACAGCCTCATGCTCTCCACACTGTCCCCAGAAAGACAGCAGCCCACAACCATTACAGCTTACCACCCTCCTTACACTATTCTGACTCCTGTACATGCTCATATTCCCCTACCTCCACCATTCCTTTAAAGTCGGCTTACTGACTTATAAAGCCCTGCATAGTTTGGGCCCTGACTACCTGAAAGAATTCCTGGTTCCTTACCTCCCAGAGTGAACACTCCACTCGGCCAACGAGGAGTTGCTGGAGATTCTGAGGGTAGTTTTAAAATCTTCTGGTGCCCGGGCTTTTATGTTCATGGCACCGACCCTCTGGAATTCTTTACCCCATTGGATTAGAGAGTGCATGACTGTGGGAGGCTTTAAACAAGCATTAAAATCCTTTTTGTGGATTAAGGCATTTGGGGACGATGCTGACTTGGTTTGATCTTAATGTTTTATTATGATGTCTGATGTTATTTATTTTATTGGTTTTATTATGATGTTTTATTCTGACGTGATTTTACAATTTGTTCTGCACCTTGATTTTTGAAAGGCACATTAAAAATAAAAATTATTATTATTATTATTATTATTCCCAGCTATCCAGATTCCTGCAGCAGCTTCTAATCCCCCACATCCTCCCTTCTCAGCCTGTTCCAGTGCCCAATTATGTATCTCTATATGTGCCCTGGTCAGTGTTTTTTACAGTTTTTCCTCAGTTCCCCTCTATTCCCCTGAACCCTTCTACATCCTTGTTCCTTTAGTACAAATGTAGACTGACCCAAGATGAGGATCAACTGGATTCTCCTTCCAAACCTTACACTGTACCCCCTAAACTACCTTCCCTGTCACCCTGTTCAAACGCAGGTTGGCCATGGATAGAGATCAACTGCAGCCCCCCCCAACATTCTGCAATGTATTTTCTACCACCCTTGCCCCATTACCTCAACTACTGTGACCAGCATGGCCGGCAGCCTGCAGTCCTTACAGCAGACTCCCTGCCAAGCCCCCAGAAGCCACTAGGTCAGATACCACACTCTTGCTTCATGGCACTCACACTTCAGGGTCACTCATATGAGGGCTCGCTTGGACCTTTGGGTAATATATAGGGACTACAGCCACTCTATTTGCTGGCTGTAGTCATGAGGTCTGGCAAGTCTTCCAGTGGTGCTGGGAAATGGCTGCCAATCTACTGTCCTCAGCCCACCCTCTGGTGCTTCACTCTCCTCCCAACAGTCCCCAATCCTCTGTGCACCTTTAGCCACTCAGAACATTAAACAAGGTGTTGTTTTGTTTGTTTTTTAGCAATACAGGACTCAGCCCTCTAATCACTCAAACAATCAGGCACTTAGTTTGGTTTGGTCTGCCACTCCTATGCACCTGATGGCATCCTTCTGCCCCCATGGACTGAAACAAGAGAGGACCAGAGGGGAAGAAAATCCCCCAGGGTGCAAAATAAACAAAAATGCAGTATGGTAGAAAGCAAAGGGGATTGGAATAAGAGTTGTAAAAAGAGAGTAGAAAAGGAGTCAGTGTAAAAGAGAAAAGCGGGAGTACCAGCATAGTGGGAGAGTGGGAAGAAAGTGTGGAAGGCCATCTGTACATAAGCAAAAAGTCTAGGAAACAAAATTGTGGAGCATGGAGGCCATCATGGCAAAGGCAGACCTGGATACTGTGGTCATTACCAAGTTGTGGTACACAGGAAACCATGACTACCCGGCAATACATGGCATAGAGGTGCGGGCACTCGATTTACATTATCTGCTTACACAGATGACCTTTACATATTGAAAAACCCTCCACTTCTATACTGGCAGTCCTAAGTGAAATTGATCATTTTTCTTCCATTTCTGGCTATAAACTTAACTTGGAAAAAACTAAGGTTTTCCCCCTTAATACATACGTTCTTAAACAAAAGATACTCAATATGGGTTTGATCTGGGAACCAAATGGGCTAACTTATTTAGGGATTCACCTCACTCAAACTTCCTTGGTCCTACTTAAAGAAAATTGAATTCCTTTAATACAGCAGATCAGGATTGATCTACAGCGTTGGACATCCCTGCCCATCTCTCTATAGGGGAATGTTAGCATAATGAAAATGAAACTGATTCCCCATATTTTGTACCCCCTGAACATGATTTGTTCTCATCTTTGCAAAACGTGGTTTACCCATTTACAATAGCTAATTAACTCCTTCTTATGGAAGGGTAAAGAAATTCAGCATGCTTACCTCAAACTCACTGTTCCTAAAGATCGAGGAGGGTTGTGGCTCCCCAACTGTTTCCTATATTATTGTGCATTGCATGGCGGTAGGTTCCTGAGATGTGATCGTGTTTGGCTTGGGACATCTGAGGATGCTTATTTTATTTATTTATTTTTTATTTAGTTTTTGTTGACTGGTTAAGTGCACTAGACAAATCCTACCTATTTTCAGGCACGATCCAGGGGGAGGGGGATACAGATGAATGCCAACTGACCTTGAACCAGATTAAGATGTTGGTGGTATTTTGAGTGAATGAGGAAAATTTGGCCAGGACACCAGGGAAATTCCCCTACTGTTGTGCCAGTAGGGGGACCCTGTTGCTGTGAGTTGCAGGCAGTCAGTCTGCTCTTTGTGATGGAGGAGGAAGGAGGTCTGGTTGGGACTGAGGTAGCCCAGAGTATGTCAATAGTTACTGTACCTATTTTTGAGGAACCAGTGGTGTCGGTGGCTGGAGTGCACCCGTGGGGTGGCCAGAAAAACGCCGATTCAAGTGGGCCTTTGAATTTTTTGGAAAGGTCCTGTTTAAGTCTTGTGGAGAAACAACATTGCCTCGAGGAGGAACTTTTGCACGTTAGTGACTTGTTGCAGAGGGAAGGCCGGACCACAATTTCAGAGGAGGACCGGAAACAGAAACAATCAGCTACTTCGCCGAGTGCTGCTGAGTCTGAGGGGCCAAGCAAGCTTCTTCCTCCAGTGGAGAGACCTATAGGGGAATTGGACAAGCCTTCCAGGGATTGGGGAACTTTGGTGGAGGAGTTCTGGTTGCCGGAGCGAGCGTTGTGAGGGGCTGGATGGATTCCAATTTCAGGAGGCACATGGAGACTGGAGCAAGCTGTTCCTGCTCATGCAATGGATAATCAGATAAGTCCTTGTGATGCATCTGACTCTCTGAGGGCTGTATTGAGTACTGAGGCTATTGTTTCCCCTACCTCCCTGTGTGCAGATATTGCTGCTGATTTAACTATGGGATCTCGGGAAGGGGAGGGCTGGAGATGTGAATGCTTCCCCTAGCCTTCCTGAGTCAGTTGTTCATCCTATCTCTAAACCTTCTTATGCTAGCCATTTCAGACAGCTGCTGGAATTGGCAAAGTGACGTAATGCTGTTAGATTACATTACGTGGGTCCTAGAGATACTCCCCCAGATAGGTTTTTTGTTGGGAAGACATTATTAAAACACAGCATGTTTTTTTTTCCCTCAGAGGTATATGCATTAATACATGTTCCAGGGGAATTCACCTTTGACGTCAGCTTTCGCACCCCTGCCTTGATGGAGTTGTTTTGGAGTCGATATCCAAATTTGAAGATGAACCCACTATGGTCTGACTTTATTGTATTACCTTTGTCTCAGCAGGCCTATAGGATCATCACAATCATGTTTCGGAATGAAGGGGTGAATATTGTTGATATTGTTAAATGGTTGTCTAAATCTTGTGATGTTCAGGGGAATCCAGTCCCTATTCTGGATGAAGAAGTGTTTTGGAATGGGGGGTGGAAATTTAGGGTAAAACTTCATTCCATGGATTCTGGCTTACTTCATCTGCCTAATTGCTTCTTTCTGGGGAGAGATAAGGGGTTTCTTTTTTATCCTGGGCAGCCCAGGGTTTGCTTTAAGTGTGGGTCTCAAACCCACATTAGTACCTCCTGCACCGTTCTTAAATGTTCTTACTGTGGGGAAATGGGTCATCCCAGTGCCCATTGTTTTCAAACCTCAAAATGCAATCTTTGCGATGAGGTGGGTCACACATTTGAAACCTGTCCCTTAGCAGCCAAAAATACTGCTGATGCTGATTATGGGGTACAAGATCATTACATCCGGGAGGCAGTTAGACCCGGTATTCCTACTAAGGGAGGGAGGGGCCCTGATATTGACGGGGTTGTTCCCCCCTTGGCTGACACTGGTTTGTTAGACTCAGCTGATTCCCAGTTGACTACCATGGTTCCGCCTGCTGTGGGAGTTGTAGTGGCCTCTAGGGTGGATCAGGGGGAAGGTGGGAGCATCGTCCCTGTGTTGCCAGATTTGGAGACTCCGGATGCTGGGTTCATGGTGGTTAGCGAGAAAAAGGGGAAATCTGCCAAAGGAAGGGGGAAACTAGGGAAGAAACTAGCTGCACCTGCTCCTGTTGTTTCTCTGGCTGACCCGAATATGTTTTCTGTTTTGGAAGAGTGTCCAGTGGATGATCCTAGCAGGTCTGGACCTCCTCTACCTTTACCTGGGTTAAAATCTACTGAACCTGTGGTTGACCAGGTGGGCCCTAGACCACCTGACGGTAAGATTGGTAGGATCACAAGGGCATCTAGTAAGGTGAAGTGAATGTTCCCTTGCTGGACTCCTTGTTCCCTTCCACCTTCTGGTGGCATCCTTAAATGTGAACAGTGTTAATACTCCAGAAAAATGACGCGAACTTATTCACATTTTCTGTCTGAAAATCTAGATTGTGTTTTTCTACAGGATGTTCACTTGCATTCCCTTGAAGAGGTGGAGGCTGCCTCTGCAGGTTGGATTTGGGGGGACTGTTTTTGGTCTTTGGGTGCTGACTTCTGTAGTGGGGTTGGAATATGTTTTTTTCATTATCATGTCACTGTGCTACATCAGATAGAAGTTCTGGCTGGCAGGGCCTTGGTCCTCGATGTTAAATGGGGTTCCTTATACTTAAGGTTAATTTCTGTGTATGCTCCACAATCTAAATTTGACTGTGTGGCTTTGTTTAATTCACTTTATCCCTTTTTTTATGCTCTCCTTATTACATTATTTTTTGGGGGGATTTTAACTGTTCCTTGCCTTCAAAATGGGCTTCAGGGACAATGAAAAAGATGTATTGTGATGAGACTAGTTTGTTGAAACTCATCTCAGACGCTGGTTTGGTAGATGCTTTTGGACCCTCTACTGGTGGGTCTGGGAACACATATTTCTGTGGACCAAGGGCATCCAGGATTGATTTCTTCTTTTTTCTCACTTCTGTGGTTACTGTTCAATCTAGAT
Organism: Neoceratodus forsteri; assembly: GCA_016271365.2. Lineage (NCBI taxonomy): Eukaryota > Metazoa > Chordata > Ceratodontiformes > Ceratodontidae > Neoceratodus > Neoceratodus forsteri. The sequence continues at coordinate 1,779,941,741 of CM057455.1, read as the reverse complement.
CTTTGCAGGTTGTTGCTTCCTCTGATCACAGATTACTGAGACTGACCTTGGCTGATGTTCCTGCAGCTCGGAGAAGGCCGGGTATATGGAAATTGAATTCTGAATTGTTGCATATCCCTTGTGTAATGGGTGGGTTAAGCTCTCTTTTGCTGGCCAGGAAGTCGGTTTCCTTTTTGTATGATGATTTAAATGTTTGGTGGGAGGACACTAAATGGGAAGTTCGGGTTTATTTTAAGGCTGTGGGTCATTTAAATGGTCAATTATCACATACTGAGTTACGGTATCTTAGGGAACGGTTTCATTTTTTTGTCCACTAATAGATGGATTCTTGGCCTCGATTGTCAGCAACAGATTGCAAGTTTGAAAATGGAATTGGCTAAGGCTCAGTCTCAGGTTTTACGTGACATGGAAATGAAACACAAATTTAGACTATGTGGCAGGAAAAAAGATACTTTGCCTTTTGAGTACTTGACATCACTCAGACATTTAAGAAGTATGGTGTATTTGAACACCCCAGGGGGTGGGCGAGTTTCTACCAATGATGATGTTTTGGAGGAAATTCATGCCTATGTTTCTAAGTCATTTCAGTGCAGGACACTTTCCAAAGCCACTATCTGTGATTGGTTCGCTGGTAGATCAGTTCTGGCCTTGCCCTTAGCTGACCGGCTTGAATTGGTGCGACCTATCACAGTGGAGGAACTGAAGTCAGCAATTTGGTCTTTATGATTGGGAGTTACACCTGGGTATGATGGGTTGTCTCATGAGGTTTATAAACTCTTATTGGAGGTTTTGGGAGTTGATTTCTGTTCAGTCCTGAATACTGGACTGCAGTCTGGGGTACTCCCTCATAGCATGATGCAAGGTGTGCTACTCATTCTGTATAAAGAAAAGGGTGATCGTGGGGAGTTAGGTAATTGGAGACCTTCGTCATTATCGAACTCAGATTACAAGATTCTGATGAAGATTTTATGTCTGAGGTTAAGGAAGGTTATGGGTACCCTTTTGCATCCGACGCAGTTTAGTGGGGCTCCTCTCAGAAGGGTTCAGGATGCACTGATATTACTTAGAGAGTTGGTCCCTAAAGGTAAGGCTGGAGAATTGTTTGGACATTTGGTTTGCCTGAATCAGTCCAAAGCCTTAGATCAGGTAGAATATATCTATCTCTGGGAGTGTCTGTCAAGGTACGGATTTCCTACCCAATTCATAGGATGGCTACAAACGTGCTATATGGGCATTACTTTGATACCCTGTGTGAATGGCTGGTTGGGTAGGGAAATTGAGGTCCATAGAGGGGTTCATCAGGGGTGTCCATTGAGTCCCTTGCTTTATGTGCTTTCTTTAGATCCCCTCTTACATGCCTTACACAGTACTGATGACATTGTTGGGTTATTGATTGACTGTAGTGATCCTCAGATAGTTACTTTAGCGTATGCTGATGATCTGATTTTAGTTTTAGCGGATAAGGCTTCTGCTATGGTGGCAAGGGAGTTGTTGAGTATCTTTTCTGATTTGACTGGGTCCTCAATTAATTGGCTCAAAAGTGGGATTCTACCCTTGGGGTATGCTGCGGCTGATGTGTCCTTGGTTTGGGGTTTGCCTATTGTATCTGACTATAGGAAAATTCTGGGTATTTACTTTGGAGGTCTAGATGACCACAGGTATAATTGGGATCAACAATTGTTAGCAGCTCGTAGTAGGGTTCAGCTTTGGCATAAGGGCTGTATGTCCAAAGCTAAGCGTATTTATTTGATTAAGTCTTTTTTGTTGCCATATTTTTTATTTATTGCCACGGTTTTTCCCCCTTCCATCTCTATGGAGGCTTCTCTTTATGGAGTTTTTTTCTGTGTTTATGGGGTAGTAGGCTAAATGCCCTAAAATGGGGTATTACGAATTTACCTCTTAGTGAAGGAGGGTTAGGGATGGTTAATCCCGTCGTGTTTTTTCATAGTATTTTTCTTTTTTACAACTTAGTGCCCTTACTTAAAGGGCAGACTATGATTTGGTCTCCATGGCTGGCAGATGGTGTTGACTTTATCTTGTCACAGTGGGGAATGGACTCCTTTCTTGCTCGGCAGGTTAGGATGGGTGCCTTGTCAAGTCATTTTAGCGTGATGTTTCAGAAATTGAAGACGTGGCATGTTGTTGGCCGCTTGCTTTTTTCTCAGACACCTCAACAATTTTATTTCTCTGTATTACATGTTTTCTTTTTCTCTGACCCCTGGTTTCATGTTAGGCCTCCTGCTGACCAACGTGCTAAATTATAGTTCTTAGTGAGTAAGAGGGTGCCTAGCCATATGTGGGATTTTTTATGGCTCTGTTTACACAGGAAATTAGGAGTGAAAGGAAATAGGAAACATAAAGAATTGTCTGAATGATATTTCCCTAGGGAGGAGACCTGTTTGGGAGTTGTTGAAATGATGGAGCATTTTTTTGTAGAGTGTCCTTTCACTGTTTCATTTTGGACTTATTTTCATGATACATGGCCTTTGAATCCCTTTCAGGTTCTCTCACCTGGCGTGTTGGTGGATGGGGTTCTACCGAGCTCCTGGATTGTGTATGATGCAATTACATTGCGTCTTGTGATGGGCCATATCAGTTTTCAGTTATGGCATGCTAGATGCTCTCTTACTCTTTGACAGAAGTTACTTTCTGAATCTCAGATAGTTCACAACATATGCACAGCTGTGTTTACTTGGAGAGGGCAGGAGCAGGGAAAGGTGCATCCTGAATTGTTCAAATTATGGTGCAGGAAGATGACCTGGTTAGATACAGGGTGAGGACCTTGTGTCTGCCCAAGCCCTGCATTGGGTTATGATGGTTTCCCTTGTGCTGTGAGGAAGCCCTTCTCTGCAGATCCTGGTATGCCTTCACTGTTTTTCTGTATAAATCTATGTCCTATGATATCTCTACATAGACAGTCTTGGATTTTTTATTTTTGCTTCTGTATATCTTGATTGCTTCTTTGCCTTTTATTATGATTTGTACTTTGCTTTTCCGTGTGGTAATGCCATTTTTTCTTGATAAACTGTGGTGTTGTGAATCAAAAATTCCCCAACTCTTTTAAGTGTGGGGGGGGTATGTTTATTCCTGTTTCTTTTACCATTTCTAGGATGATGTACGATTGTAATACTCCTTTGAGTTTGTTTCCTATATGATTTGCTCATTATTTTGTGTGACTTATCACTGTTTGTATCCCTTTTTGTTTTGTTGTTGTGAAAATAAAAAATTCCCCTACTCTGTGAGACAGAAGGCGCTAGATCCTTGCAATTTCTCTTCAGTATGTGGGAGTTTTTAGAGAGAACAGACATGTGGGAGGCTGAGGGGCCGATCACCTCCTCAGCTCCCGATGGATGACGTGATCAAAATGGTATCAGACTTGGCTATGTACCAGACAGTTTCTACAGATAGTATGCAGTTACCTGCTGAGGTTGGCTCCTGCAATGTTCCTTTGGAAGCAGGAGAGTCTTTGTTGGCCAGTGCTGCTGTTGGAATTCGTTTTAGGCTCGCTGAGCTGGACTACTAACATAACCTTTTGCTTTTGGAACTGCAGCAGACTCGGGAGGATGTTCCCCGTGTTCTAGAACAGGAAGGGTCACGTAACACCGCTGCACCAGTTTCTTTCCCTGAAACACCAGCTATGGAACCCACGGAGCTGCTACCCAAACAACCTTCCTGCTCCACTAAGGCAACACGAACAGAAAGGGGCGAGTCTGCGGTTCTTTCTGCCACTGTACTACAATATCCGATTACTGAATTTGTGGGGATTGCTACTAAGAGTAGTTTGACTGTTACTTCTGAAAACTCGAAAGTGGGTCTTTTCTCTATAGGCCTCTCCCTGAAGGACAACCGCTCTTGGGCTGGGGGTGTCAGTATGCAAGTTGTTAAAGGGTGTATATCCCCTTCTTTGTCTGTGGCTGCACCTGTTTTTACACCGACTAGACAATCGATAGATAGGGAAGCTAAAGCCCCTGCTACCTGGGTAGCTGCAGCCTTAGAAGCTGTGGGGTGGGTGAAATCCCCTGATGGGAACTCTTGGGATGCAAATTTACCAGCTGGAGGGGACAAAGCTCTCTCTTCCACAGTTGCAGACTCAGGAATTCCTCCAGGTCAGTTTCCTGCTGAAAGGTCTGCTCCTTTTTCAATTGTTGCCTGTCCTGATTTAATGGATGATATTAGGCAGCTAGAAGAAGATGGCCTGCCACTTCCCACTGACACCCCACCTCGCTGAGGCCTTGAATGATGGCCTTGCATCTCGACAGTCTACTTCTGCAGCACCTTCATTGACTGTACCTGAGCAGCAAACTACCTCATCTGTATGGCATGCCAAGGTGAATGAAAAACTGTTTCCTGCTATGTTTGGTTTATTAAATGAGCCTGCAGCCAGATGGAATGCAGTAAGGTTGAAATTTAGGGGATCAATGGATGATATTCCTAATAGACTTTCTATAGGACAGGAATTACTGAAGAAAAGTATGAGGTTTTATGCATATGAGATCTATGCATTAATTCATATGCCTGGGGATTCTATTTTCGACATGAGTTTCAAGCATTCTGCAGGGTTGGACCGGTTTTGGAAACAATATCAGGCTTTAAAAAACACTCCTTTATGGACGCCTTTTATAGCTATTCCCCTAACTAAACCTGTTACAAAGAAAATTAAGATTTTGTTTCGCAACAAAGAAGTCAACGTTGCTGATATAACCTACTAGTTACAGCAGCACTGTACTGTTAAAGGCCCCCCTGAGCCCATTTTTGATGATGAACATGTTTGGACAGGGGGTTGGTGTTATTTAATTGACCTGCGTTTGGAGAATGGCTTAACTGAACACCTGCCTAACTGTTTTTTTCTAGGATGGGACAGGAGTATTCTTTTTTATCCGGGGCAACCAAGGGCCTGTTATAAGTGTGGGGCATTGGGGCATTTGAGTAATGTGTGTGACCAACAGAAGTGTGGGCTATGTGGAGATTTAGGCCATATAGGGGATCACTGCAGATGTCCAATGAGGTGTAACCTTTGTGATGAGCAGGGTCACACTTTCCGCTCTTGCTCTTGGGCTTCTCATAATCAGGTTGATCCTGCTGTCCATGCTGAACAAGATGTGTACATTGCTAATGCTCAAAAGGAGCACCAGAAGATGCAGGATTTACTTCCACATACTGATTTACCTACTACTGTTCCCCACATACCATCTGCCTCTTCTTCAGTTCCTGCTTAAGAAGGGACAACTCAGGCTCAGGCCCTAGAGCACATGGACACTACTGTCCCAGTTTCTTTTCCTCCTCCTACCATTAGAGAGGGTGCTGAACTTATTCCTGTTTACCCTACTCTCCCTACAAACTCCAAACAAGTGGTTCTTCCTTTGGTTGATAAGGGAGTCCCTCCACTTGATGTTTCCCAGACTAGTGTACCTGTGGAAGAACAGGAGACTAATAGTATGCCCCGGAGTGCATTGTGAAATTCCCTTTCAAAGGGTCACTCATTCTAGGTCTTTGAAACCTAGTTCTGAAGCCCTTTCTCCCTTTCCTGAGACAGATCTAGTTGTAGCTCCTAATCCTTTTGCCCCTTTACTGGATCATGAGGAAGATGAGGACGGGGTAGACTCTGATTTCTCCTCGGTTGCCTCCTCACTTTCAGAACCTTCTCCTGATACAGAGGTTAAGGATAAACCTAAACCAAAAAGGAGGAAGAAAAGGAAATGATTTGCTTTTTCTCCTAGTCCTTGACCCATACCTTCCTTAATTTTATTACAAAAGACATTTCCTTCCTTACTGTTAATGTGAACAGTATCAAATCTTAATTAAGAAGAAGTATTACTTTTGCCAGTCTTAATGAACATTCTGGTTCTATCATCCTCTTACAGGATACCAGATTGAGTTCATTGAAAGACATAAAAAATGCAGAAAAGGATTGTTGGTGGGGTGTCTCCTTCTGGTCGCTAGGAGAGGATATTTGTGATGGTTTGGGTATATTATTTTCTAATATAGAAGTACCAGTTTTGCAAGTCTTAGACCTTCTACCTGGTAGGGCTATGCTTTTGGATATCATTGTTTCCCATTGTGCATACCGCCTTATTAATGTTTATGCCCCTCAGTCAAAGGTTGACAGGTCAGCTTTGTTTCATTGCATCTCTCCGTATTTGCATACTTCAAAGCTGGTCCTGTAGGTCGGTGATTTTAATTGTGGTCTTGCCGCTAGAGATTGGGGTCCTAAAATCCAGAAGCTGTTTTGTGATACTAATGCGTTATTGCAAGTCTTAGAAAGTAATAATTTAGTAGATGCTTATGATGAATTATAACTGCTACCAGTACATACCTTTTTTAAAGGTACCATTTCTTCGAGAATAGATTTCTGTTTTTTGTCAGAGAGACTTACATGTTTTACCATTACAACATTACCATTAGAGACTTCTGATCATTTAATTCTCAAATTAACTATTGGCTCATTTCAAGACCTTCTGATGGGACGTGCTTACTGGAGGTTGAATACGTCCTTATAACAAGATGATGGTCTTTCCTCTCAGATACATTCCTTTTTTTCGATCAGATCAGATGTTGTTATTTTGTATGATAGTCCACTTGATTGGTGGGAAGACACTAAAAGTGATCTGAAGACACTTTTTCTTCAAGTCTCTTGGACTAAAGCCAGGAATTCTGATTTAACTTATCTGAGTTATAGAGCACAGTATTTAAAATTGTCACAGGCATGCTCCTCACCAGGTACTATGCGGCAACAGTTTTTAACTATTAAAACTAAGATGATTGACTTTCTCAAAACACGAGAACGTAGGTATAGGTATCAACAGAAGTATGTTATTACTGGTACTCATGAGCAGGTAAACCCACTTGATCTTTCTGAGCAGAAACTGCCAAAATTGTGTATGCCTGCTTTACAGGCTCCTGATGTGTCATTTGTCCACGTCACCAGAGGATTACGGACTGTAGTTCAGTCCTATGTTTTTCAGACTTTTAAAAAGCCCAATTATGATTCTTTCCATCCTTTTTTTCAACATCTTGAAATTCCGTCACTATCACCCTCAGAAATTGAGGCACTTGAGTCCCCTATTTCTTTAGACGAAATTACTCAAGCCATAGGCCGTTTGTCTACACTCACTAAATCAGGGATAGATGGCCTGCTGAATGAATTTTACAAAGCATATGTAGATATTCTCTCACCACAGTTACATTTAGTTTTTCAAGCTGTATGGGCAGAAAAAAAACTTACTACTAGTATGAGTAATGGTTTAATGAGTTTTCTATATAAAAAAGGGAATCCTGCTTTATTACAAAATTGGAGACTATTGAGTTTGTTAACCTCTGATTATAAAATTCTGGCTAATATTTTAACTCACCGTCTCTCCAAGATTGCCAACAAATTGTTAATTTCCACGCAAACTTGTGCTGTTCCTGGCAGAAACATCTCTCAGAACTTAGTCTATATTAGGGAATTAATAGATCAGGGTCTTTGAAATAGGCTATCTGGCTATCTGTTAGCCCTAGATCAAGAGAAAGCCTTTGATGCTGTATGCCATGATTATCTTTGGGCTGTTCTGACACACTATGGGTTTCCTGTTAATTTTTTGGCTTTAATTCAAACCCTCTACAGTTCAGCAAGGGTGACATCTTTGGTTAATGGGCATTTGGGTTTCCCTGTTCCTTATCAGGTTGGGGTTCACCAGGGCTGTTCTCTGAGCCTGTTGTTGTTTGTTTTTGGTTTGGATCCTTTGTTGCATTCCATTGAAATAGATGAAGATATTTTGGCTATTGTTTCCTCAGATGGTTATTACTTTTCTAAAATTTTGGCTTATGCGGATGAGTGTATATGCTCTATAGCTGATATGGATTCTGGAATGCAAGTCCTTGTCCTTTTGGATTCTTTGCAAGCCAGTACTGGAATTAAGATTAATACTTCTAAGTGTTCATTGATGCCCTTAGGTACAGCCCCTAGTATAAGCACCTTTGATATTTTGGTTGTTACAGATAATTTGAAACTCCTTGGTGTATATTTTGGTTCTCAAGAGTCTGTACAGAGTAATTGGGACATGGCTTATGACAAAGCGTACCACAAGGTTAAAAAATGGCAGTCTTGGAAGATGACACTTAAAAACCGAGTGTTTCTCTTGAAATCCTATATTGCTCCTCTTTTTTTGTTTATTTCTCGTATATTTCCATTGCCGTTTTGCAGGCATACAAAAATTATGAGTCTTTTTTTTCAGCTGCTATGGGGAAGTCGTTTGAACCCTGTGAAGAGGGCACACACCTACAGACCCTGGAGTGCAGGTGGACTGGGTATGATACATCCTATTGTCTAGTTTTTTGGTAATTTTTTTTATAGTTTAATTAGGCCTATGTTATTAGAGCACAATGAAATGGGTCAAATGTGTATGTCACTGTGGGGTCGCCCCTTTTTAACAGCCTGGGGAAGGGGTAAGTGGCATTCTTCAGATCAACAACTCCCTATTTATGTTCAGCATACATTGAAGTATATTAGGATGTGGAAAGTGGAACTCGGCTGGTTTGTTTCTCATGAACGGAAATCCTTTTACACTTATGTTGTATCCTCTTGTTATCTTGAAGACCCTCTTCTTAACGTACCTACTAGCATGAACACAGTTTCATTATTAGCAAGTGTAACAGGATGTAGAATCCCTAAAAAAATGCAGGATGTGGTTTGGCTGTGTGCTCATCAAAAGCTCAATGTGAGAGCCAATCACAAGCATAAGCAGCTTAGTGATAGGGTTTGTCAGGAACAATCCTGCCAGGGGCAGTTTGAGACAATGCAGCACTTGTTCTTTGAATGTTCCCTTACTCAAAATTTTTGGTCCGCATTGGCACACTGGTGGGGAGAGCCACTATTTGGTTTACTTTCTGATGATATTTGGGTATTAGGGCAGATTCCAGCAGAGTGGGATAAATGGCATAAAAGCACAGTAATAGTTTAAGTTTTACAGCTGCAAGATGTTTTTTTCATATGCAGGAAGAACTGGACACTCTTTATGAACATGAATATCGCACTTTAGGAGAAGAAGTAGGTGCTTTTTTATGGTGTAATATTGGATGGGTAGGATGAATTACTGTTTTCTCTCTTTTGTTCTTCTTTATTATTACATATGATGTTTGGAATTATTTTTTTTTTCCCTGTATAATATTATGTCTGTTGCTTTCCTTTGGTATATTTATTTTTGTTGTCTAATAAAAATTTCCCCTACTCTTTTCAAGAAGTGCCATGGGATCTTTAACATCCACCTGAACTACCACCAATCCAGGCAGATGGGACCTCGGTTTAACATCTCATCTGAAAGACGGCATCTCAGAAGTGCAGCACCCCTCTCATGCTGCACTACAGTGTCAGTACTGGGATATTAACCCTAGTGCCAAATGTGGGAACTGAACCCACAGCCATCTGGTCTCCTGGCCTCAGAGGCAAGTGTGCTACCTACAGAGCCACTGACACTGTCCCTCTTTGGTTTCAGGTTGAGAGGGCTGTTTGCCAACAGGCTGGAATTCAGCTTAAAAGCCTTTTATTTTTGAAGCCGGCCTCCATCCCCACTAGTTTGAATTCTGCACCTATACTGTGGTCTCTGAAGGCCCTTCAGCAACTTTGGCTCCATATGGGTACAGATTGGACAAAAGCGCTCAACCAGCCCATTCTTGGCAATCATAATTTTGCTATTGCACATCGTCTGATACTGCCTGAGTTCTGTCCACAACTTTAGGGGGCCACTGTTGCTGATTTGATGGATGGAGGCAGTTTTTTGCTCTTAGCTAATTTTAATGCTTGCTATTTACGAACCCATTCCTTTGATTTCAAATATTTCCAACTCAAAGGTGCTGTCACTTGTTTTTTGGGTTCCTCCTCTTAGTCTTTTCATGATTCTTTAAATATCTCCCACTTGGTATCTTTGGCTGCACAACCCCACCCTGTCTCGAAATTATATGTTTTTTTCAAGTCACAGATCATATTACCCTCACAGGTATCTGCTATTACTGGCAGCAAACTTTGAATCTGCTGGCAGATCCTAAATTATGGCAGATCTTGTAGCAATGATTACATAAATTAATTAAGCAGGACTGTTATAGACTGATACAATTTCAGATCTTGCAATATATTTATTACACTCCTCTGAGGTTGTTCCAAATGGGATGGCTCCCTTCATCATTGTATAACAAATGCAGATTCGCAGAAGGTAGCCTTAAACACCATCTATGGGACTGCTTTAAGGCAGCTCAGCTCTGGAACACTATAAAGTCATCTATTGATCCACTATTGGGGCTTAATGATTTTTTTACTCTTGAGATTTGCTTAGTTGGGATTTACCCGAATGATTTCATCGGCCACAGGAAGGCTACAGCTTAATCTGGTTCAATGTTGGCATTCATCTGTATCCCCTTCCCCCGGGTTGTGCCTGAAAATAGACAGGATTTGTCTACTGCACTTACCCAGTCAACAAAACACTAAAATAAAAGCAAATACATGGCTCTAGCAGCTGCCTCAGTGAAGCTTATTCCTTTACATCATTGGCTGGATGATGCCATTCCTAGTTATAAGGAGTGGCATCAATAAATCCTATTGGCCCTGGCAGTTGAAAAGCAAATTGCAGTTTCCCAAGGATCCAAGAAGCAGTTTATTCACTGATGGGAGCCATTCCAAACCTCAATTTCAGTGTAATTTTCCCAGGATGTTGATGCTGCATGTGATTGCCCCTACTGTTTGTTATGCTTTCTCTCTCCCTTCTTTCCATTTTTCTCCTTCTGGAATGCTTGTTCAGCTGTATCATAGTTTGTTCTCGTTATACATCTTAGCCTACTGTGTGATGCTTTATATTAATGGGGGTGTTGGAGTGGGGTTTATGAGTTTGTTTTTTATATTTATTGTTATAAGTTGTTTTGTAATTTGGAAAATCTAATAAAGTATGTTAAATTAAAAAAAAAGGAAGCCATGACTGAGACATGGCCATACTAGGCTAAACTCAGTTTAGGAAAGATAGGGTTGAAAGAAAGGGAGAGGGAGTGGTGCTGTATGTCAGGAAGGGTATCAAGGTGACAGAAACACCAAAATATCCAGGGGAGTGGAGGGTTTGACTGTACTGCAGGTCACCCTGTGATCTTCAGACCTCCAGTGCAGGAGCAGAAACTACATAGAGCACTGGTGGAAGCCACTAGTAAAATGGCAGAAAAAGGAGATGTGCTGCTAATGGGGAACTTTAATCTGCTGGATATAGATTGAAGCCTCCCAGCTGCAGCTTAACTAGAAGCAGGGACATTCTAGACTTCCTGCTGGGAGCATTTCTCAGACAGCTAGTCAGGGAACCCACTCGTGATAGGACAATACTGGACTTGGTGCTACAAATGGACAATATTGCAGACATCAACATGTGAGGCCATGTGGGGACCAGTGATTACCGTATAGTGTGGTTCAGCATAAGGACAGCAGCAGAAGCAAACCACTCAAGGACAAGGGTCCTGGACTTCAGGATGGCAGATCTAAAAAATATGGGCGAATGCCTGAGAGATGACCCAAATGAGGGAGATGGCCTTGAAGGGGTGGAGGAACAGTGGGCAAAGTTAAGGGAAGGCACAGTAAAGACAATAAGCCTCTGCACAAAGTAAGTAAGCAAAAACAAGAGAAAAAGTTACAGCTATGGTTCTCAAAGTATGTGGATGAAAAGGTAAAGACTAAAAGGGTAGCATTCAGGAGGTATAAAGAAATGCAGAAGGAAGAGGATAAGGTGGTATATCAGGAAAACAGAAGGAAGCAGGGAAAGCAGTGAGGCATGCAAAGGCACAAACAGAGGAAAGAATATCCCAAGGGGTGACTACAAGGGACAAGACATTTTCTAAGTACATAAATGAAAAGAGGAAGATAAAGGAAGGGACTGTGAGGTTAAGAAGGACAGGGGTAGGACTGTGAGGAGATGAATCAGGAAAAAGCAAATATCCTGAACAAATGCTTTTGTTCAGTCTTCACAGAGACAGGGGAAGGGGATGTGCCACAGAAAAGCAGCAGGATCATTGTGGGAGGGAGGTAGACACAAGTCCATTTACAGAGGAGATTCCGAAAGGGATTCATGAATCTGAAAGTGGACAGTGCTTTGGGGCCAGACAGGGTACACACAAGGGTACTGAGGAAGCTCAAGGAGGTTTTGACTGCACCTCTGACAGCCCTATTCAGCAACACATTGGAAATAGGAGGGGTTCCAGAGGACTGGAGGAGGGCAGATGTAGTCCTGCTTCATAAAAGTGGTAGCAGGGAGCAGGCTGGCAACTACAGGCTGGTCAGTCTCACATCAGTAGTGGGGAAGTTAATGGAGTCACTGCTAAAGGAAATGATTCTGGAGTATCTTGAATGCAGTGGATTACTAGGTCCAAGGCAGCATGGATTCATGGGGAGGAGCAAGGTCATGTCAAAAGAAATCTGATAGATTTCTTTGACTGAATGACCAGGGAAATAGATCAGGGTGTGATGGTGGATGTGGCCTACTTAAATTCCAGAAAAGGAATTCAACACTGTACCACATATGAGATTCATAAGGACACTGGGCAGCTTAGAGGGTGGGTCCTAAGATAGTAAACTGGGTAAGAAGTTGATTAATGGATCGGAAACAGAGGGTGATGATAAATGGAATTCACTCCGGGAAAGGAAAAGTGACCAGTGCAGTGCCTCAGGTCTCAATACTGGGACCAGTCCTCCTTAACATATTTATAAGTGACATTGCAGATGAACTGGAAGGCAAGGTATGCTTCTTTGTAGATGACACCAAAATCTGCAATAGGATAGACACTCCAGAGAGGGTAAAAAGAATGTGCTTATATCTGAGAAAACTTGAGGAGTGATCAATGGTATGGCAGCTGGGTTTCAATGTGAAAAAGTGCAAGGGTACACCAATGGTACAGCGAATGCATGACCACGAAGACCATCACAGTGACAGCACTCTGCTGATATCCGTGCTTCACCATAATGGTCTCTGCTGGTGCTGGGACTGCCTCACCCAGTGTATATCACCCCCTGCTCCCGAGACAACTCTGACCTGCAGTTAGAAATCTTGAGTCCGGGGGGGTGGTGTAGAGACACAGCCCCCTGATACAACACAGAGGCATCCCTGACAGTGCAATGTTGACACTCAACATTGCAGCTGTCACTGTCGGGGATGTTGGTGCAGCGGATGTCACAACGCCATAGTAAAACCATAGGACAGAGGATGTTGTGCTACTTAATAAGATAAGAACTGACCGTACTCCCAGCTATGATAATCTTGAATCTAAATTTCTTAGTATTGCAGCCCAAGTTATTGCCACTCCCCTAAGAAACCTATTTAACAAATACCATCTCCAGGGTCCTTTCCCTGAAAAGTGGAAAATTGCCATGGTTGTCCCCATACACAAATGTAGATGTAAAGACTTCATTGAAAACTACCGGCCCATCTCCTTTCTGTGCTCCATTGCTAAAGTGCAAATGAGACAGGTTCATAATCAGCCCCAAGACATCTTAGAAAGTGAACACACCTGATCTGATGCCCATTATGGCTTCAAAAAAGAACCATGACATGAATACTGCTCTGATTCATCTGACCTCTGACATCCTTGGAGAAATGGACCAAGAGTTATCAACTGGTGCCATTTTCATGGACCTTACAAAGGTGTTTGACCTGGTAAACCATGACTTTCTACTAGTCAAGCTAAGAGGGGTAGGTCTTGACTGTCTTGCCTGCAGTCGGTTCAAACACTATCTGTCTAACAGGAAACAAAAGGTTAAGTGGCAGGGAGGTATGTCTGGTCTAAAAGATATAACTTTCGATGTGCCCCAATGTTCCATTCTTGGCCCTCTGCTCTTCTCATTATATGGTGGAGCTTATCAGGATGCAATGAAGTACCTTGTATTTTTACTGCAAAATACTGCAGTATGCTGCAGGGCACAGTTTAATTCAATGGGAAATAAGCCCTTCTGTCATGCAGTATTTTCTGACATCACATTGCATTGCATCCTGGCTGACTCCAATGTACATTCATGATCTGCTTGCTAATTGATGGAAGAGGGATGCCTGGTGGAAGAGGGATGCCTGGATATCATAACAATCACAGATACATGGTACACAGAGAACCATGACTGGGATGTTAACATACCAGGATACACAACATACAGGACAGATCAGGGAGTGGAGAAGAGGGGGAGGAGTAGCTCTCTATGTAAGGGAAGGGATAAAAGCAATAGAACAAAAGAGTAAGCAGGGAGGAGAGGAGGCACTATGGGTCACCTTAGAGACTGGAAATGGCAACACAATCTGCACAGGGGTTGTATACACATCTCCATGTCAGGGGAAGGGAATGGACAAGAATATGATAGAAGGTATCCTTAGGATGGCAGAGAAAGGGGAGATACTGTTGATGGGGGACCTGAATATGCCAGATGTTAACTGGAGCACCTTTGCTACAGCCACATCCAAGACCAGGACCATTCTCAATGCCCTACAGGTGGCATGCCTCAGACAGCTAGTTTTGGAACCCACTCATGAGGGAGCAATCTTAGACCTCATACTCTCAAATGGGGACAGTGTGAGGATCTCAGATCTAGAAGTGGGTAGCCATCTGGAAACAAGTGGCCACCAAACAGTGTGGTTCACGATAAACTCAGCTACAGAGTCAAGCCATGCAAAAATGAGGGTACTGGACTTCAGGAGGGCTGACTTTGGCAAGATGGAAGAGTGCCTTTTAAAAAGGCACTAGCAAACAGGCTAGAAGGAAGGGTGGAGTAACAATGGGGAAACATCAAAACTGCCATCACAGAGGCAACAAGCCTTTGTGCGATGCAAATAAACAAATCAAAACAAAAGAAAAAGCCACTATGGTTCTCAAAAGAGGTGGCAGGGAAGGTTAAGGAGAAAAAGATAACATTTAGGAAGCATAAGGAAACACAGGAGCAGGACAGAGAACTGTACCAGTTGAGGCAGAAGGAAGCAGGGAGGGAAGTCAGAATAGCAAAGGCTCAAACTAAGGAAAAGATAGCCAACTCAGTTAAGAAGGGGGATAAAACATTTTATAGGTACATCAGGGAGTGTAGAAAGACAAAGGGAGGGATAGTGAGGCTGAATAGAATGGACAATGGGTGGGCAGAGAGGGACAGTGAAAAAGCAGGGATACTGAATGAATACTTCTGCTCAGTATTCACAAAAGAGGAGGAGGGGGAGGTGCCTAATCCAATTAGCAGAAGCACTCTAGATAGGGGGTTGATCCCAGTCCTTTCACAGAAGAAAGGGTTCTGAAAGAACTCCTAAAACTGAAGGTAGACAAAGCAATGGGGCCTGATGGAATTCACCCCGGAATTCTAAAAGAATTAAGGGGAGAACTAGTGACACCACTGACTACCCTTTTTAACAAATCATGGGAGGATGGTGTGGTACCTGAGGACTGGAAGAAGGCTGATGTGATTCCCCTTCACAAAAGTGGGAGCAAGACAGAGGCAGAAACCTACAGACCTGTCAGTTTGACCTCTGTGGTAGGGAAAGTGATGGAATCACTTCTGAAGGAAAGAGTTGTTGAGTACCTAGAGGCCAGTGGGGCACAGGACCCAAGGCAGCATGAGTTCACAGTGGGAAGGTCATGTCAGACGAATCCAATTTATTTCTTTGACTGGGTGACCAAAGTAGTAGACCAGGGAGGGGCTGTGGACATGGCCTACCTGTTTTTTAATCTGCTTCCCTGTTATCCAAAACTGTAACTTCAGTCATTGTACCTGTCCCTTCACGTGCACTTGGCATCATCCTCATTATTGTCTGCCCACAGCAGTCATGCTCTTAAGTAGTTGCTATCCTGTGTATTCCATGCTAACTGCAACTACTGCCTCAAGTGGGGTCTAGGTGTTGCTAACACACTAATAGCTTATACAGCTCCTGTATCTGCGCAACTGTTAGGCAAATAAAAACTGTTAAGGTTCTATGCATTGTACATTCATGTGTTTCATTTATATTGTAGCTATATACTATCACTCCCTGAAGTATTACAATGTTCAGTGTAACTGGTTAAACTCTGTTGCTCCTGTTTTATGCTGGAGTTAACTGCTCTGTATTATAATGTTTGTTAAGTTGTGTATACAATGTTCAGTGCAAGCTGGTTAATCTCTACAGCTCTGTTTAAAGCTGTATGTATCTATTCTGTATTATATTGTTTGTAAAGTCTGTTTATTTTGCTTTCTATGCTTTACTCTGGTTATCCCTGTACCCTTTTCCCCAGGATACACTGCAATACGAGTAAGTTCTTGTTCAGCGTGCCTTTCCTAGTGAAACTTTTCAATAACTAAACAATAGATAAATAAACATCAGGGAGGTTAAGGTCCTCCGCTAGCAGAAGCTCCCCCTTGAAAGTCATCCGTTCAACCACCTGCATCAGTTGCTTATCCCCTTCCTCTCCCTGCATAGGAGGTATGTATATCACCCCTAGCCTTAATGACGCTCCAATTTGTTTATCCAGTGTGACCCACAGGACCTCCACCTCCCCTTGCTCCTCCTGCCCTTCCATTGTTCT
This sequence comes from Neoceratodus forsteri, assembly GCA_016271365.2. Classification (NCBI taxonomy): domain Eukaryota; kingdom Metazoa; phylum Chordata; order Ceratodontiformes; family Ceratodontidae; genus Neoceratodus; species Neoceratodus forsteri. Next base: position 1,779,925,229 of record CM057455.1, on the reverse strand, counting down.
AATCTCTTCCTTGATGTACAAAGGCACCCCCTTCTTCCAGCCTAGTCCTTTCAAAAAGTCTGTACCCTGAGATCCCTGTCTCCAGGTATGATGCTCTGACCACCAGGTATCAGTTATTGCCTCCAGTTGCACCTCTTCACAATTCCTATGCCATGCTGGCAAAGTGTGGTTCCTCTATGGAGGCACCCACAGTGGAGACCAAGGAGGATGCTGGGAACCTCCACAAAGGAGACCCACAGAAGGGTGGCAGGGGACCCTGCAGGGGAAGGAAACAACTCCTGGTGGGGGACTCCATTGTTAGGAAGGTAGAACTGGGCAAGGAAGGGGAGAGGGAGGTAAGGTGCCTGTCTGGTGCCATGGCTTGAAGGGACAGGGAGCAAATCTTCAGGATTGCCGGAGCAGCTGTACAGGGAAGGGAGGGAGCTGGATGTCATTGTCCACCTAGGGACAAATGACCTGGCTAAGAAAGGGATTAGAGAAGTGCAGGAAGAGTTTGTGGGAGGGGCCTTAGTCAAGCTAGCACGACGTGTAACCTTCTCGGAGGTGCTACCCATCTATGGCATAGGAGAGGCTAGGGTGTTCCATCATGGGATTCAATCAGTGGTTGAAAAACTGGTGGAGCTCAAGGATTTGGCTTCATTGGGACTGGGGTCCACCTGGAGTGATGCAAGCCTATACTGGCATGATGGGCTGCATCTGTCCGGGAGGGGAACCAGGATCCTAGGTGATAGTTTTAAATGCTTCAATGGCAAGCTTTTAAACTAGCCAAGGGGGGGGAGGCACTGGAAAGGAGCAGGAAAATCCTAGCCCCCCCCAAACAATCATGGTAGTAAGTGTGGCAAACACCAACATGGAGGTGTCGATAGGGAGAAGGGCAGGGGTAAATGGAGAAAGTGACAAAGGCAAGAAGGACAGGGATGTGGCAAAAGGGGGTAAGGCCATCAGGAAATGGAGGATAATGAGTACCAATGCCCATAGTCTGGGCAACAAGCTCCCTGAGCTGGTGGCCTTAATGGAAGAGGGATGCCTGGATATCGTAGTAGTCACAGAAACATGGTACACAGAGAACCATGACTGGGATGTTAACATACCAGGGTACATAACCTACAGGAGAGACAGGCAGGGGAGAAGAGGGGGAGGAGTAGCTCTCTATGTAAAGGAAGGGATAAAAGAAACTGAACAAAAGAGTAAACAGGGAGGAGAGGAGGCACTGTGGGTCACCTTGGAGACTGGAAAGGGCACCACAATCTGCACAGGGGTTGTGTACAGACCCCCATGTCAGGGGAAGGAATGGACAAGGATATGATGGAAGGCATCTTCAGAATGGCAGAGAAAGGAGATACTGTTGATGGAGACCTGAATATGCCAGATGTTAACTGGAGCACATTTGCTGCAGCCACATCCAAGAGCAGGGCCATTCTTGATGCCCTACAGGTGGCAGGCATTAGACAGCTAGTTTCGAACCCACTGTGAGGGAGCAATCTTAGACCTCATATTCTCAAATGGGGCAGTGAGAGGATCTCAGATCTAGAAGTGGGTTGCCATCTGGGGACAAGTAACCATCAAACAGTGTGGTTCTACATTAAACTCAGCTACAGAGTCAAGCCATACAAAAGTGAGGGTACTGGACTTTAGGAGGGCTGACTTTGGCAAGATGGAGAGTGCCTCAGAAAAGCACTGGCAAACAGGCTAGAAGGAGGTGGAGCAACAATGGGAATTATCAAAACTGCCATCACAGTGGCAACAAGCCTTGTGTGAAGCAAAAAACAAATCAAACGAAAGAAAAGCCACTATGTTCCCAAGAGAGGTGGCTGTGAAAGTCAGGAAGAAAAAGATAGCATTCCGGAAGTATAAGGAAACACAGAAGGACCAGGACAGAGAGCTGTACCAGTTAAGGCAGAAAGAAGCAGGAGGGAAGTCAGAATAGCAAAGGCCCAAACTGAGGAAAAGATAGCCAAATCAGTTAAGAAGGGGATAAAACCTTTATAGGTACATCAGCGAGCGAAAGACAAAGGGACGGATAGTGAGGCTGAATAGAATGAACGGTGGGTGGGCAGAGGGGATATTGAAAAGCAGGAATATTGAATGAATATTTCTGCTCAGTATTCACAAAGAGGAGGGGAAGTGCCTAATCCAATTAACAGAAGCACCCCTTGATAGGGGGTCGATCCAGTCCTTTCACAGAAGAAAGGGTCTGCAAGAACTCCTAAACTGAAGGTGGACAAAGCAATGGGTCCTGATGGAATTCACCCCAGAATGCTAAAAGAATTAAGGAAGGAACTAATGAAACCACTGGCTATTCTTTTTAATAAATCATGGGAGGATGGTGTGGTACCCGAGGACTGGAGGAAGGTGGACGTGATTCCCCTTCACAAAAGTGGGACCAAGACAGAGGCAGAAAACTACAGACCTGTCAGTCTGACCTCTGTGGTAGGGAAAGTGATGGAGTCACTTCTGAAGGAAAGAATAGTTGATGTACCTAGAGGTCAGTGGAGCACAGGATCCAAGGCAGCATGGGTTCACAGCGGGAAGGTCATGTCAGACGAATCTAATAGATTTCTTTGATTGGGTGACCAAAGTAGTAGACCAGGGAGGGGCTGTGGACTTGGCCTAACTAGACTTTAGCAAGGCCTTTGACACAGTCCCACACAAAAGATTATTAGTCAAATTAACCAGCCTGGGAGGGTCCCAGGGTGGTAGCCTAAGTAAACATTGGCTGGACAACAGGACACAGAAGGTAATTGTAAATGGAGTCCACTTGAAGAAGAGGGCGGTTACTAGTGGGTACCGAGGGTTCAGTATTGGGTCCAATCCTTTTAATGTCTTCATCAGTGACATTGCAGAGGGACTGGAAAGAAAAGTATGCCTTTTTGCAGATGACACAAAGATCTGCAACAGGGTTGATACACAAGGAGGCGTGGAAAGGATGAAAAGGGACTTGGCAAGGTTGGAGAAATGGTCAGACGCATGGCAGCTAGGATTCAATGCAAAAAAGTGCAAAATAATGCACCTGGGAAACAAGAACCCAGGGGAAGAATACACAATGGGTGGGGAGGTAGTAACAACAACAAAATAGGAAAGGGACCTGGGGTAATCATATCAGATGACCTTAAGGTTAGCAAGCAATGTGAGAAGGCAGTAGGGAGGGCCGGGAGTATACTGGGATGTATAGGGAGGCATCAGCAGCAGAAAACAGGAAGTTGTTATCCCTCTGTACAGACAGTTGGTGAGACCCCATCTGGAATACTGTGTCCAGTTCTGGAGACCCCATCTCCGAGGACATAGACAGGATAGAGGCAGTCCAGAGGAGGGCAACTAAAATGGTGCAGGGTCTGCAAGAGAAGCCGTGTGAGGAGAGACTAAAGGAGCTTAATATGTATACCCTTGAGGAAAGAAGGGAGGGGGACATGATAGAAACTTCAGAGCACCTCAAGGAATCAACAAAGTCCAAGAGGGTAGCATCTTTCAGAAAAAGAGACTTGCAAGAACAAGCGGACACAATTTAAAGATAGAAGGAGGGGCAATGTGAGGAAGTATTATTTCACAGAGAGGGTAGTGGATGCATGGAACAGCCTTCCTGAGGAAGTTATGGGGTCTAAAACTGTGGGAGAATTCAAGAATGCATGGGACAGACATAAGGCAATTCTTGTGGGGGGCAGGAAGATATAGGCTGTTGGTTAACTAGGATCTGCGGCACTATCCTGTAGGTAGGGAAATGGGCAGACTAGATGGGCCTAGCGGTCCTTATCTGCCGTCAAAGTCTATGTTTCTATGTTTCTATTGCCAGTTACTCAATGCCACTGCAAATGCTGATCTGATCAACTGCTTAAATCACTCCATGGGCTCAGGTGCCTACTAGACTTTCTGTGCCCCTATCACTGCCTGGTATGCATCCTGCGATGATGTGTAAAAATTTGTGTTGTAAGACTTTGTCTCTTCTAGACATAGCTCAGGAAGCATAGGAAAACCAGGAGCAGTTATAACATGTGCAAGAAGCATTTTATTATCAACGACAGTAAAATAATTTTAAAAAATTGTTCAGGATAGCTATTTACAGTACTAAGGCAGTAGAAATAAAGAAAACAAAGTCTTTCATTTGAGGATATCTCTAATTCTAAATTTCAGTCTCTCTTCTCTCTCTCTCTCTCTCTCTCTCTCTCTAACAAAAGATTGATCTGTTTACATTTTTGTCAACCTAGCCAAGGCTTTTAACACTGTCTTCCACCCCTTCTCCTTAACAAACTCTCTGCCACAGAGCTCTCAGCCACTGCCACAAAATGGTTCAGATCTTACCTGGAGTGTAGGTTGTAGTCAGGCAGAATCAGGGACACACTTTCCTCACCCTTCCCTATCAACACTGGGGTCCCTCAAGGCTCTGTCCTTGGTCCTCTATTATTTTCATTTTTTAAATGATCTCCCTTCAGTCTGCTCATCCACATCTACAGCACAGTAACTGTTGCATCATTCTATTATGTATTCAATTGCCATGAACCTGTTTTGAAACTGTATGTACAGTATGTATTCACCATAGAAACACAGAGTTTGATGGCAGATAAGGACCACTTGGCCCACCCAGTCTGCCCATTTCCTTACCTATTGGATAAGCTGCAGATTCTAGTTAACCAACAGCCTACTTCCTGCAACCCTCCACTATAATTGCCTTATGTCTGTCCCATGCATGTTTGAATTCCCACACTGTTTTAGACCCCACAACCTCTCCAGAAAGGTGGTTCCATGCGTCCACCACTCTCTCCGTGAAAAAGAATTTCCTCACATTACCCCTGAGCCGTCCCTCTAACTTTAAATTGTGTCCCCTTGTTCTTACACATCTCTTTTCTGAAAGATGCTACCCTCCTGGACTTTGTTGATTCCCTTGAGGTACTTAAAAGTTTCTATCATGTCCCCCTGTCCCTCCTTTCATCAAGGGTATACATATTAAGCTCTCTCAGTCTCTCTTCATATGGTTTCTGATGTAGACCCTGCACCATTTTAGTTGCCCTCTTCTGGACTGCTTCCATCCTGTCTATGTCCATACTTAGATGAGGTCTCCAAAACTGCACGCAGTACTCCAGATGGGGTCTCCCCAACTGTCTGTACAGAGGGATAACCACTTCTCTTTTTCTACTTGTGATGCCCCTCCCTATGCATCCCAGTATCCCTCTGGCTCTCCTTACTGACTTCTCATATTGCTTACCCACCATTAGGTCACCTGATATGACTACTCCCAGATCCCTTTCCATTATTGTTGTCGTTAGTACCTCCCCTGCTATTATGTACTCTTCTCCTGGATTTTTATTTCCCAGGTGCATTACTTTGCACTTCTTTGCATTGAATCTAAGTTGCCATATGTCTGACCATACCTCCAACCTTGCCAAGTCCCTTCTCATCCTTTCTACCCCCCCTTGTGTATCAACTCTGTTACAGATCTTCATGTCATCTGCAAAGAGGAATACCTTTCCCTCCAGACCCTCTGCAATGTCACCTATAAAGACGTTAAAGAGGACTGGACCCAGTACTGAGCTTTGAGGTACTCCACTTGTAACCCCCCTTTCTTCAGAATGTGTTCCATTCACTATTACCCTCTGTGTCTTGTTGTGCAGCCAGTTTGCTACCCAGGCTACCACCCTGGGACCCACTCCCAGGCTGGCTAACTTGATTATTAATCTTTTGTTGGGGACTGTGTCAAATGCCTTGCTAAAGTCTAGGTAGGCCATATCCACAGCCCTCCTGGTCAATTACTTTGGTCACCCAGTCAAAGAAACGATTCGATCTGCCTGACATGACCTTCCTGCTGTGAGTCGCATGCTTTCAGTCCTGAGCCCGCTGGCCTCTAGGTACTGAACAGTTCTTTCTTTCAGAAGTGATTCTATCATTTTTCCCACCACTGAGGTCAAACTAACAGGTCTGCAGTTTCCTGCTTCTGCCTTGCTCCCACTTTTGTGAAGGGGAATCACATCTGCCCTCCTCCAGTCCTCAGGTACCACCCCATCTTCCCATGATTTGTTAAAAAGAGTGGTTAGTGGTGTCACTAGGTCCTCCGTAAGCTCTTTTAGGATTCTAGGGTGAATCCCGTCAGGCCCCATTGCTTTGTCCATCTTGAGTTTTAGGAGTTCTTTCAGGACTCTTTCTTCTGTAAATGGACTGGCGTCAACCTCCCTACCCAGAGTGCTTCTACTGTTTGGTTTAGTTAACTGCTCCTCTTCTTCTTTTGTGAATACTGAGCAAAAGTATTCATTCAGTATCTCTGCCTTTTCACCGTCTCCCTCTGCCCACCTCCCCTCTCCTTTATTAATCTTCACTATCACTCCCTTAACCTTTCTATGCTCCCTAATGTACCTATAAAAGATTTTATCCCCCTTCTTTACTGAGTTGGCTATCTTTTCTTCGGTTTGGGCCTTTGCTTTTCTGACTGTCCTCCCCACTTCTTTCTGCTTTAATTGTTCCCTGTCGTGCTCTGTCTGTGATTCCTTATCTGTTATGTATGCATCTAAGAACTCTCACTACGTACATCCCTCTCCCCATTCCCCAGGACGTACCGTGAGACAAGCATTAAGTTGCTCAGTGTATTTTTCCTGGTGAAACAATTCAATAAATAAATAATAAATACATAAAAAATCTATTCACATGTATGTGAATGAAACCGTCTTGTATGCTGCTGGCCCTTCCCCCTCTGATGTGGTGCCCAGAGTTCAGCTAGACTTCAGTGAAGTTCCACGCTAGCTATGCTCAAATCAGTTGTTCCTGAATGACAAAAGACTGGCTCCATGTTCTTCGGCACAAGGCATAGATTATCTAGGCTTCCTCCCTCCCTCCCTATTTCTATACTCTGGAAGGGACTACATTGGAGGATGTTACCTCATTTAGGTACCTCATGGTTTGGCTCGACAAGCACCTCGACTTCTCTGATCACTTGGATGCTGTTCATAAAAATCTGCTCCTCAAACTCAACGCCCTATATAGGAACTGCGGATGCATCCCAGTGCTCCCAGATTGGCCAAAGCATTTTCCTGTAGCAGACCCTCATTTTTCCTGTATTTTCCCTGTAAAACCTTGGTGAAATTCCTGTAGATTTTCCTGTATGCCCAAGCTGATTTATTTTTGCAATTGACGTCACTAGGATGGTAAATAAAATCACTACAACGCATATTCTGGCTGTTTTAAGTGTTCTTATTTACTTTAAGAATTAAAACTGACCTAAAAACATTACATAATTACATGACAACTGAAAGATATTTACAAGTAACATGAAAACAAGCAATGGTAGGGGAAGAACTGACATAGAAGGGAAACACTGATACTGAACAGGTGGTATAAAGAGATAAACACAGGCATATATATGTGAATACGTATAAAGTCTTAATGGGCACCCAGGAGTCATATTGTACAAAGTTACTCAGGGTAAAATGAGCTCCCGAGGAGTGATGTGCAAAGTTTCTTAAAGTTACTTTCGGATATATCCACTATGCAAATATGTGCACCCTTAATATTTGTCCTTGCTTTTACAGCGTTCCAGCATGGTCTTCATTGGCTTAAATTTAAAGCAGTCCTCTTCAGTTTTATTGAACGAAACATGCAGCAGTGCATTGAGTGTTTCTTTTCATACAACTTCTGTCCTTTATTTTGGTATGGTTCACATCACTAAATAAGCGCTGCACATCAGCATTTCCTTGGGGCAGGATTAGCAGTGCAGATGTAAGCCTGCCAAGTAGGGGGAACCTTAAGGCACTTGGATTCCTGGGATTCTTCAGGTTTCTGACATGCTGCCAACACTCATCAGTTGGCAAGATGTTTTTTCCTCTGCGAAGGTCATCATTTCATTTTCCAGTACTTCATCATCAAGTTGATCCCTGACTTCATCACTGGTTCCGATAATGTTCGGGAAACGGTTTGCCAAAGCTTTTAATTTAGCACTCGAGACATGTTGTTTCTCTGGGTTTAGTGCCTCCAGATGTTTATAGATGCCACCATCGTAGTCCGCTAATGTCATTCTCCTTTTCACCTGCTGGCATGCCTCAATCCAGAAATCCTTTGCTAGTGAAAGAAACTGTAGAACTGTTTCTTCTTCCCCTTCCTCTTGTAGTTGCTGTACAAATGAATTGCAATCAGATTTTCCAAAAGCGACTTGGTCCAATGGAAGGTGGTAGTCTGCGTTTAGGACATCAATATCTTGAACTTGTGCAGCTTCTCAAATAGTAGCAGTGGTTAGGAATTTTGACAGCAGTTTTCTGTACAGAACCTCCAGCTCACGGAGAACAATATGAATATTTGTTTTTTTCCTGCTGGAAAAGAAGATTGAACTCTAGAATGAGTGGTAATGCGTAGTCCAGGAACATGAAGCACAGCTTTACTAGACTGGAATGAAAAGCAGTCCGGATTCCCAAAACCGTTGCACTTCTTTCACTAGAATTTTCAAAATAAGACTTCAGAGCCTGAAACTGTTCCACAATTCTCCCAGCCACTTGATGCAGACTGAGCCATCTGGTCTGACACAGTTTCAGAAGTTTGTGTGGTTTTGTGTTGGTGAAGTCCTGAAAGGTCTGAAAGGTTTGCATTCTCTTGGAACTTTTCTTAAAATAGTACCAGATGTCTACAGGTAGGCTTTGTACCTCATCAGGGAACACTTTGCAAGCGTCATTTGCTACAAGGCGGGCAACATGGCAGATGCAATGAATGTTGAAGATGTACGGCAGCTCCTTTTTCAGTCTGGAGAGAACACTATTTCTTACCCCTATCATCACATTGGCTTCATCAGACCCAAACCCTACTATGTTTTCTATGGGGATTTCATCCTTTTGGAGTTCTTCAGTAATGGCATTGTACAAGGTTCCTGCATCAAATGTGACTCCAGATGCAGAAGGTGTTCCCTGGACTTCAAGCAGCTTGTAAAAGCATGACCTGACCCATCCCTGGGCATCAAGGATGCGAGCAAGTAGGGCCAGCTGCTTTACAACAGTCTGATCATTGCTTTCATCAATGAGGAGACTGACATTTTTTTTTCTCATTTGCTCAACAACAGATAGTTTGAGCCCTTCTCCAATGATGTTCACCAACAGGGATTTTGTTTTGCTTTCCTTACAGGCAAACTTCTCTGCAATCTTTGAGTCCTTGAACATCACTGGGAACATCTCACTCATGTGATTTGCCAGTGCGAATGGCAAGTGATGCTCTGCCACAGCCCTTGCACACAACAATTCTGCTGATGCCACATCAGCATCCAGGGAACATGCAAAAAGCTTGCTGATTGTTGCATTTGATGAGAGCGATGTTAGCAGCTTCTTATGTTTTTCTCCTCGACCATGATCGAGAAGATCGTTCTTCCCTTCAGTGGCAACCTTGATGTGTTTGTTGCAAGGACTAGAGGGAGAAAGAGAAAGAAAAAGCCAGGATTAGTTTAGTAATTTACAACAAAACAATCCAAAACAATCTCCTCCAGACACCCAAAATCCTGACTGATTACTACACTGTCAGCACTCCATCTTACAATAGTTAGCACCCCTGGCTTACACTAGCCATCTGTTTTAATAACACTGCATATACTCCAATACTTCTGTGCACCACCTCACTTTTTGCAGCCCCTCCCAAAATGCACCTCTAGAATTGTGTATAAATACTCACATGCAGAATGTATGTTCTTCCCCTTTGTCACTCTTCTGGAGCCATCCTTTGAATTCCGGTTCAAGTTCCCAGTCTTTTCTGTAGCTCTGATGACACCTCATTTTCTTTGCAGGGGTGGAAGGAGATGATGGAGATCCAGATCGGATTCTTGTGGAAGACATGTCAACCAGTGGAATTCTGTTGCTGTCGCTGGTTCTGTTAAATACATTAAAAAAAACCCGCCAGTTGAGTGTTTCATAATCTTGAAAGGAGTAAATGTATTCTTAAGCATGTGTAAAGCATGATTGTATGCTCACCAGGCTAAAGATCAAACTCTGGATCTCCAGGAGGCAGATGACAGTATAGTATGCCACTGGATGGCATCCAAGCAGGATTAATTGAGTAGATGAAACCAGGTTGAAAGAACGAACAAACAAATGAAATGGACTAAACTAGACAGACACAACGATATTTTTAGTGACATCCATCGACACAGCTCTGTACAATGCTGCAGTGCTTATTAAACACACTTACACAGTGATGCTATTACTGGAACATGATATTTTTTAATCCTGAATTGGCAACTTACCAATTTGATTTCAAACGTAGTGGAGGTCTCTTGGTACTCACCTCAGGGCCCTGGTGTGAAGTCACTCAGCTACCACTTTGAGGTAGACCACCCATCAGCTGGATCCCTACTCTAAACTGCATCGGTCTCAAATGGCTTACCTTCATATAGGGTGCATCAGGCAAAAATATACTTAATCAAGGTTTGGGTCCCCAGCCAATGTGCAGGTAACAAACTTTTTGGAAGCTAGCTAAAAATCAATCATGAGATATTTACAAATATTAGCAGCTCACCCTTGCTCATTCACAAGTTATAAATGGGATTCTAAATGAGGTGTGCTACTGTCATACATAAAAAAAGTATGAGTGAGGACACCCTGCCCCCCCCCCAGAAAAGGTAAATGTAACATTAAGCATATTTTTCCAGCCTGAATTGGCAATGTACTAATCTGATTTCAAAGGAGTGGCGGTCTTTTGGTATTCACCTCAGGGCCCTGCTGCAAAGTCACCCAACTTGATGTTGAGGTTGACCACCCATGTAAGTAATTTACGGACCACTCAGCCACCACTCGGGGGGCGGGGGGGTGCTAAGTCCCCCTTCCCCAACCCACACTCGCTTTACTCTGCTTTGATATTTTTTTCTTACATTGTTTCTAACAAACTTACTTTCTCATTTCTTTTTTTCCTGCAGGTCTGACAGGACAAGGGCACCTAATATATCCGATAAGTATCATTTTATTTTTTACTCCTGTCCCTTCTGTCCTTCATCCACCTTAAGAGCTACAGTTCTTTGTGACCCCTTTTGCTATCTTTTATTTTACAGGGACATGTACTCCACCTCTTTGGACTACTACTTTTGGCTCCCTAGGTCAGGTAAGTCACATTAAAATCACCTGGCATAGATAAACCAGCATAAACTACTGTACCCACTGTAAAAGATGCCAGCCACCACTCAGGCACAGCAGAAACCCCTGCAGAACTCACTCTGACCATGGCAAATTCAGCCCTGGAAAACCCAGTGCCAGTCACTGCTACCAAAACATGACTCCTCCTTTAGGAGTTTATCAACAGCATTAAATGTGTAGTAACAACAAGTGCTGTTTTCTGATCAATTTCTAAGCCTCCTTGTGTATACTTCCTGCAGGACACCAGATAAAATAACAACTCTGAATGGCAGGGCCAATTAAGCATTGGTACTTTGGGGCTTCTTACTAGTCAAGACAAATTAGAAATAATGAATATTACCCCACAGCGATTTGTTTGGTCACAATTACTCTCTCTCCCTCTCATTACATGAATTCATATTAAAGCAGCAGTACTACAAAATAAGGACGTGATCTATCAAAATTCTGTTTCTTGGCTGTAAACATGCAGCCAAAGTTCCAGTTTCCATACCTGTATATGTTTATTTCCAGTCATTTTTAGTTTTTTAGATATTTGCAATTTATTTGAATGGTTGTAGCGCTACAACAAACATGGCAGCCGACTAATTTTCCCTGCGCTTTTTCTACAGGTCACGTCTCTTGACAACAGCAGAGGGACCCTCTGCTGACCATTTCTGATGCCCCTGCAAGTCATTTACTGTATATGTGCAGTTGGCAGCACTGCAGAGGGAGTTCCAGTGCAATATGCTTACTGGCAGAAATGTAAACAAAACCGGAGAATAACAGCAAATTACTCGGCTATAGTACAATGCCGGCGAGAAAGAGTACCAGGTATATGATTAGCAGGGCACAGGGAATAAACTGTCAAAAAAGCGCAGGGTTTTTTTCATAGTACTGCTGCTTTTAAACAATCATGCCTGCTTGTAGGATGCCCTCTCAATGGGGGGATGAAATTTTGAAGCCAACAAGCTAGGAGGTCACTCATACACCTTAAAACTGTAAACAGACAAAATGGTAACCAGGTAAGTGCACCAGGACATTATAATTCAAACATCTCCCCTGTAAATGCAAACACTTCTTTCAGTCTAGCCAGCAGCAGTGGGGTTCAGATATAGTTCTGTTATCTATGCTTATTGCTGTAACTTCAGTGTACTCATTTACTAGGTCATTAAGCCCCTAGCCTGCTTACTAGGACATTCAGCCACTATAGCCCACTGTCCACAAGTATCAAAGCTTTTTTGTAACACAGTAGTACAGCATTGTGATAACAGAAGGGTCTTTAGTCAATCTTATACAGTTCTCCTGCCACACAATGGTGATTACCTAAACAAAGTATGGAACCACATGCAAGCTCCACAGACAAAATGTTTCTCCTACTCAGACATGCTGTGTAACCCTCAATACCATTATCCCTCAGGAATCCGTGTAGTCCAGTTTTGTTAAAAAAGAAGCAAAACTGCAATGAAATAGCAGTAACAGCTGAGCAAATCTTGTATTCCCAGCTACAAAAATTCACATGCTAATGATAGCCACCTTGGCTTCACTTTGGGGTGAATCTGCATGTGACTATTATTTCTCTAGATATGCCAAGTCCATCTGGCTCTTATCACTTCAATGAACTTTGATACCAAGGCATCCTCAGAGTGCCAAGTGGCTGCCTCCAAATTCCACAAGCAGAACATCTTGTTGACAGTTAATGAAGCATCACACAAAAAAGCACTAGTACTAACTTGTAGACAGTGAACAATTAGGGAGATATTAGTGTCTTTAATGTAGTCAAAGACAGAGGAGAAATAACAGGCAGAGGAAACACCAGATATTTACAGCAATAATGTACACCAACATACCACAGAAATTGAAAGGCAAGAGTATTTTTAGAGACATCACCTACACCAAAAAACAGAAATACTCTTCAGAAAACCTTTTTAAATTTGTACAATGCAAACATTTTGAATGTATATATTCTGGCATTTGAAACGTTTACTAATTTGTCATTTTATGGCAGCTTTTCATGAGCCTATGTGAAATATATGCTCAAAAAGACATGCATTATTCAGAAATGAATGCCCAGTTCATCTGCAACTCACTTACTATAACTTAAAATGCAATTTTTAGAAACAAAAGGTGCAGCCTTAAGGGGTTACTTGCTAAAACAGAAACAACCACACTTCACAAAAGGCACCAGCTACTAAGCCCATGGCCAGAGAATACCTTACGGCAACACTAAGAGTGTGTGCACTAACAGCAGCCTTGGGCCACTGCCCTTTCTAATTCAGGCTTAATTTTGACTCTTTTTGTGCTGAAAAATGCAATCGGAATCAGTGACTGACAACATTAATTATCATGATATGTAACATGTCAAGGAAAGGCACTTCTTTCATACTTAAATAACTTTGGCCTCTGTCACTCTGCATCAGACTGGCTGCACCATTAGCTTGCTTACCTTACCTGCTTTTCGGAAAAGTGGTGGGATGGGTGGTCAGACTGCTACCATGGTGCGCTCACGACCCGGGAAAAACTCTAAACACCATCCCTGACTGGTGCTGACACAGAGACTCGCAGAACCAGGGAACCGGTTGGCGGTGGAAAAAGTACTTGTTGAGGTCTCGTGGCACTGACTGTCTCTGGCAATTAATCTTCTCCAGGTTGCTTGTTGCTACAGTGGGGTGATTGCGCCAATGTAATGCTCCAAAACGGCCAGCGATTCTCACTATCCTCGTATTCGAATGGTAGAACTGTCTCACTGGAACCCGCTCTCTCTCTCGTCTCCTGAAATCAAACTTTCCAGGCTGCGAGCTGCTGGTTTTATAGAGAGAGGGTTCACCTGGCTAGCCTATCAGGTGGCACTATAGGTAAAGCAGCTGAGACATGAGAGGTGTGCGTGACTTTATCCAACAGCCTATCAGGGCCAGTCCTCTGTCTTCCAGCCCATGATGGACTGGACGTGGTGCATAACATCCATAAAGGATGGATTGTCAGGGGGGAACTTGTGCACCTTTTTGGCCTGATCATCCCCTTCGGAAGACTCACCAGGAAGACCCCAAAGAATGATGAGCTCCCAGCATGTGGGGGGGGTTGAGAGGCACCAATCAATTGTCTCGCTCACTCTCTGCCTCACTCTGTGAGAGTCTCGGTGGGCGTTGGGCATTTTAAGTTGAGAATGTTTTCCTCATTGTTCTCCTGTAGCGTCCCCGTGGATTTGGCAAAATAGTGAATTCCTCCCCATACCCTGTGTTCAGGCTTAAAGACCCGTGAAATACCAGAATCCCCGTATATATGGGAGCACTGGCATCTCATTGCTGGCCCGCCATGCAAATCTTTAGAAAATGATCCTTCCAATTATAGAGTATGGTGATGTGGTCTATAGAACTTCCGTAGCCAGATTGGACACTCTTTTCCATTCTTTCTGTTGTTTTGCTCTTAACTGCCCTTCTCATACTCACCACTGTTATTTATATCAATCTCAAACCTCCATTCTCTTGAGGATAGATGCCAAGCTCACTGCACCAGCTTCCTTGGCAAAGTCTGGTTCAGCTCTTTTCCCCCCTACCTCTTATCCTCTCTCTACCCCCTCTCCATATTCCTCTGTCTCGCTCAGGAATATTGATGCTCACCCCCATGCTATCCTCACCAGATCTACCTCTGTTGGCCAAGCAGCTTTCTCCCATTGCTTCCCCCAAACTCTGGAACACCCTTCCCCCACTATCAGAAATGCTCCTCCCCCCCATGGCCTCTCATCGCTACTTAGTAACTTCATCTCTCCTACCTGCTCCTGCTCATAATGTACTTCTCACTTTTCCCACATCCCTTTAACCCTCCTATTAGCCTATTTCCCTTAAGCCCTGTGCCTTGTACTTATTGTATCTTATAGACCTTGTACAGAGAGTCTAGTTCATATCTGTTACTTGAAAAACACTTACTGTATTTCTGTAACTGCTATTTCAGCCTGCACTGGCATGCATCATACTTTGAGAGTACCTGTGATCTATAAGTGTATTGTGTAAGTTAAAAACCTTGTACAGAAAGTCAGTTTGTATCTGTTACTTGAAAAGCACTTGTAGTTCTGTAACTGCTCTTTCAGCTTGCACTGGCATGCACTGTACTTTGATTGTACTTCTGATCTGTATTGTGTTGTCCCATCCCCTTCCCCCAGGATATATCTGGAAATGAGCATTCATTGCTCAGTATGTCTTCCTGGTGAAACTTTTAGATAACTAGTCAGTGGCTCAGTAGGTAGCACGCTCACCTCTGAGGCCGGGAGATCAGAGCGCTGTGGGTTCAGTTCCCACATCTGGCACTTGGGTTAATATCCCAACAATGACACTGTAGTGCAGCATGAGAGGGGTGCTGTACTTCTGAGGTGCCATCTTTCGGATGAGACGATAAACTGAGGTCCATCTGCCTGGATTGGTGGTAGTTCAGGTGGATGTTAAAGATCCCATGGCACTTATCGAAAAGAGTAGGGGAATTTCCCCGGTGTCCTGGCCAAATTTCCTTCATTCACTAAAATACCACCAACAGCTTAATCTGGTTCAAATTCAATTGCTTAACATCTGTACCCCCCCCGGTCGCCCCTGAAAAAGGAACTTCTAGGCCCAGTGGGCTTACCGGGTCAACAAAATTCAACAAACAAACAAACAAATATATAATATAGCTTCCTGGCAATTAACTTCTACATCCTGAGCTCATTAAGAGACATCCTGTTTCTAACAAAATGTATTAGAGTTCTTGTCAGTTTCTTTCCGAGCAGGCTTGCAAAGACAACAGTGTCTCAAGATGGCCTTCTGCTGACAGTTTTGCAATCAAGCCTTAGAATGTCAAACTGCATCTCAAGGTTAACCCCCTGAGTTCCATATAGCTTTTTGCAATCATTTCAACAATATAACTATATATATTTTCAAACCAGAGAATCCAGTTCTACATAAAGATCCACATATATTTTTATAAGCCACAGATAGGCAAGGGGAAGAAAAGTGAGAAACAGCAAGTGATAGTGTGTGTGTGGGGGGACTGTAAGACCATTACAATGATCGGGTCCTAGGTCTCAGAAGAAAATTTGATTGCTCAATTAGACAGACCAGACACAGAAAAGGAGAGGATAGAATATATCTCTGCTTTTAAATATTTCTGCATAATACATGGGACAGGGTCTTATTGAACCCTGTCACATACCTCCTCTTTAACAGGGAGCCTGTTTTTAAAAAAATAGGTTTACAAAACTTTCTCTTAATTCTCTTTTAACATTACCTTATATCCTTTACAGTTCTGCACATATGCATTATCTCTTTTTCCATAGCAACCAGTACAACAAATAGTTACATTTAAACCAACACATTACTTTTAATCTTCAGAATTATCAGTTCCTGATCCATATTTTGATAGAAAATCAACACTGACATTCTCGTTTCCAGATTTATGCATCACTTTGAATTTAAATGGCTATAGTGCCAAGTACCACCTTGCGATTCTGGAATTATTAGCCTTCATTAGGTTAAGCCAACATAGAGGATTGACCTAGCAAATGAACTTATGGGACTCCATAGCCCACTTTGCTGAAAGGCATTCCTTTTCAATGGTGGAGTACTTTTTCTTTCTGTCATGCAATTTCCTACTGATATATAGAATGGTATGTTCCTTCCCAGCTGTATTGTGACTCAAGACTGCACCTAAGCCTACTTCTGATTCATCTGTCTGTAATAAAAACTGTTTCTCATAGTCTAGGCTTCTTAAAACAGGGGCTGAACATAATGCAGTCTTGATGGCACAAAAAGTTTCATCACACTCTAGGGAACATTTCACATTATTCAGGCACCGTTTCTTCATGAGTTCATTGAGGGAGGTAGCTAAGTGGTCAAAGTTGGGAATGAATTTCCAATAATAACCAGCCAGCCCTAAAAGTAACCTGACATGTTTCTTTGTTTTGGGGACAGGACTGTTAGCTATATATGCTATCTTAGAAATCTTTGCTTTACATCTCCATTTCCCAAAACATATCCCAAATATCTTGTTTCCTGCATGCCCAATGAACATTTGGTAGGATTAATGATTAGGCCTGCCTTTTTGATAGATTGGATAACTGCTTGAAGGGGTTCCTGGTGGCTTTTTCAGTTTGGACTGAAAACTGTGACATCATCCAGGCAAACATTCAGATCCAAAGTCAGTGCTGTGATCAGCTTGGTGTGGGTCAGTGCAGTAACCCAATGGACAGTTAGCCCTGTATATACAGAGTTAGAGAATGGCTACTGCACTCAGACCAGAAAGTATATAGCAATCAGGTAGTTTAAATAATCAAACTAATTTATAAAAGTAGCTGGCCCGGTGGTGCTAAGGGTTGAGGTGCTGGACGCCACACCTCACACCATGTTGGTGACCTGGGTTTGGACATGAGCCTGGGCTGCCAGGGGTTGGCAGGGGTGGGATAGGATTGAGCACCAGGAGGACTGCTCTCCTATCCCGGGGAAGGATCCAGGGAGCCACCACTCTGTATCAGCCCCTGGTGATGTCTGAGGGCACTACTAGAGCACTGCCACGGGGGGGAGTGCAGCAGATATCGGCATGCTGTGCTCTGATGTCATTGCATGCCCACACTCTGCAGGGAGAAACATCTGAGAAAACAATAGGCACAGGTCTGGCTGCATTATCTTCTGACCTCTGTGGCCTGACCCGAATGGTGCCTCCTCAAGCTGGATCCTCTATGGGTGAGTTGAGCTGTGCATAGCTTCTCATTCCCCACTATGGTAGGTAACTGTGGGAGTTAGGAGGAGGTGGTCTGATCTCGGGTTGGGGCCGGGGTCATTGTAGACTTCCAACATGCCTAGGAAGGAGAGGAAAAACATGTAAGAAAAATTACGATAGTATTAGTAAACCTGACACTGATCAACAGTATGACATTATACCAGCTTCCTGGTTTGATGTTGAATGAGTCTTCCTCAGGGGGACACCCTTAGGAAGACTCATTCAGAGCTGAAGCACTGGGAAGGTTGGTATAGTGCCATGCTGTTAACCATTGTCAGGTTTACTGTTACTTTAATAAATTACTTTGATTATTTAAACTATTTGACTGTTATGTGATTTCTGGTCCGAGTGTAGCAGCCATTCTCTAATTCCATCATCCAGATAAGCAGCACAATAACCAGTCTGAGTAGCTAAAATTGCATCTATGTACTGCTGGAATGTAGCGGGTGTGCATGTAAACCAAACAACATGGTGGGGAACTGACAGAATCTGATAGAATCCAATAGGAGTGGCAAAAACACTTTTGCCTCTGAATTCTTTATGTAGGGAGATTTGCCAGTAACCATTGGTGAGATCGAGGATACTGATTGAGGGTATGGATATACTTGGCATTTCCCAATCTGTTCACCAAATCAGCAGTCCTGGGCATATGATAACTGCAAAACTTTGACACTTGATTAAGTTTCCTGAAATCCAGACAGATTTTTACACCCCCTTCTTTTTTTATTACAATCCCCATTGGTGATGACCAAGCACTTCCTGACTCTTCTATGATACCCAACTGTTTAATTTTTTATATTTCCTTAACTACGTCTGTTCTTAACCACTCTGGTAATCTGTATGTCTTTTGTATAATAGGGTGAGCATTCCCTGTCACTATTATGTGCTCGACCCCTTTTACTTGGCCTGACAGTGTGGTAAAAGTACTGTTAAATGCCTTTACGAAGTTGCAAATTTCTGCAGTTTGTTCTGAGGTTAAGGAAACATTAACCTTTACAGTGTCAGCAGATACAGTTTGTTCCAGTCTGTCGAAAGCTATATCAATGTCTTTTGTAGAGGTTTCTGGTAAAACTAAAAAAGCAACCTTTGGTGTTTTTCAACCTATTTATTCAGGAGGTTAGCATGGTATTTCTTGGTAGGACTTTTCCTAACATGGGTCTCATTCTCATAGTTAGCTGTGCCAGTACATCTAAGCAGTTTATAAGGCCCGTGCCTCTTCATTAACAGTTTATTTTCAGCTGTAGGTAACAGTAGCAAGGCCTCTTCACCTGACTCAAAAATGTTTTCTTTTACCCCATAGTGATAAAACAATTTCTGCTGGCTTTGGTCTTCCTCCTAATTACTGTGGACAAATTCTACATATTTAGTCAGTTTCTTTTTCAGGGCACACTTGTAAGATGCAATAGATTTGTTCTGAGCAGGGTTATCTTCCCATGTTTCTTTTATTGTATCTCGTGGCCCTCTAGGTTGTCTACCATTCAGCATTTCAAATGGTGGAAAACCTGTTGAGGTTTGTGGCACTTTTCTGTAAGCAAACAGCAGGTAAAGTAAGTATTGGTCCCAATCTTTCCCTTCACCTTTCACAAACCTTTTTAACATGCTTTTTAAAGTGTGGTTAAGATGCTTAACAAGACCGTCTGTCTGAGGGAGATAGGGGGATGTTCTTCTGGCAGTGATGCCTAGTAGTCAGTACAACTCCTTCAGTAATGCAGAAATACCACCAACAGCTTAATCTGGTTCAAGGTCAGTTGGCATTCATCTGTATCCTCCTCCACTGGGTCATGCCTGAAAATAGGCAGAATTTGTCTAGTGCACTTACCTGGTCAATAAAAAATAAAATAAAATAAAATAAATAAAATAAAATTAGTACCCTGATCAGTGATAATCCCTTTAGGTATGACAACCTGTTTAAAATTTTGGGAAGCTCTGCTGACATTTTTGGGGCTGTGACAGTACACATTGGAATTGCCTCTGGGTATTGAGATGCATAGTCACATACTACCAATATGAATCGATTACCCTTTTGACTTTTGTCTAAGGGGCTAGCCACATCCATTACAATTCTCTCAAAAGGTACATCTATCAAGGGTAGTGGCACCGGGGGCACCTTGTCATTTTTATACACTGGTGCTACTTTCTGACATTCAACATAAGACCTGCAACAGGTACAGTAGCAACATCTTCATGATTTCCATTCCAGTAAAATCTGTACAACAGTCTGGTAAGGGTGTGATCCCTCTCTAAGTGGCCAACCATATGACTATCATGAGCTATCTGTAGCAACTCAGTTCTATACTTCTTTGGCATTACCAATTTTTCTATCTGTTACTGTGTCTGAGGAGTAACACAGATTGTATACAGTAGTCCATTACATGTTTTAAACATTGGTTCACCCTGTTTTTGTTCACCCCCAGCTGCATAAATTAATCTTGGACAGAAACATTGCTAGTTTGCTATGAAACACAATCACAATCAGTTATCATTTTAGCTTCAGAATTTTCATATATCAACCACATATCCATCAGTCTTTTGTTGCCACTGTTTTTTCAGGTATCATCTCTCTCTCTCCTGGACTTCTGGATCCTGGAGCTGGTCACAAACAAGTCTGCATCAAAGTCACTAAAAGAAAAAATGCCCCAACCATCTTTGATTTTCTTTGCCTGTGCCCTTGTTACTACCACTGCTGAAACTACAGGTTTGCTCCCTCTGTGATTAACTCAGCAAATCCTGGAAAGTCATTTCCAATAATCACAGGTACAGGTAACTTAGGAACTACCCCACTTCCATTTGGTGTGACACCTCATTAATATTCAGAATCACTTGGGTGGTGGTGGGATAGCATTGAGTGTTCCTGTGGATGCAGATGCCACCAGCGCCTGATCGTTTCGCACAGTTCTTTCCCAGAACTTCAACATACACCAGGGTTTGTCTGCTTCCTGAATTTTTAAGTCCCTTCACAGTCTTATCTCCCACCTTGACGTCTATTAAATACTTGCCCCAATTTGCTAAGGTCCAGTCTGCTCCAGTTTTACCCTCCTTATTGTTATGGTAGTTTCTTACAATATGGCCTGGCTTATTACAGTTATAGCAAGTAACATCTTTGGGTGCAGATTTGTTACCCCCACCAGATTTCTTATCTGATCTGCAGTTTAATCAGGAAAAAAAGGTCTTACCTGTTCTTGGCAGTTACTTCAGTGCTGCAGTGTTTATCTGGCCATCTAACAGTCCTCATCCAAAGATGCAGCTTTTTCTCCACTTTCTGATTGGTGTTCTTTTACCCAAAGCTACATATCTTTATTTATTTGAATTTTGGTAACTGGGTGAGCCCTCTGAGACAAAATGTCCCTGTTTCAGTGATGACCTGAGGGAGGGTACAAGGGGAGGTACAGAAATACAATCATGACAGCACAATGTAAGTGTATAAAAACACATACAATAGTTTATACTATGATAATAGAGCATACATAATTTAAGTTGCAGATCACATTAATGCAAAGAAAAGATAATCACATATAACAGCAACAAGTGGGATATATACAATAAATATTGATAAATTGCTCTACTGCAAGTATGTTGATGATCTGTGTGACTGTTTTGCCCACTGGTTGGAGCCATTTAATGAGGAGTAATCTGAGTTGGTTGAAGGCTTCTCAAGGATTGTCAACTGAATGGTACCTCAGGGACCAGAATCATTGCTTATAGGTCTCTCCTGAGATGTCATATCTTTTACGGAGTTCTCTTTCAGAAGATCACAGTTTTCTGACTGCAGTGTCCATATTGCTGCAGGCAAGTTGGGCTTTACCTGTCAGGTAAGGTACCAGCCTGATTGCCCATTGCTACTTTCACCACTGGCAGGCTCCAGCAACCCTTTCAAAAGTGTATTTGTTTATCTCAACTGTGTTAACCGGGAAATGCACACTGAGCTGAAACTTGTTTTCAGGTGTGACCTGGTATGCTTCAATATCATCTGAGGGACATAACTTTGTAAGTTTAATGTCATTTAAGTTGTTTGTGTTTTGTTGCTCTGCTGGACCTGTGCTATATCCTCCAGCTTTGATAGCTTTCAATGCATCACTGCACCTTTTACTGCATCTCATCTCTTCTCTTCTCTTCTCTTCTCTTCTCTTCTCTTCTCTTCTCTTCTCTTCTCTTCTCTTCTCTTCTCTTCTCTGCTGCTCCTGTCACTGCATATTTTCTCTTCTCTGCTGCTCTTATCACTGCATCCCTTCTTTTCTCTGCAGATATGTCTCTCTTTGTGGTATAGACCTCCATTTTAAGAAGGCAGACAGGCTTTCAGGGTCTGTCCATGCCTATTTTTCTTATTCTGTCACTGGTTCTGGCTATACAGTCTAAGTTTGAACACTTGTTTGTAATTCTAGTTTGGCTGTCATTCTTCTGGCAATAACTCCTGGGCTTACTGTTGCAAGATCCATACCTTTCTTCTATGCTTCCCTGATACCAGGTCTAACACCCATGTGTAAACTTGTGGCTTAGGGTATGCACTTCATAAATCTCATTTTGTCACCATCTGTCATTGAGGCATAGGTTAGGAAACATAGGAAAACCAGGAGCAGTTATAAAATTCACAAGAAGCATTTTATTATTATTATCAATAACAGTAAAATAAAAATAAAAATTGTTCAGGATAGCTATTTACAAAGGCAGTACGAACAAAGAAAACAAAGTCCTTCATCTGAGGGCATCTCTAATTCTAATTTCAGTCTCTCTGTGTCTCTCTGTCTCTCTCTCTCTCTCTCTCTCTAACAAAAGATTGCTCTCTTTTTATATACTTTCTTTTCCTGACAATCAACTTCTGCATCCTGAACTCAGTTAGAGACACCCTGTTTCTCACAAAATGTATCAGAGTTCTTGTCAGTTTCTTTCCTGAGCAGGCTTGCAACTAGATCAGTATCCCAGACTGGCCTCAAGCAAGCCTGAGGAGGTCAGATTGCATCTCAAGGCTAACCCCCTGAGTTCCAAATAGCTTTTGGCAATCATTTCAACAACATAACAATATACATTTTCAAACCAGAAAACCCAGTTTTAGATAAACATGCACATATATTTTATAACCACAGACAGGCAACAGGGAAGAAAAGACCAAAACAGCAAGTGAATGCTGGGACATAGTAGGGTGGATGGGGTGGGGTTGTGAAACCATCAAAGTGATCATTTCCTAGGTCTCACAAGAAAATTTAATTGTGCAGTCAGACAGAACAGAGGCAGAAAAGGAGATAATAAAACATATCCTTGCATTAAACTCTTTCTGCATAACAAATAGGACAGGGTTTCATTTAACCCTATCACACCTTGTTGTGCGATCCTATGTTGTGTAACTAACCATATTGTTTTATACTGTATACCAGTTCACAGTTTGTGGCCTGTAACCCTGCAATCTATAAATGCCTGTAATTATTTTTATCTATATTAGTGCACTGTTCTTCTTATTTGTGAATCAGATTACTTGTTTGTAAGCAGTATCAAAACATTGCCAACTTCCATCTGAATGTAATTAAACCCAGGTCACCACTTAAAAAGAGACTGTTATTCTCAGTGGGCACACCCTGTTATCAACAAATTCAAATAAATAAATAAAAACAAATAACACAGTGTATACAGGCAAAACATACCTATACACAGACCCATCAGAGGCTGGCCAATGATTTAAAACCATTAAGCAGGATTTTATTTATTTTTTATTTATTGGAGTCTCAGACTAACACCTTTTAGAACAAGCTAATTAAATAGGTTCCATATCAGTGTCAAGACAAACAAGTACATTACAGGAAGCAGCAATTAAACAATGCAATAATAACAATAATTTGTAATACAGCGGGCAGATACATATGTGCTCCTAGCGAACAGAGTATGTTGTCTTAACAAAAAAAAAACCTTCAGTGCTAAGTATAGGGAAATATTAGTGGGGGGGAAGGGTAAATCCACCCAGAAGGCTTTGTCATGAGAAAAAAGCAGAGAGGGGAAGGCAGAGGCATGGTAGAGTAGTAATAGGCAATTGAGAATGTCAAACCTGCCTGAGGATGGGGGGAGGGGGGAGCAGGGATAGATGGAGGGACAGGAGTAAGAGGAGTGAAGGAGAGCTTAGGGAAAGCAGGGCCAGGTCTGTGTTGTAACCAGAATACGAAAGAAACCAAACAGCCTGTGGTGGGGGGGCAGAGGTAGAGGGAGGAGCTGAGTGTTTGCCGAGAGGAATTAATGGGAGGAGGGAAATGAAGGCCCAATATGTAATTAGGGAGAGGGGATTATGGGAAGCAATCACAGCTGGACTCTTCAACAAGGAACTGTCAAAGTTTTCTTTTAAAAGGGCCAATTTTGCACATGGAGGAGATGTCAGGAAGAAGTGAGTTAAGTCACTTGGGAGCGTGATGCATGAAGGACCTTTGCCCAAGCAAAGTATGGGCATGGGGGATGCTGAAAATCTGTTTTTTGGAGTTTTGAGTTCGGCGATTGGATTCATAAGGACTGATCAGCTTCTGAACCCCAGGAGACATAAGGCCAAGGTTTATCTTTTTTGCCATTATACAGGATTTTGTCACAAAAGAGCAGGATGAGTCCTCTGAAGGCAAGGATGAGGACTAAATGTTTCACAGTGCTTAACCTCTACCATTTTGCTTTATGTTCCTGTTCTTAACAGCTACTTTGAATGTAATGTCTCACTCTCTAAATTTATCAGTGCTTTGAAGGGTGATTGTCATGGTAACTGATCAGTTTGATATTTTGATGCTGGAGGGGCCGGACCACATTTCTGAATAAAAGTATCTTCTTAACTGGTTACTGTTGGGTGGCAGATTCTTCCCTCACAAGGGAAAACAAGTGGTGTAAAATGGCTGCTGCTGCGTGGCAGAGTAGCACAGTATATGTGTGCATGGCTGACTCCTTGGCACTTAGCACAATTAGTAACCAGCCCATTTCTTTTATGCTCGATGCCAGTCTGGAGAATAATGTTTAAGCTGTTCAAAAGGATGATGAGGTGTGTGTATAAGGTAAAAGAATTACACATCTATGTTGGTTTTATCAGACTGAATTTTTTACAGTGTCAATGATGAGATTGCCCAGTCTCAATCTGACTTTGAACCTAAAAATTTGATCTTTTCCAATATTAATATTCTATTTGATGTTTGAAAAAGGAGCACTTCACTCTTATGTTATGTGTTCCCAATTTTACAGTTAAAAATGTTTTAGCTATAAACCAGGTCTTCCAACAGCGCACATGTGAAGACACAAAATACAAACAGCAGTGTATTAACTTACTGGGCAGATCTTATCTGACTAGAGAACCTGTCATTTCTGGAATGGTCTACTCAGGGCTTAAGTGTTTGTGTTACAACCATACAGTCTTATACAACCCCTGATGTGGTAACTCTGGATGAAAAGTTAATAATCTACTGATGTTAAGATGTTGTTACACATGCACTATTGCTTGTAACCGAGATATTCGTAAATACATTGTGTGTCTGAAAATCAATAAAGATAAATTAAAAAAATTAGACTTTGGAATGTTGAAAACCATGCGGACTGGCATTTTTTGCCCCCTCCAGCCCCATCCCTGCACATATTCAACAATTAAGGCACCCCTGCCAAATTCCCTACACCCAGCTGTGCTGATGTACTCGTACATGTTTTAGGCTGTAAATTTGATTTTCTAACACTTCTTTGTAGTATTTTTAAGCATTATGAGTATAAAATAATATATAGAGGAAGTATCAGTTTATTTACCTACTCTTATCTCTTGGAGACCTTGCAAACCACTTGAGCATCACACTCACGGTTTATGAGGTCATCACAAACCTTGTGTGTATAAAAATTCCTCATTATACACAGCACCCTATACCTTATTCTATGTGTGAACATAGTGCCAAATTGACTTTTTCTATTGAAGCACTAGTGCAAAATAGATTGAAATGCAACTTTGTTTATTTTGCTTTTCATACATATTAGAGCTATAAGTTCTGTTCTCATCAAGAATCGAACACCTCAATCAATCAACGAATGATTTATTTATAAAAAGCACTATTCACAAAAAGTATCGAAGCACCTGTAAAATAACATATAAGATATAGAATAAAAATCAATAAATCTTAAAATACACATCTAAAATCTCAAGAAACTTCAATGCTCAGGAAAGGCAAGATTGAAAAGGTGTGTCTTTAATGCAGATTTGAAACTCCCCATGGTCAGACACTCTCTTATCTGATGAGGTAGAGAGTTCCATGGGGGAGAGGCCATGAAGACAAATGCCCAGGCACCAAAGGTCTTCAAATAAACCCTGGGAGCCTCTAGCAATCCCTCATCAGCGGAGCAGAGAGGGTGGGGGGGGGCAGTGGTGACAGAGAAGATCTTGCTGGTAACATGGTCCTCATTCTATGGCTGTTCAGTTTTCATGAACTCTCACATTCTTTTGTTCCCAAGGTCAAACATTTGGTTCAACTTGTGAGATTGTTTTGAAAAAATCAAACCATTTGAACTGGGTAATTATAAACCAGTTCAACTGCCAGGCTTCCCAGACATGTAACAACGAAGAGGCAGTGTGCCCTAGAAGCACTGTGGTGTTTGAATGATGTTGAGCTACTTCTTGACACAATAGGCATAAAGCATGTAAGGATGCTGTAATTTTGGAGATTGGCATCACTTCTTGCAGTATAAGCACATAACACTTTATTGGCATCACTTCTTGCAGTATAAGCACATAACACTTTATACTTTATGCTTTTACCTGTAGTGTGGAATTGAATTAAACATTTCTTTTGCATTATTTAGCCTGCAACATTTTTTTTGAGTGTGTCTGCATTTTCTTTCCTTGGTTTCTTATTTGGGGATTCCATGCCAGCAAACTGCTCAGAGGACCGGCACCACAATATAGTTTCTAGCTTAGATAAATGGTGTGGACTGCCATAAACTGTTTAGACAATGCAAGGGGTATGCCACAAGAAGACATAACTTTAAAATGGTTGGTGGGCAGAGGAGTGAAATTCAGGAGTGATATAAGAAAACACTTTGTTGCTGAGAGGGTAATAGACAAGATGAAGCATCTCCCCAGCATGGTGGTTAAAGATAAGACAACTGAAGGTTTCAAGTGAAGGTGGGATAGACACATTCTCTGGTGAAAATGGTAGAGAGAGGAGGGGGTTTCAGGCTCACTCAATAAACAAGGTGGAGAATCCAGCAAGGAGCATTGTCCAGGCCCTATCATTGTCAGACTGGTGGGACAAAGGTAGAGACCAGGCAGATAAAATGGACCACAGGTCATTTTCATCCTCTAAAATTCTATGTTAAGAAAACATTCCTAGCTCCTGAGACTGATACCATGCCAGGATCTTTCACTGTGATTACAGTACCAACAACCCTCCCAGCATACCCATCAAGCCCTCTTTTTTTTAAATTTTTTTCTTCGTATACCCCCCTCCTCACCGCCGAACTTCCACTCCTTCAGGAGTCTCCAACAGCCTGATTCATCCCCGCTCCTGCTATCTGGTGACCAGTGCATTCCATCCCCCCATGGAGCCTTGGCTGTACCCCCCAGGTGGGTATGGGGTGGGGCCCTTTACACCCCGCTGTGACTTGAATTTCGTCGGAAGATGCTGGTGCTGATGCCAGTAGGGGCATTGGGGATCGTGGTCAGGAGCTCCATCTACTGGAAGTCCAACGGGGTCTTTTTCCTGTTTTTTTTCCCTGCCGTCAGGACGTCCGCACGCTGGGGAAGCCTAGGGGTTGAGCACGTCATGACGTGCCTGACGCTTCAGCTCCCGGCAGACGTCCTCCCACCCTACTATGTGCAGTCTTGCTTCACCTCCACCTGTGGTCACCCAGGTGGTGGTGTTGCAGCAGGATTTGCATCCCCACCCACCCCCCTGGAGGAGGAGAGCAGCCACTGGGTGCTCAGTCTTCTTCTTCCCCCAGCTGGCCTCCAGCTACCTGAGTCATTTTCCGAACCCGGGTCGCTGGCGTCGCAAGTGGAAATCCAACCACTGTGCCAGCGGGCCGGCCATCAAGCCCTCTTGAAACATTTATTGGAAAATTTACCCCATGCTGACCCTGACCCACAGTTTAGGGAGGGGTGCTGTTAGTCAAACTCCAAGCTATATAGTTCTCCCCCTCACCATGGTATACCATTAGTTAATGTATAAGAATGCAACCACACCAGGGAGGAGGAGGTAGGGAGTTGAATGTTTGGGGTTAGTGATGATGCTGGGGAGTTCTGCATGTGGAAGATCTGTCTAGGGTTATCAAAGACCCTGACAACTCTGTCCTATTCCTCCCTTTTGGGTTCAAGTGACATGCTTGTAATATCTAACACTGAAGAATGGTGCACTGCAGATGGAGGCCTTGACTGGCAATCCTGGCACTGGACCAACAATGCCCCCCCAGAAAAAAACAAATTGGAGATTACATTTTAGGAGGGAATATGGGGACTGACATCCAGAATAAAAGTACAGTGTGTGCTTGGGGGGAACTAGGAAGGGGGATTACTTGAAATTATGTTGTTGGCTCCTGGTATGGTACTATTTGCTTGTGATGACTTTACTGTATGAGATGAAAGGTATGTGTGTGTGTGGGGGGGGGAGCAGACTAGCTAGTCTGCTGTATGACTAAAATTGCCCCAAATCATGCATTAGTGGTCAGTATAGGTCAACTATTAAATATTATAAATATTGATATTTGGAAAATGGGATGGGTGGGCTGGGGTATAGTTATTGGTTACAAAGACAGTGTTGGCTTCTGGCATAGAGCCAAGAGCCTGAGCTATTAATCTTATGTGTTTGTGTAGAAGAAGGGGATAGAGGGCCAAAAACGACTGCAGTGGGGGAAGGGATGGCCAATGATTTGCTCAGTTATAAGAAGTACAATACAATATTGAATCCTAACTTAACTCCTGTAAAAACAAATGCAGAAAAGGGGTGGAGTCTGTCCTGTAATGGTGGGTAAGTAAACACAAAGAAAAAACTAAACAGACTTATTCACCCATGTGAACATAAGCTTTATTACTGACAGAGTCTTATGTTATTTCAACATTTTGTGTTCTTAGAACTTCCTTAGGGATCATTGTTCATGTAATTATTGAGAAAAATATATTTTAAAAATTCAGACTTAAAATAAATGAGCTAATAACAAATAAATAAGTGACTCACAAATTATATTATTTTTCTCAAAAATGATTCACAAAAAGCCCTTCCAATCAGCGCAGTGGTAGAGCTAGTATGAAAATTAAATACATAATTTTACGTATTTTTACTGTTTGTAGGTTTAAACAGTAAAAGGAAAATGGTGGCCATCTCAACTGTATTTTCCCCATGACAAGTAAATCATACAAATAACCACTCGAAATATATTTTTTTACCTTTTGCAATAGTTTTTTTTTTTTTACCAGTCACACCTGAACAATAACTCTAAAAATATTATAACTTCAAAATGTATAATTCTTTTTTTTAACATTAAACAGGCTTCTCAACCCTAAACATAGATGCTTGACTGCACCCCTATAATATATATATATATTTACATACATACTTATACATTGCAAAAATGAATGCACCAGTTAGGTTCATCTTAAAGCAACAAAACGTAGGGAAATGTGGTGTAAGGGTTTTCAACCCTAACTCCCCATCTCCACTCATCAAACAAAACAAGCATTTGTCAATGCCGAATGTTGCTTGCTTTTATGTGCTGTTTAGGTATTTGGAAGTGATAGTACCATGCCTTCCTCCCAAGACATCCATGGTGTCTTTCCGTTCAGTATTCACGGAAGAGTGGGAGGGGAAAGGGCCACAGCAGTACAGCAGTTGCCAAGGGGGTGAAGAGGTGGACTAAAGTCCATTCAAAGGCAAAACAGTCCTGCAGGAGCTCACTAAATTGAAGGTGGACAAAGCGATGGAACCAGATGGCATACACCCAAGGATATTAAGAGAACTGCGAAGGGAGATAACAGTACCTCTGGCAGCCATGTTCACTGAGTCATTCAACATGAGTGAATTGGAGGAGGGCACATGTGATCCCTCTACACAAGTCTGGCAGCAGGGAGGAGGCAGGGAACAATAGGCCGTTCAGCCTCACCTCAGTAGTGGGGAAGATCATGGAGACATTGCTTAAAGAAAGGATAGTGGGGCATCTAGAAGCCTTCAGAGCCCAGGACCATAGACAACATGGATTCACAGTGGGGACATCATGTCAGACAAATCTGGTTGATTTCTTTGACTGGGTGACAAAGGAAGTCAATCAGGGTGGGGCAGTGGACAACGCTTACCTGTGATTTCAGGAAAGCCTTTGACACCATCCCATATAGGAGGCTGATAAACTAGCTGGGTAGGCTGGGCATGAGGGAAAGGGTGGTAAACTTGGTTAGAAACAGACAGGAGGCAGAGAGTGGTGGTAAATGGGGTGCAGTCTAGGGAGAGGGGGTGACCAGTGGGGTGCTACAGGAATCGGTCCTGGGGCCAGTCCTGTTCAGTGTCTTTATTAGTAACATTGCAGAACGTCTGAAGGGAATTTTTTCACCAAATTTTCAACATAGCCATTTTAAGACCTCTGCTCATGAACAGTGTCACTGTGATTTTCTTAATCTGCCCCAAACATTGATTGCGCACACCAAATGCACCATTGTGAGCTACATGCATGGAAAAACATTTTGAGCGACATGTGAAAAATGACAGCTGTACTGCTCATAAGGAGGTGTGGTAAAATGGCAATGTTGAAAATCTGGAGTGAAAATATTAAAAATTTGTGAACTTACGAGCGTGCGTAGGAACTGTGCAAACGCACGCTCATAAAACAGTCATTTTTAGGATTTTTTTCACCAAATTTTCAACATAGCCATTTTAAGACCTCTGCTCATGAACAGTGTCACTGTGATTTTCTTAATGCGTCCCATACATTGATTTCGCACACCGACTGTGCCATTGTGCGCTACATGCGTGGAAACACATTTTTGGTGTGTTGTGAAAAATGACAGCTGTACTGCTCATAAGGAGGTGTGGTAAAATGGCAATGTTGAAAATCCGGAGTGCAAATATTGCAAATTTGTGAACTTACGAGCGTGCATAGGAACTGCGCAATGCACACTCATAAAACAGTCATTTTAAGGAATTTTTTCACCAAGTTTTCAAAATAGCCATTTTTAAGACCTCTGCTCCTGAACAGTGTCACTGTGATTTTCTTAATGCATCCCATACATTGATTTCACACATCGACTGTGCCATTGTGTGCTACATGCGTGGAAACACATTTTGGATGTGATGTGAAAAATGACAGCTGTACTGCTCATAAGGAGGTGTGGTAAAATGGCAATATTGAAAATCTGGAGTGAAAATATTGAAAATTTGCGAACTTATGAGCGTGTATAGGAACTGCGCAATGCACACTCATAAAACAGTCATTTTAAGGAATTTTTTCACCAAATTTTCAAAATAGCCATTATAAGACCTCTGCTCGTGAACAGTGTAACTGTGATTTTCTTAATATGTCCCATACATTGATTTCACACACCGAATGCGCCATTGTGCGCCACATGGGTGGAAACATGTTTTCGGCCAGATGTGAAAAATGACAGCTGTACTGCTCATAAGGAGGTGTGGTAAAATGGCAATATTGAAAATCTTGAGTGAAAATATTGAAAATTTGCGAACTTTTGAGCGTGCGTAGGATCAGTGCAACAAATGCTCGTAAAACAGTAATTTTGGGGAATTTTTTCACCAAATTTTCAACATAGCCATTTTAAGACCTCTGCTCATGAACAGTGTCACTGTGATTTTTTTAATCTGTCCCAAACATTGATCATGCACACCGACTGTGCCATTGTGCGCTACATGCATGGAAAGACATTTTGGGTGACATGTGAAAAACGACAGCTGTACTGCTCATAAGGAGGTGTGGTAAAATGGCAATGTTGAAAATCTGGAGTGAAAATATTAAAAATTTGTGAACTTACGAGCATGTGTAGGAACTGTGCAATGCACGCTCGTAAAACAGTCATTTTTAGGAATTTTTTCACAAAATTATCAACACAGTCATTTTAAGACCTCTGCTCATGAACAGTGTCACTGTGATTTTCTTAATGCATCCCATACATTGATTTTGCACACCGAATGAGCCATTGTGTGCTACATGCGTGGAAACACATTTTGGGCGCAATGTGAAAAATGACAAATGTACTGCTCATAAGGAGGTGTGGTAAAATGTCAATGTTGAAAATCCGGAGTGTAAATATTAAAAATTTGCGAACTTACGAGCTTGCGTATGAACTGCGCAACGCACGCTCGTAAAACAGTCATTTTTTGGAATTTTTTCACCAAATTTGCAACATAGGTTTTTTGAGAGCCCACCTCATGAACACTGGCACTGTCATTTTGTTAATCAGTCCCAAAAGTTGATTTCATGCAGTGACCACAAAATCACCCTTCGGGCTTGATTAATGCCATGACATTGACAGAATTCATGAGGAGGGGTCCCAAAAACCCCATGTTGAAAATTTGCTGCCAAAATTCCAAAAAATGACTGAGATATGCAGCAAAGTTGAAAAAAAAAACCCTATCTATCCCATTATACAGCTTACTGGCATTTCCTCAGTTTGAGGTCGGCTTTGAAGAGTGAAGATGTGTTCCTGCTCCACTGAAGATTGTCACACTGAGGTCTGGAGGTAAGTATGGGATGAGGGGTGGGGAGGCAGGGTGCGCAGTGGGTGGGTGCAGGTTGTGGGAGGGGGCATGGAAAAGCGCTGAGGGACAGTTTTTTATTTGCAGTTTTTTTTACTAAGATGACGAGGGACATTTGCAGCAGCTAAAAGGCTGTTTGGGGGGGCTGGAGCCAATGGGGGATTGGGTACCCCTGCCGGCTATAATGATATTTTGCCACGCTGGGGTGGGTTCCTCAGCATGGCACCTGGATGCTTTTGGGGGGTGGAGCTGACGGGGATTGGGCACCCCTCATATTACAACAAGCTTTCCTGGAAAGCTTTGGGAGGGGTGTGCAGCTGTGGAGCTGATGGGGACTGGGCACCCCCATCGGCTATGACAGTTTTTGCCACACTGGGGTGGGCTCCCAGAGTGGCACCTGGACAGATTTTGTGGGGGAGGGTGTGGAGCCAACGGGGAATTGAGCACCCCTGTTGGCCATACAGTGTGTGCATGGGGGGGAGGGAGTGCATCAGCACGCAATATGCATGCTTGCATGTGTGTGTGGGTGGGAGAGCTCTGCTCACTGAAGCAAGCTCTCCCTTTCAACTGTATGCCACTGCATTTTCAGCTTGTCATAGACAGCTGCAGCAGTGATTGGCGAACTGCGACCATGCCTGCAAACACACTGACTGAATTGGAAGAGAGGGTGCCACACCTCCGAAAACTCGGATGATGGCACTATGTTTCTTGCACATGCGTGCAAGCAACATAAAAAGGAAATAAAAAACAGGGTTTTGGCTCTCCTGAGTCTTGGTGAATCAATGGTGGGGTCTCCTTGGGGTTCTCAACCCTAATGCTCACCCCTTCCCCTGAGCAAACAAGGTCAGATATGATCTGCTTTCTTCAGGCAGGGCCCACACATTGTTGACAACATGTGGCGATAAATACTTCTGTACCTTTGAAGTGTGTACAAGTAAAAGGCACTGGCTTGAAACCATTCCTTGTGGTTCAGACAGAAGGCTATGGGCTGGGGGAAGGGGGTAGCACTAGGGGTTGACAACCCAAAGAAAGACCCCACCATTGATTTACCAAGACTCTGAAAAGTCAAAGCCCTATTGTTTTTTTTTCCTTTTATGGCATGGGTGTATGTGGGGGGGGGGGAGATGGGGTTGGAAACCCTAATGCAACATTTCCCTACTTTTGTTGCTTTAAGCTGAACCCTATCTGGTGCATTAATACAGTTTTTTGCAATGAATTTCCTTCCTTTTTGATATAGTAGACTCATATCCTCATTCATGCAGGCCCCACGTCAACATATCCATCTGGCTGCGGAAGTGCAGGACCCTCTGCTGTCTGCACTTCTGTGCATCTAGAAGCACATGATCTTCTGGGCCATGCACTTCTGTGCAGCTACTGATGCAGGCATGCAGGGCCTTCTGGACCATGCACCAACAGAGGAGTCCATGTGGGCATGGAAGCACAGGGCCTTCCGAGACTTGCACTTCCATGTTGCTACAGATGCAGATGCACAGAAGTCCATCTAGACATAGAAGCAGTGCTGTGGTTCCAAGCAACTACAGATGCACCTTTTTGATTATGTGTCAAGTGTGTTTCCACAATGGTTCATGAGGTAGGGTCATAAAAAGCAAATGCTAACAATTTGGCTTTGAAATCTTCAAAAATGGCACAGTTATGAACAAAAATCTTGATTCTTTGAATATAATGAAAATCTGTTTTTGTGAGCCCATATCTCTGTTTTTTCATGAGCCAGTAGTCTTATTTTATGAGCACTGATGAAACAAGATTATTGGGTAATGAAACAAGATGCTGGAAAAAATGAAAGTTAACAATCTGGTTTCATGAACCCACTTTTTTGTTTCATGAGATTTTCTCAGATAGGTATTGGCTGCACCTCTGAAAGCACTTTCAACAGACCTCTGGAGACTGGAGTGGTTCAAGAGGACTGGAGGAGGGCAGCTGTATTCTCACTTCACAAAAGTGGTAGCAGTGAAGAGGCTGGCAAATACATATTTACTAGCCTGACATCGAGCATGGGAAAAATAATGGAAACACTACTAAAAGAAAGGATAGTGGAATAGCTCAAATCCAATGAGTTGTGAGATCCAAGATGGCATGGCTTCATGGGGGAAGGGGGTTTCATGCCAAATATATCTGATAGATTTCTTTGACTGGGTGGCCAAGGAATTAGAACAAGGAGGAGCAGTGGATGTGCTCTACCTGGACTTTAGTGAGGCTTTTGACACCATTCCACATAGGAGATTGGAAAGAATGCTAGGCTGCATGGGGGATAATAAGGTAGTAAACTGGGTAAGAAATTAGTTAGGGGATAGGAGGCAGAGGGTAGTGTTTAACAGAGTTTGCTCTGAGGAAAGGAGGATGACCAGCAGGCTACTTCAGGGTTCAGTGCTAGGACTGGTCATCATTATTGTATTTATAAGTGACACAACAGAGGGCCTGGAAGGGAAGGTCTGCCTCTTTGTGGATGACAACAAGATCCACAATAAGGTGGACACTTTGGTGGGAGGGGGGTTAAGAGAATGTGCAGTGATCTGAAAAAACTGGAGGAGTGGTCAGGTAAGGTAGATAGGTATTAATGCAAAAAAGTACAAAATGATGCCCTTGTGGCACAGAAATCTTGGGGTGGAGTACAAAATGGATGGAATGGTACTGGCAGCAACAAAGCAGGAAAGAGAACTGGGGTAATCATAATGGATGACCTAAAGGTGGCCAGGCAGTGTGACAAGACAATTGGGAAGGCTAGTAGGATGTTGGGGTGTATTACTAGGGGTATCGCGAGCAGAAAAAGGAAGGTGGTATTGCCCCTGTTTAGATCATTGGTGAGACCCCATCTAGAGCACTATGTCCAGTTCTGGAGACTACAGGCTCGATTCTCAAAGAAGGCTTAGGTTGGTGCAAGCTGTGGCAAACAGCATCTTGTGCTGAAGTGCGATGTGGAAGGGACCCTGCACCAGATTCTGGTACAGGAGGGGGTCCCAGCACCTAAGTCCCAACACTTGCCACAAACTGTCCCATGTGAAAAACACAAGGCACATGGGAAGGGGTTGCTGCAGGCTCTGTGCAGCAAAGGCTAGCAGTACCCCAATCCCTGATCCCCTGATAAAATAATTCAAGTCCCATCCCCGTTGGTCTAGTGGTCCCCCCTCGCTGATCCCTGATGTCACCCATTATAAAATTACATAATAAACCCCCTTGCCTGTGGTAATCTGGGGTCCCCTCAATCCCTGATGTTGTGCACTATAAAAATATATAATAAAGCCCCCTTCCCTGGTGGTCTAGTGACCTTCCCACCCCAGCAGGTAGTGCCTACCACCCTCACTCCCCCATCCCAAATCAGAACCTATGACAGACACAACACTCCTCTCACCTCCCTGGCTGGCCACTGACTGAACTGGCACTGAGCACATACCATAAAGTGTACACACTCATTGACTGACTATCAGTCAATGAGTGCATACACTATACAGTACATGCTCAGTGACAGTTCAGTTGGCAGCCGACTGCTGAGGTAAGAGGAGGGCTGTGCCAGTCACCAACTGTTATGGGATGGGGGGAATCAAGGTGGTGGGCAGTGTCTGCTGGGGTGGGGGCGGAGAACAGCCACTAGACCACCAGGGAAGGGGGCTTTATAAAAAGTTATTGTAACGGGCAATATTGGGGATTGGGGAGGGGACGGGAGCCACTAGACCATTAGGGAAGTGGGCATTATTAAATATTATTATAACAGGTGATATCAGGGATTGGGGCGGGGGGCCACTAGACTACAAGGGAAGGGGTTTCATTATATATTTTTATAATGGATAACATCGGGGATCGTGGGGGCAACTAGACCACTAGGGAAGGGGGTTTATCACATATTTTTATGATGGCAACATCAGGGATCGGGGAAAGGGGTCCACTAGACCACCAGGGATGGGACATGAGTTATTTTATTAGGGGATCAGGAAGGGGAGCATACCTCTCAAGTGTTCCTCATTACGAGGGACATCCCTCATTTTGCCCTTTAAAACTGCTCTGTCCCTCATCCATCCCTCATGGAAAAGGTGCTGCCCACACAGCGAATGTGCTGTAAATTCTGACTAAAGCAGAAACTCCTAATATTCTAAAATACTAAATCCAAAATAAACATTGTACAAGTAAAAACTATGGTTTTCACAGTGTTCTGAGCTTGTATCTCCATGTTTGAGGATGTGTTCCTCATTCTGAGGGTCTGTGTCCCTCATTGTCCCTCATTTTGAGTGTCCAAAAATGTCCATGTCCCTCATTTCAGTGACAAAAGGTTGAGAGGTATGGAGGGGAGACCATGGCATAATTCTACAATTTGCAAAACTGTCCCAGAGGGACATATTCTATGTACCCTTAGACCAGCCCTTGTTGGTCTAATAGTAGTTAGAAATTTGCCCTCTGGGACAGTTATGAGAATCATGATATAGGGGATGTGGCAGCTTATTTATTTATTTATTTATTGAATTTGATGACTGGGTAGGTCCACTGGGCCCCGGAGGTCCCTTTTTCAGGAGCGACCCGGGAGTTACAGGACTAGTAGGATACACAAATAGTACAGATGTAGGTTATAGCATGTACAGGTGAACATATAGAATGACATATTACATAACAGGTTACAGTGATTAACAAAAGTGAAACAATGGGGGAGAGCCAGATAGCTTGTACCTGCCACATGCCCCCTAGCAGTATGCCACAGCCAGTTTAGTGGCACAAGCACCCCTTTGGGGCATGCAGCCTGTTTTTGATGGCGGCTGCTTTTTGGAATAACTCAGGGTGCAATGTTTGACGCAAGGTACCACTTGCATCATTTATGTTTGACTCAGGCACCTTGCATCATTTTAGGGACTTTGAGAATCAGGCCCTACATCTTCAGAAAGATTTAGAGTGAAGACAATCCAAAGGAGGGCAACAAAAATGATACTGATTCTGCATCAAAAGCCCTACTAAGAGAGGCTAAGGTATCTCAATGTGTACACCCTGGAAGACAGAAGGGAGAGGGTAGATATGATGCTGACCTTTAAATACTTCACACTGTTTAATAAGGGACTATTTTTCAGAAGAATAGCTGGTATAGAAAGGTGGGACATGCTAAAGAACTGGAAGGGGGCAGATTCAGAAGGGTTGTAAGAAGTACTTCTTCATGGAAAAAGTGGTGGACATCTGGAACAGCCATCCTGAGGAGGTGGCGGGGGCAAAAACAGTGATGGGTTCAAAAGCACCTGGGATAGGCACGTGGGGATGAAAACAGTGGTTTGGTTCAAAAATGCCTGGGATACACACAAGAGAACAGTAGAGGTAAAGAAGGGGTGAGATAAAGAGCAGTAGCTCAAACTGACACAAGTGTGAGTGTAGTAAAAATGGGTAGACTGGATGGGCAAAAAGGGCATTATCTGACATCAGATTCTATGCTTCTGTTTCTCACAAAACAAGAATGTGAAACAAAAACAAAAAACACTTAGTCCAAAATTACTTTCGTAAGTCACCTTCTTGTTTTATGAGATTTTTTTATGAGATTTTTTTTAAACTTTATGTTTATTGAAATGACAAAGAACATAGAGTAAGTTGTCTAGATGAAGTACGTAAGGAGAAACATTACATCACCTAAGAAGGGCGAAACCCCTCTTAATACATGCATTTAATAAAAAAATGTACTGCTGTAGAGCCTACAGGTACACAGTGTACCAAAGAACAAAATTAACTCAGTAAATGGTGCTTATCTGGAATCCATGAGAGGCATTAAAACTATAGGAATAATATAACAGCCATACAGTAAAGCCAATCTCTGCTTCCTCAAAAAAGGGAATGAGTGATTCATGCCTTATGCAAAATTAAGTACCCAGAGGGTATCGTTCATTAAAAAACTAAGGCTGTGCATCTTTTATTCTCAGGTAATGTGGCAAACACTGGCTCCTATGCATGAAGGGGTGGAGTGACTACACACTGCTCATCTGGGGTGCATAGCCACTCCACACCCAGTGCGCCACACACGCAGCCAGCCATGGGATTCACCAATGGGGCATGCAGCCCCACCACCAGGCCATACAGAAGGCAGCACAGCTGGGGCAGGCCAGGGGGGCATGCTCGCACTCTGCTGCATTCACAAAGGTGCAGATTGCTGGGTGTGGGGGGGGTGCATCTTATGCTGAGTGACACCCAGCTGCAAGGGATACATGCCCCCCCAGGATGCCGCCACCAGCAGCAGCGCAGATGTGGGGGCACTGCAGACCCCTCCCCTACATGCTGCCTCAGACTGTTGATCAGCACAGAGGGATGGGACAGCAGACAGGGCACACTCCTGTCCTGAGCTTGCGGTGCACATCGCTCGCTCCATCTTGTTTCCATGCCCCATGGGCACAAGGGGTCCACTCGCGGGCCAGGTCTGGTAATCTGATTGGATGTGTGCCCAGTCCACGGAACACTCCACCATGCATCTGTGCACCAGGGGGGAGGAGCCACGGACAGGTGGGCACCAGTTGCTGGCATATGCACACCTGTCCATGGGTGCACAGCTCCGCAGGTGGGTTACGTGCATTTTGCACGTACCTATGCCCAATTTGTGCCTAGGGGCCACTGTGCACAAAAACAAGCAAAAGACAGATGGGAAAAATTCAGAGTGGTAAAAACAACACCCCAAATCTCTAAACATTTACAGCTAATTAAACTAATTAACTTGCTGAAATAACAAATTGGTCCCCTGCAGAGGGTGCAGCTAGAAATGGGAGCCAAATAAACTGCCCATAAGAACATCATTAAGGTGAATAACAAAATAAACTAAAAGTTCAAAGGGAGTTTACACTTTAGTTGAAGGGGAGTCAGACCTGAACTCTTAGCTACACAGCCTCCATCATCATCTCCCTCTGGATCGAATAAAGTGAGCTCATCGTTCTGACATGGGAGTGAAACATGATGTTGGGCCCATTTCAGGGCATCTGTGGGGTCTGAAAAGATGAACACCTTACCCTAAGACCCTGAGATGAGCTGAAAATAGCATTTTGTGTGACACCTCCTCTTCTTGGAGAATAGCCCTTACACCATTGAATCACTTTCTTTTGCCAGGTCGCATAACTAAGATCTAGGTAGAGGTGCACTGATTGTCCATATTGCAACAAGGTCTGTTTTTGTCTGGCAAGTGTCAAAACAAAGTCTCTGGTACATATGCCATCCAAAATGAGAACAATGGTCTGGGGGGGTAGAATTGTCCGGTCACCCCCTCCAAGTCACAAGATAAGCCATCTGGATAACAACATGGCAGTCTATAAAAGGTTGTCCCAGTTGGTGTTCCAACCATTCAGACTTAAACAGCCCCAAATCATCTCCTTCATTGCACTCCGGCATGCCCACAACACGTAAGTGGGCCACCCAGGCTTGATTTTTTACGGTCTCCAGCCGAGACTTAAGATACACATTTTCCTTCACCAGATTAGCAGTAGCACCCATAGCAGCCTCAGAACACTTGTGTGTCCCCACTGATTCCATTTTAAGAAAAAGTACATCATTTTCTAAGGTAGTGACTCTAGTTTTTAAAGAGTCAAATTTTTCTGCCAAGCCTGCTGCTGTGGAGATAAAGTGAAACATTTTTAATCCCAGACTTTACGGAGTTTCTTCACTGTCATTGGGGGCTTCCAGAACAATAGACCTCTTGGACATGAGTCCAGAAACATTCTTACTTTTTGCTTCCTCCTGCAGAACTTTATCTTTTTTAGGATTTCCAATCCTAAGTCAGCAAGTCTTCAAACCCTTACAGAAATATAATTGTGCTGCATATATGCACATTACAAGCCACAATGTT
Organism: Neoceratodus forsteri; assembly: GCA_016271365.2. NCBI lineage: Eukaryota > Metazoa > Chordata > Ceratodontiformes > Ceratodontidae > Neoceratodus > Neoceratodus forsteri. The sequence goes on along the minus strand of CM057455.1, from coordinate 1,779,884,994 downwards.
TGCATGCAGTTAGCATACACAAAGTGAACCTAAGCAAACCAGATCTAAAAAGCCAACAGGTTCACATGCTGCAAGTTTGACATGGGTGCGGCAGGTAAGCTAGTGTGAACGTCTTCTAAAAATCACATCAGGTTTGCATGTTACATGCTTGACATGAGTGCAGCAGCTAAGCTGGTGTGAACATCATTTAAAAATCGCATCAGGTTCACATGCTCCATGCTTGCCATGCATGCAGCAGCTAAGCTGGTGCAAATCTCATAAAAAAAAACAAAAAAACATCAGTTCTATTTTTTTATACTACTGCTAGCAATTAGAGCCATTAAAATACCACCTCCATTGATTTCCCACTAAAATTAGGCAAACATTAAATCTGACCATTAAATCAGTTTGCAAATTATTAAATGGATTTTGATTTTTATCATTGAATTGCCATTAATTTGTAAAGTATTATTTACTTACTGCATTAAAGATATAGTCACCCAGCACCCCCCATTCCAGATGTGCAAAGAGGGGCCTCTGTGGTGTAAGCGTGATCTTTTTGTTTTGGACTATGCAAATCCCCTTATGCGTATTTAGTGCTACATATGTGTTTCTCCATGGCTGTTATGGCTCCTACTCCCTTGGTGGCTGGAGTGGCAGGGAGTGACAAAGAAGCTAGCTTGATGACTAGGCTACCTACCTACACAACTAGGCTCGTCTTGCACTAAAAAATGTGCAGGCCCACTGCGACAGCAAGCTAGGCCTAGCAGCAGTGGTGACAGTGGTGTGGGTGGCCTTCACAGGCCTTGATAAGTGGGGTATGACAGCAGCCAAGCAAGAAGCAAGCAACACAGGTTGGGTAGGTTCGGTTGGTGAGGTGATATGGTCATGAACCACTATGGGGACCTGGGACAGTCTGTTCTGGCATCCAGCTTCTGGCAGAAGGACAGAGGAGGAGCAGACTGAAAACTGGGCTGGTGGTGGACTGGGCCAGGTTGCAGGTTCCAGCCAGATGGCTGGGTAAGTAAAAGTAAATAATTTTTTATAGGGGGATTGGGGAAGCAGGAAGCAGGAAGGACTGAAATATTGATGTGTTTTTCACATTTCTGCACCTCTGGGTGGCTTCCTGACCCAGATGGGATGGGTATTGAATGAAATGGAGTCAGAGAGTGAGATTGGGGCAACTTTTTTTTTGGGGGAGGGGGGTCGAAACTTCGGCAAGGAAAGAAAATTGGTTAGTAACTGGGTGAGTTTAAGCCCATATATGATGCACTGCTCTGGGGTATAGGCAGATGAATCTTATACATTAGATTTTTTCCTGATTTGTATACCACTTTTCAATCACAACAAACATGTTTTACCTTTTAGAGACATTCCAGAGCTTGTCTTCTAGGGGCTAACTGGCACCTGCCCTCCACTGGTTGTTGTCTCCCCCCTGTTGAAATCTGAAATGGCACCCCTGCCATAAAGTCTAAATTTACAGGACATACTATGTGTGAGCAACATGTTTTCCATGAGGGATGGATGAGGAACAGAGCAGTTTTCAGGGCTAAAATGAGGACTGTCCCTTGCAATCAGGAACAGTTGAGTGATATGGAATGCAAAGACTATTGGAGCCCCACTATAGTCAGGCTTATGCCCCCACAGTGAAGCTGATCTCCACACACCTGTGCTCAGGCACATTATGACATAGGGCAAGAGAGAGTGCAGGGGTTGCTCCAGTAAAGTGAATAGGGGTATTTTTTTATTACTATTTTATACATTATGATGGTGAGTTGGAGATTAATGACAGTCACTGCTTGACTAACAAGGGCCTTGTTAGTAGAACAGTGATCTTCATTAATCTCCAACTTGCCATCATGATGTATACAATAGTAATAAAAATAATTCCATTCATTTCAGAGGGGCACACCCCAGCATTCTTAAAGACTTCTGCCTCTGACTCCCTAGTAGTCATGTAAGAGACTCAACTTATACCTATACTTGGTGGGTTGTCTGTAACTGTGTGGCCACACCTGCTACAGTGTGTGTCATGTCGGGGGAGACTGGCCATGTGGGTGGGGTTCCAAGTTATTGCTACTTTTGTGTTTGCCCCTTAAAGCCTGTTTGCATGGAAGCATACAAAACAATGGAGAGAAAATAGTAGGAGTACAGGCCAGACAAAAGTGATTAAGTAGGTCTGTCGGTAAGTGTGTGTATGGTGAGTGGGAAGAACCACATGTGTTTCTGATGGTATCTGTGCTATGATTCAGCTGTGCAGCAGAGATGAGGGGGACAAGAAAACTAAAAAGTATATTAATGGTATGCCATATGCATGCAGATTTGTGTAGATGTGTGCAGAAGTACAAACAAGCTGTATGCATGCAGGCAGTATAGCATAGTGGTTAAGGGCACTGAACTGCAAACCTGAAGACCTAGGTTTGGATCTCATCAACCCCCACTTGTGTACTGTGTGATCCTGAGTGATTCACTCAACTTTTATGTTTGCGGGTTTCAGTGACTACTTGCTTTCTGCACAGATGACTCATGTATGCAATCTGTTCCAATTTAACATAAAAAGCATGCTTGCCATACCTGTTTGCTGCATGCATGCCACATTCATGTAATCAGTTCCAATTTAACATAAAAATCATGCTTGCAGCACACATGTCACATTTGGTAGTTTTATGTGCACAGCATGCAAACATTTCATATAATTACTTCTGTGAGGGAACAATGAAAAAGTGCTATTGCACCTGGCAGAATGCCCAATAAAGCAAATTTAAAAGAATATTTGTATAACATAAATACAGAGCATTGGTTTCAGATGTCCATTTTGCAGAGGCTCCACAGCAACCCTTCCCCCCCACTTTGTGAGAATTATTTGAGCTTGTGAAACAAGATTTCTTCTCAAAAGACAAGGATGTGAAAAAAAGTCAAAAATCTTGTTTTGAAAGCCAACTTCTTGTTCCATGAGATTTTCATGAGCTCATGAAACAAGATGCCTTCTCACAAAACAAAAATGAGATAAAAAGTAATGAGCTCACAAATAAAGATGACTTCTCATGAAACAAGAATGTGAAAAAAACAAAGTCCAACATCTTGCTTCATGAGATCACCTTTTTACTTTGTGAGATTTTCATGAGCTCAAGAAGCAAGATGCTTTTTGATGAAACAAGAGTCTGAAAAAAACTAAATCCAAAATCCTGTTTTGTGAAACAAAATACTTGTTTTGTGAGGCCCTATTCCTTTTTCATGAGCCTCAAAAAACAAGAAAATCAGCTCACAAAATAAGTCTTCTTAAGGATTTTTGGGATGTCCCAAAACACATTTCAGTGTCATTTTTAAAAGAACCAACTAAGAATCAAGCTCAACGGGTCCCATTTAGCAAGATTCATGCGTTTGTGTCTCTAAAAAGTTTTTTGGGACAAAAAACAGAAACAAGATGGCTGCCACATGAAACAAGAATTTTTCTCATGAAGGAAGAATTTCAGCTCACGAAACAATAATCTTCCATGAGCAGAAATTCTTCTTTTGTATCAAACATATATCTGAAAGGCCCCTACTGAGTATGCTCATAACCAAAATTAAAAATCCTTATAACTTAGGAGTGGATTAGATTAATATTTTTTCACCAGAGCAATGAAAGGCACCATTCTAGGGCAAGTGCTTTCTACCCTGAATATTTCAGCACAAAACTCCAAGCAATCTGGGCTGCAGGTGAGAGAATAAAACAGCAAACAAACACAATTTTTTGCTATTTTGACACTATCCTTATCTTGGAATCTACACATCATTTTTCCTTTTTTTTTAATTTTACTTTCATTTTGCAATTAAAAACATCAGGCTCATCATAGCAAAACCATATATTCATTTACAAAATGATGAAGATCAAATCCATTACAATACAATAGACTGGAACAGCTCTTACAAATAAATCACTGCAAATATGTATTGAACTCTAAGGGCCCCATTTTCAAAAAGGTTTGCATGGTACAAACCGGGTTTTTGACACGCTAACCTGGAATAGTACCTGCTGTTGGGGGCAGCCCATATTCAAAGGACACATATGTGGGGTGCATCCCCAACTGCGCCATCACACACAATATCATGCTGCACATATGCAAATGAGAGTTCCCTCATGCATATGCGGCACAGCACAATATGGAAAGTTTTCAGAAGTGCTAAACTGTCGCCAGCAGTGGCACCATTTAACACTTCTGAAACCCAGCCCTTAACAGTGCACAGACCCGTCTGCCCACTGTCAATACTGGGTACCCTGGTGGTTCAGCAGTTCCTACCCTGCCCTGATCCCTATCCCCATGTATAAAACAAAAAATCGGTGGTGCAGCTATCCCTTCCCTGCCCCAGTCCCTATCCCCATGTAGAAAAAAAAAGTGGTGGTTCAGTTTTCCCTCTCCTGCCCCAATCCATGTACCTATGTAAAAAATAAATTATCATTATCAGTCTAGTGGTTCCTCCCCCGTTCCCTGATCACCACCCCCATTTAATTAAAATACATCCTGAGTGGTCCACTGGTCCCAACCCCCTCCCTGTTCCCCAATCATCACTCCCAGTTAATTAAAATACATCCACAGTGGTCCAGTGGTCCCTCCCCATTCTCTGATTGCCATCCAAATTGAGCCCACAATACCCTGGAAGTGTAGTGGCCCCCCCACTCTCCCCACCCAGGCAGGTGTGAACCACCACCCTGCTCCTCCCCCAAACCAACCAGTCTTGGTGACTGGCACAGCTCTCCTCACACCACCATTGCCAGCCCTGACCGAATGGTCACTGAGTGTGTACAGAAGACAGTACATGCTTATTGGTTGACCCATCAATCAATGAGCATGTACTGTCTACTCTACATGCTCAGTGGCAGTTCAGTCAGCAGCTGGCTGTGGTGATGTGAGGAGGGCTGTGCCAGTTGCTGGCATGGGTTGGGATAGGGGAGTGGGGTGGGGGGCCACTAGACTACCAGGGTATTGTGGGTTTGATTGGTACAGCAATCAAAGAATGAGGGAGGGTGAGTGACCACTGGAACACTGGGGATGTATTTTAATGAAATGGGGGTAGTGACCAGGTAATGGGGACAGGGCAGGGACCACTGGACCACTGGGGGTGTATTTTAATGAAACGGGTGTGGTGATTGGAGTACGGGGAGGGGGAGGGAACACTGACCACCAGTGATAATTTCTTTATACATGGGGACAGGAATCAGGCGGGGGGACTTCTGAATTACCAATGGTATTTTTTTATACATGGGAACATGAATCAGGGCAGGGGGGAGGACCACTGAACCACTAAATTTTTTTTTTACATGTGGACAGGGATTGGAGCAGGGGATGGACTGCTGAACAACCAATGTTTATTTATACATGGGAACAGGGATGGGGCAGGGGAGGGAGCGCTGACCCACCAATGTTTTTTTTTTATATATGAGGACATGGACTGGGGGGAAGATCTGGCCTGGCACACTCAGGTGGCACCCACATGCAGAAGAGCCCATAATGGGCATGCAAATGGCCCCTTAGTGCCGTGCATGCCCAATGGGCTCATCTGCAGGTTTGGGCTGAATATCTCCTATGGGTACCACGGTGCTAACCAGTGTTTGCCATGCTTTACTCCATGGGTGGTTTTTAGCCTAGTACCGGTAGCACTGCACCAAGTATGGTGGCTACTTGATGTGTGCCACACTACCATGCCTCCATTTTAAGTCAGATAGTGCAGTCAGTTTGGATTGCGCTATCTGAATATGGTGTCAGAGCCAGCCAGGCTTATTTTTCCACCCAGCGCAGCTATTTGCACATGCAGCAGGAATGGCTCTGAATATGGGGCCCTAAGACTTTTAAGTAATATCATGCATTACAACCTAAGTTTTACAATATGATTCTATATACTGCTTAATCTTTCAATTTGTCTGGAACATATAGATATATTGATCTATTCTTCCTGTTTGTATTACCAAGTTCCCCCACCGTTACACTACTAAAATCTCCTGTTACATAGATACATAGACAGTGTCAGCAGATAAGGGCCTATGGCCCACCTAGTCTGCCCATTTGAGCTTGTAAGTTCAGTTTGTTTTCCTAGAAGTCTGTTGCCCCTTACCCCTGACCTCCAGAATTCCTTTATGTCTATCCCATGCATTCTTAAATCCCGTGATTGTTTCAGCCCCCACCACTTCCTCTGGCAGGGTGTTCCACTTGTCCACCACTCGTTCTGTGAAGAAATTCTTCCTCATGTTACCTCTGAATCGTCCTCCTCCAACTTCATCCCATGCCCTCTAGTCCTGGAACATCTTTTTCGCTTAAAAATAGTGTTTTCCTGCACCCTGTTCCTCCCTGTAAGATACTTGTATGTCTCTATCATATCCCCTCTCTCCCTCCTCTCCTCCAGAGAGTACATGTTCAGTTCCTTCAACCTGTCTTCATAGGACTTGTGATGCAATCCATGCACCATCTTTGTTGCCCTCCTCTGAACCTTCTCTACCCTGTCTATGTCCTTACATAGGTATGGTCTCCAGAACTGTACACTGTACTCCAGGTGGGGCCTCACTAGTGTCTTGTATAGGCGGATATGACCTCCTCTTTTCCTGCTGGTGATGACCCTGCCTATACATCCCAGCATCCTATTTGCTTTACCTGCTGCCTTGTCACACTGTTTCCTACCTTGAGGTCATCAGAGATGATAACCCCAAGATCCCTTTCCTGCTGGGTGCATGCTATATCCTCACCCCCAACTGATATATTGTGCCAGGGTTTTTGTGCCCCATATGCATTATTGCACTTCTTTGCATTGAATTTCAACTGCCAAACCCTGACCATTCTTCAAGTTTCTGCAGGTCGCTTCTCATTCTGTCTACACCCTCTGTGTGTCTACTCTGTTACAGAGCTTTGTGTCATCAGCTAACAGTGAAATTCTGCCTTCTAGATCCTGCGCCATGTCACTGATGAAGATGTTGAATAGGACCAGTCCCAGCACTGATCCCTGTGGTACCCCACAGGTCACCTCGTCCTCTGTGGAGTGACAACCATTTACCACCACCCTCTGTGTCCTGCCACCCAGCCAGTTACTCACCCACCACACTACTGTCCTGCCCACACCCATATTCCCAGTTTGTGTAATAGTCTTCTATGTGGCACAGTGTCAAAGGCCTTGCTGAAGTCCAGATAGGCCTTGTCCACTGCCCTCCCTGATCAACCTCCCTAGTCACCCAGTCAAAAGTCAACGAGGTTGGTCTGACATGACTCTCCCCTGGTGAAACCATGCTGCCTTGGGTCCTGTAGTCCATTGACAACCAGATGTTCCACCAATCTCTCCTTCAGTAGTGCTTCCATGATCTTCCCCACTACCGAGGTGAGGCTGACTGGTCTGTAGTTCCCTGCTTCCTCTTTGTTCCCACTTTTGTATAAGGGACTACATCTGCTGTCCTCCAGTCATTGGTACCTCCCTGTTTCCAGTGATCAGCTAAACAGGATAGCCAGAGGTTCAGCCACCACCTCTTTAGTTCTTTATGACCCTTGGGTGCACCCCATCTGGCCCCATTGCTTTATCAACTCTTATTACTTCCAGTTCCTTCAGGACCCTTTCTCGTGTAAAGGGACTTGTGTCCATTTCTGCACCATTCTCACCCCTTGTACTCCCTTCAGACCCATTACCCTCCTCTTCCTCAGTAAAGACTGAGCAGAAATACCTGTTCAATATGTCAGCTTTACTGTTGTCATCCTCCACGTGGCCTCCATCCTCCCCCTTCAGTCTCACTATCCCTCCCTTTGTCTTTCTTTTTTCACTTATGTACCTGTAAAAGGTTTTGTCCCCTCTACCCACTGATTTTGCAATGTGTTCTTCTGTCTGAGCTTTGGCTTCCCTTACTGACCTCCCTGCCTCCCTTTGCTTATCCTGGTACTTCTCTCTATCCTCTTCTGCTGTGTCTTTTGTATTGCCCTGAATGCAATCTTTTTGGCTTTCACTTTCTTTGCTGCCTCTTTGGAAACCATAATGGTCTCTCTTCTTTTTCCTCTTGCTAACCTGCTTAATACATAATTCTGTTGTTCTTGTAATCCCCATTTTAAATACTGCCCACTGTTCCTCAACCCTGATTCCTGTCCCATTCCTCTTAATGCCTCTTTCAAGTATCTCCCCATTTTCCCAAAGTCTGCCCCCCTAAAATCCAGGATACGTGTTTTTGTGTGGTTTGGTTCTGCTCTTTCTGTGATTTCAAACCACAATGACTGGTGGTCACTGTTTCCCAGGTGCTCCCCCACTGTTACCCCCATCACACTGTCCCTGTTTGTGAGCACAAGGTCCAGTATTGCCTTCTGCCAAGTTGGTTCCAAGACCAGTTGCTTGAGGAAGGCACCCTGAAGGGAGTCCAGGATAAATCTGCTCCTAGTTGATGCTGCTGCTGGGATGCTCCAGTCCACGTCTGGAATATTGAAGTCTCCAACCAGTACTACCTCACCCTTGTCTGCCATCCTTTGGATGGCTAGCATCAGCTCTCATCTGTTTCTTCCTCCTGGGCTGGTGGTCTATAGACCACACCTTGCGGATGGCTGTCCCCATTTTCCTTTCCAGCTTAACCCACAGTATCTCTCCCCATTTTGTTCCTCCTGGATCTCTGTGGCCTTATGTCATTTTTCACAGAGTGCCACCCTCCTCCCTTCCTGCCTGCTCTGTCTCTTCTGAATATGTTGTAGCCAGGTATGGCCATCTCCCAGTCATGGTTATCATTACACCAGGTTTCAGTGATGGCCACAATGTCCAGGTCTGACTGCACCATGACAGCCTCCAGATCTTCCATCTTGTTGCTAAGGCTCCTGGCATTTGCACACATGGCTTTACATGATTTGACCTCCCTAGACTGTTTCACTGTTCTACTCCAGCCCCTTCCTTGGTTGTCATTTATCCCTGGTTCTCCTTGCTGTCTGCCCTTCTGCTGAATGTTGCCCCTTTTCTGCTTATCCACCTCTTGGGCACTAATCTCCATCTTTTGCACACTGCTTTGAAGAGATAGCCACTCCTCTGGTTCACTGGTTCCACTGCTAGCTGTGGGGTGAGCATGTAGGTACCCTCCTTGCTGGCCTGCCACCCCTTTGCTAGTTTAAATGCTTGTCAATGTAGCATTTAAACTTATCATTGAGTGCTTGATTCCCTCCTGGATGGATGTAGGCCCAGGCTTGAACAAACCTCCATCCCTCCAGGTGGGTCCCCAGTCACCAATGAATCCAAACCCTTCCTCACAGCACCAGTTCTTCAACCATGAGTTAAAGTTCCTGGTGCATGCACTCTATGCCTCCTTGCCTCTCACAGGTAGTACTTCTGAGAAAGTGACAGAAGTAGCTACTTTCTTGAGACCCTCCCAGTTTCCTAAACTCTTCCTGAACTTCCTTTGGCTCCCCATTTGCCAGGTCATTAGTACCTAGGTGGATAATGACATCCAGCTCACCCTCCCGTCTTGTCTTCCCAGTGATCCCCAGGATCTTCCTTCCATCCCTCCATGCCGTGGCACCAGGTAGCCACCTCATCTCCCTGTCCTCCCCCTCCTGTGTTCCTAGCTGGATCCCTCTTATGATGGAGTCCCCCACCAGGATTTGCTTCCTCCTCCTCTGGGGTCCACTGCTTTCCCCGCTGAGGTCACCTCCTTGGCTAACCTCCACATCCTTTCCTTCCACTTCTCTGGGTACCTCTATTTGGTTGTCCTCATTTGCCAGTGTGGCATATGAGTTCTTGAGTGGAATAGGATCTGGGATGTGCCTCTGCCTGACCGCTCTAACCCTCCCTGAGCCCACTGTCATCCAAGTGCTCCTCGTTCTCGGCGTCCTTTGAGGCAGTTGCATTGGACTGGGTGGTCCCTGGATAGGGGTGATGGTACTCCTGACCCAGTTTACTTCCACTCTGAGTCTGGCTACCTCATCCCACAGTCCAGAGAGATGCATGCAGATAGGGAAGCACCTCAGTGTCCAGAAGGTCTGCCTGAATATGGCTGCCCCACAGCCACTGCATTGCATCACTCTCCACATTATACTGAAATTCCACTACTTGTCTGCTACTGAAGCTAACCTAGTTCCCTTTTTATTAATTTACTGTCCTAAAAATCCTGCCACTGATCCTCAGATAATTTTCTTAAAAAAAAAGAAACCAAGAAACCAATAAATAAATAAGTCAAAACACTTGTCGTGCTGAGGGTGGGCTTCTTCCCCCTTATGCCCCTCCTACTTCACACCCCTTACTATACCCTGTGTTTAGCTCCTGTCAATCAGATTTAACAGTGTATATAATTAAGAGTTGGGGAAGGAGGGGGTGAAAATTTGCAGCAATTAAAGACAGCACAGAATTACACCACCACTATGTTTTAAATTTTCAACAGCCCAAAAACAATTATAAGTAAAGACAACAAAGAAAGTATAGTGTCGCTAAAAGCCCACAATCTAAGTTTAAAAGAAAAATAGCAATTACCAGTTACTCTAAAGCACTGAATTGAATATGTTTCCTTCCGTCCCCTTCTGGCTTCTGAGAAATTAAAACTCTACTTGCTACTTCAGCTCTAACTAAGCCCCACCTCCAGTTATCACGTACCTGAGGTCAGAGGTCAGACAATTAACACCCTTCACCCAACTACAGGGCAGTCAGACAAGCCAAGATAACATTTGCAGCAATTAAAGACAGCAAAGAATTCCACCACCACTATGTTTTAAATTTTCAACAGCCCAAAAACAATTATAAGTAAAGACAACAAAGAAAGTATAGTGTCACTAAAAGCCCACAATCTAAGTTTAAAAGAAAAATAGCAATTACCAGTTACTCTAAAGCACTGAATTGAATATGTTTCCTTCCTTCCCCTTCTGGCTTCTGGCTGTTCTGTATTGCTGTTTGGATTGGGCCCCAGATTCCCCAGTATTTTGAAATTTGCTACCCAGTGTAGAAATGAGTCTTTTCCAATCTCATTATTTCTAAGAATAAGTTTTTTCACAATTCAGTACCACCCTCACCAGAAGTTCTGTCTCAGGGTCCCTTTCATAAAAACATTTGTATAGTACCCTGTTCATAACAATACTAATACCTTGAATACTAAAACCTTAAGACATTTTACAAGTTTACTACATTAGTAAACTACAAAACATTACATACACCAGGAGAAAGAACTATCAACAGTAGTTTTATACCATCTTCTGACTTTTCCTGACAGGATACATTTCAACATTTGAATGGCTGGACAATCCAGCACCCAGTAGAACTGCCTTTGTGGGAGAAGAACTACCTTGCTCCATTCCCACTTAGACATTTGAAGGTAGGCTAGTAACATACCACACTGTATGCCTAACAACCTCTGGGTTTACGCATCAAATCTCCTATACTTCCAGTGGTGTTGGCTACCACCTTACCCCTCCTGTTCTATGTGGGAGTCTTCCCCTCCTCCAAGGGTACTATCTCTTGGCCTTCACCCTCTGGGTTATTCCTCCAACATCATTATTAGTGGTTGCTGTCTGTCTGCCCCATACCAGATATTAAAGTATGCTGCCACCTGCCTCTACATGTCTGGCCAATAGAAATAGAGGGTTAATCTAGCCAAAACCTTCCTATGGCATACATGCCTCAAGTGACTGGGTGCACATCCTCCATTGCCTTTTTCCTATATGCCACGGGCAGCACTACCTGGGCATCCACCTGCTTTGTCTGGGGGTTGGGTCTCATGTGATAGAAAACTTCCTTCCTATGTTCAAACCACCATAACCTGTCCCCCACCCCACCATTAACCTGTCTCCCATCCTTGATTTTTATATACTCCCTTAACTGGTTTACTTCAGGATCCCCCACGTGCAACTTTCCCCAGTCAACATCAGGAGAACAATCATTTTTTATAGGAGGAGGTTCAAAACATGCAAAAGTCCCTTCAGCCAAAATGGCTTCTTCCATCTTGCTTGAAGTCTTTTCCCCAGTATCACATTGCCAGTCAAAGTCTTACTTGGGGTTTCCTCTTCTCATTCGCCATCATCTTCTTGTTCACCATACTCCACTAACTAGCAGCCTGGAAAAATTGGCAAAAATTGGGATCTCCACAAACATTTGTCACAAATCCCCCATCAGGGGGTCCTCCTTCTCCTCCAGCGCACATGGATCCTGCTCCACCAATTCTTCTTCGACATCCTCTGAGTGGGACCTCTCGAGTAGCTCCTGGCATCTGCACTCTGCCTCTTTTCACCATAAATCAGCCTCCAGCCATCTCCCACTCATTCAGTGAAAAAGTCAAGCAGGGTCTCCATTTAGCCATAAGGTCCATCTTGTCCCATCCATGGTGCCTCACCCAGGTCACCATCTCCATCAGGTGCTGTTCTCCTCTCACCTAGTGCATGCACCTCTGCCATGTATCCTCAGTATCAGATCTGGTACCACTGACTGAACTACCCTTTGTTACCTTGGACATTCGGTTGGATCCCACTTCTAAAACCATATGTCTCTGGGTGTGGGTTTAGGATAACACAATTTCAGGCAGACCACAAGTCAGGTGCATAAAAAATGCATGGTTGCATTTATCATTTTGTTTTCATCAAGTAAAATATACAGAAAGCAAAATGATAAGTCAGACAACTGCTGAGCTTCAGCAGTTTCTAAAGCTTTTCTTCAGCCTAACAGTGTGAAAGCACACATTACCAGGAGATCTTCCACCTTCCTCAGTTAGTATTCAACTGACCATTATCTCTCCTATCTCAGCACTGAGGCAGGGCTTTTTATCAGCTCACTAGAAGCTGGAAAAACAATTTCCCCTGCCTTTTGATTAACGGCAGACATAACATCAAACTAGCCACTAGTTGCCACTGTTGCACCACAGAGAACAGTTATTTGGCACCTGGAGAACATTACATAACTTGTTTACAACATTGTTAAAGGTCAGAACATTTTGTGCTCTCTTAAACTCTCCTGTAGGGTCATATTTCCTCAAGCTGTCTGCTGCAAAATACATTTTAGAAGGAGACTGCTATCATGTAGAAAAAGCAGACACAAGTTTTTTTTTTTGTAACTGTACTCTTAGTTTTGTTTTAGGTTAATGTGCACAGAAAGCCACATAAGCACTTCAGCACTAAATTTATAACAAGCCAACCAGCATGTTGATCATTATACAAAACATATAAACTGCTTGGGGAAGGGGTTTCAATTTATCCCAGGGGTGTCCACTATGGCAGGGGTCATCCTGTCACATTAACATTTTCAGAACTTGTGTCCAAAATGTTCTTATACATGGGCATAATAATAAAACGTGTTAAATTAGTGTTTTCCCCACATCCTCTGTTACAATACAGTGAAATACTTCCATTAAACTTATTTAATAGGTATGGTGAATGGTATATTCTATGCAAGATATAAAATTGTATCTGATTCATTCGATTATTAATACATTTGATTCCAAGCTGTACTTATTATTTCCCATTTCTGATCTGAAATATTAACACGCAGATATGTTTCCCATTTCTGTTTTAAAATCTGAGTTGTAATGTTTACTAAGGATAAGGGAATATATCTTTGTTATCAAGTTATTTCTATTAGGTGCTAGGTCTATTGCATCCAAAATGATATTATCAAACATCATGTGCCCTTATTCACAAAAAATTGCAAAGGTAATGCAAAATTTTGCGTTGTGCTCTACGGTTGCCCAGGTGTCCAAAATTGCTTTTCACAGTCGGATAGTGCACCACACTATCCAACTGTGAATAGGGGCAGTCCCAGGCAGCAGTAACCCCAGTATCACTAGCGCTACCCTAGTAGCACCTCTCTGACATGCAGCCAGAAGCATGGGCCTGCAAGGAATAGCACAGGGAAGCTATTTCCAGTTCACAAAGGCAGCCATGTAAATGAGCCTGCTAAGCATGCAAGGCAACAAGTTGCCATTTGCATGCACATTATGGGGACCATTTGCATAGGCTGTTAGCAGCGTAGCATGGTCTCCACACACTGCCATTTGCCAACTGATGGTCAGATTTAACATGTAGAGAATCTCTGGTGGTCTAGTTTCTCCCCCTCACCAATCACTGGCCTGATATACCTACAGACATTCCTTGGTGGTCTAGTCGTCACCCCCTGCTGATTGCCTGTTATACATACAGACATTCCCAGGTGGCCTAGTGACCACCACCCCCACTGAGTGCTGGCCTGATATACCTACATATTTTCCCTGGTGTCCAGTGGTGTGCTGCATCTGACTATAAACTTAAAGAGAAAAGGCTGTTAAAACCTATCTGGTTGCTCCTGCTTTTTTGGCCATCTCAAGAGATATCAACTGCCACCTGGAATGACTCCATGGCTGACTGGGGTAAGCGTGATCACGTTTTCAATAGATAACCAGTGGACAATCAAAAAATAAAATAAAAACATGCAGCTCTTGAAAAACTAGGGAGGACAGAGGGAAACAGAGAGACTGTGTGTGTGTGTGTATCTGTGTGTGTGTGTGACTGTCAGACAACTCAGGGAACTCCAACTGGAATGAAATTGCTGGCCATTATATTATATAAGATAAAAGATAGAGAAGTGAGCATACTGTATGAGAATGTAATGTACACCCTCAATTTGGGATGCTTCGATAAACCCCTTTGGCTTTGCTCTCTGGGTTTATGTGGCATCCCACACCTCGGGTGTGCATTAAATTCTCATATCACACACTTCCCCATCCTTTATTCTATATTTATTTAGATTTTAAGATCTTACTATATACCAATACTCTAGTATCTAAGAAGTTCCTATGCAACCTCCCAGCTAAATCCAATTAGAATATTATAAAAATTATTTAAAATAATACTCAAGACATTTGGTTAGCTGTAGGGTCTGGATTTTCTTCTTGATTTCAGAATCTTGGTGAGTTCTTCCCTGGATGGCAAAATTCCTCATTAGTGGCTGGATCTTGTTTCTGTTTTCTTCTTTCCTGTTCACACTCAAACCCTGGACTTTGGACCCATTTGTTGTTAACACAGCACTGCAAACTTGCTTCTTAGCTGATGGACATCAATAGACAGTCTCTGTCCTTGTTATGGTTTTGTCGGGAACTTCAAAGACAGTAAGAAAAACAACACAAATGTTAATTCTACAAGTACAGGACCTCTCAGCATCTCAGTTGGAAGTAGACTGACCAGCCCTTTTAGAACTTGATTTTTATTACCTCTGGTCCAGAGTGACTGCCCCGTCTAGCTAGGTCATTATTGCACAAGTCCTGGCTGGTCCTTGCAAAGGAGGTAGGATGGCTCATTTTTTTTCTTCTGAGACTCCACCTCCCTCTGCTTTGATTCAATTTTTAGCTCAAAGTTAATTTTCCTAATAAATTTTGAATTCAATAAAGATGCAGTCATCAAACAAACATTTCTGAGGTCTGTTCATTAGAAGCAATCTCCATCCCCCGCATGCTCCATGACCTGCCACTCCTTCAAGCTGCCTAGGTTCCCTCCAATCCACCTATCCCTTCCTGAGCCTCCACCCTCTTATAGCAGCCACCCCTGGGGTAACCCAGTGTAACCCTTCACTGGATGAGTCCCCCTCTTCTGAGGGGGAAAGTGCCAGGGGAGGGAGGCCAGGGCAACTACTTGGCCCAGGGGTGCTGCTGAGGTGGGCATGGCTCCTTCAGGGCTTTGGTGGCATCAGTGGACTGGTAGCCATCATCCAGCCCATTGTGGAACAATTTCTGCTTTTCTGGGTTGTTCCCTTATTGCGTTGCAAATGCAGTGCTCCTGGTCTCCACCAGGGGCAACTGCCGAGTGATGCCACCCCACTACCCACCCCAGGACAGGACAGTAGACCTATGGATGCTCAATCCTCTCCTTTCCCTGCCAGCCCCCAGTGTCCTGAATCTGTTTCTGAATCCGGGTCGCCGGCGTGGTTCGAGGTAAGGCGCCAGCGCCTCAGCCCTCTGTGCCACTGGGCCAGCTAGAAGCAATCTTTTAAAGTCCCTCTCATTTCTGTGGGACAAATATTTTCTGAGCTACTCTAATAATGATTATAACATTAGTTCACAGCAAAGTCTTTTGAAAACAAAATAATACTTCTGTTCTTCATATCTCAAGCTTCAGAATAAAGCAGGTTTCTTCCAGAAACCTTTATAGGAAAGTCCTCAAAAGCATGAAAATGGAATTCCATTGTTGGTAGATTGGTATTTGTTCTTCCAAGGAAACCCAACCATCAACCTGTCAAACTTGTTTACTTCTTAACTCTTTAAAATGGTTTATTTCTGTTTAACACCAAGCTGTACACACAAAAAGTATATCTTTGAACTTGCATGATGCCAGCTACCCTTTAAGATCAACTACCAATGTACCAGTCCTTTTACTTTTGATACAGGATACTCTCACAAATAACTCACATTCTCTATAAGTTGCAAATTTCAAATTTGGCTAGTCAATAGGTTGCAATGTTCTTTATCAACTGTGTAAGTTTCATGCCTGCAGAATGTTGCATTCTCTAGTAGCAAACAGATGTTTCTTTCAATAGTAAAAACACATTAAAGCCTCTTTTTTATGGCTGTGGGTGGAGCCAACAGCCATATTGCTTTAGTTTGAAAAGGGGTTTCCGTGGAACACATTTCTTAGTATCCTTCCATAACAATGCAAATTCCTATGGCAGTTAAAAAAATACTCCTTTCTTTCTTTTTAGAATGACAGGCACAGAACTCCAAGCTGCTTTTCTCTGAGAGCAAATGTGCACACCTTCCAAACAAATCTAAATATCTTTAAAACTGTTCAAGCAGCACAAAAACAAGCAGAGTGAAAGTTGTTCAGGACAAAATGACCTTTCATACGAGGGTAGTCACTAATCTGAATTCTTTATATTTTGTAAAATATGGTCTTCCAAACAACCTCATTTTTTTCTCTCTCGCTGAGTGAACACAGTAGAAGTCATGCCAAACAAATGTAAATATCTCAGAAAGTATACAAGGTACCAATATACAACAAAAGTGACCTTTCAAATGAGGGTAGTCAGTAATCTTAATTCACTAAAGTTTTTTAAATATAGCCATTTGAAAGGTGAAAATTGTGAAGAAAAATGAAAATTCAGGTAATCAGATGGCCATAATTAAAAAAATATAATTAGTGCAGCTTAATGAATAAGCTCATTGGAAAAGTATGTTTGTCCTGAACAACTTTCATACTGATGGTTTATGTGTAATGCATATAGTTTTAGAGATATTTACATTTGTTTGGCATAACTCCTATGAAAAATGAAAATTGAGGTAATCAGATCGCCTTAGTTTAAAAAATATAATTGAAGCAGCTTAATGAATATGCTCATTTGAAAGGTCTTTTTGTCATGAACAACTTGCATACTGATTTTGTATCTGTAACTTGTAAACTTTAAGAGATATTTATATTTGTTTGGTATAACTCCTTTTTCACTTCTAAACAGCCTCAGTTTTGCAAATTACTATGCCACTTACAGTAAGTGAAATTCTAAACCTGACCACCACGTTCCTCTCTTGTCATGACTAGTTTAAACTGGATATGAATTGATTACTTATGTGCAGCTGTTTGAAATGTCTCTATTTTCATAAATTACATTCATACCTCTAAAAGATCCCTATGTAACTGTGACTGAATAAAAGTTGAAGCTGTCAGTCATGTTTTGTATTGTTTTCTTTGTATGGACAACATTCTGTGCAGTTCCTTTCATGGAACCAAGAATTTGGAGTTTTGATGATGTCACTTCATGGTTTTAGAACTGTGGGCACTGTACTGATACTGTAAGCTCCTGCTAAAATTTCTGAAACTGTGAAGCCACAGAAAAACCTGTTGGCGTATTGATCCTTGTAACACAAGCTCCACAGAAACAAATGATTTGATACCTTTTATTGGAGCAGCAGAGTTACAAAAGAACACAGGTGCCTTTAACTTTTGGATTACACAGAATCCTTTGTCAGAAAACACTGGCAGTTATTTTAGATGAACATATTTTCTCAAAACCCAGATCATACAAAAAAAAAAACACATTAAAAGTTGTTAAGGACACCATTGGTTAAAACTGCATTCAAAAAAACAACATACCCATATAAAGACAGCAAATGTTCCATCAAAAGAAAGCTATCTCAAGGTAAAATGACACAGACTTGAAAATTCACTCTCTGAGAAAAGCTAAAAATCAACTGAAGCTTCATTTTAAAACCTGCTGTGTGTGTGTGTCTGTGCTAGCATTAGAAAATGACAATGATTAAAAACCACAAGGAAAAATATGCTTACAGAGCAGCTGGCAGCTTCTGGAGAACTTTAACAAAACATAAAATTTAGATAAAGTTCAGCTTGTATTTCACATTAGTTCTTTATTCCTACTCCCCATTATTTATTGCTGAGGTCATTTGCATGAAAACAGAATTTTTAATTCTGAAGAGTTCATCTATTTCTGTTGCTATCTCCCTACCTGAGATCACAATGTACTCCTTGTGACATCACAGTTACTCTCATGGCAACAGATTGTGATGTCACAACAGAGCATTATGACTTGAAGTAGGGAGTAAGCTATAGAGGCAGATTAACTTTAAAGTAACTGTAAGTGATAAAAATCATGTATTTGTGCACATTTCGTCAGTAATAAATTATGGGGAGCAGAAATCTAGAATAGATATGGAATACAAGCAGCATTTTACCTACTTATTATGTTTTTCAAAGTTTTCTTTCAGGCGTCAGTAGCCCTTTCAGCAATACACAGTAAATAATGTTAAAAGTCTTATAAATATGAAAATATCTATGTGTTAAGTAAAACATAGTTTAGAAGACAACTTGTCCTAGTGTAAATTAAGCTTTCACCAGCTGTTTCACACAGTGGTGTCAATCAAAATTTGCACATTGTACTGTTCAGATACATTTTTCTTAAATTCTTTGTATAATAAGTCCATATCACTCATGAATAGTCAAGCATATACTGTATTAACCCTTAGGCTGCCAACATAATTAGAACATATAGGAATTCTGGACTGATATATCAGTCCATGGCCCTGCAAGGGTTAAACATGACATATCTGCAATTCTGTAACAAGTGACTAGTGTATGTGCATATTCAAAACCCAAACCTAACACAGACCCCCTTGTAATTGAGATACTGTTATCCTAATATGCCTATGTATCAACAGTGTCCATATGTACCTAATCTGCTGTTGTATAAATAACAGTTCTATAAATCTAAAACCAAAACAAAACACAACTGGCAGCTTCAGCTTTTATTCAAGCACAGTTAAATAGGGATCCTTTAGAGGTATGAATATAACTTATAAAAATAGAGACACCTGCACATAAGTAATCAATTCCTGTCCCCTTTAACTCATTCAGACCCAGTGGCCCAGATATTCAAAAGAGTTGAGCCATGTGCAATAGGGTTGCACCTGCCAAGTCCAAAATTGCACCATTCTGCGATATTCAGCAGGAGGCAGTTGCGCCCCCGAAATCATGCTGAGCAACAGCGCAATGAAAATGAAGGCATGCGCAAGCGAAGGGGGAGAAACCATACATAAATGGTGCACTGCGATATTCAACGACTTGTGCCATGCACAATAGGGGAGCAAGCGGAAGTTGCGCCATAGTGGAAATGAGCCAAAATAAAAAGGAGCAAGGGAGAGGCGCAAGAATGCTACAGGGAAGCAACATGAGGCAGAACTCTAGCCAGACAGACAGGGCAGGAGGGACACACAGGGCAGGGCAGGGAAAGGTCACCCTGAACACACAGGCATAGGGAAGGTGTGGGGAGCCACAGCCAGTGCAGAAGGGGGAAGTGCCACACAGCACAGAGGCCACCACAGGCAGGTGTTCCCGGTGCAGGGGAAGTAGCAGGGAGGACAGCGGGGGGAATACAGTAACAGCTGCCGGGAGGGTGAACACAAGCCAGGGACATGGCCAGTGCCACCTTCCAGATGGAGGCCGTTTTGAGGGGGGGTGAGAAGGGGGCGTGGCGTGGAAGGGCTCGTCGCTGTATGCCTCCAACAGGCAGTACCGAGCCCGCACAAGCTTTGAGCTGTACAGCGATACTGAGATTGTGGGCCGGTACCGCCTGAATAGGGCAATTCTGAGGTGGCTCTGTGAGCTGTGCAGTGATGTGATGCAGGCACCCACACGACGGAGCCATGCTCTGTCAGTGGAGACTAAAGTAACAGCCTGCATGTGCTTGCTTGCCACGGGTACCTTCCAGAGACCAACTGGGGACACTATAGGCATAACCCAGTCAGCCACATCATGCCACCTCATCCAATTCCTCAGCGCACTGCTGCCACATACTGCAGAGTACATCCATTTCCCCATCACACCAGCGGAGTGCACAGTAAACATACAGGAGTTCCACAGGGTAGCACGTATGCCTGGCATGCTGGGGCAATAGACTGCACCCATGTGGCCATACACACACCACCTGGCACTGAGGGGGCCGCATACATCAATCGCAAGGGCTATGCCAGCATCAACTGCCAGGTGGTGTGCGATGCCAGGGGCACATAATCAATGTCTGTGTCACGCACCCTTGGGGGGCACATGATGCCTTCATCTGGCACCAGTTGGCACTGTGCCACAGATTCAAGAGTGGGAACATCCCCATTGGACACCTAGTGGGTGAGTATGCAAACCACATGGACAATCATAGGGCCTGGGGGGTCATGGCCAGAGGTGACATGGGTAGTGGCCTACATGGCCCGGGGAAGGGTGATGCTGATCACCAAACTAACCTCTGCCCTCTACACACAGGTGACAGTGGATACCCACTCCGTCCCTGGCTGCTCACACCCTACCAGCGGCCCACGACCCCATCGCAGCAACGCTACAATGAGGCACATGCCACCACATGTAATGTCATCAAGCGGGTGTTTAGGATGCTGAAGGCATGTTTCCATTGCCTGGACACCTCCGGCGGTGTCCTACAGTACAGCCCCTCAAAGGCCTGTGGGCTATTCCTGACCTGTTGCATCCTGCACAACATGTCCAATGAATGTGGGATAGCCGTACAGGTCGAAGAGGGGAACAGCGATGGGGACAATGAGGACGCCAGTGACGATGGTGATGGGCTTGCGACCGCACCCCCGACTGATCCAGCTGGCACAGCTGCACCGGAACACCATCATGGAGGAGCACTTCAGCCAACCCAGGTAAGTCATGGGGCCATGTGCAACCACCAGTAGCTAAGGCACAACCCACAAACACTCATGGACACACGCCAGGGGTGCATGCCATCAAGGGAAGTGGTAGGGCACAGAAGCACACACAAAACCAGGGATCAGTGAGGATTAACATGCCACATAGACGGACACACACACACACACACACACAATGCACCAAACATGCACAGAGGGCAGGAGGCACACCGACCTAGAATGCTAACCCTAGCAACACACATGTCCACAGGCCACCACGCCCACTGCCTATCCATGTGCGTGTGTCAGATGCTGAGCACCATTGCACATTGGTGTACAGCGCAATGCAGGCATCATCATGCACACACAACTGTGGACAGCAGCCGGGAGGGTGTGCAGGTGGACTGTGTGTCCACGTGCAGGGCCGGGTACCCACCCGTGCACTGCCCACTGAAAGACACAATGCATACAGGGCAGCACCAGACAGTAGCCACTCTGGGAGACAGGTCAATCATGCGACACAGTGCCCCGGCCACCAAGGATGTGTGGGCAGCCCCACTGAGACCCACCAGCACTGACAGGCTGACCACTGGCCTCATGGGATGGCACTGATGGTCCCCCAGGGGTTCCACTGTGTGAACATGACCATGCTCACACAGGGCTCTGCAGCACACCGAACATGCCTGCGCCAGGAGTGCTTAGGATGCCCACAGTGAACCTGGAGTCAACAGGGTGGGAGTCGCATGATGCCGGGAATGGGGGGTGGACAGTGCACTGCATGGTGTCTGCGATGCATGGGCACCTGACTGTGTGCCCATTGTGGCCATGACAGCAATGAATGCCTGTGCATACCTGTCAATGGCAGCAGTCACATCCTCCCACAAACAGTCCATCCCTGCCAGGATCAGAGCGGTGTCTCTGCTGAGACGCTCCTCTGCCCACTTCAGAGCCACTTGCAGTGCATCCACTGATGTCGCAAGCCACATCTGCTGCTGGACTGATGCTTGCAGTAGGCGGGTGTGCTCATCCAAGAGGTCATCTGCCTCCTCGGCATCCTGTCCCTCAGGGTGTGCACAGCCCTGATGATCAGCACCCCTTGAGGGTGGGTGCTGTGCACCAGGACCAGGCCTGGGCATGTCCACAGATGGTGCACAGATGCCACCACTGAACCCTGCTCCCCTAAGCCCATTGGCTGACTGCTGATGCTGCCCCTCCAGCTGCTGCTCCCCAGGGCTCATTTGTGCTGCCACAGTGGCCGCAACAGTCCCACTGTCCTGAACAGACACCAGTGCTGCCCCACTGGTGCTGACAGGCACAGGCTGGGACTGTGCTGACACCTAGGCCTCCATGGCAGCACCATCCACAGCCATGGGCACGAAGTGCCCTGCTGTGTGGCAATCCCATGGCACACACGTGTCACTGCCCATGACGTTAGTGTCATCATCATCGGTGACGGACTCTGCACCAGCCCCAGTCACAGCATGCCGGCATCCGAGGATGCTGGCATGCTGGGACACAGGCATGGCTTCCTCCACACCTGTTACAATGACATCAGTGTGGACAGCCAGGCGGCCCCACTGTCACAATGATCCACGTATACCTGTGGAGGTGGATGGGCCCTCCTTCATCTCCAGCTGACTGTCCTCAGTGGACAGGCCCACCACCACTGACCCATGCAGATGCTCAGGATCTGTAAGGGAAAGCAAAGTCGAGTTACTGCATGTGACCTACCCTGCCCCCCCATAGACAGACCATGACTTACCATGCAGTGATGGGCCACCACCCATCTGGAACCCACCACCCAGAACACCCTCAATGGCACTGCACTGCATGCTTTCAGCAAGCCTCTCCTCCTGTGGGGTCAGCTGTACCACCTCCGGCTGTCCCCCACCTGTTGCAACTCATGCTGCCCTGATGACAGCCACCTTCTCCTTTATCCTCCTCCTGTCCATGCCCATCTTTTTCTTACACTCCTGCACAGAGCACTGGTGGCTGCTGTGCAGGTTCACAGCACATGCCACCTCCTCCCATGCAGCAGTACGAGCTTGAGGTGTTCCCCGCCGTCCACTGAGAAGTAGCTCCTGGTCCAGGTAGGCCTCAAACAGGGCTTCGGTTTTGGCCTTGGTAAAGTTAGGCCTCCCCCTCCTCCCACCACTGTGTTCCTCCTCTCCAACAACTTGCTTGGTCATTGTGTAGCCTGTAAGAATGGCAGTTGTTACCTGTGACTGTGCAGTCCCATGCATGTCCCTAAATCCACAGTCCACACTCCCAAACAGCATGCAACTCACCAATAGACTGCAATAACCGACTATGGTCACTGCAGCCCAATGTCGCACTTTTATAGTGCAACCCATGCAAATGAGGTGAGGCACAACTTTAAGTAGATGCAAACTGCAGTGCTGTGCCATTGAATGGCTGATTAGATGATTTGCATATGATGGCTGAATATCACGCTGTTGCGCTTTGCGCAATTGTGTTGAACGTACTGAGCCAATGGTGCAGTTCTGTGACATGCATAGTACATACCTCACTGCGCATGCCCAGGTTGCTGATGCAAGTGTCTGCCATGCTGATGACGTGCTGTGCATGGTAGGCAATGCAGGGCATGGTCATCATTGTGCCAGTGGTGCTATAGTGATGGTCACTACATGGCGCTGTGGCACTGGGCCATCATAGGCACACTGGGCCAACTGCACGGTAGGCCGCTAATGTCGGTGGCACACAGGCAGCCAATCACGCTGCATGCATTGGGTTCCAATGGCACTGTGTGTGTCCATGTGCCAGAGACCCTTTGACCCTGTGCCCGACCTTTGCCCCCTAGGCACCATGCGTCAGGCATGGGTACACCTCTATCGCGCTGTTCGGTGACAGTGCGATAGGGAATGGCAGCGCTGTACCACACAGCATCTGTACCTGGGGAGCCACACTGCAGAGCGCCATATTGCCATATCGAGCAGTAAGAATGGCATGCAGGATGGCAGCCCAGTGGTCTGCAATAGAGCTGGGCAACCTAGTGGCCATTGTGGAGTCACACCATGGGCCTCTGTTCGGGGAGGCACCCCTGGACAGGTCCAGGATCCAGGTGTGGAAGGAGGTGGCCACTGCACTTGAGGAGGCCACAGGATGGGGGAGGAACACTGAGCAGTGCCGCCACAGGTACGGGGGACCTGCGGCGGAGGGAGCCAGAGCTACTGGCACACCTGTGGGCACGTGCCAGGAGGGACATGGTGCCATGGCCAGGTAGGGGTTATGTCAACACACTTTTATCTTCCATATGGGTAACAGTGTTGTATGTGTCCAGCACATGGGGGCAGGGGGACTTTGCTACAGGGATTGTACTGATGTTCCTCTCTCCATGTTTGCCCCACAGGCCCGGAGGAATGCCGCCGTGCCCATGAAGAGTGGCGGCAGGAAGAGCAGGTTGCAGCAAGGCAGGGTGAGGGCCCTCACTGCCCACTGGACTGGCCCAATGAAGGTGAGTGCCATACATCCATGATTACTATTGCCGCTGTGTGACAGGGTGGGCAGCGGGGCATGGCCACCATCCATTGACACCACTGCCATACACTCGACTTGTTACAGTCAACACTGTCCAGTGGCAATGCATGTCTGGGAGTGCATCAATGGTGGTCCATGCGTGCACCAGATACATGGTTGTGCCACTGCCTTTGCACCACATAGTCATGTCACTAAACAGCCACGGTGGTGCTGTGCATGACTTGGCCAGTGGGTGTGTGCAGCATTCCGCATGGCTGTATGCACCTGGGTGGGCAGGTCATGTGGATGTGATCATTGCAGGTGGTCACTCACCATCACAGAGGTATGTCTCACGGCCATATGCCATGCACAGTGGGCGGGCTGTATGGGGTTGTGCATTCACATGTATTGACTGTGCTCCCTTATCCTAGGTACACGCCATCTATGGGAAATATGGGAGGTGCTACGGGAGATACTCCTGGTGGTGAGGGCTTCACTGGACATCTTCAGACAGATAGATGACACTGGGGTCCTGTGGAGGCACAGAGCTCGGAGGAGTTGGAGCGGGGAGAGGCACTCCCACTAGGGATCAATCAGTCCCTGTATCCCTACCCCTGGACCCACCCTCACACCCCTCCTTTCCCATCCCATTTGTCCACCCCTGCCCCTACCCACCCCCACCTTGTTCGTGGCCCCCTCAACCTTGTATATAGTTTGTAAGTAATATTGTAAATAGTTGAATTTTATATATTTGGTCAATACATTTAATTTTGATATGAATACTGTGGTGGTCTCTGACTTGCAGCAGGCTATAGGTGCTCAGCTGCAATGGTTTGCATGGCATCAAGGGTGGTGTGGCCATGGGTATGTGTGTGTCCCCGTGTGGAGGTGACTATGGTGTGGGGGTAGCTCTCAGTCAGTGTCTGTGGTGTGTGTGTTGTGCCCTGTGCATGGGATGACTGTGTGCAGTGCTCCATGGTGCATGCTCTGTGTCCATGGTGCACCCATCTGCCCATCCATGGCATGTGCAGCTGACACACATGCATGTTTGTGACCTGCATGGTCTGCAGGCATGTCAGTGGTGGCAGTCACTGCAGGGCAGCCACTGTACCCGTCACATTGCTGGATTGCCTCCTGTCACTGGTGTTGTGCATGTCTGCCTCGGGTGGCACTGTGGGCTCCACAGTTGTTGTCCCACCTCCATGCTGTGCCTTGTGTTTGTTGCAGGGGATGTGCCCCACTGTCTGTGACTTGTGCTCCGGGTGAATTATGGTGGTGTTGGTGGTGGTGTACGGGTCCACAGTGCCTGCGCAGGGTGGCTGGCACTCCAGTGCCATGGAGGACTGCGGGTTGTGTGTACACAGTTTACATGGGCCCACACTGGGGGCTTGGTTGCCCCACTACTGCGTCCCTGTGTTGTTGTGCCCTTGGGTATGGGTGGGTGTCTGTCCATACACTGTGTGGCATCCAGTGTGGTGCATGTTTCCACGCACCACTGTGGGTGTCTGTGCTGGATGTTGTGGCCAGTGGTGGGTCTGGGTGTGTCATTGGAATACTGTGCAGGGTGCTGTACCACTGGTGGTGGTGTCCGGGGCAAGCCCTGTCCCGTGTAGGGTACCTCATGTGCCAACGCATGGTTGGTCTCTCAGCAGTACCTCAGGGGGACTGTGCATGGTGGCATTGTGTCTGCCACTGATGGGTACTCTTGGTGGGGCTGGCTTGCATGGTTCTGTGGTGCACAGGGTTGCAGTGTCACAGTGGAGGTGGTGGCATGCATGGGGTTTCCTGCAGTGGTGGCCACTGCTCATGGGGGGTGTCTGGGGGTCACGGTGCAGGGTGTGATCTGCATTGGGGGGGATGGTGTGGCACAGGGTGGTCAGCCCTCCTTGTGTGCCAGTCACAGCTTGCCGGTAGGTGTGATGGGCACCATGGCCCGGCTGTGGGTTGTTTGCTTGTCTCCATGGGCCAGTGGTTATTCCAGCCTCCCCAGTTGTGCAGTGCATGGGGTGTGGGGGATGATGTCTGTTCTGCTGTGTGTTCCTGTGCCCATCTGTGGCATGGGTGGTGGGCCCCTACCTCCCTGGTTGTGCAGTTGCATTGCTCTGCTGCTGGGGGCATCCCTGGTTACGCTATGGCTCCTCTGGACTGCTCAGCTGAACATCCCTTGTTGCGCTATGGTGCATCAGATCTGCTCAGCTTCCCCTCCCTAGTTGCACTATGGCGCAGGTGGTGCGATATTCAGTCGTTGGCTGTAGGCGCAGTTTGGCCTGCTATATTTTTGAATATCACATCTCTTGCGCATGGGCACAATAGACTTGCGCTTGCTCCTGCTATTGCACACTTTTTAGGTGCAGTTTGAATATCTGGGCCAGTGTGTGTTTAGAACATTGGAGACAGAACTCCAAACTGCTTTTCATTGGGAATCTTCCTAAGGCACTGAGCAGAAATCTTATCAAATGTGTACACATTCCAAACAAATCTAAATATCTTTAAAACTATTCCAGGTGAACAAAACATTCAGCCTGAAAGTAGTTCAGGACAAAAAGACCTTTCAAATGAGGGTAGTCACTATTCTGAATTCCTTATATTTTGTAAAATATGATCATCTTATTACCTGTATTTCCATTTTTATTTTCACAAAATTCACATTTCTGATGGCAATTAAAAAAAACTATAAAGAATTTAGATTAGTGACTACCATCATTTGAAAGACCTTTTTGCCATGAACACAAAAATATAAAATAATGCACTTGGGTCACAGATATTCCAAGGGCAGAATACAAAATGGGTGGATTAGT
Organism: Neoceratodus forsteri; assembly: GCA_016271365.2. Classification (NCBI taxonomy): domain Eukaryota; kingdom Metazoa; phylum Chordata; order Ceratodontiformes; family Ceratodontidae; genus Neoceratodus; species Neoceratodus forsteri. Next base: position 1,779,857,694 of record CM057455.1, on the reverse strand, counting down.
ATTGACAATATTAAGAAAGCACACATTCAAAAAAAAAACTTTTACATACAGTTGATTATTGTTTAAAAATATTATGCATCTATGGCTGACACTGTACATCAGATGCAAACCAATAATCCTGTTCCTCACTTGGAGCAAAAAGGTGTGGGGGTGGATGCCATAACTGACTCCTTGTTTTTGTGTTAAAGGGGTCAGTTTTTTTTATAGCAAAAGCAAGGAAAGGGGTCATTTCTAAAATGTAAAGACATGCATGGGGACCACTTTTTTCAGAGCATGCCACTACCAGTAGCTACCACTTCAAGACTGCTACTACCCCCACCTAATACAATCAGGGGAAAACAAGAAGTACCGTAGTCTACCAGCACTGAGATCAATATGGTTAAGGCACATTTACCAGAAATTACTGTGTAGAAAAGGATGAGAAAGTGACTGATGATGAGCAAATCCCAGACCAGATCTCTAGTTTGTTAATAGTCTCCCCCTGAGTCTGATTTTTATGGCTGTGTGGGCCAAGCTCCACAGATGTTATGCCATCATCAGATTTGTATAAGAGCTTTGTGGAAGCACATAACTGGACAACTGTCTGATGTTCTGACACTGTGCACCAGCATAATTTCCAATGTTTCTGTTTTCATAGTCCAGCTCCTCTGTGAGCCGCATAAACACATCCACTTCCTGACGCACTACTTTTCCTTTCCGCAACTGCGGAAGTGACGGCCACTGTGTGCAACATGGTGTCGCTGACTTAAAGTGGGCATGCACGAGTATCATGTATATGTATGTAACCCCCACACAACCTTTGGCTAGCTTGCAGCCCGTTAAAAGAACTACTGCCAACTACAGTACATGGCATGCAATTTTCTTTTGGAAGAACTACAATCATGGTACCACCCCTAGTGTTGGAGTGTATACCAGGCTCATTATACAGAGGACAGGGGTTGGGGGAACATACTAAAATTAACCTTTTTATTTACAACCAGGTCCAGGGGAGAGGCTGCTAGGCATATGCGATACCTAACTGCTGAGGGGCCCCAATAACGTTTACACTAGAAGCAACAAGTGGAATGTCCAAAGCAGTAACTGGGATTTTGCAGTATGGTTTTATTTACAGATGTTACTTAAAGCAAGGGTGGTCCCCCCAAAGGTTTGTAATTCCAATACAGGCACATTCTCTCTTTTACAGGACACTTTGCTAGGCAATACTGTTTTCCACAAAAACATCTCTATCTGTCTTCCAAAATATATCTGTGGGATGTGCCACACACCATAAATATTTTCCCCACATTTCCATTTCCAAAGTGTATATCTGTGGGATGTGGCACACACTTTAAAATCCTCCTGGTGCATGGTCTTTGCCCAGGGAACAGTGGTGCCCATCCATGAATGACTTAGCCCTGCCTGAAACTCCAGATTGTGTTCCTTCCACCCTTTGCCCCAAACAGCCTCTGCCATTCCTTCACAGTTACACCAAATGAGTCTCCAATCCCCAATGAATTAGAAACATAGAAACATAGAATTTGATGGCAGATAAGGACCACTTGGCCCATCTAGTCTGCCCATTTTTCTACCTAATCGATAAGCTGAAGATCCTAGTTAACCAACAGCCTACTTCCTCCTACTCCCTGCTAGAATTGCCGTATGTCTGTCTGTCCCATGCATTCTTGAATTCCACCACTGTTTTTGACTCTACAACCTCCTCAGGAAGGCTGTTCCATGCATCTACAACCCTCTTTGTGAAGAAATACTTCCTCACACTTCCTCTGAGCCGTTACCCCTCTATCCTCAAATTATGCCCCCTTGTTCTTGCACATCTCTTTTTCTGAAAGATGATACCCTCTTGGACTTTCTTGATTCCCTTGAGGTATTTGAAAGTCTCTATCATGTCCCCCCTCTCCCTCCTTTCCTCAAGGTTATACACCTTAAGCTCCTTTAGTCTTTCTTCATATGTCTTCTGGTGCAGACCCTGCACCATTTTGGTTGCCCTCCTCTGGACAGCCTCTACCCTGTTTATGTCTTTGTGGAGACGGGGTCTCCAGAACTGTACACAGTACTCCAGATGTGGTCTTACCAACTGTCTGTACAGAGGGCCAACAACTTCCTGTTTTCTACTGGTAATGCCTCTCCCTATGCATCCCAGTATCCCCCCAAACCCTCCTTACTGCCTTCTCACATTGCTGGCCCACCTTTAGGTCATCTGATATGACTACCCCAAGATCCCTTTCCATTTTAGTTGTTGTCAGTATCTCACCCTCCATTGTGTACTCTTCCCCTGGGTTTTTGTTTCCCAGGTGCATTACTTTGCACTTCTTTGTGTTGAATTTAAGCTGCCATACATTTGACTATTCCTCCAACCTTGCCAAGTCCCTTTTCATCCTTTCCACCCTACCTTGCATGTCAACCCTGTTGCAGATCTTTGTGTCATCTGCAAAGAGACATACTTTCCCTTCCAGTCCCTTTGCAATGTCACTTATAAAGATATTTAAAAGGACCAGCCCCAGTACTGAACCCTATGGTACCCCACTAGTAACCCTCCTTCACTGTGGACTCCATTTACTATTAACCGCTGTGTCCTGTTGTCCAGCCAGTGTTTAACCCAGGCTACCACCCTGGGACCCATTCCCAGGCTGGCTAATTTGTTTATTAATCTTTTGTGTGGGACGTGTCAAATGCCTTGCTAAAGTCTAGGTAGGCCATGTCCACAGCCCCTCCCTGGTCTACTACTTTGGTCACCCAGTCAAAGAAATAAATTAGATTTGTCTGACATGACCTTCCTGCTGTGAATCCATGCTGCCTTGGGTCCTGTGCCCCACTGGCCTCTAGGTACTCAACAATTCTTTCCTTCAGAAGTGATTCCATCATTTTCCCTCCCACCAAGGTCAAACTGACAGGTCTATAGTTTCCTGCCTCTGTCTTACTCCCACTTTTGAGAAGAGGAATCACATCCATCCTCTTCCAGTCCTTAGATACCATGTTATCCTCCCATGATTTATTAAAAAGGGTAGTCAGTGGTGTTACTACTGCTTCCCTTAGTTCTTTTAGAATTTTGGGGTGAATCCCATCAGGCCCCATTGTTTTATCCACCTTCAGTTTTAAGAGTTCTTTCAGAACCCTTTCTTCCGTGAAAGGACTGATATCAACCCTCCCATCCAGAGTGGTTCTATTGACTGGATTAGGTATCTCCCCCTGCTTTTCCATTGTGAATTCTGAGCAGAAGTATTTGTTCAGTATCCCTGCTTTTTCACTGTCGCTCTCTGCCCAACCACCTTCTTCTTTATTTAGCCTCAGTATCCCTCCCTTAGTCTTTCTTTGCTCCCTAACATACCTATAAAAGTTTTTATCCCCCTTCTTAACTGAGTTGGCAATCTTTTTCTCGGTTTGGGCCTTTGCTATTCTGACTGCCTTCCCTGCTTCCTTCTGCTTTAACTGGTACAGTTCTGTGGCCTGATCCTTCTTGCTAAAGACTCCCAACTTTGACTTTAAATTCAGCACAGTTGTGGTGAAAGGGGTCCTGACTGGTGTGCTCTAACTTGATCTAGGGCACACACACCTCAGACAACTCCCTCAGAGAACAATCTCAAATTCTGTACTCACAGATTAGTTGTTCCTTCCTCCCAGTCATGGAAAGAACAAATGGCACCTTTCTTTCTCTTGTAGCTGTCAGATTCTGCACATTGTTTTTCCTTAAGGCAGCTGTGAACTTCAGGAACTTCAGGGGATTGCCTCTTGAATCCACAAGAATTGCATTCCCTCTCACTCCCCTTGGAGTGAAACTAAGGAGTCCTGCAGGCAAGCTAAAGATTTTATCAAACTAGGGTGAGAAATACCAGGTCTCCCTTTGACAGAGCCCCAATGGTAGACCTCCTGCCACTCTGACTGCCACACTTGAACTTACTAATGAACATTCTAAGCTCCTTGAGAGCACTGACTTTAAAATGGTTTTGCCGCTGTTAGTGTTCTAAATGACATAAGCATCTGATTAAACAATGACGTCATTATGTAGAAAGCCCCTAATGAGCTCCCCACAGCTGCCTTTTCCTACCTGCCTAAGACTAGTACAAATGAAATTCCAGTAAACCTAAGGGGACTGGGTTGTTACATATAGTTATGTCAGCACCGCCATGTTGTGCAAGGCTGATTTGGGGGCAAACTGCACATGTGCAAGAGTCATGCATTCGCAGTACAGTAATCGCTGCAGTATTATGGCTGACTCCAGTGTAGTGAGAGAACTGCATATTCTTTTCAATGCTCTTGCCACTCCTAAAAGCTTTCCACAGCCGTGTTGGCTCTGGCCAGAGTTTGTTTTCTTGGACATAGCTGCTTCTGGGGTTAGGCAGTTAAGTCATAAATTTTGACTTTGACAGTTTGGTATACAGTTGCCATGGCTCCATTGTTAGATTGTCTCCTGCTCCTCCAAGCAGAGACTTAAGTGTTCCAGTAACATCATACTCTTAAACAGGCCATAGATGGGGTAGATTGGCATAGGCTCATCTGGTTTTAAAAGTCACTAAAGAAGTTATTTTTTCCTTGAGGAAATCCATGCTGGCAGTTTGAAACTAGTTTGAAACCTCTTTTCCATTCATAGAAACAAAACCCTTTAGAGTAGTTGAACCAGTTGTCTAGTATTACACCCTAATTACCTTAAGTCCAGAAAATATAGTTAAATATTAATTATTATAAAATAATTGTAATGATAAAATTATTATAACATATTTTTACAACTTAGGATTTGTTCCCACACTGGAACAAAGCTTTGTGAATCTGGACCCATCTTCCTCCTTCGCTTCAGATCCCTTAATACTGATCTTAATTATAGATAGCTATAAAACATGTTTTTAGGTAGGCCAAATTGGTCCTGTAGTTGTTGAAAAGATTTCAATGTTTGATCAATATACAGATCTGAGATGGAAATAATGTTATATTCCACCCATTTTTTTGTATCTTGTGAACCAAAGATAGGGTGGAAATTATTTTGACCTTATAAAGAGGTCTTACTTATCTAATCCCCCCATTACTGCCATAATGTTGTTCCATAGTTTATGGGTACATTTAAAGAACAAATTATTTGGGCCCTTAATATTCTTAGATTTCCTATTTTGGGAAAACAAATGCATAATATTTTTGAAAGTTGGTTCTCCATACTCAAAATATGCCCACAGTGGATGGGAAGATGACCAAAGTTTTTCAGAGGCTCTGTTGCCACCACCCAATGATAATTTTTTAAATTGGGTAATATGAGGCCCAGTTGAGCATGATTCTATATCAGTTTTTGTTTTCTTAATCTAGGTTGCCATTTTTTCTAGCGGAACTGAGGAATAATTTTATCCAGTTTATTATATGTTTCTTTTGACATCATCATCAGTATTTCCAGAAATACATACAAAAAACAAGGAAGTATCCTCATCTTAATGAGTTGAATACATCCCAGCAGAGAAAGAGGAACACTCTCCCATTTTTGTAAATCCTGATCAATGGCACATATCAGAAGTCTCAGTTAATATCCACCAATTTAGTCTTATTGGGCCCCATTCACAAAGGCTACTCGGCACTATGCATGGCATGTGCATCCGAAGTGGAGGCAGATACATTCAGAAGTGGTGTAAGCAAATGCCACATGGTATGTGTGAACCATGTGTAGGGATGTGCATAGCCACATGAAGCACAGCAGCACACAAGGGAGGATATGCGGCTGTGCAGGGGTGTTCCCGCGTACGCCATACGCGTGGCATGCAGGATGTGCATACATGACATACAATACATCGGAATGGTGCATTGCAGACCTGCGTAGGCAAAACATAGCTGAACAGCAGCCATAAAGTGGCACACATGCCCCACACAGCAGGGCCAGCATAAGCAGCGTACCTGCGTGAGGGCCGACTAAGCCCACAATGGCAAACACAGCCAGACAGGCTGGACACATGCCTGGAACATGCCACATGCATGTGAGACTACAGCCAGACCACAGGCCCAAGCATGGCATGCATGCCAACCACCATGCACTGCCAGCATTGCATGGCCAGTACAGTGACCCATGCACCCATGGCACTGGCAACACAGGTACTGTACACAGAAGCGTGATCAGCCTAACACACAAGGCATACACGTGGCCACCCCCGCACACCATGCTGGGGCAAAGAACAAGGCACATACAGGATGATACAATCAAATACATTTAATGGCTTACAAAAGCAGAATGCCCGCAGAAGGCAACACAACAGCAGGAAAGGGGGTTGGGGAATACATCAGGTGAGCAAGTTGTTCTCCATCTCAGTCAGACAAGTCTTCTGTGGCCACCTCCATGTTCATCAAAAGTGTCACCTCTAGAGGTGGGGTCATATCAATGAAGGCATGCTCCTTAAGCACCAGGCACCTCAGGGACCCACGGTAATGCTGCAATAACAAGAGCAGACACAGGGGACATGGGTCAGTACACACTGAACTGGCCAGGCCCACAATGGAATGGTGCAACACACACGCACACAGGCACACACAGGCAACAATGCCACACCCCCTGTGGGGGGTAGCTAATGGCCCACAGGTCCCCCTCATCATCCCTGCAGACCATGTTGGATGTGCTCTGCCACAGATCCATCCACAGTGGAATGTTGTGGGAAAGTCTGTAGCCTGGAGTCACTACCACAACTGGGTCTGGCCCACCCACATCATGAAGCTCCAACATCAGCATGGCCATATGCTGCTGTGTCCCCTGTGGAAATGCAAAGGCAGTGACAGTGAGAGGCATGCTCTGTGAAGCAGCCCCCCCCAACAGGCACAGGGCTGGAACAAGCAGTGAACTGTCTGTGTCACTCACCTGTCTCCATTCAGTGACCTCCCATATGGCCCCTGAAGGAACTCCATCCTGGTAGACATCCCTTGGAACACAATACAGGAGGTGCCATGGCCGGGCAAGCCTGACAGGCACCTTACCCCATGACATTGTTGGCACCACAGCCGCCATGACAGTCAGTGCATTTATGGCATCCCCTTGCCTGACCTGCCCCCAGCACGTGGGCAGGCAACACTCTATAGGGCAGGTGTGCCATGCTTCCCAGCATACATGGTACACACTCATGTGCATGCAACACTACTGTGTGGACATGGACAGCAGAACAGGCAGTGGCATTATGATGTGCCCAGGGCCACTGCTACATATTGTCCTACTAGAGGACACCATGGGGGAGTGCCATGGACAGCCCTGGCACCGGCCACAGATATTCAGGCCATATCTCTTGGTACAGAGCTTCCACACCATGGACTTCTTGCAACAGTACAGGCTTGATCATGACATGCTACAGTATGTCTGTGCACTCGTGGAGGATGCCATACATCCACGTACAGGGCGCTCCATGGCCATGACCACATAGACGAAGGTGCTGTGTGCACTGCAATACTATGCCACAGGCACCTTCCAGAGGGTGATAGGGGATGTGACAGGTGTGAACCAGTCCTCCATGTCCAGGGCCCTGAACCAGATGACCGATGCCCTTGTGCACCACTGACACCAACACATTGTGTACCCCGTGACTGTGGTGGAGCTCAGGGCTGTCAAGGGTGCATTCCTGGACAGTTCTAACATGCCCAACACTGTCAGTGTGATAGACTGTACCCATGTACCCATTCTCACACCAACCATGACCGAAGAGGCATACCGGAACTGTGAGGGGTTCCACAGCATCAACTGCCAGGTGGTATGTGATGCATATGGTATCATCTCCAATGTCCAGGCATGGTAATCAGGTTCATGTCACAATTTCTACATCTTCAACAACAGCGCATTGTGATGCCATCTGGACCAGAAGGAGGAGGGATATGGGTGCCTGTCGGGTAAGCATCTCCTAGTGCCTGCTGTACCAGTTGCAGACTGTACATTTCTGTGTGCCTAATGTGTGTGTACCTTCCCACCCCACAGGTGACAGTGGATACCCACTGAGGACAATGCTCCTGACACCATATCATGTGCCGCTGCACCCTGTGGAGGAGGCTTTCAATGCAGCACATGTGCTGGCATGCCGCATCATGGAACACACCATTGGACTTATGAAGATGCAGTTCTGCTGCCTGGACCACACAGGTGGCTTGATGATGCTTGCGCCAGGAATGGCATGCAGAGTGTTCATCATCTGTGCCATGCTGCACAACATATGCATCCTATGCAGTGTGCCACAGCCCCTGGATGCATGCCCTGAGGAGCCTGGCGAGGAACCACTGCAGCCACCACATGGACCAGCACCACCAGGAGATGGAGGTAGGGTGCCACCCAGGGAACAGGATGCTGCGGGATGCATGGCAGCATGGGCCATGTGGCATCACATGGCCCATGGCATATTCAGCAGGTGAGTGGCTGCACTGGCTGGTGATGATGACACCACAGGTCTGAGCTATCCAGTGCAACACATCATCATCCCACCTCTCGTGTGCCATGGGCAAGGGTCGTTTGCTAGGGCAGTCAATGAGGTTACATGCCATGTCAGTCATATGCCTCTGCCAGTGCAAGCCATGCATGCTGTGGTGCATGACACATCAGTGCAGGATGTGTGTGGCTAGAGTCTCTTACCTGTATCCAGTTTGTGTGCCCCCTGTCACACTGTCCAGGTGGTGCCGGTTGATGTGGTACTGCTGTGAACCGGTGTATGGTGTGCCTTGGTGGTGTCAGGTGTGTGCCAGTGTGTGGGGTGTGTGGGGGGTGCACATGCCAGTGCCTGTCTGCACCTCCACATCACTGTGTGGCCAGTGCCTCTGGCTGCCTACTGTGTCTGCAATCCCATCCTGTTCTCTTGTTCCCCCATAGCATGGGCATTGGCTGCATGTCTTGCTGTGCCACCTGTACATGATGCGCATGTCAATCCATGTTGCTTGCACCCATTGTGGCAGGTGGGGCAGGCTGGGCTGTCGATGCAGGCTGTGGGACACCGTCACGCAGCATCAACTGGTGTGTGGCAGTGGTCAGTGCTGGTGGCATGTCAGTGGTTCGTGGTCGGTGCAGCTGTGCAGCCAGGTGTGTGGCTATGGCATGGAGTGCATCCGCTGTCTGCTCCTGCAAGTGTGCACCTGCTGCCATCATATCTGAGAGTCTGTCCTGGGTATGCACACTTGTGGCAATTGCTTCAGCCATGCATTTCTGCTCCAGCGCACAGGTGGCCACGCCCTCAGCCAAGCACTCCTGCACATATACGGATGCTGCCAGGACCTCTGTCATGTGGTGCACTGCCTCCATGCAGTCTTGTATTGCCTGCAGCCTGTCACACTCCAGCCAGCAGAGTTCTGGGTAGTAGCTCGCCAGTGCCAAATCACTGCCGCATAGCCTACAGCACCGTGCAGGTGGGGAGCCCTGCGGGGTGCACATGTCCCACTCCTTTGTGTTCAGTGGTGTGGCAGGTGCCGCCATCCCCATGGTGGGCATGCCACTGTCGTCACCCAGATGGGTGTCCTCCTCAGTTCTCCTGTTCATTCTGGACACTGTGTGGTCCTCCTCATCCTGGTCCTGTAGTGTCACCGCCTCCTCACCAGCCTGTGTGTCTGTGGGGGTGGCTCCACCTCCACTCCCCACCTGCTGCCAGTCTGGTGTCCTGCCATTGTACTGTGCAGTACACCACCCTGTGTCCATGCAGCTACATACTTGCATCTCCTCTCTGCAGCAGTGCTCCACCACTGATCCCGGTCAGTCACTTATCTGCATTGTTGTCGTCAGGCCCTGTGGGTGGGACGGGTGATAGATGGTTAGCGCCCATGTCAGTGATGCCGTGTGGTGCTTCTGCACCTGGTGCATGTTCTGTTCCCTCACCTGGAATGCTGTTGAGGCCTTCTGGCTCCCAGTCAATGGCGATGTCGCTTATCATGTCTGCCACCTTCTTTTCTATGAGCGTGAGGGGAGGACTGTGGTGGTGATGGCCCTCCACCAGTGGCACCCTATGACTGGCATGCACAGCTCAGCTTCTTTTTGACCTGGGACCAGAGGTCGCACCACTTGTGCTTTATGGAGGTCAGTGTGTGTGCCTCTGGTCCAGCAGCATTTATGGCTGTCTGCATGTCCAGCCATATCCTGGACTTGCTCTGGGTGGGGTGCTGAGTGCCTGGTGGCCGAACAGTACATCGTAGTGCTAGCAGACCTCCATCACCAAGATGGCAACCTGCACACCTGTGAAGTTGAGGAACCGCAGCCTCTTGCCGCCTCCATTGCCTGTGCTGCTTCCCATAGCACTGTTTGCCTGTGTCGTAGTCTCTGCTGGTCCACAGTGCTCGTTCCTGCCAGCCTGTCTCACATCCTCCGCTGACATAGTTCTGCATTTGTCTCTGAAGCAATGCAGTGTAGCACTTCTGCATCCCCATATATGGCAGGGCCAAGGGATGTTTCGGGCATCTTGCGCTGTTCCAGTCCCACCCTTGCACATTGCTGCACACCTTGGATTGCCCTGCTCCATCCTCCTGTGGGTGTTCCACACTTGTTCGTGCATGCCATGTATTTCACATGTGCTGCATGGCACGCAGCTGTGTGCCCACATTTACGTTACTTTCATGCATTGCAGAGGTCCGTTCATGACTAGCGCCCATTATTTGTAAGTTGTATTCCTAAATAAGTCATATTCTCTTTATTTATTAACAGTTGGGAAATTTTTAATGCTAAAATGACTTTTATCAGGATGAATTGGTAGTGCCTTAGATTTTTTTTTTGTAGTTAATGAGATATCCTGCATATTTTCCATATTCATTAACCAGTTGTAATATGGTATCTAACTCTTTTTCTGGGTTCTTTAAATATAACAAAATATCATCTGTGAATAATGATAGTGTCAGAAATTTCTGATCTCCATATTTGAAACCTGTGATCTCTACATTTTCCCTTATAGCATTTGCCAAAGATTCAATTGTCAAAGCAAATACTGTAGCAAAGGATGAGGAGAGAGGGCACCCACGTCTTGTTCATCTGAATAGAGAAAATGTAGACAAAATAGAGCCATTGGTCAGGACTCTAGCTTTGGGAGTACTATATATTCCTTGAAGCCAATCAAAACATTTCTCTTCTATATTGAGGGCCTTTAATAAATCAAATAAAATAATGCCAATCTACCTTAACAACTGCCTTCTCTGTGTCCAGGGACACCACCATTGAATTAGGGTCATGTACTGTATAAATGATATTTAGAGCATTTCTAATATTATTGTGTTCTCTTATTCCCCTGATGGACCCCATCTGGTTATCTCCAATAAGGACAGGCAAAGTCTTTTCCACCCTCGTAGCCACAACCTTAGAAAATGTTTTATAGTCCATATTGAGCAATGATATTGGACAATAGGATGAACATAATTGTTTATCCTTGCTCTTTTTGGGGATGAGGACCTCCAGAATAAGGGCCTCGTCAAAGGAAGAAGTGAGACAATCTTTAAATGAATTTACACTGACATCTAGGGCTCGTGATTTTACCAAATGCTTTATAGAAATCACTGCCTAATCCATCAAGCCCAGTAGACTTCCCAGGTTTCAGTGCTTGAACTGCTTGTTCAGTTTCTCTACTATTTATTTAGCTAACATCTGTTTCTGTTGCTCTCTCACTTGAGGAATATTAAGAAATGTATTTACTCCATTACTCTTACCCTGTGAACTTTATAGTTTTTGATGAGTTAATACCTTTCTCTGATACTTTTAGTTGATTTGAATATCTTAATATAAGACAGAAGTTTACCATTTCTATCTACCTGGTCATAATTCTTAGATCGAGCAAACAACATCAGCTTTTCCATTTTTTCATTGTAAATGTGATTATATTCATGTTTAGTTTTTGCTAACCTTTTCTAATTGGATATTTTAGTGAGTTTGACTATTAAGTTTTTGAGCATCTAATATATATTTTTTCTAATTGTTCTAATCTTTCCTTTTGCTTCCATTTTCTATTAACTGCATACAAAATACATATGTCACTTAGTTAGGACTTAAATGCATCCCATATTACATTCATAAATATATCACCCCTGCTATTGTTTTGAACAATAAACCTGTGTTTCTTCTTTTATTTTATCAAAAAAGATCTGTTCCTTTAATAACATTGGATCTAGTTTCCAAAAGCCCTGTTTGATGGTGTCCCTGGATGCAAACACAAGCTCCACCGGAGAGTGATCCAACAGATGGATAGGGTTTTATTCAATATTTGAGACATCTTGTACAATTGTCTAGATCCTAAGATCATATCTGTTCTGTAGTATGTTTTATGTCTATGTGAAAAATAAGAAACTTCACTGCTAGTAGGATAATTTATTTTACAAAAATCTACTAATGCAAGGTCTTCCATCCAATTGAGGTGAGAAGCTGCATCCTTAGCACTACATGCTCTATTATGAGCTGTGGTATCTAACTTTTCATTCATATTAAATTAAAGTCCCCCCAATTTAATTGGGCTGAGAGAACTGAGTAAGTTTCATAAACAAATATCTGATAGTGGGTTGGTGCATGAATGGCTGCGGGACCAGATGGCTGCTTAAACTGGGAGCTCCATATCACTGCCTCACTATTTATTATTTTTTCAGAGTAACTTGCCTTCCTAGTGGCTTAGTTCACCACAGGACATTCTCTGGTAATGACTCCTTCTTCTGACTATAGAGGTGATCCCCGTAGTTTGTTGTTTCACAACAGAATAATACCGCTGCATCAAACTGATCCCCCGAGACTTCTAGAATGGGGGAACAAGTTACTGCAGACATGCATGTAGTGGTAGACCTGGCTGATGTTTCAGACATCAGAAACATGTTACAAGTGCTTACTCTGGACATATCAAACATTAAAAGTACTGTGCCACAACAGCGAGAAAGAGTAGTGGCGGCAGAAATGCATATTTCTGATGTGGAATGTTTTGCCCTCAGGGTAGAATCCAAAATGGCCATGCATATTGATAAAATTATGGCTCTGAAACAACAGATTCAATCTCTTTGAAAAAGATAGCTGGCTTAGAAAATGGGCTGATGCAATAATCTTTGGATAATCAGTGTCCCAGGAGGCTCTGAAGGACCTAACATATGTGATTTTCTCTGGCAATTTATACCTCAGGCCCTGAATTATCAATGAGCCATCCCTTTGGAGATTGAGAGGACCCATTGGTCCTTGGGCCCTAAACCAGTGAGAGGTATGCCACCGAGACCTATTTTGGCTTATTTTCTAAGATTTTTCATCAAAGAACAGATTCTTCATCTGGCACGGGAACAAGAGCCCATCAAATGGAATGGGCATTCAACATACTTTTTTCAGGGCTTTTCAAAAGAAGTAGCTGCATGTAGAAAAGCTTCCACATCAGTAAGACATGAACAGGCACAGTACCATATTCAATACATAATGTGGTACCCAGCCATTTTGTCTATATTTTGGGATGGCAAATGGAGAAAGTTTAACTCTTCCCCTGGAGGCACAATGTTTTCTGAGAGACCTCAGGAAGAATAACACCTTGTCTGGGAACAGATCAAAAGTGCAGCAACAGCCTACCCCGGAATCTTACCACACAAATAATGGTGGTGGGAATAAAGATCAACCCTCTCCTCATACAGAACCTAATCAGAATTCGGGGAGCGTTACCTTAGATGCCTCTTCATTAACACTGCCAAAGGGCTTGAAGGAACAGGACTCCAAATCTAAGCAGCAGAGGGAGCTCTCACTAACAGCAGGGACTGAGCATTCAGTACAAAAAATGTATCCTCCTCACCAGCCAAAGGTGTCTAAACCTCAATCTCCAAGGCGATCTCCATTAACTAGTCCAACAGGATGGACCCAGTTCCTGACCTGAAGCATCCTAGGATGTCACCTACTCTGGTTGAATCATCTAAACAATCTCCTGATATGGATTGGGCCGAATATGAAGAAGATGACTTGGTTGCCACATTCCCCTAGTGGATATGTCTCGAAATCCTTCTCCCCCTGATTTGTCAGTACCTGAGTAAGCTGCTATACCTGGTCAATCAGTGCTAGGGGAGTGACTGCTGTCACCAAAGGCTACAGTTCACTCTGCCGGCTGAAATAAGATCAATATACACTTGCGCTGTAAGATCAGTTCAGCTGTCTTTCTTCTGATGAGCTTCTGTCAATGCTTCATTGTAGAGGATTGCTGATTTGTCTGCCTACCATTCCTCAGGACTTTGGTGAGTGTATATTTTCTTTTCTTTTACAGGGGACGAGAGCACAGGAGGCAAGTTCAGGATGTCCTCTCTCTCTGCATAGTCAGACTGGACTGCTCTTCTATGGACTTTATTAAGGGATGGGCTTATGTTTTGGGTTATATTTGTTTATGCCATGCTATGAGACAGATGGAAAGGAAAGGAAAATAAAATAAATGACACAAAGGAAACAAAGGACTTTAAAGAGCTCCTGACACAGTTGAGACAACTTTGAAAAAATGTAGTATTACATAGATACAGTACATAGACACTGTTAGCAAATAAGGGAGTCTGCCCATTTGACATGTGACATTGATGTGTGACATTTACGAGCAGGCTAACTGGCTCCAGCTATCCGGCAGGCTATAGTACCAGACCTGCATCCTAGCTAAGAAGACATCACTGGGCCTTATGCCCCCTGGAGTCCAATCAATATTAACCCCGCAGTGTGTCTACTGCCTTATTAGAAGATCAGACAGCCTAACCTTTACAATACCTCGCTGTCGGACCTCTCAAGCTCAGCATTCTTACCTTGTCAGAGACTCCACCTGGTTCAACTTGCTACCTACAGAAATCTCCAACATTGCCACGATTGGCGCTTTTAAGTGTAAACTGCGTCAACACCTGTTGGCTAGTGCCTTCTGTGATTGCTTCTTATAATCCCCTCCAAGCATACTACCCTCAAGCATCACTCCTCACTGCCTCAGCTCCTTCTCCTCTCCTACCCCCCATTACTGGGTATAGGATGAATCTGTCTCCTTTTCTTTTTTATCCCTCCCTTTCCTCATCCCTTGCTGTTTCCCATCTACCACATACCCAACGCAATGCCCTCCCCATTTCTTCCCTCCTCTCTCTCTCTCTCTCTCTCTATCTCTCCCCCCATACCAAACCTTCACCACCACTCTTCTTTCTCTTTCCCACTAACCCACTCCTAACAAAGCTTCACTGAGCTGCCTATGACTTGTACTGTATAATTAACTCACAACACAATTCCTTGACAATGCCTTTGGCTGCTATTATTGTAACCTTACTTGTCTTTTTTGTTTTGTAAGTTCCATTGTAATGATCATGTTATGTTTTGTACCTTATTGTCCTTATTGCCTTGACATGGAACCTTTGTAAAAGAGCCCTGGGCTCAAAGGTGTCATCCAAAATACAAATAAATAAATAAATAAAAATAAATTTGAGCTTGTAAGTTCCCTTTACATTTTTTCTAGAAGTCTGTTGCCCTATACCCCTGATCTCCAGAATTTCCTTATGTCTATCTCATGCATTCTTAAATCTTGTAATTGTTTCAGCCCCCACCACTTCCTCTGGCAGGGTGTTCCACTTGTCCACCACCCTTTCTGTGAAGAAGTTTTTCCTCACGTTTCCGCTGAATCACCCTCCCTCCAACTTCATCCCATGCCCTCTAGTCCTGTAACATCTTTTTTGCTGGAAAAGAGTGTATTCCTGCACCCAGCTCCTCCCTGTAAGGTATTTGTATGTCTCTATCATATTCTCTCTCTCTCTGCTCCTCCAGGGAGTGCATATTCAAGTCCTTCAGTCTGTCCTCATAGAACTTGTGAGTGATACAATCCCTGTACCATCTTTGTTGCCCTCCTCTGAACCTTCTCCACCATGTCTATGTCCTTACGTAGGTAAAGTCTTTAGAACTGTACACTGACTCCAGGTGGTGCCTCACCATTATCTTGCACAGTGGAATTATGACCTCTCTTTTCCTGCTGGTGATGCCCCTGCCTATGCATCCCAGCATCCTATTTGCTTTCTCAACTGCATTGTCACACTGTTTCCCTACCTTGAGGTCATCAGAGATGATAACCCCAAGGTCCCTTTCCTGCTTGGTGCATGCTATATCCTCGCCCCCCCCAACTGATATGTTGTTCCAGGGTTTTTGTGCCCCAGATACATTATTCTGCACTTCTTTGCATTGAATTTTAACTGCCAAACCCTTGACCATTCTTTAAGTTTCTGTAGGTCCCTCCTCATTCTGTCTACACCCTCTGGAGTGTCCACTTTGTTACAGAGCTTCATGTCACCAGTGAACAGGGAAATTTTGCCTCCTAGGTCCTGCGCAATGTCACTGATGAAGACGTTGAATAGGACCAGACCCAGCACTGATCCTTGTGGTACCCTATTGGTCACTCTTCCCTCTGTGGAGTGACAGCCATTTTCAAACATAAATGTAGCTTATATTTTGTATGTTATTATGCAATTCCTGCCCTTATTTCCTTATTCTAGGGGTATTTGTATCAATACAGTATCTCTGCTCTTTCATCTCTGGCTGCCTGCATATGCCTGACATCATAATTCTATTTATGACATTAAAATATGTTGCTGTGGAGATAATTATCATGTCATAAACAGGAGATTGTGATATCATGTGTAGAGAAGCAGCCAGAGTAGATAGAGTCTAGGGAACAGGGATCTTGTTTTCATGCGACTGTTTTCAGTAATAAAGAAAATGGGGAATTAATTACTGAAAATATATAAAGTACTAAAGAAAATGTGATAGAGCTGAATATAAATCTTACTTTTTTTCAAAAGGTTTGCTAATGCTGACAGTGGCTCTTTAATGGTTAAGCTTTCTTTTTAAATTTGTGGCAAGTTGTAGGGGGAGTTTACAGATAGAGTTTAGTTGAGGATAAATGATGGGGTAGTTGTAGATTCTTTATAAGAGTACCATTTTTATGAAATGGGACAAGTAATGTCTTATTTCTCAATGATGGATGTGGAGGTACACTGCACAGTTTTGTTTTTTGGGGGGGCAGTGGGAGCACTGGGGGTAGGTATTAAAGGTGGTAAAGTTCAGGTGATGATGCTCTTTATTGAGTTCACAGAGGAGTAGGAGGATATGGGTGCTTTTGATCGCCAGTCCAAGAGGTCTCACTTCCTTTGCCTCAAATTGGGAGGTGGTTTTTCGGTTTGGTTTTTTTGGGGGGGTTGTTTTATATCTCATGTTCATAATGGGGTTTTTCTCTTGGTTTAGGACCCTCTTGTTGCTATTGGTGTTTTACTGTTGTAGGTTGCATTGGGAGTTCATTTTGCTCCCCATTTACTATTGCTATTTAGAAAATGGGCATCAAAAAACTCAGAAGCTGATTGGCTAATCCCCCCTGTCATTGGTGTTGTTATTTTTTAACAATGCCCGGCAAATAACAAGTTCCTCTTGGCATCACCCATTACCACTTCATATCCTTGTGCCCTACTGAGACATCGTAGTTGTCAATTCTTTTTATCTCACTTAGCGAGCCACTGATCCAAAGGCCCCCCCATGCAACTCAGTCCTCCTCAGAGCACTCCTTACACCTTTTACACACAATATCCTAAAAAACAACCCCCCCAAAAATGTTTTCATTTTATTTATCTTACAAACATCAGCAAAACACCAGCATTGCTGCCACTCCTATCCTCTGATCAGCACCCTGCTCTCGCAACACATGCTACCCGATAGTGGCACTCCATCTTCGGGGCTCAGTAAAAGAAACTACCGCTCCAGTCCAGGGCCCGACCATAATGAAATTGCTGGAAAAAAACATCTGCTGCTTTGCCACAAACAAATGATCCCCACACCCAACTTAATAAAAGTACATTCTTTTCAGGTTTTTCCACACTTCAGCAGCTCACTAGACTTGTACGTTCCCTCTCTCCAAGCATGCCTAACTGACCTCCACATTATTGTTGCTCCACCACTACCGCAGACTCCCCAATCAAACTCTAAAAATGAAACCATTTTTTTCCCTAAATTAAATCACAGTATTGCCATATCAAAACTCTTGTAAGGTTCCTAAAAACACCAACAATAACAAAACAGTGCACTGTATAATAGAAAAACTGCCATCTCATAAGCAGCAGCACCCTCTAGTGGCATAAAGGAACTATTTTACAGAACCTGCCATTTCTGCTCATTTTTTGTTAATATCTCCCCTCTTTTTTATAAACTTTAAAAAAAAAACAATAATATTACACCATTTTCTAAGTGTAATTATACCCTCCAGGGTGGGCGTTATGGGATATAACGGACCTTCCAGGGGCTATAAAGCCCTCCGCCTGCAGCACCGGGCCTCATTACACTCCTGAGTGGTCCATTATGTCCCAATAATGCCAACCTTGTCAGGTATTATTACTTACATCACAGTGTTATAACCTTTTTATTCACTGGGTTATGGGGATTCTTGTTACATGAGAGCATAAGTTTGGAGTTTAATCTTTGTTGTAACATAAATGGTTGTATTGTACTTGCTTTCTTTCTTTACTGTACTAAATATATGCATTTTATTTATTTAGGAAATCAGAATTACAACCCTTTGAGTCATAGACTTGTTTCCAAAGGCTCCACATCAGAATTTTTTATTTAGATTCAAGGGAAATGGCATTGCAGAGTTGCCTAAACGGTTTTTGGTAGTTTCATTGCAGGAATGATGACATTCTTTACTTTTTCATTGGTATTTCTGTGTATTTTGGATGATGGCTGGTCTGAAGTTCTTAACATGGAATGTGCAAGGAATGAACCACCCCATTAAAAGAAAGAAAATCTTGTCATATTTAAATTCTAATAATGTGGATACTGCCCTGTTGCAAGAAACTCATCTCCTTAAGCAAGAAGCAGACAAATTGTTAAGGGGATGAGTGGGGCAGACCTTCCCTAGCACCTTTTCCTCCAAAAAGAGAGGGGTGTCACTTCTTTTAAGGAAGGCGATGTATATGGTAATCATGTTGCTGTAATGAATCTGTATTCTCCTAACACCGATATCTCTGATTTTTTCTTTAGTGTAGCACAGGCCTTACTTGATTTGTCCTCTCAGCTAGCTGATATATTAATTAGAGGGGATTTTAATTTGGCTGTAGATCCCTGTTGGGATAGAACTCCCCTAGAAAAGGGTACTCCTTCGCACTCTCATTCCAGGGCTGCAGTGCAGTCACTCTGCTCCGAGTTTGGTCTGGTGGACTGTTGGTGGCTTTGCCACCCAGATGCAAGAGAGTACACTTTTTGATCTGCCAAATTTCAAACTTGTAGCAGATTAGATTTTTTTCTCTATAGCTCACATTTATTGTCTTATATAACTGAGATTTCCATTTTGCCTGTGATAATGTCCCATCATGCCCCTGTAAGTATGTCATAGGTACCCAGCCATAGCGTGGTCAGAACTCTTCACTTGAGATTCAACCCTGATTTACTGAATTCTGAGGATTTCCTTAAATGGCTTTCCACAGAGATTACCTCATATTTCGAGTTAAATCCTACCTCCGATGTAAATAATTTCCCTATATGGGAGACGTTTAATGCCTATGTCAGACGCCATATTATTTCTTATGCCTCCTGGTAAAATAAGTTAAGGAAGCAGGAACTAATGGAACTTTGTGCTAAGATTAAACAGGCGGAGGAGACCATTTATAGGAACCCTCAACATCAGGATTCTATGATTTAGCAGGTGAATGAATGGAAATATTGGCTTAATTCTATTTTTACTCAACAAGCTACAAAGGCTTTATTTTTCTTAAATCAGGCCTACTGGGACACTGGCAACAAGGCTGGAAAGCTCTTGGATTTTCAACTAAAGAAAACGTCAATGGAAGCCCAAATTCCATATTTAAAAAAAGAAGAGGATGACAGTATGGTGGCTGACCCTGTGGGTATCTGCAACATATTTAGGTCTTATTTTTTGAATTTGTATAAGTCCTTTTCATCTTCTACTGATTTGGATTATGCTTCTTTTTTCATCAAGATATCATTACCATGTCTTCCTTTGGAAGTGATGGAGACCTTGGATCAGAATCTAACACTGGCTGAGATCATAGCATCCATTAAGGTCCTGACCCGGGGAAAGGCCCCTGGCCCAGATGGACTCAGCTCAGACATTTACCAAGCTTTTGAGCCTATTTCTTCCCCTAAGTTATTAGAGTTATATAGAGCCATGCAGGAAAAGGGAACCATGTCTTCATCTATGCAGGAAGCCATCATTACATTTTGCCCAAACCAGAGAAGGACCACTCTAAGTGTACCAGTTATCATCCTATCTTGTTGCTTTCTGTCGAGTCAAAATTATTGGCAAAAATGTTAGCAACCCGATTGGAGAAAGTCCTTCCAATACTAATTCATAAGTCACAAGCCAGTTTCCTACAGGCCAGACGAGGAAGTGATAATCTTAAAATATTAATAGACCTTATCCAAATTACAGCTAGAGGCCCAGACTCTGCAGCCATAGTTGCAATAGATGCTGAAAAAGCATTTGATTGTATTGAATGGAATTATCTATTTGCTGCCCTTAGGGCATTTGGGATAAGTGAAACTTTTCAAGCATGAGTATTCTGTACTCATCGCCTAAAGTGAGCGTAACAGCAAATGGTATTATGTCTGAACCCTTTGCTTCATTTAGAGGTATGCGTCAAGGATGTCCCCTTAGTACCCTTCTTTTTTTGTTGCTGGTGGAATCCTTAAATACCTCTCTTTGGCAACACTCGGGCATTTCTGGAGTCACCATGGGGGGTAGCTCTTACACTACACTACCTTATGCAGATGATCTGCTTCTTACCCTGATGAGAGTGGAGCAGTCATTGACTAAAGCTTGGGAAGTAATTGACTCATTTGGAAAGATTTCTGGACTAAAGGTTAATTGGTCCAAAACTGAACTCTTGCCCCTTTTCAAGGGTGATTTGAGCTGGGCTTACCTCGGTGAGAAACAGGTTAAATGGGCACCATCTGGTATTAGGTACTTAGGAATGCATATATCTGGTTCACTTCATGATATGCATACAGAAAACCTGCAGGAAGTGCTAGACTCTCTCTCAGGGGAAATGAATAGATGATCCTAATTACATATTACTTTACCAGGGAACATTGCAACCATCAAGATGATGGCCTTTCCCAACATTTTCTTCTGTTTAAGTAATCTCCCCATGTCTATTCCTGTGGGTTTTTGGAACAGGTTGGACAGATTGTTTTCTTGGGAGGGAAGATGTCCTTGTTTTGGGAGAGGGATTCTTTGGGCCCCAGCATCAAAGGGAGGGTGGAATCTACGTTGGTCCTGGGCATATCATGTCAGTCATGTGTTAAAACAAGCCCTAGGTTGGCTAACTCCACATTTGCCTTCTGCTCCATAATGGGTACAGATAAAACAATCTATATTGGGCACTATCTCTCTGACAGTTCTATTGGGTGACTCAGTTTCTGGTCCCCCTAGCTGCACATTGCCTATGCTTCATACCAAGACTATATGGACCAAGATGGTCAAAACGCTTCAGTGGGACATTACATTTCTGCATAGATATATAGATTCATAGATACTGTCAGCAGATAAGAGTCACCAGGCTCATCCAGTCTGTCCATTTATACTACCTGACGAATCGGCCAGTGACCCTATCTGGTCACTGGCTTTAGCTTTTTCTTCCCATCTCTAATATTCCTTTATTCCTGTCTCATTCATGTTTGAAGCCTGCCACCATACAGGCGGCCGCCACTTCCTGGGGCAGGCTATTCCATGTATCCACCACCACCCTCTCTGTAAAAAATAACTTCCTGACATTACCCCTTGTGTGGCCACCCATCAGTGTCATATCATGCCCTCTTGTTCTGGCACTGCTTTTAAATTGTAATATGTTGTCCCCTTCACCTTGTTCATGCCCTTGAGGTATTTGAACATTTCTATCATGTCTCCTCTCTCACACTTTTGCTCCAGCATGTACAAATTGAGATCTCTGACTCTTTCCTCATAAGGCTTGTAATGTAAACCCTTCACCATTTTGGTCACCCCTCTACACCGTCTCTATTTTGTTAATGTCCTTATGAAGGTGTGATCTCCAGAACAGGACACAATACTCAAGGTGAGGCCTCACCAGGGTCCTGTACAGTGGAACTATCACCTCCCTCTTTCAGCTTGTGATTTCCCTTCCAATGCTTTCCAACATCCAAGTGGCCTTCCCCACCGCCTTGGCTATCTGCCTTGTGGCCTTCAGGTCATCTGTGATTATTATCCCCAAGACCTCTTCCTTAGTCACTGCCAACAGCTCTCTACTCATCCTGTAGCTTTCTCCAAGGTTCCTGCTCCCCATGTGCATGATTTTGCATTTCTTTGCATTAAACCTTAGTTGACACACATCTGACCATCTCTCCAACCATTCCAGGTCCTTTCTCATACTTTCCATCTCCTCCGGGGCATCCACCTTATTGCAGATCTTGGTGTCATCCGCAAACAGGCAAACCCTTCCCTCCAACCCATCTGCATTGTCACTGATGAAGACATTGAATAGGACTGGCCCCAGAACTGACCCTTGAGGTATCCCACTGGTCACCTCCCTTTCTTCTGATTGGGTTCTGTTTACCACTACCCTCTGTTTTAGGTCCTTTAACCAATTTTCAATCCAGTTTACTGCTTTGTGATCCATAGCCCAGGCTTCCTAGCATGTTGACCAGTCTCCTATGTGGGACGGTATCAAAGGCTTTGCTGAAATCTAGGTAGGCAATGTCTACAGCCCTCCCTTGGCCTACTGCCTTTGTCACCCAGTCAAAGAAATCTATTAGATTAGTTTGACAGGACTACCCGTGAACTCATGTTGCCTGGGATCCAACATCCCCATGACTTCTAGGTACTCAACTATTCTTTCCTTAAGGAGTGTCACCATTATCTTTCCTACTACAGACTACTACAGACTAACTGATCTGTAGTTCTCTGCATCTTCTTTACTCCTGCTCATGTGAAGAGGGACAACATTTGCCCTTCTCCAGTCCTCTGGACCACTCCAGTGACTAGGGACTCATAGAACAGGGCTGCTAGAGGGGCTGCCAGTTCAATTCTCAGTTCCCTTAAGACCCTGGGATGTATGCCATCTGGACCCATGGCTTTGTATACCTTGAGCTTTGCAAGCTCTTCTAGGACCCTCTCCTCTGTGAACAGACTAGCATTTACCTCCTTTTCCTCTGTTCCTTTAAATTCAAGCTGTGGGTCCTGCCCATGTGCTTCTGCAGTGAAGACTGAACAGTAATATTAGTTCAGGATCTCTGCTTTCTCCCCATCTCCCACCACTATCTATCCCTTGGCTCCTTGAAGCTTAGCTACTCCCTCCTTTGCCTTCCTTCTTTCACTGATGTACCTGAAGAATGTCTTGTCTCCCTCTATAACTGGTTGAGCTATTCACTCCTCAGTTTGCAATTCAGTGCTTCTCACTGCTTTTCCTGCCTCTCTCAGACACTTCTGGTGCATTTCTCTGTCCTCGTCTCATTGTGTCTCCTTATACTTCCTGAAGGCTAGCCTCTTGGCCCTTACCTTTTTATCCACCTCCATTGAGAACCAAAGTGGTTTTCTTCTCCTTTTTCCATTGTCTTTTGACCTATCACATTGTTTTTTGACATCTGCTATGGCCTCCTTGATGTGTATCTATTTCTCCTTGGCAGCATATGCTCTTGACAAAGCATGAGCAAGAACACACTATACATGAAACTACTTAGAGACAGAGTCACCTACTAGCAAGCATACTCATTAGGCCTATGAAACAGTGTGACACAGCTGAATAAAATGTTGTCTTCCATGGCAGTTGTCAGCGCAGTCATGGTGTAATCTGACCTCGAGCTGCAGGCCCAAACCGCTGGAGAAGTGGCAGCCCCAAGTAGTCCCACATCCATCCAAACAACTGGCAGAATCCCCTGGAGGAAGCCAGCGAGGAGGTGCTCACAGAGGTTGGAGCTGTGGTGATGAGAGATGGCTGGCCATGCGGCTGCAACAGAAGGCTGAGAGAGCTGAAAATGGGCAATTGAAAAAAACCCGTAGGAGAAGCCGGCAGACCCTGAAAATATGTGTGAGGCACACCAAAGGCTAAAACTTGAAGGGGAGTTGGAGTTAAATCTGTTTTCTCACCTTCATTCTTCTATATCTTGTGCTTTCACCCTGCTAATTTGGTACAGTGACGTGGAGTTCGACTAACTGGTGAATGTTTTGGGTCAGAACTAAACAGTTAGACTGCTAGATTAGTGGTTTGCCGAAGTAGTTAAATACCACTAAAATTTATTAAAGGAGGTTATTGGGGTTTAGGGAGTTATATTTTACAATAAAAATGTAATTGTAATTCCTTTTTATATTTCATTTTGTTTTTCAGGTGGAACAAGGAGTTCGTGGGGGGGCTATGCAAATAAGTTAAATCAGAGGGAGTGTTTTTGGATATATACATTGGACACACTGACCCCGAAGGGATTGAATGAAGAATTGCCATTACAATGCTTTCTTTAGTGACTCAAAAAAGTGCTAGAAATATTTTTAATTTGTTTATGTGTTGTATGTTGTATGTGTCTTTCTGCACTATGATCTTTTTAATGTGGGGACAGTTGTAATAATGTGAGTGGGGAGCTCCAATTAATGTGTTAGATCTAAAGAAAAGGAGTGACCCACACACTAAATATTCATGAGGTCAGCACTTTAAATTTTTGTGCAGGGAGAGAGCAAATCAGCTCTGAGGAGCCTACGGGTAAAACATCAGCTGACTGGTTGAGCTGTGCCATGTGGCACGCTCGAGTCCATGCTGCTTAGATTGCTGTGGTTACACCGTTTGTGATGCTGGCATGTATTTATTTGTTTATAGCCAATGGATTTATTTATTTCTCCTGGATGTAAGTTCTGCACTGTTTGCGATATGATGTTGGGCACTTTTTGAACATTAAAATAGAGTTCTGCTATGAATGGTAAGCATTTCCATGTTCCATATTCAGAAAGCATTGCTGTGCTTCTTGGTCCTGTGCATTAGCTTGGGTGGTTTCTTACCACCCACCCTTGATTTTGTTTTTCACACCAGACGACACTTTGGTTATGTGACTATCATGTGACCATCAGATGATATTTTAGTGTGCATGTCCCAGCGTTCTTCAATCCCCACTCGCCATTTTGGAGATAACACACTAACTTCTACAGAGATACAACAGCTATAGCTGTGATAGCTAACCCATTCCATTTATTCTGAGTTAGATTCATCAGAAGTTGAAACTTATGTGGATAGCATCTTCAACAACTGCTGTACTTCTTTTCACCCTTAGTAAGGATGCTTTTCATATTACTAATCTGGCTGGGATTTGTGCGAGCAGAGGTGGATCCTGAGGCCAAGGGTGATACTCTGTAACTCCCAAGTAAGACTTCTAACTGCACTACTTGCATGGGTGCATCATAAGCTCATTTTTTAATTTTCTTTTTTTTAACTAGCACTATATGTTGCTCAATTTTTAAAATTAACTGTTAAATTTTAAAGGATGTATTTTAGTGGAGAAATAATAATGTTTTGAGATTATTTTGTCCTTGTTGCACTGATTCAAAAGATTATTGATTAATTTACTGAGCACCACGATTTTGTGTTTTTTTTAGTGATAACATTGCAAAGACCCAGCTCTCCACTGGACTAATTTGGGCTAAATTGGATTAACCAGGATTAACCCACTCAACCCCAGTATTTGACAAAGTGCCAGATGTTGGTTTTCGAGGGAGTGGTTTTTAAAAATGGATTTTTAACTCAGTTGGACTTTTGTATGGACTTTCGTATAAATGAGAGATTAAAGTCTACTAATTAGTCTGTTTCACACATTGTTCAAGACCCAAAGTTTGAAGGAACTGAGGAACTTTAGAGACAGTAAAATTCAAGAGTCTAAGCGAACTAGAAGTGCAATCTGAGAAAGATACATTGTATAAGGAATTCAGAAGTTCTTTGAAGCATCCATCTTAGCACTTTACCAGACATATCTCAGTGGGAGAAGCTAAATATGCACTAGAGACATATCTTTTAGCACCTTCTATAAAAAGCACTTTACTGTACTTTATTCTATGCTCTGAATATTAATCCACTTTACAAGGAACTGTATACTTTAGTTATAGTTCATAGTCTAAATCTTAGAGCTTAGAGTTTTGTTAATTGTTTACTAATTGTTTTTCATTACTGTGCTTGCATATTAGAATCTGGGTAAAAATTGTGAAAATGGTAGTGGTCACCAGAGGCAAGTCATGAAAACACAATAGTGGGAGGGGGGTCAGCAAAGTCAGACAAAGAGAACAATAAGCCCTTAGAAAAATAAGGCTGGCAGAAAAAACACTATGAATCAAGTTTCCCAAAACAAATATGTTAAAAACCATGTACACCACGACAGTTCAGATATGAAGTATGATCTGGAAAAAAATGAAATAGAACCTCAAGACCACAAGAACTTGCCTACACACAAAGGAAATCTGGCTACAATAGACACATTTTTGCTCACATCTACACCAAATTTACAGAAAGAATTAAATAAAACTGCTTTAACCTCATAAATAAGTAGTGGTAAGGTAAATGTGCCCCAATTGAAGTAGCTGATGAGTCATGTGAAAGATCACATGACCTGGTACATGATTCAGTATCAGTCTTAGAGCTGGACCCAGAAATGAGCCTGCCATGTTCTGGAAAGCACTCTAAAAAATCAAGGGATGAAATTTAAATTCATAATTCAACAGAATTTGAATGGGTACCTTTTTCAGAATCAACTACTAAATTGGATTACTCTGCTGTGTCTATGAAAGTTTATTCTATTTTAGATTCACAGGAACCCAGTCCAAGGAATAACCTCCCCAAAATATCTGTTTGTTGGCCAACAAATCACCCAGAGTTGGTAGCGAATTATCCAACCCCCTTCACCCCCAAGACTAATTAATGCCCTTAAAGATATACATTTGGCAAATGTTCTTTTATTGGAACAACTATATATATTAAGGGACGAGGTAACCACAGTAAAATCTACCCTAGCACACCACAGAGCCCTCATGTGGAATTTATTTAAAGAGCTAGTCAAAATGGATCTGGGGTCAGAAGGGGACTCTATGGTTAAAGGTCCCCTTAATAATACCGGAGCACAAGCAAATTCTCTGCTACCTGAATGGGGCTCTATTGTAAGGGGGAGAAAGAATAAAAGGAAAAAAGTAAAATGGGGGGAAACAAAAAGGAGATTAAAACCCAGAATATGGAACAAGTTAAATTTCAAGTAAAATTTCAATAATCTCCCCAAATCTTGAGTGGAAAAGCAAAAAAAGAAAAAGGGAAAAGAAGAAGCAGAAAGGTAGGAAAGAAAGTCAGAGAACTAGGGAAAGAAACCAGCATAACAGAAACAGATGTCAATAAACAGAACTCAGCTGATAAACCAGTTTAACACCAAAGTGCAGAAAAGATTAAGGACAACTCCCCTCAGGGAAAAGATACAAGCAGGGTTGAACATCAGCAATTTGTAATCCCAGGCCACCATGCGGTGGTTTTGAGGCATTGGAGGGTATTTTCAGCCCCCTGGTGTCCACCAGTGGGTGTGCCATGTACCTGGTGCAAAAATTCAGATCTCAAATGTCTGGGGACCACCCACAATTTGGTGGTAGTATCCTTTGGCTGAAACCAAATAAGTTTATCATCAGGGGATAAGTGTAATTTACCTTCATGCCTACGGTAAGGGTTATGTGTAGGAAGTTTTTCTTCAGTACCCTTGTCCAAGAATCTGAACACTTCTTTGAGTTCAGTGTCCAAGTGCTGAGCTGCTGAGAGGTCCAGGGGGAAGAAAGATTCAGATTTCTTTCTAAGAGCTGCAACCTGTACAGCTGCATTGGCCTCTGGATGTTCCATTGCCCAGACATCCCCCCCTCGGGCCCCTTCCTTGGCAAGGGTGTCTGCTGTGTCATTGAATGCATGGTAGGGATCATGTAAGGAGTGAGCTTTAACTTTCTGTACATAGAGTTTGTGTGGTTATTTCTGACCTAATGCGTGTATGTAAATCACCAATTCTTTGTATTTCACTGGGCTGCCATTAGAAGAGAGGAAGGAGTTCTTCTGCCAGAAAGGGAGAAATTCTGTAAGGGAACAACAAACCCAATTAGAGTCAGTAAAAATGATAGTGTCTTGAGTTCCATGTTGGATAAACTCTAATGCACAGGCCACTGCTGCCAGCTCTGCATACTGTGATGAAGCTACAGTACAGCGTTTAGATATCTTGACAGTGTTCCCATAAGGATACACCACCATGATACCCATCCCTGCAATTTGTTCACCTTGATAATATGATGCTGATCCATCGGTGAAAATGCGGCACAAAGAGGTGATTTATAATACCTCAGGGGTGGCAGGGAAGAATGGACCTGGATCTGGGAGATCAGGTGACTGCAAAGCGCAATCATGGGGCTCCCCCTGAAAGAGGAGGCCATGTGCTAGTAGAGATGGAACTTTGGTTTGATGGACCTGAATATCCCTATCCTGGAGGAGGAGTGACCAATGTGTCAGCCTGGTGTTAGAGACTGACCCATCCTTCACTCTGTCTGAGAGCAAAAAGGTAGCAGGGGTATGATTGGTGTTAAGAATCAGCGGAGAGTACCCAATGATATACAGGAAGTGCTTGACCGCCCAATAAGTGGCCAGAAGATTCCTTTCACAAAGGCCGTACTTCTGTTCTACTGGGGTCAAGAGCTGCAATGCATATGCAATAGGTCTCAGGGTGCCATGTACCTTTTGGGGCTAACACTGCTGACATAGCAATGTCAGAGGTGACACACTCTAGATGGAATGGTAATGCTGGATTGGGGTTTACCAGTGCTGGGGCGGACGCCAAGGCCTGCTTCAGTGACATCACAGCCTGGGTGTGGACAGGGCCCCAATTCCATGGAACGTCCTTTTTAAGTAAATCGTACAATGAAGCGGCTTTCTGTGCAAAATCACAAATAAAATCTCTTGAGTAGTTTACCATACCTAGAAACCTCCTAAGAGTTGCCACACTGGTAGGTAATGACAAGTCTTGTAACCCTTGAATCTTTTTCCAAGTAGGACTCCGACCTTGATCTGTTATCTTCAAACCCAGAAAAGAGTACTTCTTTCTGACATAGTTGTGCTTTGCAGGATTACACTTCAAGCCTGCCTCTGAATAAGAGTCAATAGTTCATCCAAGAGATCCAGATGTTGTTCCTGTGTAGCAGTAGCCAACAACAGGTCATCCACATACTGTAAGAGACATTGGGGGGTTGAGAAACCTTGTAGGGCATCCATCATATGGAGATGGAAGAGGGATGGGCTGTTATGGAACCCCTGTGGCAAGCAAGTCCACGTATATTGTCTCCCTTCGAAAGTGAAGGCAAACTTATATTGACTCTTGAGGGCCAATGGTAATGACCAGAAACCATTGGAGATATCCAGAGCACTGAACCATTTCTGATCTGGTGTTAAAAGTCGAAGCACATCCGGTGCAGATGCCACAGTTGAGGAGCAACTGGGAGTGACCTGATTCAGTTTCCTGTAGTCAATAGTAAGTCTCCAGGTACCTGTGGGTTTCTTCACAGGCCAAACAGGAGAGTTGGCAGTGGAGACACAGGTTCTGATTACTCCTTGTTTAAGGAGTGACTTGATTGTTTCTCGAAGATAGGGTAAGGCTTCAGAGGGAAATGGGTATTGCCTTTGTCTCTCATGTGCCGGGCCTGGCACTTCAATAACGGTATGCATTCTGCCACAATCGTGTTTGTTGACTGCAAACGCTTCCAAGTGTCGTTGCAGAATAGGTAGGAGTTTTGGGAAAAGTTCATGGTTCTTGAAT
The DNA here is from genome assembly GCA_016271365.2 of Neoceratodus forsteri. Classification (NCBI taxonomy): domain Eukaryota; kingdom Metazoa; phylum Chordata; order Ceratodontiformes; family Ceratodontidae; genus Neoceratodus; species Neoceratodus forsteri. The sequence continues at coordinate 1,779,828,026 of CM057455.1, read as the reverse complement.
AAATCTATGACGTCATACTCTTTGTTGTTAATGGATATTGTTGCCACAGCGTGTGAGTCAGGAATTAAAACAGTATGGTATTGACCCTGTATCTGTATCAGCAGCATGTTTAGATACACCACACAGCCGTGTGGTGCAAAAAAGTCAATCCCAATGATGCTAGGGTGATCGTGCAACACCATCAGTTGTAAAGCATGTGAGGCCTTCAGATGGCCTAGTTCTACCGGTAAAGGCAGAGAACGGTATGCAGGTAACCTAGCACCATCAACTCCTGACATATTGGTCTTCCATCCGGTAGACCATGGAGACGTTTCAGGGTGGTCGTCGTGTAACACAGATACAGCTGCACCTGTATCTAACAAGACAATTAATTGGCGGCCCCGACCGGCCTCGTGCAGCCTTCCGCTTGTATCCAAGACCAGCTTGTTTACAATGCGGACTGGGGCCTGTAATTGTCAATCCGTATTGTTGGAGGCATGCAGAGGTTGGGCTTGGCTTGCATGGATGACTTCACCGTGTTGCACTGATGCAATGTAAGGCGGGGCTTCCGGGTTCAGGCTGGTATGGGTCTGTGCACCCATACCTCCGGTGTCTCCATGGCCAGTAGTGTCATGGGTCACCGGTTGTACTGCTGCAAGTGTTTGTGCAGGAACGGCATCCGCTACAGAACGCACTTGCCCCAGGAGCTCCCGAAATTTTTGGTTTTCTTCAGCTATCTCTTTATATGAGGGACCCGATCTTTGCAATGGCTTCCCTTTGCCTTTGTGTCTTCTGTTCTTAGGCCAATTCCGGTTCCCACCCCACTGTTGTTGTTGTTGGGGGTTTTGCTGGGTGCTAGCTGGAGGGGCCGATGGAGGTTTGGGCTGTTGTTGCTGGGGGCCTGCCCTTCCACCGTGTAGTGTGTTGTGGTCCCAGAAGCTGGTTCCACAGCGGCAGCCTTTTTGGAACCAGAACCCAAATCGCGGATGTACAACTGGTACACTCTCTCGGTTTTCCGAAGGATATCGGCAAACCTATCCGTATTCGGGTATGTGGTTGGCTCTACTTTCTCTCTCATGGCTGGGATCATGTTTCTAAGGAACAGGGACTTATATTCAATAAGATCTACATCCGCGGCTTCTTGTGCCAGATGTTTCCCTGCTCGGTAAGCCATCCAGAGTCTCTGGTGGTAAGTCACTGGACTTTCTTTAGCATTTTGCTTCACGGGTATGCTAGCATTACTCCAACCACACCAGGGCTGTGGCGGAAATGAGCTCAGCTCGACTTACGTCAAAGTGGCGTTCCCATCTTGGCCGAACTACTTCGGGGAGTTTTGCCCATAAACCAGGATCGATGGTCTGGCGTAGTATTTGGACCTGGTATTCTGTGGCGAGACTAAGCATCTTGCATTTGGAGCACACCTTTTCCAAATGGCAGCTGAGATTGTCGGACGGGTTCATCCGACCGATGCTGTCAGCAATTTGCTGAACAGAGTAGGCCATCTGCAGGGGATTAGTTGGTGGTCGATCAGGCAAGGGTAGCACGTCTCACGCACCATCCAACGCTGCGCGAGCTGCAGCTTCAGCCGCAGTCCGAACAACACCTTCCTGAGTGCTAGCTTCTTGAAAAATTTGTCTAATCTGACTTTAATGGCTTCATACTTCTTTCAGGAAGAGGAACATTTCCCAATGCCCTATCAATCATGGTTTCAATCTCTTGCCTGTCTTCCACACTAATAACGGCTACGGAGGCTGGGGACCAGGCTTGGGCCTGCTCTCCATCATGGTCGCCACCATGATGGCGTTTCCATGATGAGCGTCCACGCGTCATCTACGTGACCTGGGGAGTAGTGGGGGGGACCCATCGCTACTGTAGATGGCTGGGTGGGGGTCTGGGCCATAGTAGAGGCGTGACTGGGCATTGTACTGCGAGATATCATCGATCGGATGGCTCCCTCCAACGACGAAGGGAAAGGCAGGCTCACGCCACCCATTGCCTTAACATGGCCAGTCAAAACCTCTCGCTGATTTTCGCAGTTTATCCATCTTAGCTCTACATTCATCATGAGTCACATTTGCAACATCCACATCAACCTGATCCTGTTTCTGTTTCTGCAAACACGCACGCGGCGCCAATTTACATTGTCCCTATAGGCTGTTTCTAAATCATTACGCACCTGATTGATCTCGTCCTGCAGTTCACCCATCTCATCACTCAACTGTGCATTCGCGGCACTCAACAAATCATTCATTTGTACCACCTGACTCTTATCCTTTCTTAAACTTTCACACTCATTCTTCAGAGCACACATTTCTTGTTCACCAGCCTGTACAGAATGATGCAATAGTGAATCCTTTTCAATACGCAGAGACTGGAGTTCTGACTCCAAGTTCTGCTGTATCCGAACACATTCTGTTTCCTGCAGACCCATCTCCTGCTTAAGAGATGCGATCTGTAGGTCAAGGGTTCAAAACCTCGCTTCGGAGGCTTCCAAAGCAGCGTAGAGAGCAGCGACCATCAACCCTTTAGCACAATGCTTATTGGTTGACTGTCGCACCTCTGTGTACTGGGTTGAAATCCCCAGTACAGGGTTTTCAGATTGACTTGCATCCCACGCGAAGTTCTCAGTTCTGCGCAGATATCTGATACGGTGGCCATTTATGTGGGAGGGAACGAAAATTCAAACTGTGAAAAAGACCAAGCATTGCGTATTGATCCACAACACGGGTACTTTAAACACAGCCGGGCTACTGTATAAGTTGTAGGCTTGCAATTCAAAGCTGCTATGGAGTGAGTTGAGACGGTATCGACCACACCTGAAAAGTCAGCCAGACCTTGCAAGTATCTACAAACTGGTAGAAAAAATGGGAGAGGTGATACGGAAATGTACACCTGCAGTCCCCGTGGGAAAAGGGAAATTTATAGCAACAAGTGAAAACTTACAACACCCAATATCACCTGCACGCGGTCGCCAATTGTAAGAGGTCTGAACCTCACTTTCAGGTTCTTGGCAATATTGGAGATGCAAATAATCACAAACAAGTTGCACTCAAGTAATAAACAAGTTTATTACTACAAACAGGGATGAATCACAGTTGCCCTAAGCAGTTCTTACCAATACGAACCGGGAGCCAGTGCTAAGCGTTCCCTACACCTCGAGGTTTCTTTGTAGTCTCTTGGGATCTCTTGGGTCTCTGAGGTGTAAAACCTGTGCATAACATTATATACCTATGATAATTACTATGGTTACTGAAAGATAGAAACATTTCTAGTTACAGAGATGAGCCCTATTGGCTAAATTAGAGATGGTTCCACGGTCCAAGATAACATTATATAATTCTGTAAAGTCATCAGTTTTAGAACAAAGACATTCTTATACAAAGTCTTACATAACAAGATGAAGTGGTGTCCATCACCGAAAGATGGCAATGTTGCCTTACACATTATAATTACTTCAAGGACAGGTATCTTGGCATCTGACAAGTAAGAAATAGACAGAGAATACATGGTATAATATGTGTGCATTAGCAAGCAAAGTGAGTTACAATAATATGTATTCATATCCTGACATCTACTCTTATACGGTAGATGCCCTTAGCCCTACGTATTAGTATAGCCTATGCCTAAACATTAGCTGTCTACGGTGTACCCCTGAGGGTATCAATTAGGGTGCTGGGACCTCGTGTAACATTAGGGTTGCTGTTTCACAAAATGCAAAGCCCACAAAGTTTGAAAATATACTGTTAGGATTGTTATGTAGAACTCTCATGTCCCCTACCTTAATAAATTAAGACCAATATACAGGAACAAGGCTATATATCAATGGTCTGCTATCTCATACAGGGCATAAATATTGAAAATTGGTGAATAGCAACACTACTTACCACAACCTCCACCTACCCAAAGTTTGTACAGTAACTAGGGTGTGATACTTTATGTAATTAGTTGGCTATTGGCTACTGAAAGAATTTGTCTGGTCAGTAAATTTAGAAAGTTGCTGATCACTTAATTATTTGTTAATGAAATAAGTTTTAAGTTCTTACTGCAGTAAATGTGTTTTTTCAACATATTTATTTGGCTACTAGATTTTGTAAAGCTATTAACCAAATGTACCATTTGTTTGTGACTTCATTAGTGTTATTATGATTTTGATTAAAGAGAAACTGTGCACTTTAGCATGTGCTTTTATAAATAAGATGTTGCAGCGTTACAACTTACTAGAGAATACATTTTTCATTTTTAATATTCCTTTCAAAGATTTACAGCACATCTTGGTAGGCCATGTAAAAGGTCTGTATAGAAATAATTCAAAAACATTTGCCTCTCCCCCCTGTTAACCTCACAGTGTCTTTGTTTACGACATCATGGTGATCACCATGACAACAGACTTTGATGTCACAAACAGCAACTGTGTGGTTAGTAGGGGAGAGTCAGATACATTTTGAATCACTCAATGAAATAATTGCTTTATTTTCCACAATCTTATCTACAATATTTAGTAAACAGCATGCAGCCATTAAGGAATTTGCAAACTACAATAAGGTTCTGTTTGATAAAATCACAAGATATAATACTCAGCTACAGAAAGCAAAGAAGAAAAAATTTGTTAGTGATGAAAATGGGTATAAGTTGGACCAAGTTTATGATTGGACTAGCAAGAAGAATGTCTCTGATAAAGTGAAACCTGTTCTGAAAGTGGGACCAGCTGAAAACACACCAGGGACCACCAATAAGGATGGGACAGTACTTGATTACATGACCAGCCCATCAGACACTGATGAGTCAGATGTTTTTTTAGGGACAGAGGAGGAGGAAGAGGAGGAGGAATTACCTCCACAATGCAGCCAATGGAGAATGAAGTTCCAAGAACCCCTTCTCCAGCAGTACAGAGGAGGAAGAGGATGAGGAGGGGAGGGATGGAGTGGAAGAGGCAGAAGGTGAGGATATTAGTACAGAATCTGTTATTAGACAGCATGCCACCTCCACCACAAATGAATTTTCCACCTGTTATCAATATCTCGGATTATGCACTATTAGACTGTGACATACAGGTGTTGAGTAAAGGTTTATCTTTTATGCCTTCAACCAATATCAGTCTTTTAATATTATTTTAGACGTCCATAAATGTGTCAGAAACCTGGTGTTCCAGTGCATGTATTCTCAGTGTGAAAGTGCTGAAAATGTGGGGGATGATACACAAGATGTTATTTATTTGCTTTTGGTAACCGGGTGGGTGCACTAGGCATAAGAATGCCTATTTTCAGGCACGACCAGGGAGAGAACAGTTTTAAAAATACATAAGTGTACTTGTGATGCAGCACATGAGGTAAAAGAGCACAGCAAAGTATACAAGTCTACAAGTGATGCAGCTACAATACAGTTTGTACAAGTAAATACAAGTCAAAAACAATGTGAGAAAACAGGCATTGCAAGTGATAGCATACATAAAACAAAAAAAACACAAAACAAATCAAGTGCCAGGTTGTGGTTGATGAAAAATGAGGAGAGGAAGGAAGAGTGGTGGGAAGCACAGAGAAGAGGGTTAGAAAAGGAGGGAGAGAGAGAGAGAGAGAGAGAGAGAGGACATGTAAGGAGGGAGTTTAAGAGAGGTAGGAAAGATGTGTCAGAGGAGTGGATTACCTAGGAAGAGGGCAGAGAAAGGATGTTCTAAGGTGGATTAAAGCAGGTGCAAGGGCTGGTAGCATGCAGATGCTCACGTTGAAGTTTCTTAAAACTGGCATGGGTGGTCACTTGACGAATTGTGTGAGGTAAGGATTTCCAATATTTTGGAGCCATGTATGAGAAATCACGTGCACCCATGTTAGTTCTGCATCTAGGGATGTAAAGAGGTGCTTGGCCTGTAGATTGCAACCCATAGGAGAGAGGTTGTGAGTGCAGCAGGGAGGCAAGGGATAGGAGGAGGCCTGATCTGGCGATGCAGTCAATTAGAGTGCCAAAAGACTGGAGTCAGTGGGTAGAGGGCAAGGCTATTTTAGGTCAGCATAGAGCTGGCAATGGTGTTTGTAATGTGGGATGCAGAGGCATAGCGGCAGATGCTATTATAGGTGGTGTCCCATTTATGGAGGGAGGATTTGGAGGCTGATTGGAAGGTGACTGAGCCATAGGCCAGGGCAGAAAGCCTTGTGCCACAACTAGTCTAGTCGAGGGGGTAAGGGCATAACTAGTTCTGTAGGCACTTCCTAGCTTGTCATTCACAGACTTACAGATGGTTGCTATGTGCAGATCAAAATCTAAAGATTCATCAAGAGTAACACCCAGATATTTAAAGGATCCGGTGCTGTCCAGAGGGGAGCTGTCAGCACACAAGATTTTTAGGGCATTATTATTCATCTTAAGCCTGACAGGCGAGCCAAAGAGCATGTAGTATGTCTTGCTAGTGTTGAGAACAAGTTTGTTCTCAGTTAGCCAAAATTGAATATTAGCAAAGTCTGAAACAAGAGGGTGGTTTATGTCAGTGGCATTTCTAGCACTGCGGTAAATAACTAGGTCATCAGCGTAGAGCAGAGATGAGCAGTTAGGTGCAAGAAGCTGAAGTCATTAATAAAAATTGAGAAAAGCAAAGGGCCAAGTATAGAGCCCTGGGGCACTCCAACATGTGTAGAGGAGAAATCAGATATGGCTGAGTTGAAAACTACAGCCTGTTTCCTGTCTGATAGATAGCTATTGAACCAGGCTACTACATCAGAGGAGAAGCCTAGGGAGCATAGTTTATCAAGAAGAAGGGTGTGGTTTACCAGGTCAAAATCCTTGGTTAGATCGATGAAAACCACACCTGTCAGGAGGCCTGAGTCCATAGAGGCATAGATGTTGTTTGTGAGTTTTAGGTGGGCGGTGGAGGTGCTGTGGCCTTTGCAGAAGCCGTGCAGGGAGCATGATAGAAGGTTGTACTACTGAAGATATTCTATAGATTGGGTGCCACTACCTTTTCCAGGAATTTGCTGAGCATGGAGATAATTGATGTGGGACGGTAGTTCTTAATTTCTTTAGGATCTCCTTTTGGGAATTGGGATGACTTTAGCTATTTTCCAGATATCAGGAACTGAGCCATGATATAGAGAAAGGTTGAAAATTTTGGTTAGGGAGAGGCAATAAGAGGGCAACAGCTTTCAGGAGCCTAGGTTCCAGGCCATCAGACCCGAGCTGGTACTGTCAGGAGCAGAGAGTAGCAGTTTTAACACTTCTGCCTTTGTGATACTCCGGAACCTAAAGAGAGTGTGCGGAGTAGAGGTTCATTAGGGGTGAGGTGGTGCATAGGTGGGAAGGAGGTCAGGTAGCTGGTCAGATCCGAAGTGGTGACTGAAAGAGTTTGCTATGGTCACCGGATTATTGCAGTGTATGCCATTTAACAGCATATCACTTGTATGGGCCCTGTTATTTGCTCCAAGGAGTGTTTTTATGGTAGACCAGAACTTTTTAGAGTTTCCAGCAGCCTTTGTTAGAAGGTCTCTGCAGAAAGTGCTTTTAGCTAGGTGAATATTTCTTTTACATGTGTTTCTCAGAGATCGATAGTGGTTATAGTCAGTCTGTAGCCCAGTGATTTTGAAGCGTTGCCACAATTTGTCCCTGGCCCTTAATTGGGTAAGTAGGTCTTTGGTTAGTAACTTTGTCTGTGTTCCATGAATACGAGTGACACGGGGAGCATAGGTGTCTTGAAGCAGGATAAAAAGGAACCAGAAAGTAGTCAAGTGCCACCTGGGCATTTGTAGAGGTGTAGATGGGAGTCTAGTCAATCAAGGAGAGATCATGAGTAAACTGTGTTTGGTTGAAATTGGCCAAATTGCGGAAGGTAATAAGATGGTTTATTTGTAGAGCGCCAGACGCAGTAGATTGGGGAGTGATCACTTATGGCATCTGCAAGGGTGCCTGTACATACTATGCTGTCTGGGCGGTTTGTAAGGACATAGTCAATAAGAGTACTACTCCGATGTTACTACATTTAAGACTCGATTCTTGTTTTGTCCTAGTTTTAACCCAGTAGTTTCTATGTTCATAAAAGAATGTGAAGGCTTGATCTGTGTTTTGTCCCAGTTTTAACTCAGTAGTTTCTATGTTCATTAAAAATGTGAATTGGATCTAGAGGCTTTAAAACTGAAACCATCTAATGTGTCCCCTAACTATACTCAGCAGGAAAACAAGTTCTCAAAGACTTGATGGATAACTGACAGATTGTTTTAAATCAGCAGACAAAGGGTGGCTGTTGTAGTAATGAATATTGCTGAGTATGTCAGGGAAATACATAGATAGCAGGGGGAAATATCATTCCATGAAAAATTGTGTTTTAATCGAATACTAGAATATAAAAAAGAAGTGTGCAGTCTATTGAATGTAGGATTTCTGAAGGGATAGCTGTCTGAAAACACATGCAAGTCTCTAACTGTGGCACATCCAGTAGTGCCTGTGATTTGTACTTTCACCGAAATTGCACAAAACTGCACGTTCCCCACCCCCAGGAGACCGATAATCTCAGGGAAGGGATAGCTTACTGAGCCTTTATCAATGTTCATAGATGGCTTTACAACCCCATGTTAAGACAGTATGCTCATATGTGACGGACTCCATGGAGGTCATTAACCTCGTGAAAAACATTGAGTTTGAGGAAGGGTGATTCTTTGCAACATTAGACATAGAATCACTCTACACAGCAATCCCACATAAGGGGGTTTGGCTTCCATGGAGTTCTACCTTCAGAAATGATTGAAAGAGGCATTGGTTAGCATGCCAACTTGGTGTCTAGTGGCATTGGCATGAATGGTACAGTATTAACAAAAAATATGCTCCTTTTTTGAGAAATATTATTACCGGCAGATACGGGGCATGGCCAAGAGGGCAACCATAGCCCCCAGTTATGCGAGGCTGTATGTGGGACAGTGGGAAACATGACTCTGTATAGCGCCACCACAAATCCTTATTTACAATTTTTGGATTTGTGGTGGTGCTATATCGCCTACGTGCTTATAATATGGAAAGGCACGTCAGATTCATTTGTGGGATTTGTGTCATGGTTGGAAGGATGAATGAGTGCCTAAGACGTATGTACACTAGACATCCGAGGAGATAGTGTTTTTGACCTTTGGATATATAGGAATTCAGAAGATGAAGTGTATGCAACACTATATCAAAAGAAATGGATCGAAAATAGTCTTTAATGTTTGACAGCTGTTGTTCACCACAAACAACTTAGAATATTCTAAAGGGGCAGCTAATTAGAACATGGAGGAACTGCACTGAAGCACATGAGTTTGAAGTAAAGACAGCTAAATAGATTTACAGGTTTAAACAAAGGGGGTATAGTGATCAGTCCATTTCAGATGCCCTAACCTTGATTTCAGGGATAGACCATGCAGAAACCCTGGTCCCAAGAATCAAAGTGGATAGTGAAATGAAACAGTGTCCCTTTGTGACAACTTTCTTGACAAGGTCAGAGGAAACCAAAATATCATCCATCAGAATTGGGATATTTTAAAACTGGAACCAAAACTCAATCATATAGTGAATATAGGACCTTCTGTAGTATTTAGAAGACAAAACAATATCAAGGATCAGATTTCACTTACTATGTTTACCATGTAAACAGGGTGAGGCACGGACCTGGCTACCACCCCAAGGGAAACTTCAAATGAGGTAAATGCATTCATTGTAAGTAGGTGGTGCAATGTAAAACCTTTATTAACCCTGTATCAGGGCTTGATATGGATATTGGACATTTCATAACATGCAGTATGGAGGGGGTCAGTTTAGCTTTTAAACTGTAGCTGTGAGCACTACTATGCAGGCAGAACAACAAGGCAGTTTAGGATAAGAGTAGGTGAGCATGTTCATGCCATTCAATATAGTAATAAAAATTATGCTGTGGTGAAACACATTAAAAATAATCACATTTGACACATAATATAGTCTTTTTTGGCATGAGAGGGTTATTTTGTGACCGGGGGTGGGGTACCTGGAAAAAGGCTGGGTCAACATGAGAGTTTTGGGATTTACATAGAAACATAGAAGCTGATGGCAGATAAGGACCATCCAGTCTGGCCATTTCTTTTTCTACCTTATGAATGTGCCATAAGCCTTTACACTGTCAATGGCTTATCTATTCAAACTCATCTGTATTGCTCCTTTATGCCTATCCCATGCCTTTTTAAAGCCCTGCACTGTATTCATATCCACCATTTTCTGAGGTAGGCCATTCCATGCACCCACCACCCTTTCTGTAAAAAAGAACTTCCTCACATTACCTCTTAATCGGCCTCCCTCTAATCTCATGCTGTGTCCTCTTGTCTTGCTATGTTTCTTATATTGAAATATGCTGGACTCTTTCACCTTGTTAATGCCCTTAAAGTGTTTGAATGTTTTGATCATATCACCTCTCTCCCTCCTTTGCTCTAGGGTATACATATTGAGCTCCGTTAATCTGTCCTCATATGTTTTATGATGCAGTCCCTGCACCATTTTGGTTGCCCTTCTCTGGACAGCCTCCATTTTGTTAATGTCCTTGAGAAGGTGCAGCCTCCAGTACTGCACGCAGTACTCCAGATGGGGCCTAACCAGTGTCTTGTAAAGAGGGATTATTGCCTCCCTCTCATGACTTGTGATACCCTTACTAATATACCCCAACATCCCCCTAGCCTTACCTACTGCTTTAGTGGTCTGCTTGGATGATTTCAGGTCATCTGGGATGATGATGATGCCCAAGTCTCTTTCTTCCCTTGTGATTGCCAGCAACTCCCCTCCCAACCTATAGGTGGCTTCAGGGTTTCTCTTTCTTATGTGCATGGTCTTGCACTTCTTTACATTAAACCTCAGTTGCCACTCTTCAGATCATTTTGCTGGTTTATCCGGATCTCTTCTCATTCTGCCCACCCCATCTGGTTCATCTACTCTGTTGCAGATCTTGGTGTCATCTGCAAACAGACAAACCTTACCCTCCAGTTCATCTGCAATGTCACTGATGAAGATATTGAAGAGGACTGGCCTCAGGAATGATCCCTAAGATACCCCACATGTGACTTGCATGTCTTCTGACTTTATACCATTTACCACCACTCTCAGTTTTCTGCCTATCAATCAGTTTGCCACCAAGATGACCAACTTCTGAGCTACCCTGAGCCTACCCAGCTTATTAATCAATCTTCTGCATGGAACAGTATCAAAAGCTTTGCTGAAGTCAAGGTAGGTGACATTAATTGCTCCCCCTTAGTCCACCACTCTGGTTGCCCAGTCAAAGAGATCTATAAGATTAGTTTGACAGGACCTTCCTGTTGTAAACCCATGCTGTCTTGGATCCTGTGCTACTATGGATTCCAGGTGTTGCACTATCCTTTCCTTAAGGAGTGCCTCCATAATCTTGCCCACTGCTGAGGTAAGACTGACTGTTCTGTAGTTCCCTGCCTCCTCCCTGCTACCACTCTTGTGGAGTGGGATCACATGAGCCCTTCTCCCATCTTCTGGGACCTCTCCTGTGCTCAGAGACTCACTAAACAGTTCTGATAATGGCTCTGCTAGTTCCACCCTTAGCTCCTTTAGTACCCTGGGATGTATGCCATCAGGTCCCATTTCTTGTCCACCCTGAACTTAGCGGCTCTTTGTCGGACCCTTTCTTTTGTGAAGGGATTATTATTTGAGAGCCTGAAGTGATATGGGGCTAAATGACTCCATAGACCTTTCTACATCCCCGCATAAACTTTGAAACAGGGAATTGAAATACCAAAGTACATCCTTGTACTAAATGAATGTTGTGAAACTGATGCACACATTTGATTGGTTAATGCTCCAATCTGTAATGATGGCTTGCAACAAATGAAGTGTTTGTGCCTGGTGACGACAATCCCATGTTCTGCATTATATGATTTTAATTAATTTAAACACTTAAGGTGGAATATTCAGACTGCACCAGGCTGGGCACAGTGCAACTGGGATGTGCCAGGGCGCGCCGAAAGGGTGATATTCAACGGTGCTGCACCATGGCTCAGCACCATTGAATATCGCTCCATGGCCACCCGCAGACTGCATTGCACAGTGGCACTGCACCAACGCAAGTGGCCAGTGAGGAGCAGGGGGATGCGCTAGAGCAAGTGCCATTGCGCTAGGTGCATCAACCATGATATTCAGCATTGGACATTCAAATGGAGCCATAATGCATGCAAGGTGCAAATGGGGACATTTGCATGTCATTATGGCTCCATTTGCATGCAGGTGCGCTGATCCCGAGCGACTTGTGCCTGGCGCCATGCCAGGCAGCAGCAGTCGTGGACCGACGCCCCCTGCCTCTCACCGGCAACGTACTCCAATGCCTGATCGTGGGCTGTAATAATAAAAAAACTCCCCTGGTGGTCCAGTGGACCTATCACCTTGCCCGATCATGGGCTATAATATTAAATAAGCTCCCTGGTGGTCCAGTGGACCTATCTCCCTGCCCGATTGCGGGCATGCATCTCTTCAATTATCCCTGGTGGTCCAGCGGTACCCATACCCCCCCCAACCTGTCCGCTCATACCCACCACCCCCGGTCAGCGGCGGGTGGCAGCATCTCACCCCGCATGCCGCCTGGCCCGCCTGCCGACTGACAGTGTACAGTATGGCTATATGCCCATTGGTCCACAGCGTGGGCCAATGGGTATGCAGACCATACTATACTACACAGTCTAGATATGTGAATGGATCCATAAAGCGATCAGGCAGGGAGATAGGTCCAGTGGACCACCAGGGAATCTATTCTTTAAAACAGCCCGCGATCGGGCATGGGGGGGCTGCTACACCCTGGACGGTGCTGCCAGAGTTCGGGTGGCCACTCACAGCTGGCAGCTGCCATGTTGCACCCTGCATTACGGCAGCTCACCTCTGGGTGGCCAGCTGTTGCTCCTTCATTTTCAGACATAACTGTGTGCGGCGCATGTAGGGGTTGCGCCTGCATATTCTCAGCACATCCCGGGCTGAATATCAGGATGTGCAGAATATGTGCTGCATATATTACCAATGTGCCCTGGCACATCAGGAATTGTGCTGCACATATTCTCCATTGAATATCACACAGGCACATCAGTAAGTTCTGCATGGTGCAAACTCTGTTGCACCATGCTAACCCATTTGAATATCCCACCCTTACTATTTATTGAATGCCTTAATGGGTATCACTATAAATATATGTGAATGTGCACTGTTAATTCACTCTGTAGAAGCTAGGAGTCACCCTTGCGAAATGTCAGTTTTGTGGCTTCCAGTGTGTTTATGTGGCAGTTAGTCCGCTCCTGATTTTATTGAGATGTACTGCACATTTTTTTCCAAATTAAATTAATGTACTACATTTTCATTTTGTGGTTTTTGCCTTGTGGTGGGTGTACTTTCAGTTTAATGCACCGATACTGTATCCTGGTGCTGAAATTTTCCACGTTGTTTGCAAATATTTAGTAGACCACCAGTAGGAAAAGTAAAACCATCAGATAACTAGAAAATAATGAAGTTAAAACATAATGAGTGAAATTTAGTATTTTCAAGTTGTTTTATTATAATGAAGTGTTGCTCTTTAAAGGTTATCCTAGAGGTAAAATTGTGATATAAGAATGGGCAAGGTTATATAACTCTGTAAGGTTCAAAGTGTACTTACAAAGTAACTACAACTGGGTCAATGTTTTATTTATTGTAAAGTAATTGTAGAATTGGTTCAAAGTTTTACTAATTTGAAAACCACATATAAATCATAAGACATAATGTGACTTAAAAGAAAAAGTATATATAAGAAAATTTACTACATAGTTGATTTAATGTTCAGTTTATTTACGAAGCATGTATACAGTAGCAATATAATGTAACATAACATATAATATATTATAATAACTGGCCAGCAATTTTTTCCATAGGCTGAACCAGTTATTATTTGCTGTTATAACCCATGGGTTATAATGGCAAGTACGCCACGTCACTCAAATACAGCCACTCCCTTATTGGCTGTCACCTCCTCCTGGGTGGGCTAATCACACCTGAAAATATGGCGGCTCCTTGTAGGAAGCAGCAAGGAACCACCAGACTAACAGTCCTCATCATCTTTTTAATTTTTAAAATAATACTACTAACATTTTTAAACAACAAAAAAATGTATCTGGTCGATCCTGCCGTTCAACAGCCACAGCACACAACAACTGACATGGGGGAATGGCTCCAACCTGACTGAGTGCTGGTAAGCTGTGATCGCGATTACGATCAAACTCTAACTACTCTACACAAAACCACAAGCTAAGATAAAGTAAAAGTAAAAGTAAAAAAAGACAGCTGTATAAAAATAACAGTAAAATCTGTCAGAGATAGATAGATACAGAGAGAGAGAGAGAGAGAGAGAGAGAGAGAGAGAAAGAGTGTGTGTGTGTGTGTGTCTCTGAATAAATGAGACAGAGAGTTGGAAAAAATTGCTTACCAGCAATTATAAATAATAAAAGATGAGGAAGTGTGTTTAAAATTCAAAATTAATGGTTGCCCTTGGTGTGGGATGCTTTAATAATGTAGCATCCCACACCTCGGGTAACCATTAATTTCTCATTAAGCACACTTCCCCATCCATTATTGTATATATAATACAATGCAATGCAATTCAATGCAATACAATATCATATAATATAACATGATATAATATAACAGAGAAGCAGTTTCATAAAATAACAACACATTCCTCCTACATAATAACAGACATTGTGTATTGTGGTATCATTGCAAAAAACTTCATTAAAGCATCAGTTAGGGTTCTTACTAATGTGATAAATACAGGGAAATTGGGTGTTAGGGCTTGCCACCCTAACACCCTACTCAACCCTTCCACCCAACCCTACAATCGCAACACCACCTTCCACACACCAACAAGCGTCAGGGTGTGCCTTAGGGTTATGTGCACCACCCACCACCAACCCCTATCATCACAACATCAGCGCCACACTCCACACACCAACAAAGGTCGGGGTGTGCCTTAGGGTCATGGGCCCTAATGCTCACCCCATTCCATTTCTAAGAAACCTGACATGGCAAAGTATAGGAGAATGGGGTGAACATTAGGCTGTGGTGAGGTGTTAGAGTTGGAAACCCTAACACCCAATTTCCCTGCATTTATCACTTTAATAAGAACCCTAACCTATGTTTTAACGAAGATTTTTGCAATGAATTTCCATACTTTTTTTTGTTGCCAGACCCCCAATCCTCCCTCTGGAGGTCGGCCCATATCCTATCTATGCCTCCGCATGCTCAGGATTACTCCCCTGGGCAGATCCACTGGGGGCTTCCCCCTATATTCATTGTAGGTGAGCCCTGGCTTACCCCCCAGATTGTGGCCACAGAAGAGGAACCCCCCCCGGCAGACATCTAAGGCAGTGAGGACCACGGCTGGACAGGGGCATCATGCCAGGGGGCCAGCAGTTTTTACATTCTGTATGCCCCAGGGATGGGGATGTGCAATGAAGACCAGCATCTGCCCTGCCCCCTACATCCTGTTTCCAGCTGTGCAGCACCCCATGCCTCCACCAGAGGTCAACAAAGCACTGGACATACCTCCTCCCTGCCCCTGGAGAAGGAGAGCAGTCCTGATGATGCACAATCCTTCTCCCTCTGGCTGACCCTCCAACTCCCAGGTCCGTTCCCAAACCCAGGTTGTTTGCATCACAAGTGGAAGTCCAACTGCTGCACTGGTGGGCTGCCCTATTTCCAAACTCTTTATTTTTATTTTTCCCAATTGTTAACCAGGTGAGACACACTAAGTTGAAAGCATGTTTACAGGTACAACCTGGGAGCAGGGAAGTTAAGTGACTTGCTCAGGGTCACACAGTATGCAAGTGGGGCTATGGATTCAAATCCAGGTCTCCAGATTAGCAGCTCAGAGCCTTAAACCACTGTGCTATACTGCAATTCATGAGCACTCCCTGTGTCATTTCATGCATTGGTCCCTAATCATGATGTCGCAGAATGACCATGCCATTCTGCACCACGGGTCCAAAAACACAATTTGAGTAGGATGTGAACAATGACAGCTGTACTGTTCATAAGTTGGTGCTAAAAATGGGTATGTTGACAATTTGGAGTGAAAAAAGTAACAATTTGCGAAGTTACAAGTGTGTGTAGAAAAGTTTCAACAACCGTGTGAAATTCAGGTATTTTTTTGTATTTTCGCACCAGATTTTCAACACAAGCTTTTTATGACCCCACCTCATGAACACTGGCAATGTCATTTCCTTACTGTGTTCTGAAAGGTGATTTCATGCAATGAACATGACATTCTGTGCGGCAAGCGCAAAAACATGTTTGAGGCAAGATGTGAGAAATGAAAACCATGCTGTTGATGAGGTGGTGCTAAAAATGTTTCTGTTGAAAACTTGGAGTGAAAGTATAAAAAATTGGCAATGTTACATGCTTACATAGGAAAATGTCAATGAGCACACATAACTTAGGCATTTTTTCATATTTTTGTACCAAATTTTCAACATGGGCTGTTTGTGACCCCACCTCATGAACAGTGGCACCCTCATTTCATTACTCTGTCCAGAAAGGTGATTCTGCACAACAACCCGGAAATCACCTTCTGGGACCGAGTAATGAAATGGCAATGGCAATGGCAAAAAGGCCATGTTGAAAATTTGTTTCAAAAATTCCTAAAAATGACCAAGATATCAACATAAGCTCAAGACACTATTGATAGCCATTATATGATGCTTTCCTTGATTCTTCAGTTCACGGTTCAGCTTTGAAGAGTGCAGATGTGTCCAGGTCCAGAGGAGATGACAGGCATCGACCTCCAGAGGTAAGTATAGGGTGAGGGGGTGTGGGGAGGTGGGTGCTCAGTGGGAGGGTCAGGATGGGTGAATGGGACAGGGGAGACAATGAGGGACCATTTTCTTTTTTCTAGGATTAAAAAAAAAAGATGTTGGCGGACAGTTTTCTTTTTTTTTTATGGCAGGGATAACTTTATTTTAGGACACTGGGAGCAGGATCCCCACTGTCTCATAGTGCTGTGGGGGTTCATAATGCTGATATGAGAATTGGGCACCCCAATGTTGGTGAACGCTATTAATATTAGAATGGGCAGGGGAGCATTCGACACCAGGTGTGGGCTTCCCAGTGTCAGAAACAACACTGAAAAAAAGTAAAATTTTTTGGCACACTGGGGGTGGTCTCCCCAATGTGCCACAGTAATAGAGGGAGAAATAAATGCTGACATGGGGATTGGGCACCCTGGTCTCAGCAAAGAAAAATAAGAATGGGCTGTGGGGCTGGCGAGGGGGCATCCAACACCAGGGGTGTGCATCCCAGTGTCAGAAACATCAGAAAGTTAATGCTTTTGGTGCACTGGGGGTGGTGTCCCAAGTGCACCACAGTAGTGGAGAATTAAAGAAATGCCAAGACAGGGATTGGTCACCCTGATGACAGCACACAATAATTACAAAGGGGTACACCTGGAAAAATGACAGTTCAATGCAGGATTCTGCATCACAACACGGCAGTTTGATGCAGAACTCTGCATCATAAAATGCCTCATCGATGCAGGATTCTGTATCTAACATGGCAGTTTGTTGCAGGATTCTGCATCCAACTAGAATCCTATGCCTATGCAGAATTCTGCATCAAACTAGAATCCTATGCAAATGCAGGATTCTGCATCAAACTAGAATCCTATGCCGATACAGGATTCTGCATCAAACAAGAATCCTATGCTGTTGCAGGATTCTGCATCGAACTAGAATCCTATGCCTATGCAGGATTCTGCATTGAACTAGAAACCTACGTCGATGCAGGATTCTGCATCAAACTAGAATCCTCTGCCTCCATGAATATCTATTTTTTCCCATAGGAAATAATGGGAAAAAGAACATTTCATAATTTTGGAATGGATTAAAGTTTTTCACCAGACCATCAAAGGACATCTGTGAGGCCAAAGTTTTCTACCCTGAAAATTTCAGCCTTGTAGCTACAGCCATTTCTGAGATATAGGTTAACAAAAAAAACAGCAAAACACATAAAAATCTATTTTTTTCCAACACTCTGTGTCTCAGAAACCATACACAGAATGCAAACCAAGTTTACCATATCAATAGACCTGCCCCTTCCAATGATGTATGAAAAATTTCAAGCAGATCTGTTGAACCTGCCCAGAGTTATTACCCTGCAAAAATTGGCCTTTAACATTAAATGCTCGGACAAACCCTAACTATACTGGCACTACAGTGCCAGTATAATACATGTATTATCATGTAATCTGTCTCTTCTATGATTCTAGAAACTTTTTTTCTGATATGTATCCAGTGGGGGGATTCCTAGTGGGTGCACAGGTTTGGTAGTGGTATATGTACAGTGGTAAAATATTGTCATCATCCATAAAATGAAATAATATCAATTAAACAGTCTCTAACCTTCTATAGAAATGACAAGTATCCTTTGCCTAATCTGTAGCACAAATATTATAAATGAATGTAAATTTATATAACTATACTTTCAAAAGTATCATAATTATAGAAATACAGTTCATGGTATACAGTGGTGTGAAAAAGTATTTGCCCCCTTCCTGATTTTCTCTATTATTGCATATTTGTCACACTGGATGTTTTCAGGTCTTTAGACAAAATGTAATATTAGATAAAGGGAACCTGAGTGAACAAATAACACTTGTTTTTTTTTTTTATTTCACTTATTTAATGAAAAAAAGTTAACCAACACCAATTGGCACTGTGTGAAAAGTATTGCCCCTTACACTTAATAACTGGTTACGCCACATTTAGCTGCAATGACTGCAACCAAACACTTCCTATAATTCAATATCAGTCTTTCACATCGCTGTGGAGGAATTTTAACCCACTCTTCCTCGCAGAACTGCTTTAATTCAGTAACATTTGGTGGTTTTGAGCATGAACTGCTCGTTTGGGTCCTGCCACAGCATCTCTATTGGGTTTAAGTCTGGACTTTGACTAGGCCACTCCAAAACTTTAATTTTACTTTTTCATCATTCTGATGTGGACTTGCTTTTGTGTTTTGGATCATTGTCTTGCTGCATGACCCAACTACGCTCAGCTTCAGCTGACGGAAGGATGACTGGACATTCTCCTTAGAATTTTCCGTACAGAGCAGAATTCATGGTTCCTTTAATTATGGCAAGTCATCCAGGTCCTTAGGGCAAAGCATCCCCACACCATCACACCTACCACCACCATGTTTGACTGTTGGTATGGTGTTCTTACTGTGGAATGCTGTGTTTGCTTTAGCGAGACATTATGGGATCCATGTTGTCCAAAAGTTCCACTTTGGACTCATCTGTCCATAGAACATTTTCCCAAAAGGCTTGTGGATCATCCAGGTGCTTTTGGCAAATGAGATGAGCATTTATGTTCTTCTTAGTTAGCAGTGGTTTCCACCTTGCTACTCTCACATGAAGCCCATTTTTGCCCAGTCTCTTTCTGATTGTGGAGTCATGAACACTGACCTTAGCTGAGGCAAGAGAAGCCTGCAGTTCTTTGGATGCTGTTTTAGGATCCTTTGAGACTTCTTGGATGATTTTACACTGCGCCCTTGGAGTAATTTTGGCAGGCCGCCCACTCTTGGGAAGGTTCACTACTGTTCCGAGTGTTCTCCATTTGGAGATTATGGCTCTCACTGTGGTTCGATGGAGTCCCAGAGCCTTAGAAATAGCTTTGTAACCCTTTCCAGACTGATAGAGGGCAACAAAATGTTTTTCTGATCTTTCAGGAACTTCCTTTGATCATGGCATAATGTGCTTGTTGAATCTTTGTGCTGGCAATGTGACTCTGATGGTAAGGGCCAAAATAAGTGAGGTTTATATTGAGCAAGGCTGGCTGTAATCAAGCTTGGCTGTGTTCAATCAGCTGACTCTAATTATCCCTTTAATTGGGTTGATTTAACTAGGGGAATTACTTTTTCACACAGTGCCAGTTGGTGTTAGTTAATTTTTCATTAAATAAATGAAATAAGTAAAAAAAAAGTGTTATTTGTCCACTCAGGTTCCCTTTATCTAATATTATATTTTGTCTAAAGACCTGAAAACATCCAGTGTGACAAATATGCAATAATAGAGAAAATCAGGAAGGGGGCAAATACTTTTTCACGCCACTGTAATTGTGATGTATCATATCTGTGTAGCATGAGTTTAGACACATTGCATACTGTTGATTTATTGGTGGAGAGAGATGGGGTAGTGATTAGGGTTGGTATTGATCAATTTTAAATATTTAGGCCCTGTATGAGGTAGCAGACAATTGATATGCAGCCTTGTAGCTGTATACATTACCGGTCTTCACTCATGAAGGTAAGGGACATGACAGAGGACATGAGAGTTCTACATGACAACACTAAGGCCCTGTCCACACTACACCACTCAGGCCTGGTAACAGATACAAACCATTATGGATGGGGAGCGGTGCAGTGTGTCCATACTGTGGCAGTGTCTGTTATGGGACCAGTAACGCCGATCCACACTGTGGAAGCTGGTCGACCATTACGGCAGCACCCAATCCCACAATGCAGCTCACGCTGCACTAGGGGACCAGTACCACATCCACACTACAGCCGTAACGCTATTTAGGCATAATTGGTTTCATAATCATTGTTGAAACCACCTCGGCATATGTGGTTTCAACAACGACTACGAAAACGCCTTCTGTAACGTTACAGGTGTAAACGCAAACAGTTGAGGTAACGGTTTGGGACCAGAGTAATGTTACAGAGGCATAGTGTGGACAGGGTCTTATAGTATATTTTCAAACACTGTGGGGTTTGCATTTTGTGCAACAGCAACCCTAATGTGCATTAATGTATTTTTTTTGAGATCAGTATATCTAGCTATCTGTCTGTTTGTTTGTCTATCTGTCTGTCTGCCTGTCTACCTATGCAATAGGTATGGACATAAATAGATGTGATAAATAAAGGGATATGCGGAGGTGACTGTGTGATAACTCATTTATCTTGTACAGTTGCCTGTGACCTCAAGTAACCTCATGCATTGCAAAGCCATGAGTGACAGTTATGAGAGGTCACAAGCAACTGTACAAGATAAATGAGTCATCACACATTCACCACCCACATATCTCATTTATGCAATAGGGGAAGACTTTGCATGTGATAGTCTTGATTTTTTAAAGTATAATTATTTTTTTTTATTTGGTAAAGCTTAGGGGATTTTTTTTCAAGAAACTGTAATTTGCTGCCGTAGTACCAGTTTTTGTTGCTATGGTGGTTGCTATGACCGCAGCATTTTGACATTGCATTGATGTCAGGGCATTACTGCTGATTGGTCGGTTCAGTGGTGAGCAGAAAAAATTGAGGAAAGATGGCAGATTCACTTAGCGAAACGGCTGCCTCTGTAAAGGCAGTGTAGAAGGAATTATTCAACTAGAGAGTGTGTGTCTACTGGAAGGAGCAGATAAAGATGACTTTCTTTCTTTTTTTTTGTGAGCTGTTCTGGGTGGTGATCTGGTGAGATAGGATTGGCGCTAATGGAGCAGATGGGACCAGGAGTTGGGGCCACATGTGGAGGATAAAAAGTATTTAATGTAAACAGTGAGGGGTTTATAATTTTTAAGCAGTTCATAAATCCTTTACATATTGATGTTCTGTGCTGTGAGTAGTTTTGGCAACAAGGAGAATGAGCGAGCACAGGAGTCCAGTGGAGTTTGGTGCTGTGCTGTTAGAAGACATGCTAGGAATAGGAGAATGTAAAGTAGTGCCGTAGCAGGAGGCCATGCACCAGGTGGGGGACTTAGTGACTGTGTGGATAAATGGAGTGTGATGTAGTCACTGTGTGGATAAAAACATTTATCTACACAGTGACTCAGATAAATGGATTTATCACACTGCTTATCTGACACCTGTTGCATAAAACTGTTTATTGAGCAACTGTGTAGATTAATGCAGACTCCTACATTTATCTTCACAGTTACTACATCACCATCCATTTATGTACGCAGTTTCTATGTCATAGCCCCCACCAGCACTACTTGTTTTGTTACATCCACAGTTTATCAATTTGCAATGGCCTGGTCCTGGTTTGATGACCACGATTCAGAAGTGCTACAAAATGCAAACAGTGTCTCCCTGCCAGTATACAGCCAGCCTCAGACCCTGCACTGTCTTACAAAACAGCCCCCCCTCCCTTTTCTTTAAGTTCACATACTTTCATTTTTCGATCTTATTATCTACCTACTTGAAATTCAGTTAGAGACTGAAGCACCTTCATCTTCTTATCTATCTCAGTTCTATCCCTGAATTTCTCCAGTAACTGCTAAACCACGATGCATCTTTTCTTTTTCTATTTTTTTTTACAACCACAACTCTCTCATGGCTGAAATCTGCCTTATCAGTCCCATTACATGCTCTGCAACCATCTCCAAAATATCCTTCTCCAGATGCAAGCACTGCTTGCTCTAACTGACACCATATACACATGTTTGCAGTGCTCACTGGACCTTTAATATTCACTGTAACATTTGTAAATAAAAAATAAGATGGCAAACTCCTACTGCCTGATACTAACTCCTTCATAAACCGAAGTCCATCATGAGCACCAGCTAACATACACCAGCTTTCAATCCTTGCTAAACCCCTCCACCATATTTGATCATACTTTTGAAAACATCACTAGTGCAGCCAATCAGTCCCAATGCTGCCACATCAGAGTTGCATCATGCTGATGTTCTATGGTAACACCCCATGGCAATGGAGATGCAAACACACCAGTTCACCAAGCAGTCCTACAAACTATTTCTTTCAGAAAGGGAGCATAGAATCAAACCTGAGACACCAGTGTAACTTGTTGCAGTCAGTTCAAGATCCAAAAGCTGGGCTCACAATGAAGGACACAAAGATCCCAAACTTTAGAAATGATTAAAACATTTATTTAATGTTAAAATACAGCAAAAGTGGCCACCAGCCACCACCGACCATTTCACGTAAAGTGCTTTTTCAAGGCCAACTATTACATATTTTTAAAAAAGTAAACAACTAAAAAAAATAAACTATCACACAAACTCCTACCCTATTGCATAAATTAAATATGCAGTGGGGAGCTTGTGTGATACCTGATTTATCTCTACTTGTGCTCTTTGACCTGAGACACCTCCCTTGTGGTTAAAGAGCACTTGTATAGATAAATCAGGTATTACAAGAGCTTCCCTCTGCAATATGTTTTGAGATAACTGGTGAAATAAAAAGTGATATGTCTCTAAACATGAAAAGATATTGGTATATTTTCTTGATACATTGTCATATTGATATCTTTCCTTCTAAAATGGCTTAGAAGGATCGAATAATTTGACTGGATACTTGTAGTGCATTATGAAAGAATGATGCACTATAAGTAAAAAGTACTGGCAATCAATCATGCCTGTCCATGATAGATATATATATATATATTAGAGGCAAAAAACTCTGTTTAATACATTAGTTAGGGTTGTTCCATAGTGACAAAAGTGAGGAAATTCGGTGTTAGGGTTGAAACCCCCCTTGGACCCCCTGTCCACCCCCCCAACCGGTATTGGGGTGTGCATTGGGGTCGTCAGCCCTAACTCTCACCCCAACACATGTGTAAAGCAGCAGAAGTATAGGAGAATGGGGTGAGAGTTAGGACCGACGACCCTAATTCACACCTCAATGCCAGTTGGGGGGGTGGGCAGGGTGTCCAAGGGGGGTTTTCAGCCCTAACACTGAATTTCCTCACTTTGTCACTGTGGAACATCCCTAACTAATGCATTAAACAGAGTTTTTTGCCTCTAATTTCCCTTCTTTTTGAGAATGACAACGAGAAATAGTGAATGTAATGCAGCGGCGGGAGCTCGGGGCCCACCACGTAATGTCTTGAGGCATAGTAACAGGAACAGCAATGCAAACAGAAGCACTAACAGTGGTGCACATGGTAACACAATGGCGAATGAGAACAGAAAGGGTAACGCACACGGTGGCGTAGACGGGAACGGTCTACCACGTAATGTGTTGTCACATAGTAACATGCTGCCTGCAAATGGAAATGTCAATGGGCATGGTGACGCAAAGTGAAACAGAAAGAGAAACAGTACTGTAGACACAAATGGCAAAAAATAACAGAAACGTAAGCGCAAATAAAATCACAAAGGATAACGCACATGGTGGCGAGATGTCAATGGTAAGTGAAACGGTATGGAAACCACAAGCGGAAAGGGCAACGGTAACAGTAATGTAAGTGCACAGGCTGATTTTCCTCAAAACCTGCATAGAGAAAGACAGTGAGTACAAAGAATGTATGCATAATAATGGGTATCGAGCAGAAAATGAGGACTTGGAATACTAAATAGGTTACATCTCAGGAACCGAGACGGCGAGAAAATGTAAAAGTCATATGTTTTATGACTGTCCTGGCTAGTTTTGTATGGGAGCTAAGTATTTTTCCAACGAAAAGTCCGTATCTCACACCATTTCCAAGATATGGGCCCTGAAAGGCGCAGTGAACGCCGTAATGTTATCCTATGGGAAAAAAAGAGAAGTTCGGAGCACCATAACTTTGCCTCCCTGCAATATTTTTTCACCAAACCACTGAAAGGCACATCTGTGGGCTGTTGGCTGTCTTCCCTCCAAAGTTTAGGAAAAAAGACCAGACCGTTATTTTGCAGCCGGGTGCCAAAGGATTCCTGTAATGCATCGGGCGCCGTAATGTTATCCTATGGGAAAAACTGTCAACTTTAGAGTGCCGTAACTTTGCCGCCATGTAATATTTTTTCAACACAATACTGAAAGGCACATCTGTGAGATGTTGGCTGCATTCCCTCCAAATTTCAATCCAAGACTCCCAACGGTTCTTTTGCAGCGCAGTGCCAAAGAATTGCTGTCATTTTCCCACAGACTAGAAAACTACTGTCACAATTTGCGAAAGCTGTCGCAAAAATTTGCGACACTTTCATGAGCATGAGAGTACTTTGCAAAAGTACTTTTTCCAGAAATTTGAAAACACATTTCTGGGTGTTTTACCCCAAAATAAAGACATGACAAGCATCCTCAGGGTCCGACTAGGTGAATACAAAAAGAATTAGGTTGCTAGAGGGTCCCAAATTTAAATGGCAAGCATTTTTCTGATCACTAACTGAAAACAAAATGGCAGATTTGTGAAAGTAACAGGGCCATTTGTGAAAGTAAAAATGCATTTGCGACACTGTCAAACTTTTTGTTAACTTTTCCCATTGACTTATAATGGGAAATTGTTTTTTGAATAACTTGAACCGTGTAATATTTTTTCACCAAATCTTTGAAAGGCACATCGGGACACGGACACATATTCTCTGAAGATTTTGGGCCAGTCGTCAAACTGTGCAACCTGTGCAACCTGTATGCAACTGTAGAATTCAGAAAAGCATAAACACGTGTACAGATCACACTTAATAACTCTGCAGCCCTGTATCCAACCGGTATGAAACTTGGCAGATCCCAAAGCCTATGGTTCTTGATTGTGCATTCCAAACTTCAGCCAAATCTGTCAAATGGTTGCAAAGTTATTATGGTGCAAAATTTCTATGCTTAACATAGAAATGGCTCTCATCCTAATTCATGGTAGCACTACCGCTACTACAATATATATATATATATATATATATATATATATATATATATATATATATATATATATATATCTCCTGCTGATTATCCAGCACAGCATTTTAAATCCACAACACAAAATCTAACATCCTAGAATAACTGTAATGTATAAAAGTGATCACTAGCTGAGCTCCATCTGCCATTCCCTTCTGATTCTGACCTGCACCTGCACTGCTCGTTCAATCAACCAGAGCATGATGGAGACTAGCGGTACTTTTTCTAATCCTGCTACCACAGATGGTTGGTAGCAGTTTTCTGGCAAGACCATTTGACAAGCATTGTCTTGTCATGGTCTTATTCCTGTATGTTTGATTTTCCAAACCCATTT
This sequence comes from Neoceratodus forsteri, assembly GCA_016271365.2. Taxonomy (NCBI): domain Eukaryota; kingdom Metazoa; phylum Chordata; order Ceratodontiformes; family Ceratodontidae; genus Neoceratodus; species Neoceratodus forsteri. The sequence goes on along the minus strand of CM057455.1, from coordinate 1,779,802,123 downwards.
TATAATAAAGGGCTTTTTGCAATCGGTAGCTGTAGAAATAGCCACTGATTGTAAAAAAAGGCTGGAATAAGCCATCTAAAACATATAAAGTAAGCAGTTCACATTGTCAGAGGGATTTCCCTCATGAAATGATGAAATGAAAACACCATACAACTTGCTCGGGTGCTCAGTCAGCAGTTATTTATTAAACATTCACATTTTTTACATCATCACCTTATCAATCAGTACTTTATTGCATTTATTGACAGTTTATTTACATCCAAATATGTTAATGAATGTATTAACATATACACATATTTTCAATTTCTTATACCCCCCAAAAAAACACCAGTTCCTCTCTTGAATTGATTTCCCAGGCTTGGATGTGTATCCCACTCCCACCTTCGGGCTGACAAATCCATTCCTTCTGTTTCAATGTCTTCCTGGGCTTAGATGTCAACTCGACACCCAGCTTCGGGCCTCTGGAATGCCAACTCCACAAGGTGCCCAACAGGACTGGATGTAGACCAAGCCCATGCCTAATATTTTACCACCCCACTGCTGCTCCATGCCCCTACACCCTCTGCCTACACCTCTTCCCCCTCCCACTCCCCCGCCTTCCTTCTCTTCCTTCCACTCGCTCCAACTCCTTTCCCTTGCTCATACCATGAAAACCACCCCCCCCGCTCCATGTTACCTCCTCTGGCAACCCATGTCAACCACTTATAGCTCCTTCTCCTATCCACCACAACTGATTGCTCTCACTTGGCAACCCTTTCTTGTTTCAAGTCCATTACCTTTGCTGTTTTGTTGTCCTCTGCTGGCAACCTGAAACCTAGTCATCCCTTTTGTTCCCTTTTTGCCCTCATTCATCGACCCCTCTTGCTCCAACCTCCTTCATTTGTTGCCCTCTTTTGGTGACCCTTTCATCTTCCCTTCATTTTGCTCCTCCCCTCTATCTTATGGCCTCTCCCCTACCTTACCTTAAGAGAGGGAGGGTGGGCAAGTCAGATAACCAGCAAAAAGAAGAATTTTTCCCTTCTAACATCCCCTTACATCTCTCCCGCTCAGCCCTCCCCCAGCCAAGTGTTCTAATCAATCTTTTTTCATCACCACCTCCTACCCATGATTCCCTCAGACACCCTTCCCCTCCTCCTCCCCCTCTGTTCCTGTCTACTGCCTTCACCAAGTGCTGGCATTTAATTTGGGAAACCCCTGACAACTCAGGCTGCCCTTTAATAGACAACCCTTTGTTTTATTCTGCTAGCCTGCAAGTTCAACACACATACCTTTTTTTTGTCAGAACCCAGTTCTTTTTTACATTTAAGAATGAAGGTTAACTGGCACTACTCATCAGATGCTTACAGAGGACAAAACACCAAAATCTCTGAGTGCATTGACTTTATTTTGTTGGGTAACACAACACCCAGTAACCAGGTATAGAAACAGGATGCAATGATGCTTCTACATTTTGAACACATGTGCTTTGTCAAGAAGCTGTCAGATAGCTGTTTCTCGCCATATTTAACAGTGGTGTTTTAAAGGGACAGATACAACATTAGAAACAAGACAAAACATTCACACCACAAGTGCATGTAGTGCAACAAAAAAATTCAAAGATAACATGTTGGCATTAAAAACTGCCAAAAAATATTGCTATGGCATTTTACAACTGATCTGTGTGCATTTGCTAAAATTGGCTACCACTAGACAAGTTCTTACTAAAAGGCAAATTGTAGCCATAAACCTGTTAGATACAGTACAAGTGAAAGTCAAAGGAATACCAGCACCTACTTGCAGGCATGCTAGTTAACATTACTCTCAATTTAAAAGCTGTGAACCAGACAGGACTTTTCAATTTAAACATTCCTGTTTATTTATTCATTATTAAAAACATGTTGTTTTCTTTATTAATGCAAAACAGAAAAGACCAGACACATACCATAGCAGTACAAAAATCATAGGGTCCAAAGAGTTTGTTTCAAATGTGCTCTAGTCCACCTCAGGAACACAGCCACTGTCTCCTCTCCTAATGTGTTTCACACTGGAATGTACTTTTTCAAAGGATACATCACTTTTTGACCAAGGCACTATGCTCCCCTGGTTGTGGTCCAAAGTCTACATAGTGGGTGTTGCTGACTTTTATTTAGACCTGTATGGGTATTAAAACCAGGCACACTCCCATTTGCACTAGAAACAATTGTTACCCTAAGGTTCTGCATAATATGTGTGACTGCCTGGTGAATTGCAGGTGAAAATACAGATGCATGGCAGGTGCAGTGTAATGGGAAAGTTTCTGCAACATGCTATGCAGAAGATCAAGCATGTTTTTTTTTCAGCAAACAACAGACAATAATAAAGAAAGCACTATGTCTAACAGACAGATGACATAATTTCAGTATGATCGTTTAATCCAGATGGTGCAAATGCATTGTTTTAACAAATCCAGAATGATTCCATTTTGGCCAATAGGAAGTCCCTATTTCCACCTCTGGGACTGACAGAAATGTGTCCACCCCAACAAAGGACCATTTATGGTCCACTTGTCCTGGGAACTATAGGTGTGTGCTGCAAAGGCTGATAAATCATTCCTGTTTAGCATTTATTTATTTTGTTTGAAAAGTTTCACCAGGAAAGGCACACTGAGGTAAAATGGCTTGTTTCAGATGCATCCTGGGGGAGTGAAAGTGAGTACAATTGGTTGTTTTTCAACAACAAAACAAGCTTCACAATATAAAACTTCATACTGTGATTAAAATAACAGTGAAACAGCTATGCATAATAGGAAAGTATGTGTACTAGACAAAATGAATAGGGAATAAATATAGATAACAAGTCTCAGCATGGGAGGAATGTCCCTTAGTAACAGGGAAATTATATAGGGGAGGGCAGTAGGGGATGTAGTGCAGAGGGGGGCCAGAGATGGAGGAAGAAAAGGGGGAGTAGAGAACTAGTGTGGATAGAAATGAGAAGGGAGGAAGGGGAGTATGGTAAAGATGAGGAGGCAAATAATCATCCCACTGGGATGCAAACCCCACAAAGGCCAGACATGGCTGGGTACTCATCTGTCCCATGAACAGTATCCTGGCCTGCATAGAGGAAGGGTAGGAGTGGGTAAGGGCAGGGAGTAAGAAAAGCAAGCAAAAGGAGGAAGAGGAGCAGGGTAGGAAAAGGGAAGAAGAAGTAAGGTAGCAAGGGAGAGGTAAACATTTGATCTTCTGGGGTGCAAACCCCACAAGGGCCAGACACAGGTTGGTGTACACACAGCCCATATACTGGTTTCCAGGTCTGCAAAACAGAAGGGTAGGAGTGGGAAAGAACAAGGAGTTGGAGAAAGCAGGTAGGTGGGAGAAGAGTAGAGTGGGAGATACAAACCTTCATTCCTCTGGGATGCAAACCCCACAAGGGCCAGACATGGCAAGGTGCACACTCTGTCTGTGTACTAGTATCCTGGCTTGTGAAGGAGAATGTTAGGAGTGGTGAATGCAAGCAGTAGGAAGAGTCAGGCAGGAAGGAGAAAGTGGGGTGGGGTAGGGATATGATTAAGGGCATTTATTGTAGGGAGTAGTGTTGACATGGAAGAGAAAGGAGAGATAGTGTATAGGAAGGTGGGAGTGAATGATTTTGGGTCTGGGTTTGGGTTTGGAGTTTCTAAGTTTAGGAAGTAGGTGATGGGACAGTAGGCAGCTGGGGTACAGCAGTGGATACTACTAGTGGAGGTCAGTTGTAGTTATAGGTGGGGGAAGTGTAGTTAAGTAGTAAGGAGGATAAAGAGGGAGGGGAAAAGGTAGAGTGGATAGGTAAGGGCACGGAGTTCCAGAGCTTAGGGAGTCAGTAGGAGAAAGCAGCCTGGCCAACTGAGGAGGTCCTGGGGGAGTGCAAGGGAGCAGAAGTGGAACTGCAAAGGCATAGGAGTTTGGGGATGGACTGGGAGAAGACAGAGGAGAGGTAGGAAGGGAGGGAGCCAAGCCAGAATTTGACTATAAAAGAGGAGCAGTAGGCCAAGTGTCTGGCTTCATGGGAGGGAAAGGAAAGGGAAGTGTAAAGAGTGCAGTGGTGTGTGCAGGATGGACAATCCAGAGTGAAACGGCAGGAGTGAAAGAGAGAGAGAGTTCAATTTGAATGGTTGGATTTAGGAGCAGAGCTGTAGACTATATCACTATAGTCAAATAAGGGGAGGATAATTTTCTGAACCATGGCTCTACTGGTCAGCAGAGGGATGCAGCCACGGTTGTGGTACAATGCTCCTAATTTGGGGTGCAATTTTTTGTGAATGGCATCCATGTGTTCAGAAAAGTCAAGGTGATTGTCAAGCCAGACCCTGAGGTACTTGAAGGATGGTACATCTTCAATGGTGGACCCATCCAGAGTGCAGAAGGAAGGGGTACTAGCAATCCTAGAGAGCTTTTGCCTTGTTCCAAAATCCATAGAGATTGTTTTCTTGGTGTTAAGAACCAGCTGATTTGCATGGAACCAGAGCTGAATGTTGTCAAAGTCCAGCTGGAGTCTGGTCATCAGATCAGTAGAAAAGGTTCCAAAAACAAATAGGACTGTGTTGTCAGCATACATGTGAATGGATGCCGAGGTGAAGGTAGCAGTGATTTCATTTAAGAAGAATGAAAAGAGTACTGCTCTTTGTACAGAGCCTTGGGGAACATCAGTGCAGATGGGGGGGGTAGAGCATTCCCAACGTTAACTGACTGATTCCTGCCCCCAAAGTAGAAATGGAACCAGTTAGTGGCAGGGATGGAGAGCCCTGATGCAGCAAACTTATTTATAAGAAGGTGGTGTGCTACAGTGTCGAAGGTTTTGGCCAGATCAACAAAGATAGCAGATGTGATATGGCCCTCCTCCATTCCTAAGAGAATGGAGTGGATAAGCCGGAGGGAGGAAGTGGTGGAGTGGGATTTTTGGAACCAGGACTGGTAAGGGGTGAAGAATAAGGAAAAGTCAAGGAAGGGAAGAGTTCAGATATCACCTGATGTTCTTCGTCTTTGGCCAGAATGGGGAGTAGGGAGCTAGGGCGATAGTTGCCTGGGTTTGAGGGGTCACCACATTTGGGTAGTGGACTAACAGTGATGTATTTCCATGCAATAGGGATAGAGGCAAAAGAGAAGAATAGATTTAGGAGGGAGGATATGGGAGAGCAATGGCAGAGGCAGCGAGGTGGAGGAGTTTTGGGTCAAGTCCATTGGAGCTCTTACTCTTGTCTGGTTAAGGGCTAGTAGAGTCTTAATGGTGACAGATGTTGAGATAGAGTGAAGGAGAAAGGGGGGGAGGAGGGTGCGATGGGATGGGAGGAGGTGGATGTGGCAGCGGGAATGAGGAGAGAAGGAGGAGGCACAAGAGAAAAAATTATTGAACTCATTGGCCACTGGGGAGTCAGAGATGGTGGTATCACTGCCTTAAGCATGGGCCTTGGGGAAAAAAAGGCATGGATAACCTTCCAGAACTTGGAGAGATTGTTAATATTGTTCTGAAAGGTGAAGAAAAAATACTCAGTTTCAGTTAGCCTTGTGGCTCTGGTGCACGCATTTCACAGGGCACAGTATTTGGAGAAGTCCGGGGAGGAACCTGAGGGCTTGTGTGCAATCCATGCTTGATCCCATGCACATAGACAGGCTAGAAGTTCTGCTGAGATCCAGGGGAGATGGGAGCCTAAGACCCTGGTTTTTCTAAGTGAGACATGTCAATCCCAGGTTGACAGGAAATTGAATTTGAAGAAGTCAAGGGCAGAATCAATAGTACTGGGGGCTGGGACTGGTAACCAGTCAGTAGCAGCCAATTCCTCATGGAGGGTGAAAAGATCCAGGGATCTAAAAGACTAGATCAGAAGGAGATTGGAAGGTGATTTTTGGCAGTACATTTTTTGAACACAGTACACCATGTGTTGGTCACTAAGGGCACCCAGGAGGGTCCCAGAAGCAATATTGTGATGGGAAGAATTTTTGAGTGCCCAATCCAGTAGCATGTGCTTGAGTGATTTATGGTTGAGACAGGTGAAGTCAGTGATCAGTTGAGTCAGATTTAGGGATGTGGTGTCATGGTGAATTTTAGAGTGGGAATGGCAGAGCCAGTTCAAATTGAAGTCCCTTAGGACAAGCAACTCACCTGAAGAAGTATGGGTGGAGATGGTGATGAGTAGGTCAGTGATAAATGAGGAGGGGAGGCCAGGGCAGCAATATGTTCTAGTTAAACAGATGAGGAGGGAGAAAGGGTGGAAAGTTTTAGGAGTACAAGTTCGTAAGCAGATGGGAGAGATACAGAGAGTAAAGAGGTGAATTTGATGGTGTAGGAAGTGTAAACAGCAATACCCCATGCCTACTGGGGCAATCCTGCCTAGCATAGCAGTATCTTGGGATGGAGAAGGCACCGTCAGAGATTTTCAGGGAAAGCCATGATTCCAAGATGATTAGTAAATCTGGCTGGACGTTTGCCATGAAGGAGAGGACAGGGCTGGGATTTTGCTCGATGTCACCTGCCATCTATAATAACAGCATGATAAGAAGCTGAACAGATATGGAGATCTGTCTGCATGGTTGAAGAGGTGGAGAGTGAGGGATGGGGGGAAGGGGAAGGTGGTGGAAACAGGGTCAGGAGAGAAGCAAGATGGAGACAGGAGGAAGGAAGGAAGGAGTGAAGGGCCATGGAGCTGATGCAATGGGGGAGAGTGTGGAAGCAGGATGAAGGAAAGGCAGGGGAGGAAGACAGGTGGATGAGAAAGGAAGATGGTAGAGAGGGAAGGGTAGTACACAGAAGGGAGGTGGAGGTGCGCAAGAAGGGAAGTAGGGAGAGGATAATAAGGAACATGTCTGAGCTGAAGAGGGATGATGGGAGGTTAAAGGAGGGCTCAGAAGTAGAGATTAGGACACTAGTTAGGAGATAGAGCTGGATATGGAGGAGTAAGAGATAAGGGAAGTAACAGGAAGGAGTGAAAGAGAGTAGCAGCAAGCAAAGAGAGAGGGAGGCCAGGTAGGTGATATTAAGCTTTGTCCAAGAGATAGAGAGGAAGAGGCAGGGGGGAGGAGTGGTAGTGAGATGAATATAGTAGTAATGAGGTAGGATTCAATATGGAGAATAGAGAATTGAGCAGAGTTGTATATAAGCATCTTCATTTCAAAGAAACTGTTGTGCACATGCCCTTTTTGCAATGAGATGCTGGAGCTTAAATACTGTACAAAAATTCAAAGCTTTATTACATCAAAACACCAGATATAGCGTGATGCATTTTGGATACAAAACCTTTATCAAAGGCTACAGAACCAGTAAAATCCACCTTTTAAATATGCCAACAATCAATGTTATCACTATCACATCACAACACATACTTTAAAATCATTGGCTAGATGTCTTCAAACAATCAGCTGTCTAATGCTCCTTCAGTATTCAATTTATATACATTTCTTTATTTGTACCTAAACTGCACAGCAATATCCATACTGCAATTCGTTTCTTTTAAATAGTACATATTTTTCCATTTAAAAAAAAACCTCTACAAGTGCAAAACTATATTTAAAGTGCAAGTAAGTCTATACAGTGCAGCACATTATTAGCTCTCAAAAAATACTCGAAAACACATGAAACTGAGGATATTTTATCTCTTTTGTATCTTTTATATATGATGGTATCAATCAATCAATTAATCAATAGATTCGATAGAGAATTAAAAGGTGCCAGACAAGTGAAATTTGAAAGAGGCAAAGGAGATTATGAAATAGATTGGGTTTATTCATGGAAGAAAGAAACAAGGAAAGGGATACTTAAAAGAAGTCTGACTGTGTCTTTTAATTTTAGTACAGAAGAAAGTGGGTCAGAAGCTGAAGAGAGGAACTGAGAGCCTTATTTTCACAGGGATCAGGTGGGACCAGAACCCCCCCCCCAACAACAGTGAATGCCGCAATGCCCCAGGTGGAACCCCAGGCTAATCAATAATGGAGAGGGCAGATATCAAGAAGAAAAAGGGTGTGGAGAGGGACGAGAAGGAGGCCAAGGCTGACAATAGGTATACAACAGATACCAACCAGCCTACAACAGGTGGAGACTCAGGGGCTGCAGGAGGTGAGTGACTACTCCATACAGATTATAAACCTCTCAAAACATGAATTGACAGTACCCAAAATAGAACTTTTAAAGGAAGGTCTCAGTTTTTCACCGACAGTACCTCTAAATAAAGTACAAGCATGTGTTTAAAGCTGAATTTAAAATCCTTTTATGCTAAGAGATAAGGAGAAAACATGCAGGTGGAGCAGTTTCCCCCACAATTCAATTTTTAACCCACTATTGTGTCCTGCAGTTGCCTTATTTAAAGAACTATACAAGTAGGAGCGGATCTATGTGATAATGATGATAGCAGAAAAGCGATCGCGGTGTGGGAGAATGGAAATCACTGAAAAAATATTTCAGTGATGAAGTCCACAGCGCACAGCAAAAGGGTGCAGAGGAGTTAGATTTTACATGCAAATGTGGGGAGCTGCACCCGCCACTCCCCCATACCCCCCTACTTAAGGATTCTCAATTCCAGGAGGTGCATGTCAGGGGTGCAACTGCCCCAAGATATTTTTTAGCCAGATGCAACAAAAGGCACCCATGCCCAGATCCGAACCCAGCACCATTCAAGCCCCAGCTCTGAACCCACCCACCACACCACAGGAGCAGCTCGGCAGCTCACCCAGTTCCACCCATCACAATCCCTCCCTCCCTCCCTCCCATCCCCACCAGTGTGCTCATATTCCCCCTATTTACTTACGGTAGTAGCAGGATGTTGCTATATTTGCACACACACCCCCATCCAGTCACCTCCTCCTCATCACTGGTGTAAGGCACCATGATTGAGTCACTGTTTCAGTAGATGCCCAATCACAGTCACTGAACTCACAAGATACAGCAGGAGTTTTAGACTTTATGTGATAATTTATCACATTTGAATTATAATAATCTAAGTAATGAAAAAATAATGGCCTTGGAAAGCTTGGTAAAAGACATGATTTGCTAATAAAAAAGTGGACAAAGGGGGTTGTATAGTTCTTTTGGATATTGTGGACTACAACATGGAATTTGAAAGACAATTAAATAATGGTTCTTTTAATAAGAAACTTGAGACTAATCCAACGTGGGATTTAAAATTCATCATTGATGAAACCGTGAATTGGGCTGTTGAACAGGGTTTTATTAATGAACAGGCCAAAAAAGATTTTACAAGTGAAAAATCCTGCAACTACAACATTTTATGAACTTCCTAAAATACACAAAAATAATGACAAGCCACCCGAATGACCTATTTATTTATTTCGTTTTTGTTAACTGGGTAGGTACACTAGACAGCATAGCAGCCTATTTTCAGGTATGACCCAGGAGATTACAACAAAGGGCACATAGACAATATCAAATACAAGAAAACATCATGGGAACAAGTAGAAGTCAGACATAGTACACTCATACAAAATTTTCAACAATGACGATACATTTGCAGGAATCTCTATGTAGTAACAAAACAGAAATATAAGTGCAAATAACTATAAGTCATACAACTAGTGAGTAAGTGCTAGAACAGAGGAAATAACAAGATTTCCAGGCAGGTTTGAGAGTAGTAGAGGTTGGAGCCAGTAGGCAACTAGGAGGAACAGGTGCAGGAGTGGGTAGATAGAGGACAGGAGCAGGGTTCAGAGCTTAGACGAGCCATACAAAGTTCTTGTCCTATAATAAGCAGGATAGGTTCATTGATGGACCATTGTCTTTATACCGATTCCTTCTTATGCCCTTTAGTACCAAAGCTACCATCATGTATAAAAGATACAAAAGACATTCTGAACTATGTAAAAGATCGAGTTAGGAAGAAGATGACTGCCTTCTAGTACCTTTAGATTTAGAAGCGCTATACACTAACGTGTGCTCTATGAGGGTGCACTGGGCTGTTGCTTATAATTTGACAACAACAGAATTAAAGACAGTGTGGTTCTTCTGCAGAATGTAAATTTAAAATTGTCAGAACATGTTTTGATGAAAATGTTTTCACATTTAATGGCAACCTTTACAGACAGATAAAGAGGACATGATGGGGACACCTGTGCCCCATTGGTGACCAATTTGATTGTCAGTAAATGAGAAAAGATACAGTATTCAGAGAAAGGAACAATCCATTCTATGGTCATATTGTAACTTGGAGATGTTATATAGATGACGTCATACTAATATGGCAAGGTTACCTCACCAGTCTGCAAGAGTTTGTGAAATATTTACACAACAAATGAACACCTTAGATTTAGTTATGTAGTACTGTAAGTGAAACACAAGTAAACTATCTTGACATTACAAGAAAGAAAGAAAGAAAGAAAGAAAGAGTGAGTCAGGTTGCCACAGATTTATATAGCAAGGACATGGATGGCAGCACCCTGCTTTTAGCATCGAGTTACCATCCAAGCCATTCTATACAGAAAATTCCAAAAGGACGGTTCCTGAGAACACATCGGAACAGTACCAACATGGAAGCATTTGAGAAAGAAGCAGTTGACTTAGGGAGTAGAGTTGGAAAGAGGCCATGCTGTGTCTATTATTAAGGAAGCAAAACAATTTGTGACAGAATTAGAAAGAGAGATGCTTCTAGAAAAGAAAATAGCTGAAACAGGTACAAATGAAAGACTCCATTATGTGACTGCTTATTCTGCACATTCTAAAATGGTAGAGGGAGTAATCACGAGAAACTAGACAGTATTGTCAAGTGACAAAGGTCTAAAGGGGATGGTAAAACAACCCCCGATTATGTCTTACAGGTGGGCACCTACACTGAAAGACAACTTAGTGAATAGCCACTTTAAAAATAAAAAAGATAGTATGTGGCTTAATAGTGGCAAGGGTTGTTACCAGTGCAAAAAGTGTGTGGTGTGTAAACATATTCAACAAAACATATCCCAGCCACACCATCAGAATGTCATCGATGTACCATCTCCATAGCACAATTTGTTGCAAGAAAGGATTACTCATACCATCAAATGTACACTTCTCTTTCCTCAGGCCTAAATAGAAATTTTGAAGTTGGGGTGAAAGTCATCTCTGTGGGAGTCCCAATGACTTGTAGGAAGAACGCTCCCAGGAAAAAAAAATTACATTCCAGAAAAAAATGTAGCAAGTTGGAGGAAGAAGTCAGCTGGTGGATTGTTGGTTGTCCTTTGGTCAAGGTAGTGACCCAATGCTGAGAAACTGTCATCATGGAGGATGTCTGTGTAGCGGGATTCCACATCAAGGGTCACAAGATGGTATGACTTCTCAATGTGGAGATCCCTCAGCAATGACAAAGTCTCAATGGAGTCCCTTATGTGGGACCTTAGACGGGACACAAATGGCTGTATGTAATAATCCACATATTAGGACAGCAGCTCTTTCAATGAATTAATGCTAGATGTGATTGGATGACCAGGTGGTGACTCCAGACCAAATTTTAGGGAGTAGGTAAACTGTGGATCTCACAGGATGTCCTGTGGTAAGAAAATCTAGTGTGTCTATATTAATATTACCATTGCTTTCAGCATTCTGCAAAAAATGATCAATGCATTTTTAAAAGGCAATGGTGAGATTGTTTGAAAGGGGCTTGTAGAAATTAACCTTTGTAAGCTGCTTATGCACTTCTGCCACATATTTCGTGGTGTCTTGTACCACAATGATACTCCCCCATACACTGGTTTTATAGTGACTTAAGAATTTGATTCAGTACTTTTTAATTATTTATTGCATTCCTCTCTAGACAGGTTCACAAATTTAGTTTCAAAGTCAGTGTTCACTAGTCTCTGAAGATCTTGTTCACAAGCATTTACAAAGAAGCTAACAGTATTGTTCATAGGAGGGTTGAAGAAGGTGGATTTGGGTCTGAACACTTTTGCATACTGATCAAGCCATGTGCTAACAGGAGGGAGCCACACATGAAATTTGGGAATCCGCCCATTGGCACAGTCACAGTTCCTAAGGAAATATTTTCATGTCCCATGTTCAAACACGGACTGAACCTTGTTACCATGCATAATATACAGTATGTACATGCAAGTGCAGTTGAAGGTATGTTGAGAAAGTACTGAGCATACAACAATCTGAGCCTAAACTGAGTGAACATGTCACTCACCCTCCCCAAATCCCCACATAGTGTATACATTAGGGATAGAGACACCACAGTCTCCAACATTCCAGTCAAAATCCAGGAATGCATAAATGTGGAAGATGTGGAAGATGTAAGTACTGTTAAGTACTAACTATTGGTAACATCTTGACCAGTCTACCTACTGGGGAACAGGTGGAAGTGTGTAGACTCATTCACTGAAATACCACTTGTGTGGTCTATCTCACTTCTTGTCAATGTGGGCATGCTATGCTGTGCACAATAAGCACAAGTTCAAGCGAGAGTGGGGGACCACATCAGGGTGGTACTGAACAGGAAAGATGATTCAACCTTGCAGCACAGACCCTACAGTTCCCAGGGCAAGAGAGTTATAAATGGTTCTTTGTTGGGGTAGAAGAATTTCTATCTTTCCCAGAGGTGGAAACATAGACTCCTATTGGCCAGAAGTGAGTCATTCTGATTTTTAAACTTAAAGCATTTGCACCACCTGGGTAAATTGACCATATTGATATTATGTCAACTTTTTGTTATGCATGGTGCTTGCTTTATTATTGTCTGTTATTTGGGAAAAAAAAACATGCTTGATCTTATGCATACCATTTTGCAGAAACTACTGCTTTATATCTCTGCTATCATAAGCTATTTTGGCCACCATTTGACTGTCCTGTTTTTAATGCTAGTTTTAGGCAAAAACACCTATCAGTTCATTACAGTTAAACAATCTATTTAGGAATTACTGCAGGCTAAGTATCTAACAAGTTTAAGGATGTAACTGGACTTTTACTAGGCACTTGTCTAGTGGTAGTCAATTTTTGGTGACTGTACACAAATCAATTGTAAAACACCATAGCAATATTTTTTGCCAGTGTTTAATGTTAACGTGTTATCTTGATTATTTTGTTCCACTATATGAACTTTTTGGCATGAACTGTTTGGCTTGTTTCTAATGTTGTTTCAGTTCCTTTAAATACCACTGTTAAATTCAGACAGATATGACAATCTGATAGCTTCCAGACAAAGTCATGTGCATGAAACATTGAAGAGTCATTGCATCCTATTTCTATGCCTAGTTGCTGGTTGCTATGTTGTCCACTGCAATAAAGTTGATGCACCTATAACTTTTGATGTTGTGTAGTCTGTGAACATCTGATGAGTAGCACCAGTTTACCTTTTTTCTGTGTTGCGATTTTACTGAGTTGCAAGACCTCACCTCATTGTGGCCCTTTTTGTCTTTCATTCATGTTTAACTTGTTTGCCCTGATTCTGTTCCATACACAGTCTGCTCTGTCAGCTCAGTTAGCCACTCATGTCAGTCACTCACAAAAAGCAGTGGTATGTTAATGGAACTCGCTGCGCAGATGGTAGTGTGCTACCAGCAAGAACACCATGAAATCCCAGTCTTCGCACTTGGTGGCATTGTCAGGCCACTTGCCTCTCACTCAGCATCAATAGTTTTACTTGAAGTCCGTGGTCTCTGAGAAGAGACAGACAAAGACAAGTTATTTAAGATATGTCTTGAGAGTTCAGAGGAGACAGCAGTCCTTTAAGAAATTGCACTTTTTTGTTTGTAAACTGACTGCTACCCTTTCTCCCTTAAATAATCAGTTACAGATGGAGAGCTTTACTGTGGAGGGTGGAGATGGGGAGCAGTGGTGAGAGAGGAGATAGCGAACTGAACACTAGAATGCTCATACACTATAAAACAGGCATTTCCCTGAAGGTTTAGAATGTTTGGCTTTATAAGCAGTACTAAACATATTTACATGCAAATAACTTTAAAACAAAAAAGGACAGCATGGTACTGTGAGGTACTGTGAGTGTGAAAGATGCTCAGGTCAAAAATATCTAAAAAATGAGTTGTGTTTCTTTTAGTTTTTTTTAATCAGTAAAACACAAACCAGAAAAAGCAGAAAATGTAATTTGTTTCACTATTTTGATGAACAAGTGCCCGCCAAAAAGCAAAAACAAAATAACTGTACATGAAACCATTTCATTATGGCTTAATGCAAAGTTTGTGTTTCTTAAGTTTTGGGTGATGTGACTTGTTTAACCATGATAAAATAAAAAAATGTTTGCACTCCCCATGTTGCACTTAGTGCAGATCACCTTTGAGGTCAGAATTCCAAGCAGTGAAATAACTGCCTCACATCTAAACTTGACTATGTGGTACCTTTGAGGTGGTATCGCCAATCCTATGGAACATGCTTCCTAGGTCTTTGATGGAGGCCCCCTCAGTGGAAGTCTTTAAAAGGAGTCTGAAGGTGCACTTTTTTGGACAAGCCATTGGGGTTTAAAATGTTTTCCCCTTTCATTTATTTCTTATTTAATGATGATGTTTATGTTTCAAAGCTAACTATAATTATTTCTTATTTGCCTGTATTCCATACAGCACCCTGATCCCCAGGGAAAGGATGCTTTTGAAATAAAACCTTACTTACTTACTGATTATCTAAAAAAATATGACTCACAGCACTATACCTGTACTACCAGCACATAACTTTACTAAGAACTCATATCTATAACATTAGCCACATTTCAAACAAAAACAAACACCTATTTTTGTACCATACAGCACTGGAGTACCTGGGAGGAGGAGAAAATCTCAACCCCTGACTTCCGGGGTGTGGCTGAACGCTATTCTGTGAGGAGCTCAGAAGTAGCAGGGTGATGTTGTGCTAGCTTTCTACCTGGTACAGGTATGCTATTGTTGCCTGGCTTTTTATAGTCCAGGTAGAAAAGAAACCCCTTGCAGTTTTAAAATTCTATCACCTTTCCAGTCCAACCTGTGCTGCAGTTAATACAGTGGAGAAACTTCAGCTGAACCTCGCCTGTGACTGCCGGCTTGAGTCCAGCAGTGGCAGAGCCTGCCCCAGCCATGGAGAGAGGGCAACAGCCTTTGGGCAGTTGTATGGTTGAAGTGTTCCTGCTGAAGACTTTGTGGTTCCCTAAATAAGGAACGTAATTTTCACCACTGGAATTTTTATTATTCCTTCATAATATGTGACATTTTATATTTTTATGCCTCTGTCCTGTTGCTCTGGTGCCTGACTGTATGTAACGCTTTGAATTGGGTTCTCTGTTTTGGAGTGCTTGAATGTTGCATGCTCTGCAGTACAGATGCCAGTCGTGCTGCTGCTGCACTGATTATACAGATTGTCTGATTGTACAGATCACAGTGATAAATATTTGTCACAGTGGATTTTTTCTATTTTATTTTTCCATTCTACTTCTGTTTTATGCATAGGAACTTACTTTGTTTCTTTAAAATCTTTGAGTGCTTGTTTAATTAAGCTGACTAATCTAATAGAACCTGGGAACAGAAGTAGGAGGTTGTTTAGGAAAGAGGTTTGGTTTATATTCTGTTTTAACTGAAATATTTGAATAGTTTTGTATATGAAATTAGTTCTGTGTGTTAAAAATTACTACTTTGAGTTAGAACTGTTACTCGGGCTGTGATATTGTAACTATTGGGGCTTGTGGGAACACTTGTTTGGCAGTGATAATTGGAGTGAAATGTAATGTGATATTTGCCTGGTGTTAGGGGAAGGGGTAATTACAAGAATTATCTTGTCTTTCATTGTCCACCTGGGAACAGAAGTAGGAGGTTGTTGAGGAAAGAGGTTTGGTTTATATTCTGTTTTAACTGAAATAATTGAATAGTTTTGTACTTGAAATTAGTTCTGTGTGTTAAAAATTATTACTCTGAGTTAGAACTGCTACTTGGGCTGTGATATTGTAACTATTCGGACTTGTGGGAACACTTGTTTGGCAGTGATAATTAGAGTGAAATTTAATGTGATTTTTGCCTGGTGTTATGGGAAGGGGTAATTACAAAAATCATCTGAATCATCTTGTCTTTCATTGTCCACCTGGGAACAGAAGTAGGAGGTTGTTTAGGAAAGAGGTTTGGTTTATATTCTGTTTTAATTGAAATATTTGAATAGTTTTGTACTTGAAATTAGTTTTGTGTGTTAAAAATTACTACTTTGAGTTAGAACTGTTACTTGACCTGTGATATTGTAACTATTGGGGCTTGTGGGAACACTCATTTGGCAGTGATAATTAGAGTGAAATTTAATGTGATGTTTACTTGGTGGTGGTAGAGCCCTCCCACCCACCCTGTTTTGTAGGCTTTCTTAAATATTGAAAAGCTACTGGGAGTTGGGATTGAAGAGCTGTGCATTTCTGTTTGTGACTGAAATTTGAAGCAACAGGAACTGGTGGGCCTGTGACATCACACAGTACCTGATGTCTGCATACATACACTGTTAGCAGGACTGGACACACATTGGACTGTATGTGTTTGTGAGACTTGGGAACATTATTGGTGGGGTTGAAATAGGGTTCATAAACAACTGCAGTCAGTATAGAGAGAGAGAGAGATGGTATTCCAGGGGGAAGGGACTGAGAAAAAGGGTGTGTGCCATTATGAACAGCGAGGGACAAACAGGGTGGCCACATTCCACCATGGCAGGCATCTTCAGAAGGGTTGTTGGCTGCACAGGCTGTGGGGTGGCAATAATTCTCAATTGGGCCTGGAGACAGGGAGGCTGCCCACTCTGTAGACAGCAATCTTATATCAGGAGTGAAGTATATTGGTTAAGGAGTAAGCTTGGGGAGTTGGGGGTGTGTCCAAGGATAACGGGTGTGGATATGGGTGGCAGAAGGGTGGGACTGAGGGGAGGCTGGGGTAATGATCAGAAATTGCAGGATGTTATGTTACACCAAGCAGGAAGGGTATATTAGGGACATAGGACCCTTAGATAGGGATGTTGACGCTAAGGGGAAAACTTACAGGGTAAACATTCTGAATATAAAGAGAGTGGAGGGGGAAGAGTCAGGAGGAGCTGTTGTGGGGAAGCTTAGAAGAGCAGACAGTGAGAAGGGAGGGTCTGTTGTGGGGAAGTCTAAAAGAGCAGACCGTGTGAAGGGAGCTCCTAAGGAGAACAGGGCAAGAGGGGAGGAAGAGGGGCAGTTTAGAGGGGAAGTTGGAGGGAAACTCAGGTTACTTGATGGAGGCTGGCATAGAGTGTTACAATAAATTTGAGCTACTAAGCAACCTAGAGGGGGAGGAAGGGGTTGGTGGAAATGTAGAAACTGATACAGAGGCCTGGGGGAGGGAGTCTGATACCCATAGGGCATCACAGACTGGCAACAGGAAGAATAGAAATAGTCCCAAAGGGAGAAGGGGAAATGTAAATGTTAAGCAGATGGGGGAGATGCAACATATTGTAGACATGAGGGAGGAGAGCACAAATGGAGAGAAACTGGAAGACTAGGAGGTGGGGGAGGGGCCCTCCTTCAGGAGGGGGATCTGTGCCAAGGATGGGGCCCTAGGTAAACAGGACCCACAGAGGGCCTCTGGAGGTAGGGGTACTATTACAAGGGAGGAGGATGGTGATGTGGGGGAAGGGGAAACCATCAGAGCCAGGATAAATGGTTCTGATAAGAAAGGGTTAAAGGGGACACCTATTCAGGGCAGGGTCTGAGTTAAGTGGGCAAAATAACAAGGGAAGCAGAAAGGGGTGGGTGACAAGGGAGTCTCTAATAAGGCGGGAAAACTCCCATGGAATTGAGATCATGAATAAAGGGGGGGATGGGGGGTTGACAGTGCGTAGTGGAGGTAACCATAAGGATGATGGTGGTGCTACAGTTCTGTTATTGGGAGACTTGATGATTAGGAGTATCCATTGAGAGGGACGGGGGTGGATGCCATAGCCAGGTGAAGGTAGTGAGTATGTCTGGCCTGATGGTGCACAGAGCAAAGTTCACGGTGTACAAACTGGTTAGGGATTGTGGAGGGAAACCAGATTTCCTGGTGCATTTAGGAACTACCGATCTAGAGGGAAATAGCATTTTGGAAATCCAAGCAAGGTTCTGAGAACTTGCCAGAGTCTGTCAGGATAATGGATGCAACTTTTCCTTTTTGGAGATATTGCCAGTACCAAAGGCCTCAGTGGAGCAAAAAATGAAGATAACAGAGGCTAATGACTGGCACAGGAAGTGGGGTGAAAAAAGTAGGTTGGGGGTGTTAGGGAACTGGAAAGGAGTTTGGGAGGATAAGGGACTGTATGCCAAAGACAGGTTTCATCTTGCCCCATTAGGGAAGGAAGTCCTTAAACAAGGGGTGGCTGACTACATTCAAGAAAAGTGGGGTTTAAACTTGTGAGGGGTGGAGGGATAAGGGAGGGGCTGACCAGAAGCCCTCTCCTCCAGATAAGGAGAGTAGCCTTCAAACCCAAGGGGGGGGAGAAACAGATTGGAGGAGGAGGTTTCAGGAGGAGCAGAGGGTGGATGGAAGTATAAGGAACCTGGGTGGGGTTCGACAAAGGGGATCAGGGATAAGGGGCGGGGGTGGTGTTAGTAAATGCCAGGAGCTTGGGAAACAAGTTGCCAGAGTTCCAGGCCATGCTGTTCAGTCAGGAGGTGGATGTGGCGGTGGTCAAGGAAACATGGGCCAACAAAAACCATGACCGGGACCTAAACGTGGGGGGTACACTATGCTTAGGAAGGATAGAAAGGAGGGCAGAGGGGGTGGAGTGGCTATATTCATTAGAGATGACATAGAAATTGCTAGGGTAGAAGAGGCAGAGGGAAATATGGAAACCTTATGGGTCACCTTTCGAACCCCAGCAGGAGGTAAGTTCAAGCTGGGTGTAGTATATAGGCCCCCTGGGATGGGTGATGTTCTGGAGGATGGTTTGCTGGACAACATCATTGCCCAGTGTGGACCAAAAGGGGAGAGAGTGGTGTTGATGGGGGACCTTAATATGTCAGGTACAAACTGGGGAACCATGTCCTCTAAGGTGGCAAAGAAGCAGAGGCTGCTGGACGGCTTCCAGGATGTGTTCTTAACACAGCACGTGATGGCACCCACGAGGGAGGGGCATGTCCTGGTTGTGGTTCTGGCAGATGGGGAGCTGGTAAGGGACTTGGTTGTAGAGGATCCCCTGACTGGGAGCAACCACAGTACTGTCTGGTTTCAAATAAGCATGGGGGGAGGGGGGGGAGATCTAGGACACTGGCAGTGACCTTCGGGGGGGGGCAGACTTTGTGGGCATGGGAAATATTCTCAAGGATCACTTGAAGGGGATTACAACAATGACAAATGTGGAAAAGAGATGGGAGGTCATAAAATGGGGACTTCATGAGGCAGTCAGGACCTTCACTAAGGTGAAGCATAAGGGAGCAAGGTCACATAAACCATGCTGGTGGTCCAGTGAAGTTCAGGTAGCGGTCAGAGAAAAGAAGGCTGCCTACAAAAAATATAAAAAAATGAGAGGGGATAGGGAAAAGGAAATGTACCATCTTGCATCTACAAAAGTCACCCAGATGGTGGGGGCAAAGTCCAGTAAAGAGCAGCTGCTGGCACAGGGATACAGGAGGGAAAAGGGGTTCTTCCGGTACATGGGGGAGCAGCAAAAAACTAAGGGCCATCTCAGTAGGTTGAGATCAGAAGGAGGGTGGGTGGAAGAGGTGAGGGACCAGGCAGAGGTATTAAATGAGTACTTTGCCTCTGTGTTCACTCGGGAGGGGGATAGGATATCTACAAAGCAAGGCATAATGAGGATAGATGCGGTAGTGAGTGGGATCAGGGGAGCAGCAGAAATGGAGCAAGAGGGAGGGAGAGGTACCCCAGGGGTGTCACTTCAGGATAAGGATAAAAATGCCAGTAAGATAGAGGGGACAGATGATGCTATCTCCACTGAAAGGGTGTGTTAAGCCCTTAAGGGCCTCAAGAAAGATAAATCTCCTGGGCTGGATGGCATTCATCTGAGAGTACTATGGGAATTGGCAGACATACTGGCTGCACCTCTGGAGGAGCTCTTCAACAGGTCGCTTGAGACAGGGAGGGTACCTAGGGATTGGCAAGAGGTACATTTGGTGCCAATCCATAAAGGGGGGGTCCAGGGAAGTACCAGGTAACTATAGACCCATCAGTTTGACCTTGGTGGTTGGAAAATTAATGGAGATTATACTAAAGAAACGATGGGGGGTGTACTTGGAGGAGGTGGGAGGTCTGGATAGTTGGCAACATGGGTTTGTGCCAGGTAGATCATGTCAACCTATCTTGTGGAGTTCTACGAATGGGTAACATCAGAATTGGACAGGGAAAAGCCTGTGGATGTATTATTCTTGGACTTCAGCAAGGCATTTGACTATGTCCCCCACAATGGTCTGGAGGAGAAACTGACAGGGTTGGGAGTAGGCCCTTTGATGGTCAGATGGATTGAAAACTGGCTAGCTGGACGTACCCAGAAAGTAGTGGTCGGTGGGGAGCTCTCGAGCCCTAGAGAAGTCAGTAGTTGGGTACCGCAGGGCTCGGTCCTGGGTCCAATCCTGTTTAATGCATACATTTCGGACCTTAGGGAGGGTATAGGGTATGAAATGAGTCTCTTTGCTGACGACTCCAAGATGGGAGCAGTAGTTGAGGGGGAAGAGGGGAGGTTGGCCCTTCAATGGGACTTGGACACCAGGGAAAGGTGGGCTCACACATGGAAATTAAATTTCGATATCACCAAGTGCAAGGGGTTACATCTTGGGTGGGGAAACATTAAACACAGGTACACCCTGGGAGGAGAGGCACTGGAGGCCTCAACAGGGGAAAAAGACCTAGGGGTCATGGTGGATACATGTATGAATAACTCCGAGCAGTGCAGGATAGTGGCTAGCAAAGCAAACAGGATGTTGGGATGCATCATAAGGGGGATCACCTCTAGGAGCAGGGAAGTGATTCTGCCACTGTACAATGGATTGATTAGACCACACCTTGAGTACTCTGTACAATACTGGAGACCACACTTGAAGAGGGACATACAGCTCCTGGAGAGTGTACAGAGGAGGGCAACTAAGATGATACAAGGACTAGAGGATTTGATGTATGAGGACAGACTTGAGGAGCTCTGCCTGTTTTCATTGGAGGAGAGGAGAGACAGGGGGGACATGATTGAGGTCTTCGAGTACCTCAAGGGAATAAATAGGGTAAACACGGAGGGGATCTTTAGACAAAAGCAGGGAGGTATCACCAGAGGGCATGGTTTGAAGTTGAAAGGTGGAAGGATGAGGGGGAAAAGAGGAGGAGGTTTTTCACTGAGAGGGTGGTGGATCCTTGGAACATGCTGCCTGGTGAGCTGGTTCAGAGATTCACAGTGGAGGGCTTCAAGAGACGGTGGGACAGACACAGAAAGCGGATGTATCAGATGATGGCCTGGCCCAGGGGGGTGGGGATGGATGATATGGGTTTCTGGAACACAAGCGGTGGAGGGCCGTGGTACCCAACTAGGGACCTGAGGTTCGAGCAGACTCGATAGACCGTAAGGCCTAATCTGCTGGCAATTAGTATGCTAGTACGTTAGTATGTAACTAATAGAATATTATTGTTTTAGTTGATTTATCTGACTGTTGGTTTTCATTTCCCTGAATTGCTTTGAATCCCAATATAAACCTTATGTTATTATTGCTCCTGCCATAGAGTAGTGACAAATTAATTAATTGAGCTCTTGGTGAGCTTTCATGTATGAAACGGTGATGGAAGCTGTTGCAGCTGATGATAGATTCTTCAGCTAATTGATTAATTGGCTAATCCTATGTTAGCAGCTTGCTTACCCCCCATATATTACTTATTTTCACGTTTTCTTTGTGCATTGATCAGGTGTCGATTGGCAATAAAAATATCCGTGGTGTTTTAAATCCCTAGTTTGTATGTACTCATATTTAATACAGCTATTTGTTATTGCTGATAGTGTCACTCTGAAAAATGTCATATTTGAGCTGCCGTCTAGATGTTCTGATGTCTTGATATTCTTTTGAATAATTTTTCAAGACATGGTTTCTTTTGCATTGTCACAGAAAATTTGCTGAATTTTGGCTTTTTAACCAAGATTTTAAAGTTAAAAGATTAGACTGGCAGAGTTACTCTTATGGCTTTTTATGGCCTTTCAGAATTGACTTTTTAGTGCCGGTTTGCCTCGCTGCAAAAGAGACCTACCCTCAATGCGATTTATTTCATCGACTTATGATAAGTATGTTAAAAAGAATTAAGGATTTACTGAAAGATTGCATTAATTCTGATGTGGGACCCAAGACAATAGCTGCCTAAGTATGAGTACAAGTAAGGAATTTTTTGTCCTTTATCGTCTAGTCATTTGTTAGTTACTCCTTAGTTACAGTATCTTATATTAGCACCTTTTCTGATATTTACTGTTTATTGTTAACTGCCACTTATTGTGGTTATGGGAGAGATAGGAGTGGGAGGGGTTCCCTCTTGTTTTAGCAATCACTCTCCATTTTGTATTTTTTCTTTTAGTGGATACATACAGGTGGTGAAAAAACTACCAGACGATTGCCACGTTCTGAATAAATATTCCCTTGGATGTCTGTGTTGTTATGCGTATATTAAGAAGGGAACTAATTTGTTCATATTTCTCCCAAGAACTGGTTCCTGGAAAGGGAGAATAGCAGCACAGCTTGCGACTTCAGTCATAAATTTAAGTCTTCAGGCCTTGTTCCAGCTATCGCTCTGTCTGCACTTATTTTCATCTGAGAGGACATTGGCATTGGTATTGGTGTTGGCATTGGTATTGGCCCTGGCTATCATCCTATATTTGGACCGGATTTGTTACTAGAACTTAGAGCTGCCCGTGTTGGATTGAAACTGGTGAAATGGTGATGTATTCCTTCCAGCTATATTCCATGAAAGCTACCTGCCTGTTATCTGACTGATATTTGATTTATATCAACTGTGTTTTCTTTTGACTTTCATCCGGTTGGATACAGACTCATCCAAACAACTATTCAGTATAATTTTGTATAACTTATTTGATTTATAATTGTTCCATTTGTGCTGAAATTGCATTGCTTCTTAAATTTCTGAACTGTTTTGTATATTTTCTCTTTTTATTTTTGCATTCTAGGCTTTAACTAAAATGGTAGTCACCAGAAGTGGTAAGGGCAGAAGTTTCCCATTCCTGCTCAGTTATTGAAATATTAGAAACTCAGGATGATCCTATAGAAATAGCTCCACATATACACACTCATAAAAATAGAGGGGGCAAACAGAAGAGCAAAAATAATAATTCTAATAAACAAAAGGAGAAAATACAAGTGGAATGTACAAACCTGGAGAAAAGACATGATGGTCTCTCTCCCTCTTCCCCCTCCATATGCGACTTAGAAAAAAGGAAACAACTTAAAATAACTGACTTCTGGACCAATAAAGGGAAGGGGAAGGGCCCTAATCATAGTTCTACCTCTATTCTGGCAATGGCCAATACGGCTAACTAGGCAACCATATTTGGCAACCAGCCTGAAGTTTCCTTTGAGAATCCTGCCAGAGAAGATTGGGACATGTCTATATAGTCTGCTGATTTAAGAGCAGACATATTCCACAATAGAGCTCTTCTGGAGAGAATCCTGTGCAGCAGTAAAAAAAACATCCTTCTGAGTCTTTTGAAGATGAATCTTTGGCTATAGATAAGGCAAACATAGGTATACAGGTACAGCTCCCTCCATTTTTTGATAAAAAATAAAGTATGTGAATGTTATATGAAGAAAACAGATTCAGAAAACCAGGGTACTGGTGAGCCCGGTAGACTAATACAGAGACCACAAAAAAGGAGACTAAAAACAAATAAAAAAAATAAATAAATAAAAGTCTCCTTCTAATAAAAGCAAAAATATTCAAGTGGTACCTGACAACTTGAAAATGCCATTCGTTCAGGAGATAAGGGAAGGACAGGTGCCTTCTAAGGATTCAAACCTTGATAAACAACTGGCTATACAGGAGGTGAATCTCTGCTCTAATAGTATATATAATGAAATTTCTTACGATGCAGTTGTGAGCAGGGAGTCAATGATTGCTTTTCAGGGGAGACTGAGACCTCCAGTAACCCACCCAACAAAGATGTTTTTATCAGTAAGACCCCGGTGATTGATTTGGGGACCCCTCTTGCTTTACAGAATTGTGGTAACACAGAATTTATGATTGAGATACATGATGTTGCCATACTGGAGAATGAAACAGAAAGATCACTTGTTTGGATACATGATTTTCTTGAATTATCCTATCCTGAGTTAAAAAAGGAAGTGTCAGTCTTTAGATCATTAAATCCATATTATAGGGAAACTGTATTACTTTACTTTTCATCTTTGAGGACTGCACGTTTTATTCTGAAAAAAGCATTATTTGTAGGTAAAAAGGGTTATGGTATTACATTTTCTATGTTGGTCCCAAGATCTGTCCCTGAGTTCCCTCATAGTAAAGAAGATAGTGTTCATGAGCGGTCATTTCCTTTAGTTGAGATGTGTAAGCCAGCTAACAAACCCCAGAGGAAAATCTTAGGGGAAATTAATAAACATATTGAAAATCAGAATAAGTCACAGTTAGGGAGAACAATTGCTGTGTTTGGGTGGAAATTTACGGATAAGGATGCTAGAGGGAAGGTGAGAGGTGATCTCCTTCACTTCCTGGAAAAAGCAATAGATTTGCATATCTCTTGGAATATGGTTGACTCTATAATATCTATGACAATACAGGCTTATCATCTCAGATTGACATCACTTTTTAAAAATTCTAATCTGCCAGTAGAATATTGTCTTCAGTGGGTAAATTGGACCCACTGGGAATTCATATTGTGGATCCTGTAGAACTGGCCGGAATCTTGTAATGGAACCACTGGAGCCAGCCCAGGAGCTAGATTCTCTGTTAATACATTTTGAAAACTTTGAGGATCCAACCACTTTTGCATCATTGCTGGCTGTGGACTCTGCCTGACAGTGGCAGCCATGGCAGGAATTTGGTGGGGTAATGTTTGAAGAGCCAAATTCCTGGACTTCGGTTAATATGGAGGGAAGAAAGTAATAAGATGGATGCCCTCTCTATCCTTTCCTGGAACATAGAGGGTATACATCTTAAAATAACAGATCCCGAGGTGCTGAGTTTTCTTGAGCCCTTTGATATAAAAGGGATTCAAGACACATAGTGTACTGAAGATTCTACTCCTGGACTGGCAGGTTACTCGGCCATAACCTTATCTGCCATCAGAGATAAAAAATGTGGTAGATTTAAAGGGAGACTTACTTTTTTCATTAAAACAAAGTTAGATCTCTGAATCATTCGAATAGCTACTAATCTAGAAAGAATTTTGGCTCTATTAATCAACAAGGGCCTGGAGAAAGTTAACTTGTGTAACATATATTTTCCTCTTAGACCTAGATATTCTGAGGCAGTGGACATATTTATCCAGAATTTGAAGATTATGCTTGATGATCTATCTGATAGTCATGTAGCCTGTCCTATAATTATGTTGGGAGACTTTAACTCCAGAATTCCCTCTTGTCTCCTGGAAGATGATTACACTGACCTAATATGTTTGTTTCCTTTGGTTAATGAAAACATAGC
Source organism: Neoceratodus forsteri (assembly GCA_016271365.2). Classification (NCBI taxonomy): domain Eukaryota; kingdom Metazoa; phylum Chordata; order Ceratodontiformes; family Ceratodontidae; genus Neoceratodus; species Neoceratodus forsteri. Next base: position 1,779,776,645 of record CM057455.1, on the reverse strand, counting down.
CTATAAGAGGCACTCACAGGATTTAGTGCTTAATCCCAGAGGTAGGGTTCTTATGGAGGCTTTTGCATCCATGAATTACTGTCTCCTAAATGGAAGAACCCTGGGAGATAAGATAGGGGCCTTTACTTTTAGAGGATCCCTTGGTGCATCAGCACCAGACCTAATTTGGACTAACCTGGAGGCAACTTATCTGGTACAAAAACTAGAGGTTAAAGATAGATCGGAATCTGCCCACTGTCCCATTGTTCTTACTTTGAAATGCCATTTTGGAATAACTAGGAAAGAAGGGTACCTGGAAGATAATCTGGAGATTGTCAATGAGGAGAGAATTATCTGGGGCCCTATTCAACATACAAATTTTGAGATTATTTTTAATATAGGAGAAGTGTGCAACATATATGACACTATTGTTAACCTTCATGAATCGATTAATATCATAGAGAGCTGGGAAAGGATTACTAAGTTATTAAAACCATGGTGCAGGAAAAAAATACTTTCTTTTAAACATATATATATAAAAAATTATTGGTTTAATGCAGATTGCTTACAGGCCAAAAAACTATTTGGTAAAATACTTAGAACACATAAAAATAAAAGAAATAAAACAGCTGCAGATTTTAAACTGCTTAAGAAAGAGAGAGAAAAGTATAAGTTGACTCTTGAAAGGGCAAGGGAAAAATACTCTCATGGACTCTGGGAAAAATTAAGACAGTCTGTATTGAATAGGGATGGTAGATGCTTTTGGAATTTAATATCTCAAGGTTACAATAAGCATTTTAATAGGCTAGAAGCTTATATTATACCTGAAACCTGGATTTCTTATTACTCAGAGCTCTATTTTTCTCAGACTGAGTTGGAGATGTCTGCTGACCAAAAGTCTCGGGGAGAAATGTTTTGTCCATGGCCTATTTTCATTACGGAAGGTGAAATCCTTCAGGCTCTATCTATACTGAAATCTAATAAGGCCCCATGCCTTGATGGCATTCTGGGAGACCTGTACAAAGCATTCCCTAACTGGTGGTCTCCCCTTCTTTTTTCTTTATTTAATGGATTGGTTCAAGGACTTCCCTGTCCCCCAAATTGGCTAGATAGTAACATATTCCCAATATTTAAAAAGGAGGATCCTAACAACCCCAAGATGTAGAGACCAATCAGCCTAATAGATGTTTCCCAGAAAGTCTTTTCCAGGATAATCCTGGGTAGGCTACTTGAATGGGCTGAAGAAAATTCAATCTTAAATGAGTCACAAAATGGGTTCAGGAAGAATAGGTCCACAATACAACATTGTTATGTCTTGCGCCATCTGATTTGGAAATATGTTAAAGTCAGAAAAACAAATCTTTATTGCTGTTTTGTGGATTTTTCTTCAGCTTTCAATAACATCAGCAGGAAAATTCTTTGGACATCACTTAAGGTGTTAGGGCTGGGGAGTTCCTTGTTGGATGTTATCATTAGATTTCACGGAAATACTTGGGCCAGAGTCCAATATGATCCGTATGGACATGTAACTGAGAAATTCTCTGAATGTAGGGGTCAGACAGGGATGTATTTTGGCACCCACATTATTATATATATATATATATATATATATATATATATATATATATATATACAATTCTGGATCAGGTTTCTAATCCTGACTTTCATGATCCCAAGGTAGATGGTACTAGGATTGATAGTCTTGCATATGCTGATGATTTGGTCATGCTGTCTACCTCATCATTGGACCTAAAAAGGAAATTGATGAAGTTTGAATCTCTTTGTGTACAGCAAATCTGAGGATCAATCACAGCAAGACAAATGTAGTGGTGTTTGAAAAACAAAGCAAAAACACCTCTAGCTTTAAGATCAATGTTGTAAATATAGATAAGGTAAAATACTATGACTTCCTAAGAGTTAGTTTCACTCATAGTTTATCCTGGTACCAACATGTGGATATTATCCAAAACAAAATGAGTTTGTCAGGGAATGCTTTAAATTTTTTTATCAATAAAAAGGGGAAAACTTCAGATAAAGGAATTATGAATGTGCTAAATGCCAAAATAAGAACAAGCATGTTATATGCCTTTGAAGCATGGGGATATGTAGAGATTGGAAGGTTACAAATTATTTTAAATAATTTGTACAGACATATTCTTATGCTACCACAAGGGACTCCAAAATGCATTTTAGCACTGGAACTAGGCCAGCGTACCCTATCTTCCCTCATACAGGAGCAACAAATTATATTTATACTTAAACTTTTCCTGCTTTCTGAAAATAGATACACTAGAATGTGCCTGGAAGAAAGTATAAGAATGGTTAATTTGGGATATGTTCACCCCTGTATACAGCTTATTAAGGAAGTAATGATGCCAGCCTGTTTGGAACATTTACTTTATGAAATATACTATAGACCTTTTGTAGAAATTAAGCATGATGTTAAATTGAGACTTGGTGTTCTGGATGACAATTATTTGCTTACCCAGCTCTCTATGCTTAAACTTCATGATTATTATAAAACAATTACGTCTTTATGGAGCCTTGATATATATTTATCCCTGATAACATGTCCCAGATTTAGGAGAATCTACACTAGATTCAGAATTGAATGCTATTCAGTAAATCATATACAGTATAGATATAAGAAAAAGGTTATTCCTTCCCCATTTTGCAAATGTGGATTGGAACTAATAGATGATCTAAAACATGTGGTATTATTATGCTCCTTTATGAACTGTCTAGGAAGAAATGGTTGGGTGGGCTTCTCGGAGGTCTCAGTCTCCCCGATCTGTTGAACTATTTGTTCAAAGCTAAGGATAAGAAAACCATTGAGCTCCTGGCAAAGTTCCTTTTAACTACACACTTGTAAAGTATAGATTTGTGTTATTATGAATCCCACTTAATGTGTTAAAAAGTAAAAGACAGTCTATCGTCAGCTTTTAACATGGCACTTTTGCAATGGAGTTAAATGATTTGTGTATGTTAGGCTCATGTCTAATGTTTTATCTATCTATATTTTGATACTTTTTGACGTATAAATTTTATATTGTATATGGCTTGATGCTGATCAATAAAATGTTCTACTACTACCAAACAGCAAACAAAATGGCTTAATATTCAGTTTTGTTTCACTTTTTGATGAACAAATGACCCCCAAAAAGTAAAAACAAAAGAATAGTACTTCAAACTTTTTCATAATGTACTGGCTATAATGTGAAGCTACATGACTTAGTGAGTTAAACAAAATAGTATTAAATTACTTAAACCATTCCCAAACAAGTACTGTAATAATAAAAGAAGCCAAATGTTACTCATGCATTTCAAAGTCACCAGCACATTTTTACACATTCCCAATCTTGTTTATCCAAAAACATGTCTGTATAAACAGATTATGATGTAGCCAGACTGAAGATATCAGGCTCGATTCTCAAAACACGGTGCAAGCTGTACCAACAGTGGCTTGCACTGATTGCCGGTGTGCCAGGAACCCTGTGTCCAATTCTCTACTGGGTGGGTTCCCAGCAGCAAAATCCCACAGCAAAGTCCCACAGCTTGCAGCAGCTGTGGCCCTGTACTGAGCAAATGGTGCATCTGGATGGTTGCCACAATCTGTGGGGTGGCTGTGCACCACTCTAGGATGTCCCTGGTGGCTAGCGATCCTCCCCACCCAATCCCCTTTTATTAAAAGTAAACATGTTCCTGGTGCCTCCCTTATGGAAATGTTACTTTAGGTACCACAGAGCCATTTCTGTCTTACGGTTGAGTATCTCATGAATTACTCACTGTAGTTTAGTAATATGCGGTCCTTGGGATAGACTGTCCTGAGCAGGGGTGTTCTGGGCTACTGCCAGTTGCACCAGCAAAGTTTGCAATCTGTGTTCCCTTTGTTTCTTGAGATACAAGGCATGATGGATAAGCTCCCTCCTAAGGACAGTTTTCACCATGTCCCAAAGAATGCTTGGAGTCAGTTCAAGGGTCTTATCATCTGCTATGTTTTGAGAAAGCTTGTCTGTTATGAGTTATTTTATTTCCTGTCTATTTAGCAGGAGACAGTAAGTCTCCATAGTCTAGTGCCATGAGTGGGTCACTATGTCAGCTTCACAATCAGGGGGAAATGATCGAAAAGGTAACTAGGTAGTATCTTGTGACCTTTTACAAGTCCTGTGCATCTGGAGGTAACGTGGGTTAAGTTGATTTAAGAGTAAGTGTAGTGGAGATGGGAGTGATGAGTATATTGTCACTGTGATGGGTTTAGATGATGTCTCCTGTAGCATCACAAAGGCAGGATGTTTTTTTAGTGGCAGCAATCACCTAAGAGCACTTAATCAGATTATTGAGACCATTAACATTTTGACTATAAATCTATGTTATTTGAGAAATCATAATACTAAAAGGCTAAAGGAAAAACATGTAGTTCCCCATGCTCATAGAGCAGCAATTCTCTATCCCCTGTTTTCCAGCAGCAGGGTGGATTCAGATCCCATATGGTGCTCAGAGTGCCAGCATTACGACGCCAGGCAATCAGGGCGCCAAATGCAGGATGCACCCCCCTCCCCAATGTCCGCCACCCCTGGAGTAGGAATCTATCAGTGGGTGTGTGTGTGTGTGGGGGCACAGCCCCCTAGAAAGGAGGATATAGGGGGTGCAGCCCCCCACAAGAAATGTTATTAGTGACATTGCTGATTGGTGCCCTAATTGCCCACTGGCGTGCTCTGATGGTTGAACTAATTCAGAAACCATGGTAACTTTTCTTTTTTTTTTATTTTGCAACTTATTATGCTTTATTGAAATTTATAACAACATACAACAACACAAAGGGAAATGCAAAGCAAGCAAATGTTACATCACATCAATGGATTAATCACACCTTATGTGCAATTAACAAACAGGAAAAAGGTAAACAGTTTTTTCACAGACTAACAAACAAAACAAAAAACCCAGAATGTTATACATATCACAACACAAAGAAGGACCTCCCAGTTATCCACCACACCCACTACCCTCACCCTCACCCTCACCCATGTAGGCAAAAAGTCTACTATAAGGAAACTCAACTTATAGGTCCCTAATGATCAGGGCATGACAGATACCTAAACAACATCTTTAGAAGGACACACCCTAAAACATATCACCACCTTAAGGGGAAAAGAAGGAAAAATTATCATCTCTCAGACATAAATCAAATAAACGGTCCCCAGCAGGTCTGGAATTTATGTATTACATGTTTGCAAGAGCAATTGCTCTTTCTGCATTTAAAATAGAGATGGATTCCTGAAGTTTTTTTACCTTTGATGGCATTTGACTACCTTTCCAATGTCTGTTTATTTATTTAAGTCTTTAATTGCTGGGAAGGTGCACTGATCCAATGGTCTGTTTTCGTGCATGACCCGGGCCAAACGTTTGGCACAACAGAGATTTATTTATTTAGTTTTTGTTGATCGGATAAGTGCACTAGACAAATTCTGACTATTTTCAGGCTTGACCTGGGGAAGGGGAATACAGATGAATGCCACTGACTTTGAACCAGATTAAGCTGTTGGTGGTATTTTTAGTGAACAGGGGGCAATTTGGCCAGGGCACCGGGGGAAATTCCCCTACTCGTAGATAGGGGCACCGGCTGTCTGATGTTGAGTCAGTCTTTGCTTGTGTGTGCTGGGAGGAGGACGTGGAGGAGCTTAGAGTGATGGCTGCTCCTGTGCCGATTGAACCTGGTGAAGTGGAAACCTTTCATGATGCAGAGGGTCTTATTGAATCTTGTGGATTCATGGCTGAGGAAAATAAATTTTCTTCTATGGCATAGTCTGATGGAAGTATGCTTTCTGATGTGGAAACTCAGCAGCTTTCTATGAAGATAAAGCCACCTTTATTACCATCTTTAGTGCCTCTTGCTTCTGGATGAGTGATGGAGAATTGAGTTGATATTCTTGATACTGCTAATTGTTCTACAAAATCTGACTTTCATGTTGTTGATTTGGGTGAGCAAATGGCGACCAGCGGGAGTTGTCAAGAGCCATCCCAGAATATTCCATCTCAGACCATCCCTAAAGACTACATGGCAGTGCCGGACCAGCAGAACCTGATTGTTTTTCAGTCTTCTCCCTCTTAGCAAACTGAAGCTACAGTGTTTTCTTTTTCAGCTTGGTAAGCTTAGAAAGAAATCCTTTGCTGACCCTTCCTCTTGGGCAGATTCGGAATTCGACTTACATGAGCCATGGACCATGGAAAGTTCTTTGAAGACTGCTGGTTGAGTACGTTCTCCTACTTCTCAACAATGGACTTCAGGCTTTGCTCCGGTGTCGATTCCTGGGGTTCGTCTTCCTAAGGAGGGCCTCTGGCTGGGGGTGAGTTCAGTGTCGAGTGTCTGTTCTTCAATTCCCTGTGTTGGACAAGGTACTGTACTATCTGACTCTTTGCCATCTGATTTTGCCTTGACTCAGAACCACATTTTCATTTTAAAAATGCCTCTCAGGAATATAGTCAGCTTGATGGAAATATCTTGATGGGTGTTTCAGATGAAGATGGTGGAAGTTTAAATATGGCTCATCCCCGAGTGACTAGTGTGGACTCTGGTCAGAACAATGATCATGATACCGGTCACAATGGGACTAATGATCAGACTGGGGGGGTAGATCAGAATGATAGATCCTATGCTTCCTTTTTTCAAAAGAAAGTATTTCCTGCCAAAAGGCATAATACTGTTAGTTTAATCTATAAGGGTGGACTTGATATTTTTCCAGACAGGGTTTATGTGGGCAAAACTTTATTGAAAGTTAGTTTGAAGTTTCGTGCAGCTGAGCCTTATGCTCTCATTCACGTCTCTGGGGAAAAATCCTTTGATATTAGTTTTAAATTACAGACTGGGTTGGACAAATTTTAGGCACGCTATAACTCAGTAAAAAATATTTCTTTGTGGGTAGCTTTTGATGTTATACCTTTGTCTAAACCAGCACAGAAAATGGTCACAATCCTCTTTTGTAATGAGGGGGTGAGCATTACTGATTTACTGTATTGGCTTAAACAGAGATGTATAGTCTTGGGTCATACTGAGGCTATTTTCAATTCTGAGAATATCTGGATGGGTGGTTGGAGGGTGTAGATTATTTTACAGGTACTTGATGGAGAGCTACAACATCTGCCCAATTCTTTTTTTAGGGGGTGACAGAGGTGTTCTCTTTTACTTAGGCCAACCGAAGAGCTGCTATAAATGTGGGTATGTGGGGCATATTAGCAATGCATGTGATAAGGTGAAATGTTCTTTATGTAGGAAATTGAGTCATCTAAATTGGCAATGTGTTAATGAATTGCTCTGCAATCCTTGTGGAAAATCTGGTCATTCTTATAATACTTGTCAGCAAGCTGACCACAGTTGAACTGGGTCTGGTGATGGTGAGGAACAGAGGTTGTTGGTTGCTATGGAGCAGAGAAAATGTGCTGCTACAGTGTCCAGTGCTCCGTTTGTATCTGAACCTGCTGTGGTTCCTCATGACAATGACATTGCCTCTGAGAAGTTGAATGATGTACCACAATCTATTCCTCTAATGGAGGTGGTAGATGAGACTCTAGTTCTGGGGGTTGAGTCTGTTGATGGTTCCTCCTCTCCTGCTACTCAGAATCATGACCCTGTTGAGGTTCCAGTTGTTATAAAACATGATATGCCCCACCGTCCCTTCTCTTGTCCCTGTTCCTGCCCCTAGTATTGAGCTTGAGAAGCAGGGTTACTAGGAGGTGTACTTGGCAGCAACCTACCCTGAAGGTGCACAGAATTTTGGAAACCAAAACCTCCAATTTCAGCCTTTGTATAAAACTATGACGGTTTCAGTTCCTGAGTTGGAATGCTCCTCGGAGGATTTTAGTCATGTTGAAGCCTGTTCTGACTCAGAATATAGCAAGAAAGAGGATGATTGTAAAAAAAGGGGATTTACTTCCAACAAAAAGCAAATTAAAAAAAGGGTGCAGGACCTGGAAAATCGAGTCGTAAACCTCCTTGAGCCTCTTACAACTGGTACATTCCTTAAAATTAATTACTATTAATATTAATAGTATAAAGAATAAGGGTAGAGCTGCCATAAGCCACGCCTTGCCCACAATCTGGAACAGGATACAAAAATCGATGAGACTCGGCTCTTCATCTACGACAAAACGTTCATCGAAATCTGCAAGTGCTTCCATTGCTCCTAGCAGTCCTGCTGATGGTCCACTTCTTATCCATACCACATTCAGCCATGAACCTAGTTCCTTCCCTCCCTACTTTAACTAACTTCATTGGTCAGCTGCCTTATTGGCCCATGGCACTCACGGCAACACTTCTCCCATACTACTTTCCTCTCACCACCCACTTAACTAGAAGTTATAGACTCCACAAGGGGCCCCTCTGTAGCCTAGGATCCTCACCCAAGCATGTCAAACGGTCACTGAGGGCTGAAATACAAAGAATTGTACCCTCCAATAGTGGCTTGATTGAGAATTAATAAATGTGCAAACTCAACTTCTGTATCCATAAAGTCTGTATATACCACAATAATGTTGTGTAATGCCTATATGTTCTCACAAGAACAACTGGAATGTTTACCATGCACCTACCTCTATTCTGTAATTTTGCTTGTATCTTAACACACACCCTGTATTTTGTACCTTAATCTATATATGTATAACTGTCTTTGACAACAACAGGTCCATCTTGTAAATGAGCTTGCTCAACGATGATCACCTGGATAAATAAAGATTTGATTGATTGATTGATTGATTGAATAAAAAGAAATGGGGTGGGTTTTTTCACATCTCATTTCTACCAAGGCTGACATTTTTCTGGTGCAGGATACCAGATTACATACTACTAAAGAAGTTATACAGGCCCAGTTGGAATGGTATGTAGGCCCTTCTTATTGGTTTTTGGGTTTGGGAGCATGTACGGGACTTGGGATTTTGTTTTCTGTTCAGATTTGGCTTATTAAATTATTTGATTTATTATCTGGCAGGGTGATGTTATTGGATTTTCTTTTTGATACTGTTTATTATCGGATAATTAATGTATATGCACCCCAAACTGAGGCAGCTAGGGTGGAGTTTTTTCAGTAGATTAGGCCTTTTTTATTCTCCTCACAGAAGGTGATTTGGGGAGGTGATTTTAATTGTGGGTTGGCTAAACAGGATGGGGTAGAGATACTACTAAGACAAACATTTTTAATGATTCTTTATTTTTAATAAATACTTTGCAGACTGCTAATCTTATTGATGCTTATTATTTTCATACTAATTGTAGGGATCTGACTTTTCAATGGGGTTCTCATGCTACCCATATTGATTTTTTATTTGTCAGTAAAGGCATGATCATTAGAAGTATGACTACTGAGTTGGTGGAATATTCTGATCACAAAGAACTTTCATTGTCCATTGGAGCTTTGGATGCTTATAATGGTTCAGGATTATGGAAATGTAATACTTCCCTTTTAAATGTGATATCTGTGTCTCATCAGATTTTGTATTTGCTTTGTAGTCAAAAAACCTTGTTTTCTATTTTTGATAATCCCATGCTTTGGTGGGATAATGTTAAATTAGTGTTGAGAGCACTTGTATGCACTTTAAGTAGACAGAATAGGGATGCACAGCGAATACGATATCAGAGTTGTAGGAAACATTTGCAACATTTGATGATTTTAACGCAGACTACTAAACATAATTTTGATGCTCAGATTACAAATATACAATCTGAGATTAGATTTTTCCATGAAAAACAAATGGAATCATTTACTATGCAGCAAAGGTTTGGTACTAAGGGTCGTTTGGAATCTGTATGCCCCTTCTTGAATTGAACTCTAGGGTACAGAAAAAGACAAGCATTTGTCAATGCCGAATGTTGTCTCGTTGGCATTGTCATTGGTAGTGCTGGAGTTAAAGATGCATAATAGGAATGGCAGTGAAGTACTGAAGTGACACCAACCCCACCTTAACCCTGTAGAGACTGACAGGCATTGGGGTGCGCCTTTGGGTCATCAGCTATAACACTCATGCCATTGTACCTCACCATACCCTGTAGACACTGACAACTGTCATGGTGTGCTTTGGGGTCTTTGGGTGTCATACTTACCCCATTCCATAAGGAAATACACTAAGGTGAATTCATTATAGGAGAATGGGGTGAACTTTGTGGCCAAACAGTGCAAGGCACACCACGATGCCTGTCACTAGCTGCAGGGTGGGGGTGGGGGTGGAATGGCATGATCATTAGAGCCGATGATCCCAAGTCACACCCCTGATGCCTGTCAGTCTGTACAGGGTGGGGTGCTACAGTTGTAAACCCTAACACCACAGGCATGTGTTGGTATTTTCACTCCAAATTTTCAACATGGCGTTTTTGTGAGCCCACCTCATGAAAAGCGGCACAATCAGTTTGTTAGCTGAAAGGTGGTTTTGCACAGTGGCTATGCCATTTGGTGACACAGGGATGAAAACACATTTTGGGCAGGATGTGGAAAATGACAACTGTATTGTTCATGAAGAGGTGTAACAAAAATGGCAACGTTGAAAATCTGGAGTGAAAATATGAAAAATTGGTGGTTATGAGCATGCATAGAAACTGCACAACACACATCCATGACCCAATTATTTGGGGGAGTTTGTTAGCCACATTTTTAACATCGGCATTTTGGAACCTCCCCTCATGAACAGTGGTGCTGTGATTTTGTTAATCTGTCCCAAAAGGTGATTTCCCACAGCGACCATGCCATTGTGTGCCACAGGTGCGGAAACACATTTTGGGCAGGATGTGAAAAAGGACAGCTGTACTGTTCATAAAGAGGTGTGAAAAAATGCCAGTGTTGAAAATCTGGCATGGAAATATTGCAAATTTGTGAAGTTACAAGGGTGCGTGGAAATCGCACAATGCATGCTTGTAACACAGTCATTTTATGGACTTTTGGCACCAAATTTTCAACATAGGCATTTTAGGACCTCTACTCATGAACAGTGTCACTGTCATTTTCTCAAACTGTACCAAAAACTGATTTCACACAGCCACCGTGCTAATCTGTGCTGGACGAGTGAAAACACATTTCGGCCAGGATATGTAAAATGACAGCTATACTGTTCACAAGGAGGTGTGGGATAATGCCAGTTGTGAAAATATTACAGATTCACGGAGTTGTGAGCATGCATGGAAACTGTGCAAAGCACACCTGTAAAACAACCATTTTTTTGATTTTTTCCACCAAATTTGCAACATAGCCTTTTTGACAGCCCCCCTCATGAAGAGTGGCACTGTCATTTTTTTAATAGGTCCCGAAAGGTGATTCTGCACAGTGACCATGAAATCACCTGTCAGGACTGAATAACACCATGACAGTGCCTGAATTCATGAGGAGGGGTCCCAAAAACTCCTTGTTGATAATTTGGTGTTAAAATTCCCAAAAATGCCTGAAATATGCACCAAAGTTGAAAAAACTCTATTTATGCCATTATACAGCTTACCGGCATTTCTTCAGTTCCTGGTCAGCTTTGAAGAGTGCAGATGTGTTCCCAGTCCACCGAAGATCGTCGCACTGGACTCTGGAGGTAAGTATGGGGTGAGGGGTGGGGAGGCAGGTGCGAGAGGGTGAAGGCTTGTGGGAGGGGCAGGGAGACCATGAGGGACTATTTTCTATTTTATAGGTAAAATAAAAAAAAAAAAATACAGGATGGTATTTTTTTACAGGGTATTTGGCATGTTGGGGTGGGCTCCCAGTGTGCCACCCAAGTTTTTTGGGGGGGAATGCAGTAGCTGATGGGGGATTGGGCACCCCATTGGCACATACGGTAAAGGAATGGGGGACACGAGCCAAGGGGGATTGGGCACCCCCCTTGACACAGAACAAAGGGGGACATTATGCCAATGGGAAGTGGGCTCCCCCATTGGCAGATTGAACTGGGAAAGGGGGGTACAGAAGCGGACAGGGATTGGGCCCCCTGTCAGTAAAGAAAGGTGTTTTTTGGGGGGGTGCATGATGCCTAGGGGGCTTGGGCACCCTCTCGCCACACAGCAGAAATGTGGGGGGAAATTATGCCAATGGGGAGTGGGCTCCCCATCAGCACTGTAACCGGCGGCAGCAGCAGCAGTCACTGCCGTCATGTTGCCTGCACGTCGGGAGGTGTGTTGTGGTCGTGCTGCATGAGAGCTTCACTCTCATTGCAGCGAACCTTTTCTCAGGTCTGGTGGCCGCATTAGATATGCAGAGTGTCAGCCCCTGCTGCTGGCTGATTGGGGAATGAGGGACACACCTACTGATGCATGCCCTGCATTCACCCAACAGTGACCACGCCTCCAAATCTGCTACTACCACAGTATGTTGGCTGTGCATGCTCGAGCCAACATAAAAATGGAAGCTGTGTGGGATGCACAACATAATGTTGTTACCTCTCAGCAGGATATTCTAGTGGAAATTTTAAGATTTTTGGAAAAGCAGTGTACAAAGCAACATACTGATTTTAATGCCTTTTTACCCCTTTTTCAGCTTCTTAATAGTCTTCAATGTCCTATGGAGGAATTGAATTTCCTTGTTTGTGACATAACGGCTTCTGAAATTGTTGATACTGTTAATTCCTTTACTAAGGGTATGGTGCTGGGTGCTGATGGCATTCCGGTGCAAGTTTATAAATTAATTATTCCTATTATTTCTGAGGAATTGGCCCAGGTCTTTAATTATCTGCTTCATATGTCTGGGCTTCTCTTGGACATTTCGACAGGTATTACTATTTTTTTATATAAAAAGGGAGATAGGAAATGCTTGGAAAATTGGAGACCTATTTGTCTTTTAAATGTTGATTTTAAGATATTGACTAAAAATTTAAATACTAGATTGTCACATATGGCTCGGTATGTTGTTTCGACACGTCAATTTTGTGTGATCCCTGGTAGACAGTTAACAGATATACTGCTTTTGTTGTGGGAATTTTTTGAATCTGGGACTTTAGAGACTTCAGAAGGGTGGATTGTGTCATTGGATCAAAAGAAGGCATTTGATTCAGTGGATCATGCCTTCCTTTGGTTGGTGTTATGTAGATATGGGGTGCCTGATGTCTTTATTTCCTGGTTGCAGCTTGTGTATCATACTGCAGTTGTTAGACCTTTAGTTAATGGGTTTTTAGGGCCTATGATTTCAGTTCAGAAGGGGGGTTTGACAGGGTTGTCCCTTAAGTCATTTATTATTTGTATTTTGCATAGACCCTTTATTAAGACTCTTGAATGACAGATGATTTTTTTACCATAATCTATTTCTCTGATGAGATTGTCGACTACTGCTGTAGCTTATGCAGATGACTTATGTCTCCTGTTAATTAACTCCAGAGATGTACAGACTGCGGTAGACTTTTGTGATTGTTTTGGGCAGGCTTCAAGGATTTGTTTAAATAGGCAGAAAATTAAATGTAAATGAGTTGGGTTACATCAGGATTCTATGATAGACAATGTGGGGATACTGGTTGCTGATGGTCCTAGACGAGTGTTGGGGACTGATTTTGATCTGGGGAGGCAGGACTTAATTAATTGGGATGTACAGCTACAGCATGGTAGAGAAATGGTTTGTAATTGGAATAAATCCACAATTGGCAGATTGAAAAGAGTTTATTTTATTAAAATGTATCTCTTGCCTTTCTTTTTATTTATCAGTGCAATTTTTCCACCCCCAAAGGAGAGAGAGAAACCACATTATTAAGTCTTTTTTTACTGCTGTTTGGGGGAGCAGATTAAATCCGTTAGAAAGAAATATTTTATATTTGAAAGTGAAACAGGGTGGCTTGAATATGGTTAACGCTGTGTTTTTTTTGTTTCTTCATTATTTATTTATTAATATTAAACCAATTTGTCAAAAAATGACCTTTGAATGGCTTGTTTTATTTACTTGGAAATTGTCGACTTGGTTCCCAGGGTGGAAAGATGGCACTCAAAGGGTTTTTTGGACTGTTTCTTTTGCTCCTCCATATTATAGGGAACTTTTTGTAGAATTATATAAATGGAATATTAAGTTTCCTATGGTTCTTACCCAGTCAAAAAAACAGGTCTAACACTTGGTCCAGGATGCATATTTTAGAGAAGAGGTAACTTTTTCCCTATGCCCACCTGCATTTCGGGCTTCAATTCTTTGACTGAATGCCTGTTGCAGGGTACCTTTGAAATTTCAAGATATATTGTGGCTTTGTTGTCCTGAAAAACTGAATATTAAGGCTAATCAGAAACATAAAATGAAAGAGGATAGGCTGTGCTCTAGACCAAATTGTGTGACACAATTGGAGACTATGGAGCATTTGTTTTTTTCCTGTTCCTATATTGTGCAGTTTTGGGGTACTATTGCACAAAAATGGAATATGCCTGTTTTGAAATATATACATTATGATGCTTTCATATATGGGGTCTATGATAATAATTGGGTACAGTGGGATATGGATATTTTACATGTTATTTTTTGTGTTATAAAATGGTACATTTGGAATGTTAGGTGTTTATTTACCCTGCAACAAAAGCTGATTTTGCATGAGGAATTGATTGGTAATATACACACTGATCTTCAGAACATTTATTATACTGAAAAATCTATGCAGACTGCAGCTTTTTTGCATAAAGCTTGGAGAAAACTATTATGGATTACTGATAGTGATGTACCCGTTATGTGAATGACATTAGTTTTGTATTTCTGTTCCTTTTTTTGGTTTCGTTTCTTTTCTTGAATTGTACTTGTATTTTGTTTTGTATTTTGTCTTGTTTTCTTTAATTGCTTTATGATTAATATGGCTTTAATAAACAAAATTCCCCTACTCTTTTCAAGAAGTGCCATAGGATCTTTAACATCCACTTGAACTACCACCAAAACAGGCAGATGAGAACTTGATTGAACATATTATCTGAAAGACGGCACCTCAGGAGTGCAGTACCCCCCCTCATGCTGCATTACAGTGTCAGTATTGTGATTTAACCCAAGTGCCTGGTGTGGGGATAGAACCCACAGCCTTCTGATCTCCTGGCCTCAGAGGAGAGTGTGCTACCTGCTGAGCCACTGACACTAGAGATACAAGTAGATTACAATGAATTAGATAACTACAAATACAATTAGGGTGAATTGGAGGGTAGGGTGACAAACACACAGTGGGGATATAGGACATGTTGAGCTAGTACAGATTGCATACCAAAACAACTCACCAACCAGAAAGTAACTGGCAATTACACAGAGGATAACAGGTTCAGAGAGCAGACACAAAGTGTTATGCTGAGGCATGACCAACTGGAAGAGAAGAGTTGGTAGAAATGGAAGGTGGGAAAATAGCAAGACAAGAGAGAGATTACCCTGGAGAGCCCAAGCATTTGGCTTCAGTCAACAGCCAGGTTTTTAGATGGAGTTTGAAAGTGCTGTGGGTATCAGTCGAGTGGAGAGATGCAGGGAGTCTGTTCCAGAGTGAAGGAGCAGTAACAGACAGTGCTTTGCCACCCATGACTGTAGAAACTTTGTGGACCTCCATGGGGGAACCGAGGACAAACAGAGACATTTGGGAGCAGCTCTGGCCTTCAGGAAGGGTGCGTATGATGACGCATTGCCACTTCTGAGGGTGTTGTCGATGATACAGACAAAAAGAGCATAGTCGTATTGACCTGAGAGTGGGAGCCATCCTAGAGCCTGGTAATGGTTGCAGTGATGTGTTGAGCAGGGTGCCAGGAACACAAACCAACAGATGTTATTGTAGACTAACTTTAGTCATGTGCAAAGGGCATAGGACACATGGGAATATATAGGGGAGCAGTAGTTCATGATGGGAAGCAGACTGCCTTGGGCAATAGCTAAGCGGGCCTCAGAGGTCAGGAAATGCTTTAGCCAATAAGTGGTTTCATGTTTCTGGATTACTCGGTGTACTATGGTGTTAACATGCTAGGTGTGAGACAGGAAGGGGTCAAGGGTTACGCCTGAGTATTTAAAGTTGGGAACATTCTGTAGTGAGGGGCCATCAGATGTAAGTACAAAGAGAGAGAAGAGCTGGACTTGGAGATGCTGGCCACGTAGGGTTTGGACCCAAGGAGCATTGATTTTGTTTTGTTTTTTCATTGACCAGGAGCCTATGTGATAGGAACCATTTATGGGCAGAAATGTAGTTATGGGTCAGGATTGAAGATATATTTCTTGGGGACTTGTCACTGTGGAAGAGGACAAGATCATCAGCTACATAAGTGCTTCACAGCTGAGGCTGTCAGAGGAGAGGGAAATTATGAAGATGGAGAACAGTAGGGGGCCCAGGATGGAGCCCTGTGGAACACCCATAGTGACAGGTAGGTCAGGGGAGGTGGCAGTGCTGGTACTCACCAACTGGAATTGCCCCAAAAGATAGCTCCAGAACCACAGGCAGGTCTCCATGGAGCAGCCAAGTTGGGGAAGAGTGGAATGTAGGAGGGGGTGGTTGACCAGGTCTAAAGCCTTGGTCAGGTCCACAAATATAGCACCCATGGCATTTTCCAGGTCCATGTTCCTATGGACATTGTTATGTGTGGTTCATAGCTCAGTGCTTATGTTACATACTGTAGCTGAATGATGTCGGTTGTGCTTGGATACAGAGGCCAGACCATAAATAGGACAATGCTTGCAAGGTATTAGTAGTATGAAATAATTAGTGCTTAGGTACTTCAGCATATTTATTTATTTTATTTATTTATTAAGTCTAGGATTACAAATACCTTTGAGCCTTGGCTCTTTTACAAAGGTTCCACATCAGAGAAATACAAATTATGGGGAACATCAAGACAGATATTATAACAATGTGGACATTGCAAACAGAGTACAGATTAATACAATTCAAGGGTAGCATTGTAACAAGGCAGCCAGCAGCATTTGTCAGAGAAAATAGACAACAGATAAGAAGTGCCAGAGTCACAGGGAGAGGGAAGTGGGGAGGGGGGAAGGAATGTAGGAATGGTGGGGAGAGGGTGAAAAGTGCAGCACTGGGTATACCAAGATGTGAGGGTAGACATGAGCAAGTCAGTGATTATAGTACATGTGGACTGGATAGTACATGCAAGGTGCTTAGATGCTTCAACTGATGAGTAACTTGTTATGACTTGGTATTTTGGCCTTTCTCTGTATCCCACCAGAGGAAGGATGCTTACTCCAGTAATATGAGACCTCCCAGTGGGCTAAGAGTGTTGAAGGAGAAGAAGGAGGTGTCAAGGGAGGATGGAGGGTGTGTTTGACTCGCTCTAAGCAGAGAGGTGGTTTGCTTGCTGGCTTAAGTAGGATGTGGGGGAGGAGCTCTTCCCCCACATAACCACAAGCATGCACCTTTCAATTATGTGTGGTTCATAGCTCAGTGCTTATGTTACATACTGTAGCTGAATGATTTAGGTTGTGCTTGGATACAGAGGCCAGACCAGTAAGTAGGACAGTGCTTATAAGGTAATGGTAGTATGAAATGATTAGTGCTTAGGTACTTTGCCATAGACATGAGCAAGTCAGTGATTATAGTAGCTGTGGACTGGATAGTATATGCAAGGTGCTGAGATGCTTGAACTGATGAGTAACTTGTCATGACTTGATATTTTGGCCTTTCTCTGTATCCCACCATAGGAAGGATGCTAACTCCAGTAGTATGAGACCCCCTCAAAGAAATAATGATATCATACGATTATCTCCTCCAACTCTGGAGAGTGTAGCTAGTAGCACACAGGACAGGAAAAAACCCCTTTGGGGGAAACCTCTGAGGACCCATGGCTACTGACCTACCCATCCATCTGGGCTTATTAAAGGAGAGTAATCCTAAATTAATGATTGAAAAATGTCAGCTAATCTGAAATCAAGTTGTAGATCCTGATCCAGTGTAAGCAAGAAGCTGAATAACAGTACTGATGTTTGAATGTCAGGTGAAGATGGCAGCACATTCTTCTAGTGAACTCCTAGTCCAAGAAATCCATGTCCAGGGCAGAATCTGATAGTAGATTGAATCCATGGTCGAACGTAATAATTTGAAACATCAAATTTGAATAGGTGAAGTGATCCAGAAAGCAAGGAAGTCTTCTGAGGAGAACCAGTAACCAAATGGCTAAAACATGAACCCTAAAAATGAGGACAGTTGGTTCATTCCACTTGGCAAGCTTTGCAAATGAAGGTCTTGGTGGTGAAGCACAGGAGCTAGGTGCAGGCTGTGTGATTTAGAGAGAGCGGAGCAGTAGGAGCTTCTGATCCAGAATGGGTGAAGCAAATAAAGTGAGTTGGCAACAGATCTTAATGTGAATAGGTGGTATAAAGTTGAAAGGACCTCCAGGCCCCTAGGGGTGAAGCAGGTCGTAGAACAGGCATGAGTGTCTCGATGAACCTCTGGGCCCCATGAGGATGAAGCAGGTAAGTATGAGCAGTTAGTGAAATGAGTGGACTTGCACATAAGTCAGCAGTTGTAGTAAAATTGAACCTGCGTGATGCAGGAGTAGTAGCAGAAGAGTAGCATTGAATTGATTAAGTATGGTGTACAGCGGAGTGTATTAAGGGAATATACATAAGCATGTAAATCGAAGAGCTGTCATTTGGTGAGCAATATGGTTCTACTGAGTGATGCATATGGGCATGTCCATACTAAATGGGTACATTTCCATCACATGCACTTTAACACTCAGTCACTCTGCAAAGAGTGTTTAAATATATTTAAAAACTGCATTGCTGTCTACTACAGAAGTTAGTGGGATAACATAAACAACTTCAGCCACCTAATACTTATGAAAAAATGTTTTTTTTTTTAAACTTACAGATTTGTCCCCTGGTTTTTGCACTGGCTAGGTGGGACATTTCAAGACACCACATGTTGTATGCTTTCCTTCTACCTACCAAAATGCTGTGCTGAAAAAATAAGTCTCCCTATGCATTTTACGTAAAGAGCCCTGTAACATCACCACGTGTGTGTGCCTTTATATATTTTAATTTTTTTCCAGAATGAGTTAAAAAGTGACAATCTCGTATGTAACCTTCTCTGTCCCCCTAGGTTACATACGGGATTGACTGGTATAAACATGAAACCGTGCAAGAATCGGGGCACTGGATGCCAGGAACTGAAGGAGGCTCAGTTAGTTTGCTGTTCTGGCTGAAAAAACATTTCAAAACTGCAGAGATGCTCTGGCTGCCTTTAAAAGTAGAACCGGGCTATCTGTCTCTGTCCCATCCCTATCTACGTATGTAACAGCTGTTTATCATGCCTGAGGAGTGTGACTTTTGTTCACAGTGCCATCGGCTTATTTCTAGCCAATCCTAACACCAGATTAAGTGCTTTAAACTTTGCTTTTCCTACGGATCAGTCAATTTTCTTCCCAAACACCAAATGAGAACATTCTCTGTCTCCTCCAAACTTGCCGTTACAAACGTGTGACTGTGTTACAAACAAGAATGTGGAAACTGGTCAGAAATGTAAGCAGACATGAATGGGGCTACATAGCAGTGAAATAAAGATTTTCTATACTGTCTGCTATAAATCTGACTGCATTTTGTTGCTGGATTTGAAATGGGAGAATGTTGTGCACAGATTGGCATTCAGTAAGGTCTCTGGGGACAGAGAAAAGGTCAATCATGTTTGTAACAAGGGACAGAGATAATACATTTGTCCCTGTTACAACATGATTCAGCTTGTGGACATGGTCAAGTATGTTAAATAAAGTTTGAATTGATAATGTATTTTACTGGGGTTCATGACTGCTGTTTAAATATATCTATTTATGTCTGAAAATGGCAAGTATTTGACATATTGTTCAAGGTTATCTGTTTTGTGGCTCTAATAACTGCCTCTATGTGCCAGACATGCTGTGAATTTCATAGTTTTGCAATGTGCTAAACAGGTGTGTAAGGCTGTAGTTCATTGTGGATTTATGACTTTGCAGGCTTCAAACATCTTTTTAATGGTCTTATGGTACTGTCCTGATTGTAACAGGGACAGAGGTAGCATGCTAATGTTTGTAACAGGGACCTCCTAAAAATCTCTGTCCCAGTTACATTCAAGACTTTTGGTGAACCTTATTTTGGAATTGTGATTATTAAGATATTTAATGAGATTTTTGTTTGCTTTTAGTGTGCATTTGTTTAGGGGGGTGTACCAAATGATTTTTTTTGTTTTAAAATGGCATTTCACATGCTTTGGGGAAGGGGGCTGCCAGCTCATCTGAAAGTAAATTATTTCTGGAATGTTTGCTGCAAAGGTTGGGATTAAAATAGAAAAGTACTGGGTGCTATAGTCATTTACTGATGCATTTTTAGTGAAAAAATCATGAAATCCAAAACAGTATTTTCAAAAGTTGTCCTAACAGCCCACAACCAAGTTCAATCATGTTTGTAACAGGGGCCTCAGAAAACCAGTGGTCCTTGTTATAAACAAGACTTCTGGTGGTGCCTTATTTTTCATTGTTATTATTAAGAGATGTTACATGCTTTTTGGTTTGATTTGAGTGAGCATTTGCTTGGGGATGTAACAAAGAATTTTTATTTTAAAATAGCCACTCACATGCTTTGGGGGGCAGGGGCTGCCAGCTCATCCAAAACCAAACTAGAAATGGAATGTTTGCTGTAAAGTTTGAGATTAAAATATAAAAGTATTGGGTGCTGTAGTAATTTACTGATGCATTTAAAGTGAAAAAAGCCTGGAATCTGTTTTAGCATTTTCAAAAGTTGTCCTAACAGTCCGCAACCAAGTTCAGTCATGTTTATAACATGGATCTCAGGAAACCAGTGGTCCCTGATACAAATGGATGGGATTTCTATTAGTACCTTATTTTTTAATTGTGATTATTAAGATATTCTACAAGACTTGTTTGTTTTGACTGAGCATTTGTTTTGGGGATGCAACAAAGGACTTTTGTTTTAAAATAGTCACCTACATGCTTTGGGGAGGGGCTGGCACTGATCTGAAAAAAATTGAAATGGAATGTTTCCTGCAAAGTCTGAGATTAAAACAATAGAACATATTGGGTGCTGTAGTAATTTCCTACTAAATTTAAAATGGACCAATGCCAATGAAAATATTTTAGAACAAAAAAGTTTTGCAACTAAAGACCCTTGTATGTTATAAAAATAAAGACTGCAGTGGTAATTTGCTCCTTGGAAGCACAATGGCACCAGCTAAATTTACAAAATGGTTCTGGCCAAAGTATGGCTAATAGGGCAGTGGGAAGGGAGACAGTTGTCACCAGGTACCCTTGAGACTGCTGACAAGATATGGACAGGGATGGGACTGACCATAAGTCCCATGGTACAGCTGACAGGGCTAGAGAATTTTAGTAGTGTGCCACTAGGACCCTTGAGACTGCTGACAGAGATGGGATTGACCTTACATTCCATGGGGCCTATAGGGAGGGAAGTGGGATTGTCCTTGGATCCCATGGGACTGCAGATTTGATAGAGCATGCCAACAGGCCCCAGGGACTGGAGAGAGGGTTGGGACTAACCTCTAATGCCAGGGGGCTGATGAGGAGGGGGTGGAACTGACCTTGGGTACCATGGGACTGCTGATAGGTCTGGAGAGTTTTAGGAGTATACCAGCAGACTCCAGGACTGGGGAGGGGGATGGGACTAACCTTACATCCCAGGGGGCTGATGGTGAGGGGGTGGAACTGACCTTGGGTACCATGGGACTGCTGACAGGGCTGAAGAGTTTTAGGCATGAACCACCAGGCCCCAGGGACTGGGGAGGGGGATGAGACTGATCTTTCATGCCAGGGGCTGATTTGGAGGAGGGTGGGACTTACCTTGGGCTTCATGGCACAGTGGATTTGTTGAAGTGTGCCACCAGGCCCCAGGGACTGGGAAGGGGGGTGAGACTGGCCTTACATGCCAGGGGGATGATTTGGAGGAGGGTGGGACTTACCTTGGGCTCCATGGTAGTGGATTTGTTGAAGTGTGTCACCAGGCCCCAGGGACTGGGAAGGGGGATGGGACTGACTTCATGTGCAAGGGGGCTGATGTGGAGGAGTGGGACTGACCTTCAGTTCCATGGGACTGTAGGTTTGTCAGAGTGTGCCATTAGGCCTCTGAGACTGGGGAGGGGGATGGGATAGACCTCACATGCCTGGGGATGATGGGGATGTGGGACTGCCCTTTGTCCAATGGGACTGAGGATTTGCTGGAGTGTGCCACTAGGCCCAACGGACTGGGGAGGGGGGTGGGACTAACCTCTGTGCTAGGGGGCTCATGGGGATGGGGGTGGGACTGACCTTGGGTCACATGAGACTGCTTACAGGGCTGGAAAATTTAGGAGTTCACCACCAGACCCTAGGAACTGCGAAGGGGGTGGAACTGAACTCATGTGCCAAGGCAATTGATGGGAGGGGGTGGACTGACCTTGGATACTATGGGACTGCTGACAGGGCTAGAGAGTTTTAGGAGTGTGCCAAAAAGACCCCAGGGACTGGGGAGGGGGATGGTACTGACCTTACATGCCATGGGGCTAATGGGGAGGAGAATGGGACTTACCGTGGGTTCCATGGGACTGTGGATTTGTTGGAGTATGTCGCAAGGCCCCAGGGACATAGGAGAGGAATGGGACTGAACTCATGTGTCAGGGGTCTAATGAGGAAAAGCCGGGACTGACTCTGGGTTCCATGGGACTGCGAATTTGTTGCAGTGTTGCACCAGGACCCATGGACTGGGGATGTGGATGGGACTTACCTCATGTGATGGGGGTTGATGGGGAGGGTTTGGGACTGCCCTTGGATCCCACAGGACTGCAAACAGGGCTGAAGAATTTTAGGAGTCTGCCACCAGGCCGTAGGGAGATAGATGGGACTGACCTCACATGCCAGAGGGCTGATGGGGAGGGGGTGTTACTGACCTTGAGTCCCATGGGACTGCTTACATGGCCGGAGCATTTTAGGAGTGTGCCACAAGGCTCCAGGGACTAGGGAGGGAAATGGGACTGACCTCACATACCATAGGGCTGATGGGGAGGGGGGTGGGACTGATCTTGGGTCAGGGAGCTACTGACAGGGTTGGAGAATTGTAGAATGGTCTACCAAGCCCAAGGGACTGCTGACATGGATCTGTAGGGGGATGGAAACAGTGCATCAATTTTGCTTGCAATCCTGTGGGTGTCCAGGCATGCCTCCCTTTTGTTTGCAATTCTGTGGGTGTCCATGCTTACCTCCATTTTGTTTACAAGCCAGTTGCTGCAGTCATGTGTGCCTCCATTTTGTTTGCAACCCAGTGCTTGTGTCCATGCCTGCCTACATTTTGTTTGCAATTCAGTGATTGTGTCTGTGTCTGCCTCCATTTTGTTTCCAATCCAGTGGATTGCCCACATGATCATCTGTTCTCATCTGGTGGATTCAGTTATGTCATTACCTGGGGTTTGCCAAGTCCCTGGTCAATCTTTCATGGGGACCTGGTGGGTGTGCAAGTGGCGTACTGCACACAGCAGCTTGACTTGAGTTAATGGGCCAGTGCCAGGGTTCTCGTCTGGTGGATTTAGTTACGCCATCACCTGGGGTCTGTCAGGTCCCTGATCAATCTTCATGGGGCCCTGGTGGGTGTGCAGTTTGTGTACTGCACTCACCTGCTAGACTGAGTCACTGTAGGCAAGCACCCATGTTCTGCTCTGATTGATTCAGTTACACTGTCACCTGGGGTTTGCCAGGTCCCTGGTCAATCTCTCATGGGGCGCTGGTGTGTTTGCAAGGGGTGTACTGCACACACCGGCTTGAGTGAGTCACTGTCTTGTGGATTCAGTTATGCTGTCACATGGGGTCTGCCAGATGTACATATGTACATTTGTTGGAGGTATTAGGTCTGTAATAAGCAATGTATATAGTGTGTATATTGTGGTGTTATAGTTAGGGTTTTAGTTAATTTTACTTAGTGTGTCTGGTATTTCTAGTTAGTATAGTGAATTTGTTGTATTATGAGCTTCCTTTGTGGTGATGGTATGCAACCGTAGAACTTTTATGATGATTGAGTCATAACTTTAGACATTAAACATAAAGTGGAAAAGAATAAAGGACTCCAATTGCCTGATTTTCTTTTTTCCACAATGTTTTCTGGGACTGCTTAAAGTTTTGGATTTTTCTCTGTCCCGTTACATACGTTAATGAAACATTTTTTCACAGATTTTTGGAGTTAAATTTTTAAAGAGATCAAAAAAGTTTTAAATATCATCTACTCTTATCCCCAGTTATGTACACATGCATTTTAATCTGTGATTACCCAAGAAATGTTGGTGAGGGAAAACTTAGAAATTACTTTGCCCCATAATTCTCTTCCACATGTTAGATTGATGGTTATCACATTCTTTTGCATGCAAATATTTTGGCGCTGCTTAGTGAATTAACCAAATCAGTTAAAGTACTGCAAATTCATGTAGAGATTCAAAAATATTTATACATAACTTTTTTTCTAGTTAACATATTCTCTGTCCCTGTTACGTACATTACCTGGTTACTATTTCCAAACATTAGGGACTGTACTCAGAAAACCACAAGTTATATTATCTTCCTGTTTACACTTTTAGCAAAGGACATTAAGGGTAAAGTATTGATAGTGAAAGAAGAAAGAAATGACAACATTTGCAGAGCCCAGGGTCAACTCGGCTATGAGGTTGCTTGCTGGGGGAAGCAGGGTCAGAACTGAGGACGGAGGTGGCAGAGAAGGGTTCCCTGAAATAGAGTGCCATGCCACCAGCCTTCTTTTTGCCTGGTCGATCTATGCATAGCATGGAGTATCCCAGCAGGTGGTATGTGGTATCAGAGATATGTGGCTTTAGCCAGGTTTAGGAGAGATCGAGGACATGAGACTTGTAAAGGGATACTCAGGCTTCTAGATCAAGAAATTTGGATGGCAAGCTGCACATGTTTATATGAGCAATTTTCAGTCCTGAAGAGCTAGCACACATATTGTTGGAGTGGGCAATAGGGATATTTGTAGAGCCCAGGTTGCTTTGTACATCCTCTGCTTAAAGTAGCAGAGAAAAGACAGGATTGTAAGGGTGGAGCAGTAATAACACGAATGTAATCATTAATAACAATTTGGTTACCCCTGCAGTAAGGGCCATATACCATTTCTCTTTTGTCGAAGCGAATCTAGTCAAAATTGCCCAGAATACAAATTTCAGCAGTAAAATAATGGGTATGACCAAATAGAGGGGGCAGCTAAATTCTGAATAGAACACCAATGAGCTACAACCATTGGGTATGTCCAGATTAAATTAATTAAGGTGCCCTCCTCCTGAGAACATCTAGGACAACTGGTATCAGGATGCCTACTCATTATATATAATCTATAGGGAGTAAAGTATAAGTTATGTAAAATATTAAATTGAAGTAAGTGCAGTCTGTCCTGCTTCACATATAAATATAAAGTCCTCCAAATGACAGACCAATGATTTGAAGAATAGTGTAGATTCAGGGCCTGGTTCCAGTAGAAGGCTACAGGAGTACATTTAATCCAGGTCAGTCTACCCAATTCTATAAATGTGTGAAATCAATCTTCCTTGAGTAGCTAAGGAAGATAGATTTACCAATAAGGGTCCTGCATCCTGATGTCAAGGTAGAGTCCCAAGAAATTTGATATACGGGCCTAGACATTCAAAGGAGTTGCGCAATGTTCAAGTAAGTTGCACCGGCGCAATACCCTTAATGCCCCGTGGTGCCATATTCAAAGCCAGGAAGTGAGCAATGCAATAGAGGTTGAGCCATTGTGCAATCAGAATGATATGTGGTGCAGCTAGAGGGGATGTAATCATAAATAAGTGGCGCAAATGCATATTCAGCCAAAACACATGGCGCAACTGTGGAGTAAGTCATAAATTGCGCAGCACAAAGGTGAGCAGAAATAAAAGAGGCTTAACTGTACACACCCAAAGGAGAGAGCAGGACAAGCAGTGAAGCATAAATGCCACAGCCTTCCTGATGGTGCAGGTAATGGGGGGTGAGGAGGAGGGAGGAATACCAACGTGGCTGTGGAAGGGCCTGTTGGCGGTACACCCAACAGAGATGGTACTATGCCCAGCTCACATTTGAGAACTATAGTGACACAGATGTAGTGGGCTGGTACTGCCTCAACAGGGCAATTCTGAAGCAGCTCTGTGAGCTGTGCCATGATGAATTGCAGGCACCCACCGAAAGGAGCCATGCCATGTCAGCAGAGACCAAGGTGACAACGGCAATGTGCTTGCTTGCCATGGGCCCCTTCCAAAAACCAATGGATGCCACCACTGGCATTACCCAGTCAACCACATCCTGCCTCCTCACCCAGTTCCTCAGTGCACTGCTGTCACATGCTTCGGAGTTCATCACATTCCCAAGCACACAGGCAGAGCATACAGCAAATATACAGGATTTCCACAGGGTGGCATGCATGCCAGGCATGATAGGTTTCATTGACTGCACCCATGTGGCCATATGTGCACCATCTGGCCAAGAAGGTGCAGCCTACATGAACTGCAAGGGACACCACTCCATCAACTGCCAGGTGGTGTGCAGTGCCACAGGGTGCATCATCAATGTGTGCGCCAAACACCCTGGGGGGGACACATGATGCATTTATCTGGCACCAGTCAATCCTGTGCCAAAGATTTGAGAGTGGGCCACCTAATCAGTGAGTTGGGATGGGGACAGGGAGAACACCCATGTAGCATTGAAGACCACACAGCAGCTGGAAGGGGCGGTGGAGAACATGAACAGTGCCAGGTGTGAAGACATGTCTGGAAATGTAGCCTGAATACAGTGCAGGTGTGCAGGCATACAGGAGCCCATTGTGTGAGTGCCATACAGCATGCATGGCATGGGCATGGCCCCACCGTGTACCTGGTGGATGCATGGCACCACTGGTGGCCATGTGCCCAATGGATACAATGGCCAGCCAAAACAGTGGCACACTACATGCTTCTGTGACATCAACCCACATGCCCAGTGAGGGGAGAAAATGATGGGCAGGACACATGTGCCCTGACCAGCAGCACATGTGCTATGCATGGAGGCTGTGGGGAGGGCCACAGGGTGGTGGGTGGCGGATGTGTGGACAAGTGGAGGGGACAGCCAAGGGCCAGACAGGGCAACTACTAATACATATGCATTCCCCACAGGAGACAGTGTGCATCCCCTCTGACTCTGGCTGCTCACCCCCATACGGCGTCCCAGAAATGGGGCTGAGGAGCGATACAATGAGGTACTCATCACCAGTCACAACATGCAACATCATTGAGCATGTCTCTGGCATGCTAAAAATGCATTTCCATTGCCTAGACAGGTCTGGTGGTGCCCTACAATTCAGCCCTGGGAAAGCCTGTGACATATTCCTGGTCTGTTGCATGCTGCACAGCATGACCATTGACCGTGGAATACCTGTCCAGGATGAGGAGGGTGACAATGCAGAAGATAACCAGTAGGATGGGGGTGGGCAGCTGGTCTTGGAGAGGAGGGACCACAGGCTGGCCACATGTACCAGGTGGCACAGGGACACCATAATAGAGGAGCACTACAGGAACCGCAGGTGAGTAACACACAGATATGCAGTGCACGCACACCACAACACACACAGGCACGGACACAGAGGGATGCATGCACACAGAGACACATGGACACACAACAGGCATGCAGGTGGACACACAGATATGCACAACCCCCCCAACACACACAGACTTGGACAGTCAGTCATCATACGTTGCATGCCCATGAACACACAAGCATACCAGCACATGCATCCATACAGCAAAAGGCCACATGTGGGGCACATGGCACCAGGCAGAGGCACATGCATCACCGCACACAGTGACATGGACATGAACAGCAGTACTGCTGGATGTGGCATGGATCAGAGGGTATGCGCTTGCATGCAAGCATTGCCAACACAGCACTGCACTCATCATGCCCATGCCACATGGCCCAGCACCACTGCCAACACACACACACACCAGCTGTGACCCTGACCACATATACGCCAGAGCACATGGAATGGCCCACAGCCAGCCATGTGATCAGCTGGCAATGGCAGCAGGGGACTGGAATGGGCAGTGCACCTATCAGGACTACTGTGCAGAACCGCGACCACCACGGCCAAGTGGTTGGCCACACCCTGACTGTGTGGCTACCACAGGTGGCTCAACAGCTGCTGGCAGTGTTGCCACCACATTCACAGGGGTTGAGGCCTGAGAACATGACCTGGTCCTCATGTGTGTGTGTACAAACAGTCAAACAGACCAGTTCCAGGTGTGTTGGGAGGGTATGGCAGGGGGCAGCATCATCCTCGATGGGGTCACCATTCACCGAAGCCTCAGTATGCTCATTGTGCTATGGGGAATCCTGCATGCCCTGCTGTGGCCAGTGGATACCAGTGAAGTCCGCAGCAATGGTCACCACAATGCTATCCAGCCACTTTGTCATGGCCTCCCGCAGTTGCCGGATCTCACCTATCAGTTGGGCACATCCCATGGCACCACATTTAGCCATTTGCCACACCTCAACCCACAGCACATGCATCTCTGCCCTGATCATAGCCTGGTACTCTACTGAGTTCTGCAGAAGCCAGGTGTGCTCATCCAGCTTGTTGGTACCTGGCAAATCATGATCCTGACGTTGACATGCAGGGGATGTGATGGCCTGTTGTGCCACATCCCTCAACTGGGAATGCTGCTGAGGAGTCCAAAGATAGGTTGGGGTCTGGATGTGGACACTGATGGTGGCCCCTGGGGATTGCTACACAGTGTGCCCCGCAGGCCATCGGAGCATGTCGGCAGGCTGCTGGACCTGGCTGGTGGTACCAGTGACCAAACCTGCAGGTCACTCCTGGGCAACACAGGCAGCCGTGTCCTGTGCTGCCATGGGGCAACCCTGGGTGGGCCCAAGCATGGACCCTGGGCCACATGTGCTGCTTGCCATTGCCTGTGGGTCTACTGGAATGATGGGGGGGTGTTGACACCCGAGCCCCCCTAGGATCACTGTCAGGTCATCATAAGTGTTGAACACCATCTCATCCTGCATGTCCAGCACCAGCACAGGTAGGTTGTCCTGCAGGAGGGAGGAGGTTGCCCTGGGGGTCATCGTCATCAGCAAGGCCAAGCAGGGCCTTCAATTCTAGGTGTGAACAGTGTCCCCCTACAGCGGCCACCATGCCTATGGAAGTAGATGGCACAGCATTGTCTGGTGCTATGGTCACAGGTCCAGACTGCACAGCACCCCTGAGGCATGATGGAGTTGTAAGACAGAATAGAGAGTGGTTAGTGTGTCCTTGAAACATTGCAGGTAGTCAGCCATAAAGTGGAATGTCAGCATGTGTGCCACAGGTGTGTCTGCACCACCTACTGTGAGGTGCAGTGGCAATGTGGTAGATGCCCATCAGGAAGTCAGCATGACACGGGAAACATGACTGTAACTGTGCACCCACACTGTGCCATGTGGCAACTTTCCATCACCAACAGGCAATGCGGCTCCCCCTAATATGGTACATCTGTGATGACCCTGTCAGGTGCAGCATGCTGGTGCAAGTGTCCACTGTGTGTGAACCTGTGAATGCATGACCGGATGTAGACATCCATGAAAATTGCATGCCAGCACTGGGGGCATCCCTGGTCCAGGCAGCACACAACCATGACAGTGTGCCCTGAGCTGCCTCACTGCACACAGCAGACCATGCCATACCCCGGTGTGGATGTGCAGGCTGTGCACCATACCAATATGCAACATGGACACACTAGTGGCACCCCTGCTGTGCACAGGCACACATATGGCCCTCTGCCACAGCCTCCCCATGTCCCATAGGCATACACACAGTGCTGCGATGGTCTGCCACTCATTTGGACCCTCCCAGACACCCACAATGGATGCCAGGGTGAAGGTGGATGCCAACAGCTCCTCCTCTGCATTGAGAAAGGGTGCTGTGGTGGGTCCCCCCCCATTCTGCTCCTTGCTGCCCTTATGACTGCCACTTTTTCCTTAGTCCTGGGCCTGTCAGTGCCCATCTTCATTTTGCATTCCTGTGGAGTGCGGTTGTGACTTCCATGTGCATTGACATACCTGGCCACCTCCTCCCAGCCTTTTGCCCACTCCTGTGTGGTCTCAGTGGCTCCACTCTGGAGTTCCTCCCTGTCAACATATGCCTCTACCAGGGCCTGGTTCTCCACTTCAGTGAAGATGGGCCTGCATTTCCATGCAGGCACCTGCTCATCCAAGCTGTCATAATCAGGCATTCTTCCATCTCTGAACAGAGATGGTGCACAGATCAGTGGTTTGTTTGCATCCCCCTTTGCTGTGCTACTTGAACAGTCTAGCAGGGCAATACAGCTTTCAGCAATAAGAATATAAACAAACCTATCTTCTAGGCTGCAATTCCTTCCAGGCTGCAATTCCTGTCAGTGACCTATGCTGTGTGGGGCGCTTAAATGGCTCAACTCATGCAAATGAGGTGTGGAGCAACTAGTAAGGGGATGATAATGTGCTGGTTTGCACCTTGCTTTGGCTCATGAGGCAGTTTGCATATTATGCCTGAATATCTCAGAATTGATCTAAGTGCAACTGAGTGTGTGATGTGCAACAGGAATGTGCCGGAGCAAGTCACCAGCGCAGTACCTGTGCATGTGCAATATGCTGTACTGCTCTTGCCATGCGCGCTGCCCACTTTGCTCTGCCCATGACTGCATATCACACCAAATGCTGTGCTGCGCTTGGTTGTCCTACCACGCATGTGGACAGCCTGCATCATTGGCCGTTGCAGTGCAATTGTGGTCTATGTGCTATTGGTGTGTGGCCTATGTGGCAATGCATGCCCTTCATAAGATGGTGCTGATGCATGGTCGCATAGATGTGGGTCGTGGACGTGGCCTCGGTCTCCCACCCGAACCTCCGGCAATGCGCATGTGCGGTACTACATGATAGGTCCAGCTGGTACATGTCTATCGTGCATATCCATACTGCATGGTAGTGTGCTGGGCATTCCTTTTGCACAAGCAGCATGGTAGTGCAATAGGGATACAGTTCAGCAGCAGACCACGGTCCAGGCTTAGTTTGTTGCGCAGTCACAATGCCATTTGCGGGGAGTACCAGATGAAGGGTCACAAATTACAGCAAGATCGGGATCACCAACCTTGTGGCTGTGGTCACCCCTGTGAAGGGGCAGTTGTTTGGGGAGGAGGAACTGCAGGAGGCATGGTCCCAGGTGTGGACCTGTTTGGCAGAGCACCTGCAACTGTACAGTGGTGTCCCCCAAACAGGAGAGCAGTGCTGTCACCATAACGGTTACCTGTGCAGCCTGGATCCTGAGCATTTTCAGACATTGTGGGACCATGCTCACTATGGTGTGGTCCTGCACCCAGGTTCATATGGTTGTGCAATGTGCATGCCAGTTCTGACTGCTACAGGGGTATTGGGCTGTCAGGCTGGTGCATGTACACCTGCATACAGGGTGGGGCCCCCTCGTGTGGGTGTGACGGTGCAGTCGTGGGGCAGGGCTATGCAGTTTGTGTCCCTGTGATGCACTGTGACAGTGTCCCACCTTATTGTGCCCTGGTTACGGACCCTGTTCCTGACATAGTGTTCTGAGGCATGGTGCATTGTGGCGGGCTTGCATGGGTGTGGGTAGGGTATTTGGTGGTTGCCTACTTCTCATTATCCCCTCTTTTTGTGTTTCCTTTTCAGGGCAAGAGGAGTGCAGGTGGGCCAGGGAGGAAGCCAATAGGCATGGCAGCCAACCAGCCACTGGAGCAGCAGCAGGACCAGATTGCAAGCCTGCAGGTAAGTACATAACATTCACTGCTGTCTTCAGTACCTGGGTTGGGTGCTGGTGGTGGGACAGTCCACACATGAGCCGCTGCCTGCATGCTGTGCATGTGCTTGTATTGGTACTCTGGTACTGTTACCAGCATGTGTCAGTGGCATGTGGCTGTCCCATCGTACTTATGGGCTCTGTGTGCTGCTACCCTGTTGCTATCACCAGAGTTGACTGTGCGTGCCCACAGTGCACACATGGGGATGCTGCAGGGCCTACATGACAGTTGCACACGTAGCCATCTATGCCTTGTTACCGGTTGTGTGTGCACTTGTCACAGTGCTGGGTACTCCCTGGCCAGCATCCCCTTCCTTGTGTGTCACTGGTTCCCAGACTGCTGTCAGTGTACGTTGTACATGTGCTGTTGGCAGTCCTGTCCATGGGTTCTCCCAGACACAGTCCTCTACTCACACAGCCATTGTGTGTTACATGTCAGTCACTGTTCTGTGTTTCCCCTGCATAGATCATCCTGGTCCAGGGAGAGGATGTTGGAATGTGGGCATCATGGGTGGTGGTGTCCTTCATTTGCAACAGATGGCCTTTGGGATGTACCAGAGGCAGGTGGTACATATGCGCCTGTCATGACGGATTCTGGTGACCACGCAGATTCTTGTGGCGGAGGTGTGATGCCAGAGGAGGGTGATGAGGTGGCTGCATCCATAGGACTGTACATATTTGTAAATAGCCCATTTACTAATCCCACTTCCATATTTCCCAGGCCCCCTGTTGTTCCCCTTCCATTGCTCTCCCATCCCGATACCATCCCTGTGGTGTTCATCTGAGGTTTTCTTTGCACCCCTGTTGGACTTTACCCTTTGCTTGTGCCCCATTGCTGGACATATGCTTCAATCCCTGTTCCCATAAGTTTCCCATATGGTTATGTTCTGGTTGTATTTATGTTCAGTAAATCATTTTTGATGATCTGCCTGTGTGTTTCTGTGTCTCACCTGCATGCCAGTTGATGCAAAATGCTGTTGTTGACCATGGTTGGGGTGTGAGTGTGCCATGGCATAGCCATTGGGGAGTGTGTGTGCAGTCAGACACCTGTTGGTACCCAGTTTCTGGCCTGGCACTTTACTGTGTGCCTGTCATCCATGGGTCGGTGGAGGGTGGGTGGCCCTGGCAGTGCCATGGTGTCCTGTGCCCATATCCACATGTCCAGCACATTGCCTGCACTGCTATGTTCCTCTGCCCTGTGTTGCTGTGCTGCGTGGTGCCCTACCCTGTCTCCCTATATTCCAGTTGTGTGTGTGCTGCCTTCTGTTGTGTGTCTGTCTTCCATTGTGCCTGTGGACCACTGTGCCTGCCTGTTGCCCTTGCATGGTGCTAGCAGTGCTTGGCTATTCCATGTTGGCTGCTGGGACATGGGTCCAGGGGAACCTGGTCCATGCAACCCTCTGTGCGGTTGGCATTGTGTGCCATGTCCCATTGGTTGCCCGTGCCTGTGTGTTGATCTGCGCCATGTCCTTGGGTGTTGTGCTCTGCACTTTTCTGTGCCTTCTGAACCTTGTTTGGCACTGTGGTTGTGCCCTACCTCCACAGCCATGGCCTGTGCCTTTGTGCAGCTCTTACTGTATTTCCTGTCACCTGGGGCAACTTGCTCCATTTGCTATATTCAGCCTGCACTGTTGCTTCAGCACATGTCAGCTTGCTCCAGCAAATGTCTGAATGCGCCATGGTGCTTCTTTGCAATTTTCAGCATGTTTTGCCCCAGCGCTTTTCTGTAGTGCATCTGCTGAATATTGCACCTGTGTGCCATGGCACTTCTGGATTGTGCAGTGCATCCACTTGCACATGTTCTGGGTGCACTTTTGAATATCTGGGCCACAATGTCAAACTTGGGCGTATTCAAAAATGTATATATTGGGAGATGAAATTTGGCTGTTATGTCATCAAATGATATACCAGTATCATTTTTAACTAAATCAGCTAGAGAAATTATCTCTGTACCCTTTCAATGTCCTGGCATAACTATTTTCTTATCATTTAACACATTCTGATTTTTAAAAAAGGGTTGTCTGATGTCAGTTTGATAAGATAAGCACACAAAAATGGCATAACTGTGAGTAGGCACGAATAGACCATCCTATTGGGGTGGTTCTCAATGTTAAAGGAAGTTTGGAGAAAGGGGTATACAGTACGAACATATGAACATACAAAATTTGCCAGCAGATAAAGGCCTAGAGGTCTATCAAGTCTGCTCGAATGTGCAGCTAGCACCCCTTATTCTGCAGCTGCCCCTCCCTTCCACCCTTCCCCTTCATTAACCCTCCCCCTTGTCCTGTCCCATCCTCATTTGAAGCAGTCCACTGTTCTACTGCATACCACTTCAGGAGGTAACACATTCCACCCAGCCACCACCCTCTCTGTAAAAAAGCATCTCCAGTAAAGATACCAATGATAAATGCTGCTTCTCAACCAGAGTGTGTTCTATCTGCAACCAGTCTGGAATATAGGGTGTGGTCCCCTAAAGGTTGGCCCCATTGGAAATATTTAGAACTATGCAATGCAAAATAGTAATTTAGTAAGTGAGGAAGCTGAAGTCCTCCCAATTCCCTGGATCTACAGAGTTTATTAATTGCTCTGTGAGGGGTCTTCCCCAGCCATACAAATTTGAACCAGATAGAACTGACTTTATTAAACCAGCTTCTAGGGAGCACCAAGTTTAACATATTCAAAGGGTATAATAACCAGGGTAAAACAACCATTTTGATTATATTAACTCATCCCCACAATATTAACAGTAAATGTTGCCATCTCTGAAGATCTAACTCCATTTGTCTAATCACCGGGTCCAAATTTAATCCTTTTAGGTAGTGACTGTCCCGAGATAGTGTAATTCCAAAATATAATAGGTATTGAGATTCCCATTTAAGCCCCAGAACAGTGATGTCCAATTTGGAACACTCCGAGGATAGAGGGAATACAGTAGTTTTGTGTAGGTTTAACTTATATCCTGACAGTTGCCCAACTTGCAATAGTAGGTGTAATAATGCTTGGAGAGATGATCGCCAGTCTGAGATGCATAACAACACATCAGCAAACACTGAAAGTTTATATTCTTTGGCAATTACCTTTATACCCTTGATGCTGGAGGAAGAGATTATTTTACAAAACAGGGGTTTTTTATTTAAGTTAAGTAACATAGGGGAAAGGGGGCATCCCTGCTGGGTACTCCTTGTTAACAGAGAGAGTTGGGAGAGTTTGCCATTACGTGAAACTCTAGCAGAGGGAATGGTATATAGGACATTAATCCACTGCACAAAATCTGAGGGTATACCAATCTTGGAAGGAGATTAAACAAATATGACCAGGCCACATGGTCAACTGCTTTCTCTGCATCCAGGGAGATCAACACAGCATCTGAGTTAGTCTGCTGGGATGCAGAGAAGAGGTGGAAAATGTTTCTAAAATGGTCACTAGAGTGGTGACCGGAGACAAAACCTGTCTATTCTGGGCCTATCTGGCCAGTAGAGACTTTTTTTTTATCTCATCTGTATTTTTCCTAATTGCAATCACTGACCTGCTATATATCCAGCCGCTGCTCCACTGCCCCCGACGACCCCGAGGGTGCCTCACACACATCAGCTAGCATATGCAGCTGTACCCATGAAAGGGACCCCTGGACCCCGTGCCAGGCCAGGAATTAATTCCAACATGTCTTGGCACCACTGTGCCCTGCCAGGCTTGGGAAGCTGTGACTATCAAGCTGCCATGATCAATGCTGCCATTTTCCTCCCTACTGTAGGTCCTCTAAGTGCAGGCGTGCCATGACGTCAGTGCACATACATACTGACATCCACTGCAATTCCTCCTTGCTGCACCAGCACTAGCAGTGTCCCCGGTCATCACCAGGGGATGCTGCAGAGTGGTGGAACCCCAGGTCCCCCCCAGGATAGGAGAGCAGTCCTCTGGATGCTCAATTCTATCCCTCCCCTGCCGACCCATGACAACCGGGGATCATGGCCGAACCCGGGTTGCCAGCATGGTGTGAGGTTTGGTGTCCAGTGCCTCAACCCTCAGTGCCACTGGGCCAGCCAGTACAAACATTTTTAAGTCTTGAAGCCAGGATTATGACAGAAAGTTTAATGTCCACATTTAGGAGGGAGATAGGGCGGTAAATATCAGGGACAGAAGGATCGCTCCCAGGCTTTGGAAGCAAAACAATCCTGGCTTAAAAAAGAGCAGTCTCCTTGATTTCAGATTTATGTAAATAGTTACGTAAGATAATAAGGATAGGAACCAGCTCAGCTTTAAAAATTTTATCGAATCGGGCACAAAACCATCTGGCCCCCGGGCTTTGTCAGGAGACAGATCCCTATCACTGTTGCTACTTCCGCCTCAGTAATAGGGCCCATAAGAGATTATTTTTGTAGGTCTGTGAGAATGGGCAGGTCTACCTCAGATAGATAATTTTCCAGGTTTATCTGAAAGGCCGGGTCAGACACCAGTACCATAAAAAGAGATTGGTACAAAAGTTCTAAACATCTCCATCCCATGTGGAGTTAAATAAAACATAAAAGTCTGCTCACTGGGGTGTTAAACCCTCCAGGTTTCTACTAAGTCTTGGTTCTCCATATATTCCCTCAAGGCCCTTTGGGCCTGGGATAAACCCACTCTCTTTCTGTAAGACATATCCATATCATTGGTATGTACAGGATTCCAATCCCCTCCCATTATGCATGGAATATTGGCTTAAGGAGCAAGAACCATTGCCAAGGTTGGAAAAAAGGAAGGTGTGTACACATTAGGCCCATGAATAGAGCCAATTAAAATTTCCATATTGGCCAGCATTCTGTGAACAAATATGTATCTTCTGTCTGGATCTTTCAATTCATGTAATAGTTGAAAAGGTACAGACTTGTTCATTAAAATGACTACCTCTCTCTGCTGAGCACCAGGCCCTCTCCCATATGCCTGTCCCACCCACATTTTTTTAGGGAATTAATTTGGTCTGACATAAGGTGAGTCTCTTGCAATAAAACAATGTGAGGATGGAAACCTTTCAGATGATGCAATAGGTATCCAGTGAAAACAGTGACTGAGATTGAGCGATTCAGATTTGAGTGACTCAATCTCAGTGCCTGCAGTGTCAGCGACCCTGAAAGGGTAGTGACGGGGAAGGACAGGGAAAAGGGTAGAGTGACAGGCATACCAGAAGATAAGGGAATGTATATGAGTGGTGGTGAGGTGGGAAGCTGCTGAGATGGTTTCATGGCATGGTTGTGAAGGTGGCTGGCTACAGTGGGGAGGGCGCAGTGTTCGGGGCTGGGGAGGAGCACAATATTTTGTGCTTTTTTGGAGCGGGTGTTAAGTTTTTTTTTTTGGGCTGTTCTCCCCCTCCCCAACATGCACACCCTCCCTCGGAGATTGTTATTATTAGTGAGGGGTGAGCAGGGGGCGAAGTCCTCCACATAAGCACTAAAAGCGAGTTGCCTTGCTGTCAGTGTACATCACCATTTTTATTTTTGGTAATGTACATCATTTAACATGACGTAGTTTTGCAGTTGTTGTTATCACATAGAACTGAGGCAGTGCACAGTATTTCTTATATTGTCCTCTCCCTTAATATTCCAGGATAAAATATTCAAGAATGCAAATAATGGCAAATTAAAAAAATTGTCATTCCACACACTGCCTCTGAAAAAAGTACCTGCATGGCCCTCTGCCTACCCATACTAAAACTCTTGTATAAACCACACCTCACTCCCAACCCAGACCCCAAATGAAAACTTCCCCCTAACTAAAAAACTCTACAACTTGGGCCATAAGCCCCCTCCTGACTGTGCGGCTCCATAACTGCTGGCAAGGAGGCAGTCCCCATCTGGACCCACCAAACACAATCTATAGTGGATCCCCCATCACAACATCATTGAAACATTAATAACTCTCCATTGTTGGCCACAAGAGAAAGGACCAAAAATATATCTTTATCCATAGGTGCACATTTAACTACTCAGATTTCAATGGTAGATTATAAATACAAAAAAGAGAAGGAAGGCAGTCACCCTCATTGTATCACCGCTGCCCAATAAGTACAAAATTAAAATAAGTGAGCCCAAGTAATATCTGTGTCACCTCAATGCCCAGAGTAACTATAAAAAAAAACAAAGCATTGAGTTGTTGATAAAATATCGCGGGCTCTATAACAAGAGAAAACAAACTAAAAAGTTTGCCAATCATCGGATGCCAGTCTCGAAGAAGTACAAAACTGGGTCTCAGAACCCCATGGAACCTATTTA
Organism: Neoceratodus forsteri; assembly: GCA_016271365.2. Classification (NCBI taxonomy): domain Eukaryota; kingdom Metazoa; phylum Chordata; order Ceratodontiformes; family Ceratodontidae; genus Neoceratodus; species Neoceratodus forsteri. The sequence goes on along the minus strand of CM057455.1, from coordinate 1,779,738,715 downwards.
GGCAAGTAGATTTAATTCCATTAAAGGAAAAATATACAGGAAGGGGGGGAAGATGGCCCATACTGGGGGATATAAGCAAAATCAACAAAGTAGAGTTATCCATGAATAATAATGACTTCCTTGCACTGGGTGTGAGAAAATTCATTGAACCAAAATTAAACATAAAATACAGGTAGCAGATTATTATTCATCTCCAAATATCACTAGAGGGGGCTCCTCACCTTGCTCCAAGCTTTCTTACTTCTCAAACATTATAGAACAAGGACTAATTATACCTGCACAATAAGAAATTCCCAACTATAGTAAACAGAAAGAAACCAGACTGAGCTGATACAATATATAGGAGTAGCCTTAATGAATATTTGGGTAATCATAAGTATTCAACTCTTATTTTAGTGTCTCCACATTTTATAAGATGTGTTCGCACGCAGTACAGAAAAGATAATGTCAGAAATATAGAACAGTTGACCCACTAGAGAACAATACACAAGATGATCATTCTAACCAATGTGCCTCATATTAGATTGGATAAGTATCAGTTCAGTATTTACTTAATCCCCAGTCCAACAAAACAGAGTACTACAGAAGAAGCAAATAGTGCCACCCTTTTTTTAGCGGTACCATGGCTGAGAATATCCTCGTACTAGTCTTACTAACATCAGTACAGTCAGGACTCAGCCAGCCTTGACAAATATGTTGGGTAGGAGCTGGGACAGTTCTGCTTTGGCTTGGGAGGCAGAATCAAAATGGTGGACCCCCACCGAGTTGTATGTACCTCTAATCGAGCTGGATAAAACATCTTGTGCCGAATGTTGGCAGCCCACAACTTCAGTTTTATACTGTGATATGCAGCCCTCTCTTATTGAAATTTAAAAGTTAAGTCCAGAACAAATCTAATTTGTTTACCTTTTCACTGCAGTTGCTCTATTTTTCTGGTGGCTTTCAAAAGAAAATCTCGATTCAGATAGTTTAACATTTTAAATATTAATGGTCACTGAGGCTCAACTGCAGCATGTTTGGGCTGAAGTGATCTGTGAGCCCTTTCAATTACATAATTTGGACCATTTGGAGAGGGGCCAGCAATTTTGCAGGAGAACTTTTGAACAAAGTCTATGGTACTTGGTCCTTCTTCCCCCAAGAAGGGCCAAATTGTTATGGCAAGACTGACCTTCTAAGTCATCAGTTTTTTTCTTGAGGTTTGATAATGTGCGGTGCAGAGTAAACATCTCAGGTTCCATCTTAGTCACTCGATCTTCAGAAGAGGAGACCCAGGCTTCAATGTCTGATACTCTATGGATTAATTCCTTAACTGTAGGTTTAAGTGCCTTAAAATCTTCGATTAAAGAAAAGGCTGCCCATTTGATGTTCTGCAACGCAGCATAAAACTGTTCCATTGATACTGGCGAAGCTGAATCTGAAGGTGAAGTGAGAGGGGCGTTACTACAATGATACTGCTTAGCTTCCAGAAAAATTGTGTTTTCTGGTTCCCTGTCGGAATCCTTCAGCTAACGAAATAGCTTCCGTGGATTGTTGTTCCATTTTCTTTTTTGCCTTCCATTAACCCAGTAAGCCCTTATTAATAATGCTGCAATTTTTACTGTTTAAAGCATGGGAGAGGGAAAACCTTTAATTTAGAAGTTAGGTCCAGACAGAGTTCCGCAGAAATGCTGTTACTCCTTGCTCAGCACTACATGACTCCCCCACCATAGTAACTTTTCTAATAGTATGGGTGGGTACATTACTCCTTGGACAACATACATAGCAATACAGTGTCACATCATAACCATAATATCTAGAAAGAGTCATTGAAAACACAGAAACATAGAACAAATCAACCACAGAAATTGAACAACTAGAACTTTAAAAAACAAGTATCCAAGGGGGGAACCAAGGTAAGGTGTGGGGTGAACTTCCAAGGCAGGAGAGTTAGAAACTGAGCTCTCTGAACTCCTAGGCAGCTCGATGAGGGAGACCATCCAGCTGCTTGGGGAGGTGGAGGTGTGTGTGCCTAAAGTGTCACAGGCCTCCTGGGAGAGGGTCCAAGGACCAGCAGGGAATATAGGAAGATAAGGAGGGAAGGATTACAAGGGTTGTCACCAACCTTAAAAGTAGGAGAAACAAAGCAGGAAACATAAGCCTTGTCATTTCACCTGCCTACTTATACTGACAAAAGCATTACTAAATAAGGAGAAGGGCTAGGAAATATTATCGAAAGGTCAGCCACAACAGAGGCAGCATTTTGTGGTATCTTTCCAGAATGAAAACATTGGTAGGATCCACTTTTCCTAGAATCATAAGATTGGTCCTAGCAGCCAAGTATATAAAGGGTACAGCGTAAGTGCCTCTGGTGGTCAAAATGGAGGTAAAATGGGAGATGGTAGGTAAATACTGAAGAAATAATGAGGGTAAACAAATGTCTCTCCCCCAGAGTGCTACACAGCAGACAATCCTGTAAAACAAGGGTGTCTCATGGAGAGATTGCCCCTCTCTTGTGGTGGACACCTCCACATGAGAGCTGTGGACATTAACATTGCAAGAAAAAAATACTTGTAAAATAGTGCAGTCAGATAATGCTAGAAATGAATCAAATAATTCTTAGTACACTCCAAGTGACTGAAACGGAAAAGGGCAACCCCACACGTAACAAAGTAGTTAGAGCAGTCAGCAACTCCATGCAAAAATTTTAATATAGGGTGCCCATATAAGATCGTAAAAGGAGGAAAACAACTTTGGTTACAACCCAGCGACCAGTCAGCAACTCCACTGAACAGTAATTATGGAGAGTGGACTTGTACAGATAAAAATAGAGACAGGCTGATTTGAATACAAATCATAGATCTGCATTACAAAAGGTCACCTCATTCCTTACAAGGGAGGGCTTTAATCTGCAATTCTAATGAAACAGAAAGTGGAGAAAGCACTGTCTGGAAATGCTAGTAATGGAACAAGTAATTCTAAATGTAATCTAAGGGACTGCAACATAAAAGGACAACCCTACGTGCTGTGCAGTAAGTAGAACAATCAACAACTCTGTACCAAAGTTACAATATAGAGCATCCATGGAAAATCAGGAATGGAGATGAATTGCTTTGAACGTAACTCAAGAATCAGTCAGCAGCTCCACTGATAAGTGGTGATATAGAGTGTCCCTGTACAGTCATAAACAGAGACAGACTAATGCAAATGGAAGTCTGCATCACAGAGGGTCACCACACACATTACGAGGTAGGGCTGTCAATCTGTAGTTCCAAAGAAATAACCAAGTGGTAAAAGGGTATTAGTAGGTTGCAGTCCCTGATGCTATAATACAGCGTTAAAGTTTAAGCGAATATCCACCAGAGTTATTCCTTGAAGCCAAGCCATGTCTAATCCTAAGAATAGACAGACAAAGTAAAACAGTCACCTGGAAACATGCTCAGGGGATCAGGTACAGCCTGAAAGCACTGTAGCAGCTCCTGAACATCCTTAATAGTTGCTACTTGGGAGTGTCAGTTATGTTTAATGAATTCTTGTAAATCTGACCAGCGGGATGGCTGACTTGTGAAAGCAGCTGTGCAAGGTGGCTTGAGGATAATGATGCATTTCTTCTGTAGTCCTGCCATCATTTCTGCAATAGAATTGTAGAAGACTGGGCCATTAGTAAAAAAATGCAGCTTGGCTAGGAAAGAGGTCTGAAAATGAAGATTGTGGCTGGGAAGCACAGCAAGTAATGGGTCATATTTTTTATGTTGTTCCATGACCCTCGAGGAGTAATCGTGGTCCACGTTCAGTCTCTGGCCCTCATAATTGAGTTATTTCTTTTGCTAGAGACCAAATAAAATCTTCTGTTTCACAGCAAAGCTCTGGAATTGTAATACAATGGAGCAGGGACGTTGTTGGGTGTTCTCCAGCGGGAGTCACAAAGCTCTATGTGCTCTTTCAGTGCTCAAAACAAAGTCCGTTGGGAGATCAGTTCAAGAGCGGATAAAAGCCTCTAAAACATTTTTCATATTTGAACCCTCTGCTTTCTCTCTGATGCCATAAATTCTGAGATTTTCACATCATGAGTGACCTTCGAGATCTTTGCACTTCTCCAAAGTATGGATTTTTCTTACGGCCTCCAGCAGCAGTTGATCAGTGTGATTTGCATGGGAATCTAGCTCTGTAAGTGTGTCTTGCTGTTCCACCAATGTCTGCTGCAGCCAATGGATGTCCACTTGTATGTTGGCTAAAGCAGTCTGGTGTCCCTCATGGAATTCTCTTAATTCCTGTAGAATGAGATCCAGCTTTCATTTTTTTAGTATTGGATTCTCGTGGGAGTCTTGTTTTGCTGGTGCCCATCACCATGCCTTTAGAGAGAGATGCCTCACTTGTGGAATCATTAGACTCCCAGCTGGTTGCTGTCACCATGTGGTCGGTCAAGTTTGTAACTGATCGCTTGCCCATAAGATGCTGAGGTGTCCTGGTAGTAAAGAAAAACTGTTTACTTGAAGAATTTTAGTATTTGGGCCCTTTTCTAAGGAGGATATATTGCAGCCAAAGATCAGGTGACCATATCAGGTGGTGACATCACTCGAAGTCCCTGCACTGTGTCTACTTTGTAGCCTATTTTTGGGGAATGTGGGGTATCAAGGTAATGAAAGACCTAATATAGAGAGATGTTACAGAAATAAAGATGAGAATGGGAAGTGTTACCTTCAGTACACAACAGAAAGACAATAAAAATAAAACCACAAGCTTAGTAAACCCCAGATTCATGAGAAAGTTGTCCCATAAATATTTTTAAGTTATCCAAAAAACACTATCTAGCCAAGTCCCTAACAGAAGGTAGTCCCGCCTACAGTACTTAGCCATAAATACACAGCAACAAAATTATAGTGTAAGTCAAGCCTGGTTTATACACTGCCAAAAAATAGCAAAAATAATGATTGATCAAATTACCAGTGGTACTAAAGGTGCCAAAGAAGGTTTGTATTAAATAATTATGTGGCCAGAAAGAAGGCTGATATGCTTCTCCTGGCAAAGAAAAGAGAAATGGATTGGGGGATGGGTTCTGATACAAAGCATCAAGAAAGAGAAAATGTTCCACTCTGGGGATCAAACTAAATCCTCTGCTTCTTGGTAGTCCATAGCTCTACTGCTGTAGTAAGCATCCTAGAGAAGAAATGTATCCTGTGGCAAAGGACATCCAGCTCTGAGTGCAGACCCTCCCCCCCCCACACACACACACGCATACAGTTGCAGTGAATTTTCATAATAAACAATCTCTATTTGAAGTAATGTTTCCCAAGTTGCATTTAAACCTCAAAGACTGAGCTGGAATGTTTCAAGTTATCAGCAATCTATAACTTCAAACTTTTCTGAAAGTCTATAATTATCATCAGCAATGACTTCTAGAAATTTTTTTCATACTACATAAATTATCGTGAGAATGAAAAAAATGTTCCACTCTTGAGATTGAACACAGACCCCCTACCTTCTACTTCTTGATAGTCTGTAAATGTACCACTGTACTAGACTTCCAATACAGAACACACATGCTGTGACAAAGGACATCAAACTGTGAGTGCATGCACCCCCTACACAGCAACAGTGGATTTTGTAATTAACAGTCTGTGCATCTAAAGTAATGTTTACCAAGTTGCATTTAAATATCAAAGGCTGAGCTGGAACTCAACAATATAGACTTTCAAACCTTGCTAAAAGTCTATCACTATCATTGACAATGACATCTAGACATTTTGCTCATACTACATAAACTGTAGTGAGAAAGAAAAAAAATGTCCCTCTCTGGGGATCGAACACATGCTTCTTCTCTCTGTAGCATCACAGCCTGTCGTTTTATTGCTGTACTAAGTTTCTTAAACAGGAAATGCATGCTGTGTCAAAGGACATCCAGCAGTGAGTGCAGAACCCCCATCACACACACACACACACACACACACACACACACACGCACACACGTATGCAATGGATGTTCATAATTAATAGTCTGTCTATTTGAAATAGTGTTTCCCAACCCTGAGGTCATGTGGTGCCACCGAGCTAGTAGCAGCGCAGTTGCTCAGCACCATCCTGTTTGGCAACAGATTTATTTTTCTACCTCTCAGATGGTTTTTCCATTAATTCTATTTGGTGATAGAGTTGTGATGGCTACCAAAGTTGAATCAGAAAAATTGAGGGTGCTTGCAAAGAGAAAATATAAACCTTCTGCATCTCCCCCTCCAGCCAATGATGCACTGGGGCTGAATCTGGAGACACATTTGGAGAGGGAATCTGACTCGAGCCTGGTCACTCGGGAGCTGACAGAAATTAAGACCTTCCTGAGAGGCATAAGGACTGATCTTAATCACATTACTGTCCAGCTTACCTTGTTTTGAGTATCTGTAGAGGCCCTGGGACGTAAGATGGAGCACATGGAGTGCTGGCTCAGTCAAGTGGAGGATTGAGCTCTCCCATTGGAAAGGAGATTGGGCCTGACTGAACAGGAGATACGGTCCTTTTGGGAGAAGATCAATGACCTTGAGTCAAGGCACTGGAGAAGCAACGTCAGATTATTTGGCTTACTGGAAAGATCAGAGGGAGGAGATATGATTGTCTTCTTGCAGAAAAATCTAACCATTTGGCTTCTTTGGGGTTCTAGCACACCTGTTGAAATCAAGAGAGCCCACAGGGTCCCTTCAGGCCCACCCTCCCTCAACACTGCTACCTGTCCATGTCCAGTGGTTTTCAAATTACTGCATTACCAGGACCGGGAGAAGATACTCAAGGATGCACGGGCTATGAAAGATGTCCATTTTAATGGAACATGGCTTTTCTTTCATCAGGACTTCCCGAAGCAAGTTGTGGACCATAGAAAGGTCTTTGATAAAGTTAGAGATCAGGCCAGATGACAAGGACTTAAGTGTTTCCTGATTCCCCCAGCAACTCTAAAGGTGATAGCTAATAACTGATCTGAATATTTTACTTCCTCAGCAGAGGCGGTGTCGTTCTTGGCAGAAAGGAGCAACAGTCCACTGGAGGGATTGCAGAGGTGCACAAGGAGAGACTGGATCCCCCATGACTGCAACAGATGAGGGAGGGAGAAGCTCGAGTTGCACATATGGAGGACAAGGATCCCAACCCACACCAGCATTGGAAACCACAGGAGAAGATGACACAACGGACTGATGTAAAAACAGTGGTTATGGTAGTTTCTTCTACTGACTCTACAGAACAGCAATAAGGGGCAGTGAGAGGTGGGGAACTGGGGTTCTTTATGTATGACTGGTGTTTGTTTAATTAATGCAGTGGCAGAGTATTAAGTGCACTCTACTCTTACTGTATCTTGGTTACTCTTGCATGAGGGACCCTGGTTATGAGAATTCTCCTATCTCTTATTAGTAGCCTGATTCTTTTTACTTTTACTGTGACCCATATTGGGTTGTGTGAGGGTAGATGTTTCTCAAAGTCTGGGGGGAGGGGGGTGCCCTGTATGAGAAGTTTCCACCTTCCACTCTCCTCAATTGATTTTTTCTGGGATGGTCTTGCATCTCGAAAGAGGCGGAGGACTTGAAGCAATGCAAGCTACTATACTTCTTATATGTATCTCTGGCTCTCTGCTCTTTTGATGTTAGGTTCTGGGTTATGGCTAGGCAGCAGTCCTTTCTTTCTCTTTTGTCACAGGGAGGGGAGGGAAGGGTAATGTGGAGGTTTATGGTGTTTTACTGTTTTTGTCTCCTATTCATGTACGGGTGTTTATGTGGGCTATGTTTTATTCAGACTGGGGCAGTAATGAGTATTTGATCATTATTTAAGCCTGATGAACAGACAGTGGTTCTGTCACTTCTTCTCCTGATTCTATGGAATTATAGTGAGGATCTTTCAGAGATGGGTAACTGGGGTTCTTGATGTAGGACTGGCGTTTGTTTATTTGTTGCAGTAACTGAGTATTAGAAGCATCTTACTCTTAGGGTAGTTTGGCTACCCTTGCATGAAGGACCCTGGTTACAGGCATGCTTATATTTTTTATTAGCAGCCTGAAATCTTTATTTCTACTGTGACGCATCTTGGGCTGTGCGAGGATAGAGGCTTCTTGAAATTTGGGATTAGGGGAGCTCTCTACATGAGAAGCTTCTATTTTCCACTCTCCTCATTGGATTTCTTCTGGAATGATAATTGCATTGGGAAAGAGGTGGGAGGCTTCAAGTACTATGAGTTATTTTACTTATTGACATATGTATTTTTTACCCTTCGCTCTTTGGATATTAGGTTTTGGGTCATGGTTAGTCGACAGTCTCTTTTTTCCTTTTAGATCATTGGGTGGGGAGAGCAGGGAAACATGGAGGCTTATGATGTTTTATTGTTCCTTTACCTCCTATTCATGTGTGGGCGATTATGTGGGTTATGTTTTATTCAGACTGGGGCAGTAATTATTGTCTGGTTATTGTTTAAAGGGGGATATTATGGTATGTATATTTCGATCTCTGCATTTCTCTTGCTGGAGACTTTGGGAAGAGGACTGGGGAATATTAGTCTGATATATGATTATTTAGGTGGGATGAGGAGTGTGACCAGGCGAGTACTGCAAAGAGAGTACAGTATGTTCAGGTTGGTCAGAGTTTACCTGTTTTCTGTATATAGTTTTTAGGTGTTCATAGGGGATGTCCTTGTTCTTACTTTACCTTTCTTAATACAGTCTGCCAGGTAGGGATGCATTTAAAGGGTTTATGCTGCTGCTGGGAAGATTTTGGGATGGGGATTGGTGTGCCTGGGGTATTTACCACCCCAAGGTCTCCATGGTTTGATGGGACCTTGAAGGAGTTGAGGAGAGTAGGTCAAAGGTCAGAGATGGATTAGCAGAAGTCCAGCCTGGAGTTTGTCAGGCTTAGATTGATGGATCATTATACTGTTTATCAATCGACAATCACCCATAAGAAAGCAGAATTCCTGTCCATGGAGATTACCACTGCACAGAATCGACCACCTCAGATCTTCTGGACTGTGAACAGATTGTGCAATCCAATCTGTCTGCAGTCTGGTGGAGCCTTGTCACAAGAAAGATGTGATGAGTTTGCTCGATTCTTCTGGATAAGGTTGCCATCATCAGGTCCGGAATCTGCCCAGTCTCTTCTATGGGGCATTGTGGAGGTCGGCAGGAGATTGAGAGCACCTGGTTGCTCTGGTCTGACTTTGACTGACCGGACATTGTGGATATTGTGAGGGTCATTCAGAGTTTGCGGCCAACCAGCTGTAGTTTCAACCTGGGCCCAGTGCATCTTCTTATGGGGTGCATTGAGGAAATTAGCCCAGTCCTCACTGAGATAGTCTTAAGATCATTGGAGAGGGGGTCTTCCCTGATCCCCTGAAGGAGGCAATTGTACGACCACTCCTGAAACAACCCTCCCTTGATCCGGGCTGTCTAGTTAACTACAGACCTGTCTCTAACCTGCTCTTCATTGGGAAGGTTATTGAGAAGATGGCTGCGCTGCAGCTGGATGATCATTTATCCATCCACAATATCTATGATTCTCTCCAGTTCAGATTTAGGAAGAGGCATAGTACCAAGACAGCCCTTGTTCGGGTGCTAAATGATCTCCTAATAGCAAGAGATCGGAGGACCCATTCCATCTTGGTCCTCCTTGATCTCTCAGCGGCATTTGACACTGTGGACCATGGTGTGCTATTGCAGCACCTGCGGTTCATCTGTGGATTGTTGGTTACTGTCCTCAGATGGTTTCAATCTTTGCTTGAGGGTAGGACACAGAGAGTGGTCTCAGGAATTTATTCCTTTGATCCTCTCCCCCTATCCTGCGGGGTACCGCAGGGATCCATTTTGATGCCCATGTTGTTCACAGTGTATATGCTGCCATTGGGGGACATTATTAGGTGATACGGTCTGAGTTTTCATTGCTATGCAGATAATACTCAGCTGTACATATCCTTTGTACCCAAATGGGGAGATGTTCTCTCAGTGTTTAACAACTGCCTTTTCAAGATCCAGGACTGGATGAGTGCTAGTTGGTTGAGGTTAAATCCAGAGAAATCTGAGGTGTTGGTGGTGGATCCCGATTGTTAGAAGGTGGGTGCATCGGTAGGACAACCATCTGGTCTTTGGCTCGGGAGTGTCTAGCTTACTACCTCAGATCATGTGTGAAACCTGGGCATTATCTTTGATGACAGTCTGACCCTAAAATCACAGGTGTCAGCCATTGTCAAGGCTTCTTTTTTAGCATCTGAGGAATATCCCCCAGTTGAAGCACCTGGTCCCTTCTGGTCCTACACTAGTCCATGCCTTCATGACCACTCGCCTTGACTACTACAATGCCCTGTACCTAAGGTTACCGGGGGTTGATATCCGCTGCCTGCAGCTGGTGCAGAATGCGGCTGCCAGGCTTTTGACTGGTACATCTAGGACCAGTCATATTATGCCTGTGCTCCATGGACTGCACTGGCTACTAGTGTGGTGGTGTATCACCGTCAAGGTTGGTTTGCTGGCCTATAAAGCCCTACATGATCTGGAACCCCGCTACATATTAGTTCTCCTTTCTCCCTACTGCCTCTCCTGACTGCTCCAATCCACCAACGAGGGTTGTTAGAGATTTCCAAGGGTGCGACTTCAAACATCTGGGGCACATTTCTTTGCTTTTGTGGCCCCTACTTTGTGGAATTCTCTGCCTCATCAGATAAGGGAGTGCCTGACCTTCCAAAGTTTTAAAACATGACTGAAAACTTACCTCTTTAGCCTGGCATTTTTAGAGGGTGATTAATATTAATTAGGATGGACTGTCATCTTGTTTTATGATTCAGCGTTTTTTTTTTATTTTAAGATGTTGAGATTTTAATTATTATATTTAATTGTTGATTCCAGTGTATTTTATGCACAGGTGCCTTGATCACTGGAAAGGCACCTTTTTACAGATAAAGTTTGAGCTGAGTTGAGTTGATTATGTCCACATATAGGGTCATGTCCTGGAACATATGGGGCATGAACAGAACTGTGAAATGTAAGTGAGTGTTTACTCACATTAAGTAACTAGGGGGACACTTAGTGTTTCTCCTGGAGATCCACTTACTCATGAAAGAAGCAGAGCATCTCAAACCAGGTTGGGGTGGGAAGATTATCACCAATCAAGTGGTGAAAGACCCTCAGGGCTGTTGGATTTTAGTCATTGGAAATCTGGACAGTAGTTCATACACTCTGGCCTTGGTATATGGACCCACTAAGGATGGGGGCACCCTTTTTAATGCATTTTCCCAGATTTTACATGACAAGGTGAAAGGTGTTCTGATCACTGGTGGGGACATGAATGAAGTCTTGGTCCCAGTTTGTGATTGTAGTGGAACCCTGGTTCATCTGGTTACAATGGGTTCCAGGACTTTGTCTGGTTTGCGGGATGAACATGGGTAAAGTGATGTTTGGCGCCTCTGTAGTCCCCAAGTTTGGGATTTCACTTTTTTTCCCTTCAGTGCGCCAATCTTACAGTTGAATTGATTTGTTTTTGGTTTCCTGGGCCCTTTCAAGGCACACTCTTCATGTATCCATTGAATCTATTGTATTATCTGATCACTCCCCTGTGTTTGGACCTTTCAGAATGACCAGGAAGAGGTATCTGTGACTCACTGGAGGTGTAATACCAGTTTTTTTGTCAAACCCCTCTTTTCAGGAATGGCTTCAGGGGAGGTCAAGGGGTATTTAGAAGTCAATCATGTAGGCACCGCTGCCCCACAATGGATCTGGTAGGGACTCAAAGTGTACATTAGAAGCAAACTGATTTCATATTCTGCTGCTCATAAAGAGCATGGCAAAACAAAATGTGAGAGTTGGAGCCACAACTAGGAGTCTTAGAGAAACAGCATAAGGATAGTCCATCAGATTCATTACTGTTGAGATTTATTAGGGACTTGAGGTTCTAGCTCAACCTGAAGAACTTGGATTGTACAGCACAAAACAGGTATGCTGGGAGGGGTGAGAAAGAGCTGGCAGGCTTTTAGCCTGTATGTTGAAAAAAATGGAGACTTTGAGCATTATCCTAGGGATCAGGTGGGAGGGGAATTTGATTCTAGACCCTAAAGGAATTAATAGGGCCTTTCATGAGTTTTATGAACAATTGTACTCCTCTAGCAGGAGAACCAGGGGGAGAAGTATCTGATATTCAGGCCTTTTTCTATTCATTATTGCTCCTTAGTTTGACTGCAGCTCAGAGGGCAGCTCTGGATGTCCTCAATGGCAGGGGAATTTAAAATGGCTCTTGGGCAGTTAAAGGGGTGGACGAGTCCGGGCCCAGGTGGATTCCCTATTGAATTTTATAGGATGGTGGGTGATCTTGTGTGTCCTATACTGGCCAAGGTCACAAAAGCAGCATGGAAACAAGGGAGATTTCAACCTACTATGTATGATGTAGTAATCTCAGTTTTGCCTAAGAAAGATAAGGATTCTTATCAATGCGCAAGTTACCACCCAGTGTCCCTTCTAAATGTGGACTATAAGCTGCTGGCAAAAGTTCTGGTGAACAGGATGTCCACAGTCTTGTCCACTTTGATTCACCTGGATCAAGAGGGTTTTGTTGGGAGGAGGGATGGGGAAGATCATATCAGCTGTTTCATCAACTTTTTTTGTGTCATGGGAGCCTCTTCTGATCTATGGGCAGTGGTGGCCCTTGACACGGAGAAGGTTTTTGACTCACTTGAATGGCCTTATTTGCTAGTCACATTGGTGAAATTTTGTTTTGGTCAATATTTTATTCACTGGGTTCAAGTAATTTATTCAGCTCCTCAAGCAGCTATTTTGACCAATGATAAACTATCCCCCTACAGTACTTTCAGTTGGGGAGGGGAACATGCCAGGGCTGCCCCTTATCCCTGGCCCTTTTTCTATTGGCTATTGAGCCTCTAGCTCAGAAAATCAGACAGTCTCTACAAATTGAAAGGATTCGGGTGGGCTCACAGATCTATAAAGCTATGCTGTTTGCTGATGGTATGTTGTTGACCATGAGAAATACAGACACCTCCTTACCTAGCCAGATTCAGCTATTGGACACCTTTTCATCCCTTTTGGACCTATGAAACAACTGGGATAAAATCAATGTCCATTCAGTGGGTTCTAAGGATGGGATCCTGCCACTTTCCATCCCCAGTATACACTGGTCCACAGGCCTCATTAGGTATTTCGGCATTCTTACCCCCCCCCCCACCATTTATCAGAATGGCCCTCCCTAAATCACCATCCTGCCTTAACTAAGTTGAAAGGAGACATTCTTAGATGGCACCATCTTTACTTATCCTTCTGGGGTAAGATTCAGACTATTCGTATGATACTTTTATCAAACATTTTATATGTTAAATGGTATCTTCCCCTTAAGATCACAGAAAACTAGTGACAACAGTTTCAGGTGGTCTTATCCACCTTCTACTGGGAGGGCAGTAAGCTGAGACTCTCCATGGAACATCTAATGGCCCGCATAAAAAATGGAGGCTTTGCTTCATCATGGTTACAGGGTTATTATATCAGGGCTGGGCTTCACCAGATTTGGTTATGGCTCCATTCTGAACAGTGGGATTCTGCAATTCACTGGTTAGAGCTAGATAGAGAGTGGTGCTCTGCTGGTCCCCCAGAACACTTCTTATGGGGTTGAACTATGTCATTTCAATATTGCAGCTAAACTGAGTAACCCCATCAAAAAATGGAGGGCGATGAGTACCAATGCCCATAAACTGGGAAACAAGCTTACTGAACTAGTGATCTTGAAGGAAGAGGGATGCCTGGATATTGTGGTAGTCACAGAAACATAGTACACAGAGAACCATGACTGGCATGTCAACATACCAGGGTACACAATCTACAGGAGGGACAGGGAGAGTAAAAGTGGAGGAGGAGTAGCTCTCTATGTAAGGGAGGGGATCAAAGTAATGGAATTAAAGGGTAAATGAGGAGGAGAGGAGACACTGTGGGTCACCTTGCAGACAGGAAATGGCACAACAGTCTGCATGGGGGTTGTATACAGCCCCCTGTCTGAGGGGAGGAAATGGACAAGGAAATGATAGAAGGCATATTTAGAATGATAGAAAAAGGGGAGATTTTGTTAATGGGGACCTGAATATGCCAGATGTTAACTGGAGCACATTTGCTGCAGCCACATCCAAGAGCAGGGTAATTCTCAATGCCCTACAGGGGGCTGCCTCAGACAGCTAGTGCTGGAGCCCACTAGGGAGGGAGCAATCTTAGACCTGGTAGTCTCAAACAGGGACAGACAAAGGATCTCGGACTTTGATGTGGGTAGCAATCTGGGAACAAGCAACCTGTCCCTGGTGCCACTCTGACTGCTCTTTTCTGTACTCCCTGCACGGTCCACACCATTAACTTCCCTCATTATAACACCTTGCTAAACTTGACCCACTGACTCTCTTTTGTGCCCTCAACCTCTCCACTGTGACTGTGTCCATCTTCTCTTGCCCTATTTTCATGTAATTCCTCCCACCATCTGCCTACCTCCTTAAATTGTGTGTTCTCCCTTTGCCCCCTTACAGATACTGAGGCCCTTGAAAGGGCACCCAGTCTGCCTGCAGCTGCACTCTTTCAGCTGACATCAGCTGCTCCAGCTACTAGTACCACCAAGCTCCATTGAGGATCCCCAGGTACAGTCTCCTAGCTGAACCAGATGGCTTTCCTGGACTCTGTGGAAGTTGTACATTACAAGATCCATGGTGCTCTCCTAGGCTGCACTACCGATTGGCTATATTTTTATTTTCTTTCAACTTTCTGCTGAATGGCCAGCTAATGCGCTCCTTCAGCTGAACTCTGGAATATTTATTTAAGCAGGCTTTATTAGGGCTCACAGGCTGAGTTAAACTTTTGCTGCTAGTGTTTCCTTTATACCCTAGATACTTTTTTTTATCTGTCTACTTTTCCATTTGCAGGTTATCATTGTTCCCCACTAGAGGTTGCCTTCTTCCTTTCTTGTTTTTACTTCCTTATCTCCTCTTATCAGGTTCTTGACTGTGCTTTTTACTCTCTGATATCCCTGATTAGTTTTGTTACCTTCTGTCCAGCTCTGTGAATCAACTGAGACAAAAGCTCTCTGAGACTTATTTGCATAAGAAATCCTTGCCCACTGCCTTACCCCAATACCAAACTCACTGCCTCCCTGTGGAACAACAATGTCTCCCACTTCCACTGGATTATTGCATTGCTTCATTGTACTCACCATTATCACCTCCATGGGCCCTCTGTAATGGACCCATCAAATCTACTAAAGCTACCAATAAGGTGGTAGTTCTAAATGCATATGAAGCAGTTACTGCTTTCTACCTTGATGAAACCCACAGCCTCCATCAGTTACCCTCTATGATCACTGGCCTGGAATACCCACCCAAGAATCCCTCCATGGTACCACTCCTCAGTGATTTTGTAATTCATGTTGGTAACATGAAAGCCAGCACACCCAGTAAAAGAGAGCAGTCTCTACATAATAAACTTATACTGGAACAACTTCTTCACCTAGTACTATTACCTCTACTTGTGTCTGGCAATGTGCATCCCAGCCCTGGCCTACTACATAACTCCAATGCTCAATCTCAAAAACCACAGGACTTGTGCTTGCTTCTCTAAACATCAGCAGCCTCCTCCCCAAAATGGATTGCCTGAAGGTATGGGTCTCTCATCATAACCCAGACATACTATCTGTAGTGGAAACCTGGTTATCCCCAAAGATACCAGACACTGCCATCACTCTTTCTTGGTACACCTTGTACAGACAGGACTGACACTTGAAAAGAGGAGGGAGCTGTGTCACCTACATTAAAGACTCTCTCCAGAGGCATGTCTTACCTCCCCCATGTAGCAGTGACAAACTGCAAGCCCTGTCCATTAGACTGCTTTTAGGGATACACAATACAGTGCTCACTCTGCTCTCAGTATATATTCTGCCCAAACTAACCAAGACCGGTGTCAGTAACCTGTAGGACTACATTAGTACTCTGAGTCTAAACTCAGAAATTGTTCTGCTAGGTGACTTCAATATAAATTGGTTCTCCCCTGCCTCCACCTCTATCAAGGATACCCTATCTGCTATCCATTTCTCCCAAATAGTGGAGACTCTGACATGAGTCAACTACAAGACTGGCGCCAGTACACTGCTGGACTGGGTGCTCACCAACAGTCCTGCTCATATCTCCAATCTAATTGTTCTCTTCCCCCTGACTCTTTGAGTGACCACTCCCCTGTCAAATGCAACTGGAATAACAACTACTGCAAACCCCCCACCAGAACCATAAAAAAATGACTTCTACTAAAAGGTCACCTCCCACAACTAAAGTTAGACCTAAAACTCCTTGACTGGATGGATCTCCATAATATCAATGATGTGGACACCGCACTTGATCTCTTTGTGTCAAAATTTATTGCTGTCTGTGACAAACACACACTGGTTACTACAAGAAAATCCAAAGGGCTTTTTAACCCCTGGATTACCCTGAACTCCTGGAGCAACTTGCCTTAAGAGATGATATCTGGCAAATTGCATGAGCACAGGGGACTACAGTAAACATTCAATGATATAAAAAGGCCTGCAAAGACTGTACAAAAGCTATCTGCCATGAAAAAAGTACATACCACAAAGAAGCCCTTTCTAACTCATGGAACAGCAGCAAGTCTTTCTGGGCCAACCTTAAAGACATCACAGGGAAAGACCTCCAAACTCCCCTGCTATGCTTACTGTTGAGGGGGTTCCAACCTTGGACCCTCTGCTTATTGCCAACTCGCTGAATCATGCTTTCACTGACCTCAGTAGTGTGCGCCCTAGGGATATCTTCAATACCTCCAACCTAAGTGACAATATGAGGTCATGTGCACAACCATCTAATCAGCCGCTATTCCACTTCAAAATGGTCTCTGAAGCAGATGCTAGGAAATACAGTACCTTGAAAAGGTCTTCAGAAAATCAAGGCACTGTGGGGACTCTTTGGACCTCAAATTTGTTCACTTGGCATTGGATGAAATACTTGGACCACTAACCAGAATACTTAATCTATCCCTCTTCCACTTCCAATTCCCACAAAGATGGAGGTCTGCTACAGTAACCGTTGTACACAAAAGTGGGGTCAGGTCCTTACATAATAACTACAGACCGATTTCCATTCTCCCACCGCTCTCCAAGGCTCTCAAGCGGATTGTAGCTGACCAAATGGTGGACTACTTTAATCAATAGCAACTCCTATGCCCAGAGCAACATGGGTTCCGGGGCAGCCACAGTACCATGATAGCCCTACTCGAATTTACCAAATTCATCCATTACACCTTAGACCAAGGCCATCTTGTAGGGGCAGCCTTCATTGACCTACCAAAGGCATTTGATATGGTTCATCATAATTCCTCCTCAAGCAACTATCTGACATTGGACTCGCACCTGAAACTGTGAACTGGTTTAGGAGTTACTTGAACCACCACTCCCAGCAAGTCAGGATTGGGGAAGTGCTATCAGACAGCCAACCTATCAGATCTGGTGTACCACAAGGGTCCATTCTGGGACCATTGCTGTTTAGTGTTTTCTTACAGTTGTTTTTTCTTACAGGTGTTACAGTTGGAAACCCCATCATTGTAGGCATGTGTTGATATTTTCATTCCAAATTTTCAACATAGGCTTTTTGTGACCCCACCTCATGAAGAGTGGCATAATCAGTTTGTTCGCTGAAAGGTGGTTTTGCACAGTGGCTATGCCATTTGGCGACACAGGGATGAAAACACATTTTAGGTAGGTTGTGGAAAATGACAACTGTATTGTTCATGAGGATGTGTAAAAAATGGTAACGTTGAAAATCTGGAGTGAAAATATAAAAAATTGGTGTAGTCATGAGCATGCATAGAAACTGCACAACACACATCTGTAACCCAATTATTTTTGGGATTGTTTTAGCCACATTTTCAACATAGGCATTTTGAGACCTCCCCTTATGAACAGTGGCACTGTGATTTTGTTAATCTGTCCCAAAAGTTGATTTCCCACAGCGACCATGCTGTTGTGCACCACAGGAGCAGAAACACATTTTGGGCAGGCTGTGAAAAATGACAACTGTACTGTTCATAAGGAGGTATGGAAAAATGCCAGTGTTGAAAATCTGACATGAAAATATTGCAAATTTGCGAAGTTACAAGGGTGCATGTAAACAGCTCAATGCATGCTTGTAACACAGTCATTTTATGGACTTTCATCACCAAATTTTCAACATAGGCATTTTAGGACCTTTACTCATGAACAACATCACTGTCATTTTCTTGAACTCTACTGAAAACTGATTTAGCACAGCAACAGCGCTATTCTGCGCCGGAAGTGTGAAAACACATTTTGACCAGAATATGTAAAATGACAGCTGTACTGTTCATAAGGAGGTGTGGAAAAATGCCAATTTTGAAAATCTGGAGTGAAAATATTACAGATTCATGAAGTTACAAGCGTGCATTGAAACAGCATAATGCACACCCATAAAACAGCCATTTTTTTTAAATTTTTTCACCAAATTTGCAACACAGGCTTTATGAGAGCCCCCCCTCCCCATGAACAGTGGCACTGTTGTTTCATTACTCTGTCCTGAAAAGTGATTCCATGCAGTGAGTATGAAATCACATTTCGGGACCGAATAACACCATGACAGTGACTGAATTCATGAGGAGGGGCCCCAATAACCCCATGTTCAAAATTTGGGGAAAATATTCCAAAAAATGCCTGAGATATGCACCAAAGTTGAAAAACCCCTATTTATGCCATTATACAGCTTACCAGCATTTCTTCAGTTCGTGGTTGGCTTTGAAGAGTGTAGATGTGTTCCTGGTCCACTGAAGATCATCGTGCCAGACTCTGGAGGTAAGTATGGGGTGTGGGGAGTGTTGGGAGGCAGGGTGCACAGAGGGTGGGTGCAGGTTGGGTCAGGGAGCTTGACAGACTGCAAGGGACCATTCTCTTCTTTAACAGGTTATAAAAAAAACATTGCAGGACTTTTTTTTTGATAGGGGCATTTGGCATGCTGGAGTGGGCTCCCAGCATGCCACCTGAGTGTTTGGCGGAGGCTAGCTGACAGGGGATTGGGCACCACCATCAGCAGATACTGAAGGGGGGGCAAGAGCTGAGGGGGGTGGGGCACCCCCTTGGCACATAACAAATGGGGGGGTGCATTATGCTGACTGGGAGTGGGCTCCCCTGTCAGCACATAAACTGGGTCAGGGAATGCTGACAGGGGGATTGGGCACCCTCAAAGTCAGCATTGTGGCAGGCAGTGTGCCACCATGTTTCCTCTAATGTTTCACCAGGGAAGGTACAGTGGGAGGAGCCACTGCGTATGACAAGCTTTGCTCTCATTGCAGTGGACCTTTCCTTAGATGTGCTCACCACATTATGTATTCTTGGTGTGATGCCAGCATGCTGGCTTATTGGGGAATGAGGGACGCATCTACTGATTCGTGCCTTGCATTCTCCCAACAGTGACTGCGCCTCCAAATCTGCTACTAATGCAATATGTTGGCTGGCACGCAAGTGCGAGCCAACATAAAAAGTAACAAATCATACTGCATGTAATCGTCTAGATTAAAAACTGAATGACCATGGAGTACAGACAAATACAATAATGCAAATGACAGAGTATGCTCAATAATTCTGGCCACATCAATGAGAAACAGCATTGGAAATCTCAAAGAATATTACTGGCATCACAAAAGATCCTGAAAAAAGTGGAAAAATATGTCAGTGATTTCAACAACTGCACTACATCACATACAGTATTATTATACATACAGTATTCAGTAGAGTGCAGTATTATACATATCCATTGTGAATACTTTCAACCCTAATTTTTTCTCCTCTCCTCTCCTCATCCTAAACTCTCATGGCCCAAGGCCAAGCTAAAGGTCCAGGGCCATGTCCCATAGGTGTGTTATTTCATGTAGGCCTGTTTGAAACGTATCAGACTTGTGTGGCATGGCTCCAGTCCTGCAACTTACTTGGCAGAGATGAAGAAGCTGATCCATGGTGTATGCCCCCAGTCCTGTAGACTGCTTCATGCAGAGCTTTTCAGGCCCTATGCAAAGCAGCAGACCCAGGGGTATGACCCTGCACCTCTAGCTTGCTTTGCACAGGATCCTATAGGCCCTATAAGATAAATCAAACTGTGGGGTGTGGGATTAGACACAGTTCTTTTTTTTTGTGCAGAGTCTTGCTTGCCTACCCAATACAACAGACCCACTGGGCACTTTGCGGACTTGTAACTTGCTTCACGCAGGGTCCTGAGGTAGGCACTACACAAAGTAGCGAGACAGCCCATACCTGTAACTTGGTTTTGAGTCATAAGGGTAGGGGATGGGAACAGGGTGGGTGTTAAGTTTGAAAACTCTAACTCCACATTTCTTTATTTCTGTGAGTTTTTAAACATAACTCATGCGTCAATGTAGTTTGTTGCATTGTGTTTCTTTACTTTTTCAGAAAAATATAGTATATGACAACTCACACCAATAACTTTCTTCATGCATGGCCTGCACATACCTGTTGGACATGGTGCCAAACCTGTAGCGTTCTTCACTGTGGGCCCTATATTACATACCATATACACTGGGGATGGCACTAGATCTGCAGCTTGCTCTGCACAGGGCCCTGCAGGTCACATGCGAAGCAACAGACCTGTCTAGGCTGTCACCACATCTTTAGTTCACTTTAAGCATGGCCCTACTGGCCCTACATCAAGCTGAAAACCTGCTGGATAGGGCAGAGGACCTGTATCTTGTGTTTTTGCAGTGCTCTGTGGGACCTACATGAAGCAGCAAACCCATCATGCAGGTTACCCAAGTTTACTGGCTTTGCTCAGCACCATGCTGGCCCTACTCAAAGTAGTGCAGCAGATCTGTTGGGCAGGTCAGAAAGTTGTCAATCAGAGGGAGGTAAGGTTGTGCCTGTTTCTTATCAAGGGATAAACATATTAAAGCCTATAGCAGGGTGGCTTGGGGGATGGGTGATAGAGCATGGTAAGAATGGGAGTGTTTTTATTCTACAGGTTTGGTGGAGTGAAGAAGGTAGGGGGAGTTCTAAAGCAGTAAGTGGGAGCAATGGTTTTGCATTGAGTGGGTGGGGGGTATGGTGCTAGCAGTGGAGTTGGGCACCCAAAAGCCAGTAATGTTAGAGATGGGGCTACCAGTGACAGGGTTGAGCACTTGACCACCAGTAATGTCACAGATCAGGGGCGGGATTACTGGTGGTGAAGCTGGGCACCTAACCACCCACATCCTACTCCTAGCCTCCTGCCTCTTACACCCCTTTCTTAATAAATCACCTTCATAGACCACACCTGTCATAGGGAGCTCTGTTTCCTCTCCCTCCCCAACTATTCCTTACTTGTGTACATGGACCCCATCTCATTCTAGCCAAAGGCTTCACAAAATATGCTGATTAGACTGTTCCACCCTTCACCTCCTTTCTCCAACACCCCCCACCTATTCCATTTGCTCTCCCTTACCAACTCTCCAAAATCCCACCCCCTTCCCACCTAGTTATCTAATCTACTAAGTTCTGACACAGCCTACATCTGGCAGCAATGGGTTCCCTTACTATCTCTGGAAGACATTCTCTTCTTTCACAATCTCCCTAGTTAGCACTTTTAGTAGGCTAAACTCAAACCCTTTAATGTCCTTGCTCATTATACTAGACATATATATATATATATATATATATATATAAATATTTTGTAACTGTGTGTAAATATTGTATGTATTTTTGAACCTTGCTTATGTGATCTTGCCATCTGTTTATTGTGACCTTGCTATGTGTTGTACTGTATGCTCTATTATGATGTGGAACATTTGTAAACGAGCTTCTAGCTCAAAGGTTGTTTCTGAATCAATAAACTGAAACTAATTCCTAGTGTTGGGGGTGGTAGGCGGGGGAAACTTACAAGATTTTTCTTTTTTTCACAGAAGATTTTTGTAGAAGTCAAACATAAATAAAAAATGACTTGCATTTTTTATCTTATATTTTACAATGTTTTTTTTTTTTGCCTGCGCACACACCCACTCATTTTCCTGTAAACTTCAATAACTTTCACATTTTTCATTTTGTTTTCAATCTGAAACCAACAAAGTCCATATTCTGGGCCAATATCTGAAGAACCTGAAAGTTTCAGGTTTTAATTTGAAACTGTTTTTAATTACATGTGCACATAAAAAGTCTTAATTTGGGTGAATCTGGCTAGTTTCAGCACTTCACAGCACTGAAAGCACTGACGCTATTGTTTTAACAACTGTCAGAGAATTAGCTCCTAAGACTAAGAAGGTGCATGCCAATTTTCAAAACAATTGGTTCTAGGATGGCTGGGTTATTAAATGTCAAAAACAGGGAGGTTGAAACAAACACCTACACAACCCTTCTATGCCAATATAATATTACCACAATGAATGGCAGCGTGAGCAGAAGACAGTGCACATTGTTAATGGTAATATATCACACATTACCAGTGGCAACATAAATAAATAACACACATTACTTCATCAAGCTCAAATATTGGACGTAGTGTGTGCTATTCGAAAAAGAAGCGTTTTTATTAAAGAGCTAAAATTACTCATAAATTGCAACTACAAGGTAGTCTGTTCCACAAATGAACCATTACAACTACAATGGCATGGTCACCATAAGTATTGAAAAGCATCAAAGGGATTACTGATAAGCAGTTTGCTGCTGAACAAAGTGATCTAGTAAGCCCAACTGTTCTGTCTAGAAGGAAAATTCAACAGTAAATAGAGGCCCCACCAGCTATCTTAAAATGAGGTCAAAATGTGATCTGCAGCAAGCATCATCATTGAAATGTTTTAAATAACTACTGCAGGTAAACCATCCTACCTAGATTAAAGTACCCAGGTCATTTAGGAACAAGTAATAGCATGACAGTACAGCAGCTTTAAAACATCAAGACAAACACATTTATTGTTTTACAAGACTTTTTAAACTGCAGACTATATTCCAGTAATTTTAAACAAGGTTCAAATAGCAGAGTAGAATGCATGACATAATCACAAAAAGTATGCACTGCAAAACAGATGAAGAAGACTTCAGTGCATGAATTACCAGAAGTTAATGTGAAAGTAGAGACAGATTGATTACAGATTTGAAGTCTTAGCACACATGATCCAAGTCACTTTAGTATAAAGGAGAAATGTGCTGACCCCCATTCTCTCTTTGTATAACTCTCTTATTTTTGTTTCTGCCTCACTATTCTTTAAACCAAGCACTGTAGCTACCCCCCCAACTGTGATATTATTGATGCTCTAACCAGTAACACATTGGTTTCAGTCAGTAATTATACAATGGATAGAAAAAGTAAAGCAATTTGACTGGCAGAGGCACCTCCTTGAAAGTAAATGCCAACACATACTATAATCGGGGGTAAGAAAAAGTCTCAACCAACATTTCTTTTACCTATTTTGAGTCCGTCACCCCTACAAGCCCAAAATTACCTTCAGAACAGCACTACTTACTGACCAAAGTAGAACAACATAGAACAATTTTTTCTAACGGTATACATACACATAAAACATTTTTTAAGATATTTATAAAAATTTGTGTTTACTTTTAAATGCATAAAAAGGATCTAGTACATAACAGCAGTAATACACTCCTTGCTACATAATATTTAAACAAAAACCCACAATACGGCATATGATTATGTAAGTAATAAGCCACAACATTGTGTGCATTATAAGATTTTAATGCATGCCCCAAAGGTTTAGTAAGGCATGAGGCCAAAAGCCAGGTGTCCTTATGCCCCTGTGAAGTGCATTAAGTAAAGAATAAGAAACGACGAGGTGTGGTTTATGGCTTGATAAGAGCACACCCCAGGTGTGTGATCAGGCATGAGGCGCTTGTGCCAAGTGACTGTAGCACCTGGGATGTGCTCTTATCAAGCCATAAACCATACCTTGGAGTGTCTTATTCCACTTATAAAATGGGTCCCCAAGTAAACTGTAAATAATTTAAAAAACTGAAACATAATGACTTTAAAAAAATATCTATTCAAAGAAATACCAAGAAAAAATTAGTCCTTGTATTCTCACTGTCCTGTGGTTCTGTAATATTGTAGAATGGAGATGTGCTACCAGAGTGTGGTGGTGTTATACTCACCTCCAAACACCTTTGTTTTGCTGCTTTATGATTTTTTTTTATTTCTTTCCTCAGGCTGTCTGTTAGGAGCTTGTGAGAGAGTGGTACTCTTCTGTAGTGAGTACGAGCATATCCCATACAACATGTGAATGTGGCTGTGTCAATCTGACTCCCCCCCCACATCCCACAATCAGAACAGCCTTGAGATATTTTCCACCTCAATTCTTTTGCTGTTTTTTGTTGTGACTGTGTCTTAGAATCCCCCATCCAATCTACATTTCCATAGAGGAAGTGCTATGCAGCCGTTGGATTGGGAGCGAGTGACCGATTTGACATCAAGTGTAGCGTGTCCCTTGCCAGCTGACATATTTACCACTTCATGTCTGCCTGTGGATTCTATTGGGCTGGTCACTCTGCCAACTGGAAAGGTTTCATTTTAAAAAATACAGATCTACCTATATGGTTGTGGTGGTTGATGTTAGCAAGATTGAACATGTCTAACTAGAGCTGCCTTAGTCAACGTTTTTTGCTTTGTGTTTCTTGAGCAAGCAGCTTACATATCACTGCAGTTTTGCTCTACTAAACACTGCTTTTTTTGTTTTTCAATTTAGCCAGGTATTTTTCATTCACTGTGCAACTCTGAGTGAGGAATAACTGTGGGCAACATCAGCAGATTGGCAGGTGGGTTGGTCAGCTGCTCCAATGCCAGAGTCCAAGAACAGGACAACTGTAAAAAAATGATACTGTAAATGAAAACTATTGTTTCCGGTTACATTTCTGGTGATTCTATGTTGCCACAATGGGGACGGGGGCGGGCCTGTGATATACCAGTACATAGTGTGTTTGGGCAAAACTGGATTGTAGCTGAGACAGGTTCCTTTACAAAAAGGTACAGTAGGTGGGTAGGGATATGTGACTGTGCACTGTCCTTATGGATCTGAACTAGGACCAGTTGGCAGGTTATGAATAGATAAGGATACACCAAAATGTGCCTTTCAGCCAATTAGAATCATTTAAATTTTTGACCCATTTTATAAGGTGCATTAATGCACACTACAGGTGCATTGTCAGGCACAAGTTCAAGTGCCAAGTGTCCTTCAGCACCTGGGATGTGCATTAACTCACCATAATCCCATGCTCTGGAGTGGATTATTGCATGTACAAAATGGGTTAGATGTGGAAACAAAACAAACAAACAAAAATTACAAGAAAGTAAGTTTTAAGTGGAAAACATTAAGAAATTTATTGTATGTTGCTCCACCAGGTAAAGTAGTTTGTTTAAAATAACAGTCAAAACATGGACTGTGAACCTGAAAACATAGTAAAAATGACTAAACTGTTACAACAAAACATGTAGTGTGACCGTGAAAACATTGTAAAAGTTTATAAACTGTTACATGGCTCAGAATTGAGTTGTTTTTGTTATTTGACTTCTAAACAGAAGTCACAAGGAGTTTGGTTGCCTAACTGTGGATGAAATAGAAGAATCAACAGTCAGGTGATGCTATTTGACCAATTATATTTTGAGTTTTCTACTACCCATTTTATAATGTGAGATATTGTCACTTCTTGGGTGCATAAGGCACTTGATCTTCAGACTTGTGCCTCACAACTCACAGAGGTGAGCTGTTGTCCCATGACATAGCACACACTGTTGTATATTATTGAATAAGAGCTCTACTTGCATAAATTGCTACTTCAGTAAAAATTTAACACATAGATGAGCTGCTCTATTTTACCAATGTAGTTGCTTATGCTTGTAGTGGTATTTATGGCAGAAGCCAGTGACTGATTACAACCAATGATGTAACCACCCCCTAGAGCAGTAATGGTACAGATGCAGTGAAGGTCTTCACTGGCAGGATGGAGGCAGTCCAGAGGAGGGCAAATAAAATGGTACAGGGTCTGCAAGAGAAGCCATATGAAGAGAGATTAAAGGAGCTTAATATGTATACCCTTGAGGAAAGGAACGAGGGTGCATGATTGAAACTGTTAAGTACCTCAGTGGAATCAATAAAGTCCAAGAGGGTAGCAGCTTTCAGAAAAAGAGATGTGCAAGAACTAGGGGATACAATTTGAAGATGGGGGGGGGACAGCTTAGGGGCAATGTGAGGAAGTATTTTTTCACAGAGAGGGTGATGGATGCAGGAACACCAAACAACAAATAATATCTCACTCAACCCTCAAATAACATTTCTCTGAGTCCAAAAGGCTTTTCATTCTGTATTCTTTTATTCTTGAAAAGTTCAATCAGTTGCTCTTGAATTATTAATTGTAATGTTTCTGAACTAAATGTTCCTTCTTCAGACAAATGAGCATACTCTGTAATATCATTATTATTGCTGGAACAAAAATAGAACATAAAATAAATTCACACTGCCAATTCTAGTTATTAAACATTCATTGTACACTTCCCAAATTAATCTTACAGATGTGTCTTACAAAAGAAGGTGGAACCAACCTTGTTAAATCATAATAAAGTCCAGTGAATGAGGTAACAAATAAATGTGCTGCCTGTATTCACATAAAGTGCTCTAAAAAGGACATAAAATACCATGTAAACATATTCTACATTGAAAACCTTGTTTAACAAACCATAATATAAATTTTAAGCATAATTATAAGTACCTTGTTAGTATCTTGAAATAGCATTTCTCCTTGAAGTGGAATTTGTTTTTCTGTTTAATATCATTAACCTTATAACAAATCAAAATAAGTTATTATTTTAAATGACCCATAAATCTATCATAGCATTATAGCTTAGAACTAATATTAGGGGTACTGAATAGCCAAATTGTTATACCAACTCTCTTAATTCATGTCAAACCTCTATGTGACTAAAAAGACTTTACTTCCGATTTTCACATTCATTTTAAACTTCAAATGCCTGGTAATTATATTATGAATTTTCATATGTCCATCCCGGATTTTACACCAATGCACTATATAACTCTGATTAGGATTTAACATGCTCTAACCCTTTATGCACAAGACTTTTAAAATCAGGCAGTAAATCAATGAACTAAATAGTTTTACCTTCCAAATTTCTTTCAAAGGTAACAAAATCAGCCTGATGCAACAGAAAGTAGCCCCAAGATGAGTTACATCATTTGGATTTTTCAGCTCGCAAGACACGCACATTTCAAATGACCCTCCATTCTACAGAACGCCAACTTCAAATGGAACACTCATTCTTCACTTGATAAAGAAGGGTCTGGGCCAAAGGGTGAACATGCATAGCATGTATACATCACTACTGACATCACCCTGGTCGGCCCGGTCAAAAGAAATCTCTCTAATGAAAGCAATTAAATGGAGATTCCCGTTCTAAAGTTCTTAAAACTTTCCTGCTTTCTAATCTTTTAAAGAACGGCTGACTTTTTGCAATTGTTCGTATTGCTTTTCAAGGCTAAATATACATGAAATATTAACATTACTCCTCTTTATGAAAGAACGTTGTAAAATAGGAGTTCTTTAAAAGATCAGAAAGCATCTGGCCCCTTTCATTGATTTACTGCCTGATTTCAAAAGTCTTGTGCATAAAGTGTTAGAGCATGTTAAATCCTAGTTAGAGCTATATAGCACATTGGTTTAAAATCCAGGATGGACATGCAAAAATTCATATTATAATTACCAAGCATTGGAAGTTTAAAATGAATGTGAAAATCAGATGTAAAGTCTTTTTAGTCACATAGAGGACTGACATGAATTAAGAGAGCTGGTATAATAATTTGGCTACTCAGTACCCCTAATATTAGTTGTAAGCTATAATGCTATGATAGATTTATGGGTCATTTAAAATAATGACTTCTTTTGATATGTTGTAGGGTTAATGATATAAAACAGAAAACAAATTCCACTTGAAGGAGAAATGTTATTTCAAGATACTAACAAGGTACTTATAATTATGCTTAAAACTTATATTATGGTTTGTTAAAAGAGGTTTTCAATATAGAAAATGCTTATATGGTATTTTATGCCCCGTTTTAGAGCACTTTATGTGAATACAGGCAACACATTTATTCATACCCTCATTCACTGGACTTTATTATGATTTAACAAGGTTGGTTCCACCTTCTTTTGTAAGACACATTTGTAAGATTAATTTGGGAAGTGTACAATGAATATTTAATTACTAGAACTGGCAGTGCAAATTTATTTTATGTTCTATTTTTGTTCCAGCAATAATAATGATATTACAGAATATGCTCATTAGTCTGAAGAAGGAACATTTAGTTCTGAAACATTACAATTAATAATTCAAGAGCAACTGATTGAACTTTTCAAGAATAAAGGAATACAGAATGAAAAGTCTTTTGGACTCAGAGAATGTTATTTGAGGGTTGAGTGAGATACTGTTTGTTGTTTGGATTTCCATCCATTTTCTCTCACTCCCCCCCACCACTTTGATTGTACCTCAATGAGTATTGGACTTAATTTATAAGGAACCCTAGGACACACCAGTTGGAGTGGTTTTATGTGATATCCATTGAACGGAGTGGTTTTATGGAGTATTCCCTAAATCTTTAAGTTTGAGCACATAAAAAGTTCTTTGAACTATTTGTTACAAACTAACTTCATCATGGCAAATCTTTTTCAGAATTGGACAAATTAACTGAAAATAGATCAATGGCTCACAGCATTAATCAGGATGATGCAAAATGGATCATGGACCTAGTTAAAATCAAAAGGTGTATGGGAGAGGCAGAACAGAGGAAAATACCCAGAACATCAGTCAACGAATTGGATCCTTAAGGGAGCATGAAATAAGGCTTGACAAGCATGCAGTTACATTATTAGAGTACATCAAACAAAAGAGGTTTCCTAGGGGCTTCAGGGTGTTAGTAGAATCTCAACTAGATTTCCCCCCGAGAGGTTCCAGGATAAATGGGAAGGGATAAGAACCAAGTGTTCATTCAACTTCATGTTATTGCTTATAGAAACTATTATTACTGAACAGTCTAAATTATTAGATGAGGTTCATACTATTGAAAATAAAATAAAAGAAACTATTGATACAACAGATCTGAAACTGGTTTTAAATAAGATAGAAAAATCACTTAAAGACTATGATAATCATATCAGGAGTATAAAACTTAATAAGTTTAAACGAGATAATAATGATTATAAAAATGGTAAAGTTTATCCATGGAAAAAATCTGAATATCAGACTAACACATACAACACAGATGAAACAGGTACATCCTCAGGAACATCAGATTCTGAAAGTAATGAACAAAGATTAACTAGGGGCATTTATACCAGAAAACCTTTTTCAGAAGGAATAGACATCCATTTTACAATAGAACTTTTAGAAGGAGCTATTCTCCATATAGGGAAAGATGGGAATACCCTGAAAAGGATAGATGGGAATATTCAGACCAGGATTATTATGATTACCATAGATTTGAGACTGATATAATGATGAGACAGTCCTATACAGATTTTCAGAAAGAACCTCAAGGAGCAGGTCCTTTGGGGGTGAGAAGAAAAGGAAGAGACCAAGGTGGAGGAGGAAGAGATATAGAAAAAGGAAAGGACAAAGACGTGGACAAAATTTATGAACTAAGGTCCAAGACTCAACAGAGTTAACAACTTTTTAATCTCTCTGCTAGGACATTGACAACTACTGAAATTAAAGTCCTTAATAATGGACTATCTTTCAGTCTAACTGAAAAATTAAATCCATTTGAATTAAAGTTGGATTTGGAAAAGTTTTATAGGAAAATTAGACTTAAGCAATTTTTGGGAAGTAAAGTAAAATCAAATGAGGATGCCTTAAAACAAAAGGACAGATTTAAGTTGAAACAAGATCTTGGAACCAAATCCCAGTTTGACCCTTTAAGTTTTATACCACCACATATAACTACCTACATAGATAAAGTAAATTTGGAAGTTGAAAAGATTATGAAAGAAAGTGAAAACAAATGACTTAATTATAATATTACAAAAGAAGAAAGATAAGCTTTAGACCATTTAGGTAATGATGAATCAATCATCATTAAACCAGCTGATGGGGGGGGAGGGATTTTCATTTTGAATAGAAATGACTATCAAAGAGAATATTTAAGGCAACTTAATGACATGACCACATATGAACCTAAACAGATTATACCATTACAAAATCTTAAAGATGAAATGTCGGAGGTAGTCCAGAATGCGATAGATAGAGGTAAAATTGAAGAATGGGTAGGAAAAGAATTAATTAAAACTAAACCAATTATCACACTTGTTTATTGTCTACCAAAGATTCATAAGAATTCTAAAGATTCACCAGGTAGATCAATTATATTAGGGATTGGGTCAATTACTGAACCTTTATCTATTTTTGTGGACCACTATTGTAAAACATTAGTATCAAATATGTGGTCATATCTTCGAGATAGCAAACATTGTATTCAAACTCTAGATCAGCTTAATGACCTTGAAACTAATCTTGATGACTGTATTTTAGTCACATCTGATGTAAAGAGTTTATATACCAACACTCTGCATGATGAAGGTTTGACAGCATTAGACTATTTTTAGTCAAAAAGACTTGAGAATGTACTTGACAAAGAATGTATCCTAAAATTAATGGAAATTGTGCTTAAATACAATTACTTTGACTTAGAAGGGAAACATTATTTACAAAAAACAGGGACAGCAATGGGTGCCTCCCTTACACTAACCTATGCAAGATTATATATGGCACATTTTGAACATATTTACATCCAGTCTGATCTAAACAAGTATAAATCTAACCTCCTTCTTTACAAACATTTTATTGATGATATTCTTATTATATGGAGAGGTACTGAGAGACCTCTAAAGGAGTTTTATTTGAATGTGGAAGGAGCTACTGTTAATCTATCCATTACAATGGAATTCAGTGATGCCCAAATACCATTTCTTGATTTAAAACTACTGATAAAAGAAAATGGAAAGATTGTTACAGATTCATATAGAAAGGATATTGCTAAGAATACATTGTTACATACTGAAAGTTTTCATCCTAAGAATTTAAAAAACAGTTTTCCATTTAGCCAAATGTTAAGAATAAAAAGAAATACTGGTACAAGTGATAGATGTGATACTAATTTAGCAGAATTAACATGCAGATTTGAAGTAAGGGGATATCAGAAGAATGTTTTACAAACAGCCAGAAAGAGAGTTGATGCTGTTAATAGAGTAACACTGTTATCTGAAAAAAAAATAGATTTAGAAACTAGTAATAAAACAACCATGTCAACACAGCATTCAGAATTTTTTAGGAGAATAAAGAATGTAATATTTAGCAAATTGGAGTATTTTGAAATCCAATCAGACAGAGAATAACATTTTTAGTCAGAAACCATGGGTGACAGCAAAAAAAACTACAACAATACGAAATAAGATAGTTAAAACTCAACATTGGCATCCAGAATCATCACCAACAACTTGGCTGAATAGGGATATTAAGGAATTTTATACCTGTGGCAATTGTACGTACTGTAACAATGGAATTAAAAGTAAATCAATTAAGAGTACATGGAATTATAATGTTTATGAAATTAAGGATTTCATTACTTGCAACACTGATTTTGTAATATGTTGTATTGTATGCCCTTGTTCCCTTTATTATGCTGGACAGACCACTAGACCCTTAAACGTTAGGATTTCTGAGCATAAGAGTAATATTAGAAGAGAAGATGTCGAATCTCCTCTTGCTAGACACTTTATGGAATATAGACATCAGGTTTCCATTTTAAAGTTTTTTTGACTAGAAAGGCTTACACATTCCATTAGAGGCATGGACAGGGAGACCATGCTTTTAAGGAATGAGTCCTGGTGGATTTTTTCATTGAAATCACATTGTAATAGATATAGTCTAAATGAAAATCTCATTTGGACCACTTTCAGCTGATTTATTTAGCCTGACCACTTCAGATACAACCCCTTTTGTCTCTCCTTTAAATTCAAGCTCTCTTTCTTCTGCTCTTGTTATTTTCTGCTTCCTCTTCCTCCTCTTTTTCTTGATAGTCTCCCCTTACATATATTATTTATTATATATTACAATTTTTCTAAACCTTGTAATCCAATTGTTGTAAATGTTCAGAGTTTTTTCCCCTTCCTTCTATTCTCTCCTATTTTGAGCCTTCTTTCATAAAGAGAAGTAATGTTAATATTTCATGTATATTTAGCCTTGAAAAACAATACGAACAATTGCAAAATTCAGCAGTTCTTTAAAAGATTAGAAAGCAGGAAAGCTTTAAGAACTTTAGAAGGGGAGGTCTCTGTTTAATTGTTTTCATTATGGAGATGTCTTTTGACCGGGCTGCCCAGGATGACATCAATAGTGATGTATACATGCTATGCATGTTCACCCTTTGGCCCAGAACCTTCTTTATCAAGTGAAGAACAAGTGTTCCATTTAAAGTTGGCATTCTGTGGAATGGTGAGTCATTTGAAATGTGAGTGTCTTGCGAGCTGAAAAAGCCAAATGATGTGACTAATCTCGGGGCTACTTTATGTTGCATCAGGCTGATTTTGTTACCTTTGAATGAAATTTGGAAGGTAAAACTATTTAGTCCATTGATTTACTGCCTGATTTTAAAAGTCTTGTGCATAAAGGGTTAGAGCATGTTAAATCCTAATCAGAGTTATATAGCACATTGGTTTAAAATCCGGGATGGACATGTGAAAATTCATATTATAATTACCTGGCATTTGAAGTTTAAAATGAATGTGAAAATCAGATACATAGAAACATAGACTTTGACGGCAGATAAGGACCACTTGGCCCACCCTGTCTGCCCATTTCCCTACCTATTGGATAAGCTGCAGATTCTAGTTAACCAACAGCCTACTTCCTGCAACCCCCCACTATAATTGCCTTATGTCTGTCCCATGCATGTTTGAATTCCCACACTGTGTTAGACCCCACAACCTCCCCAGGAAGGCAGTTCCATGCAACCACCACCCTCTCCATGAAAAATAATTTCCTCACATTACCTCTGAATCGTCCCCCTTCTATCTTTAAATTGTGCCCCCTTGTTCTTGCACATTTCTTTTTCTGAAAGATGCTACCCTCCTGGACTTTGTTGATTCCCTTGAGGTACTTGACAGTTTCTATCATGTTCCCCCTGTCCCTCCTCTCATCAAGGGTATACATATTAAGAGCTCTCTCAGCCTCTCTTCATATGGTTACTGATGCAGACCCTGCACCATTTTAGTTGCCCTCGTCTGGACTGCTTCCATTCTGTCTATGTCCTTGCATAGATGGGGTCTCCAAAACTGTATGCAGTACTCCAGATGGGGTCTCACCAAGTGTCTGTACAGAGGGATAACCACTTTCCTTTTTCTACTTGTGATGCCCCTTCCTATGCATCCCAGTATCCCCCCAGGTCTCCTTACTGACTTTTCACATTGCTTACCCACCTTTAGGTCATCTGATATGACTACACCCAGGTCCCTTTCCATTATTGTTGTTGTTAGTACCTCCCCTGCTATTGTGTACTCTTCTCCTGGGTTTTTGTTTCCCAGGTGCATTACCTTGCACTTCTTTGCATTGAATCTGAGTTGCCATACGTCTGACCATTTCTCCACCTTTGCCAAGTTCCTTATCATCCTTTCTACCCTCCTTGTGTATCAACTCTGTTACAGATCTTTGTGTCATCTACAAAGAGGCATACCTTTCCTTCCAGATCCTCTGCAATGTCACCTATAAAGACGTTAAAGAGGACTGGACCCAGTACTGAGCCCTGAGGTACTCCACTTGTAACCCCCCTTTTGTCAGAATGAGTTCCATTCAGTATTACCTTCTGTGACCTGTTGTGCAGCCAATTTGCTACCCAGGCTACCACCCTGGGACCCACTCCCTGGCTGGCTAACTTAATTATTAATCTAGACAGTTGACATGAATTTTAAAGAGCTGGTATAACAATTTGGCTACTCAGTACCCCTAATGTTAGTTCTAAGCTACAATGCTATGATAGATTTATGGGTCATTTAAAATAATGACTTATTTTGATATGTTATAGGGTTAATGATATAAAACAGAAAAACAAATTCCACTTTAAGAAGTGTTATTTCAAGATACAAACAAAGTACTTATAATTATGCTTAAAATTTATATTATGGTTTGTTAAAAGAGGTTTTCAATATAGCAAATGCTTATATGGTATTTCATGCCATTTTTAGAGCACTTTATGTGAATACAGGCAGCACATTTATTCGTATCCTCATGGACTGGACTTTGTTATGATTTAACAAGCTTGGTTCCACCTTCTTTTGTAAGGCAAATTTGTAAGATTACTTTGGGAAGTATACAATGAATATTTAGTAACTACAATTGGCACTGTGAATTTATTTTATGTTTTATTTTTGTTCCAGCAATAATAATGAAAATACAAAGTATGCTCATTTGTCTCAAGAAGGAACATGTAGTTCTGAAATGTTACAATTAATAATTCAAGAGCAACTGATTGAACTTTTCAAGAATAAAGGAATACAGAATGAAAAGCCTTTTGGACTCAGAGGAATGTTATTTGAGGGTTGAGTGAGATATTGTTTGTTGTTTGGATTTCCATCCATTTTCTCTCACTTCCCCTCCCCCCACTTTCATTGTACCTCCATGAGTATTGGACTTAATTTATAAGGAACCCTGGGACACACCAGTTTGAGTGGTTGGATGCATGGAACAGCCTTTCTGAGGAGGTTGTGGGGTCTAAAACTGTGGGGGAATTCAAAATGCATGGGACAGACAAAAGGCAATTCTTGTGGGGTGATAGGAAGAAATAGGCTGTTGGTTAACTAGATCTGCAGCTTATTCTATAGGTAGGGAAATGGGCAGACCAGGTTGGCCAAGTGGTCCTTACTTGCCATCAAAGTCTATGTTTCTATGGCTAAAAGGTGGTGTGAAGTCCAAAAATTCACATTATTCCTAGTGGGGGAAGTTCTCCTGACTTCACCCAACTTCATATAATAACGTTTCTTCTTTATTTAAAGAAAAGTTTAATATAAAATACTGTACCATCTCCTCACCCACCACATTCTGATGCATTCAACCCTTACTCCCTTTTCCTAACCATTATAATCCAATCCCCCACCTCTGTGCCATCCATACCACCCTCCTCCTCCTCCTCCTCCCCAGCCTCAGCAAAGTTCTGCAGTAAATGAGCACTTAACACATCTTTTTCCATCCAGTGTCTGTAAAACACAGCACACAATCAATGTCCCTTTTACAACCCCCTTCCCCACCCAACCTACTGTAGTAAGTTGTTAACCCCTTCTCTACTACCCTCTGGCACACAAACCCTTTCTCCCTCCCACCACTCAAACAAAAAAGAAGGATATAGATGTCATTCAGCAGGCACTGAGCACAGCCTTCATTGTATCATGGCAGCCATCATCTCTTGATTGAACCAGACACACTCCCTATTTTA
The DNA here is from genome assembly GCA_016271365.2 of Neoceratodus forsteri. NCBI lineage: Eukaryota > Metazoa > Chordata > Ceratodontiformes > Ceratodontidae > Neoceratodus > Neoceratodus forsteri. Next base: position 1,779,703,233 of record CM057455.1, on the reverse strand, counting down.
ATCATCTAATCAACTAGAGGATGGAGCCAATCAGATGACTACTATAGAGAGTGTGCCTGATTTCATTCATTAGATGGTGACTGGCCAAGGTTGAGGGAGGGCTATGCTGGTCACCCACCTAATGACATCTGTAAATTTTCCCATGGGCAATTGGTGGAGAGGGATGGTGGTTGATAAACAGTGTTGTGGAGAGGGGCTTGACAACTTATTGCATCAGACTGGGGAGAAGGGTGGGATTGCAAAGGAGAAAGTGACTTATGCTGTGCTTTATGGATATTTGGTGGAAGTTAATGAAGTGTTAAGTGCTTATATACTAGTAACCTTTATAGAGGGAGGAGGGTAGTATTGGTGCTACAATGGTGAGGAGGATCGGTTATTGTATTTTAATGTTCAGCATAGAGGAGAAAGGGCTACATCACTGCGAAGGTTTTTTTTCATTTTAAAAACTGTTTTTATAAATAAGCAATACATAATGGCAGCTCACTGAAAGAGACACTATGTGTAGTCTTCAACTGGCAAACTGCCTGCTTAGAGGATAAAAAATAATAAACAAAGCACATACACTGATTACTGAGTTCTAAGTGATTCTAGTCAATCATCACACTGTGGTGACCACTCCTAAGTAATGTCTTCCAACTAGGCATCATCAGGGGGCATGGTGAACTGTGCATGACATACACAATAAAATTACGCATTAGTTCTCTTTCAGCCATGCATGTTGCACAAAAGAGAAGTGCTGGTGACAAAAAAGTGCTTCATTATCATAGTATTCATTTTAAAATGCTTGTACATCTTAAACAATCCCAAATATATCTTGGTGATATGAAATAGCTGTATGTACATGTTGCACAAAACAGAAATTATAGTGATAAACAGTGATTCCTTGCCATAATATTCATTTTAAAAGGTTTGCACTATACATCTCAAAAAGAAAATCCCAGATATCTCTTAGTGATATGAAATAGCTGTATGCAAAGCTGTTATTACTATATTAGGGTTGAGTGGAAACTTCTATGTTACACCTGAATTTTTGAACCATAATAACTTTGTAACCATTCAATGGATTTGCATGAACTTTGGCAAACATAATTTCTAGGATTAAGTCTCATGACGGGCCACATTTTGTGTGAATCCAGTCTGTGGTTTTTGAGATACTGAGTGTCAAAAAATCCTAAATTTGTCCTTTTTATTATTTCTTTGTTCACCTGTATCTCAGAAATGGTTTTAGGCTGTGGTCTGAAATTTTCAGGGTGGAAAGCATTTGACTCACAGATGTGCCTTTTGAAGGTTCAGTAAAAAAAATATTAATCCATTCAAAAGTTATTTTTAAATTTCTCATTATTTCCTAGGGAAAATTTATATGTCTGGCACAAAAGTATTTTTGTGTTCACAAGACCTATTAATTGCACACATTTTGTAATATTAGTTGTGCTCATTTTGTAAATGTTTGAACTTTAATAACTTTGGGACCGGTAAACAGATTTCCTCAAAATGTTGCATACATAATCTCTGTGGTTAGCTTCCTTAAGGTATCAAATTTCATGTGAATCGGTTTTGTGACTTTGGAGATAAAGAGCATCAAAACATCATAAATTAACACTTTTGTTGCCATTTCTTTGTCCACCTGTATCTCAGAAATGGCTTTTGGTTGTCATTTTAAATTTTGAGGATAGAAATCCTTTGGCTCACAGTTGTGCTTTTAGAAGGTTTGATAAAAAAATATTAATCTGTTCAAAAGTTATTACATTTTTAAATTTCCCATTATTTCCTAGGGGAAAATTCATATGTCAGGCACAAAATGTTTTTTGCATTCAGAACAATTATTTGTGCAGGTATTGTAAATATTTGAACCGTAATAGCTTTGGAACCATTTGATGGATTGTCATGAATGATGGCATGCATAATCCCTGGGGGTAGTTCTCTTTATGCAAAATTTTTTATGAATCCCTTTTGCAGTTTGTGAGATACAGAGTGTCAAATAAACTAAATGTACCACTTTTTTGTCATTTTTTTGTCCACCTGTATCTCAGAAATGATTTTATGTTGTGGTTTGAAATTTTCAGGAAAGAAAGGCTTTGGCTCGCAGATATATCTTTTGAAGTTTTGGTGGAAAAATATTAATCCATTCAAAAGTTATTACATTTTAAAATGTTCCATTATTTTCTATGGGAAAATTTATATGTCAGCAATGACCTTTTTTTGTGTTCACAACCCTTACAGAAATATAAGTGTGCTGTGTACATGCAGAATGCATGCCACATGCTTAACTGTGCAATATTTGCTTGTGGTTTGCATTCACTAAGTGAACATATGCAAACCAGGTCTAAAAGGCAACTCAGGTTTGCATGCTGCAAGCTGGACATGTGCACAACAGGTAAGCTGTTGTGAACATCTAAAAATTACATCAGGTTTGCATGTTGCACACTTGATAAGAGTGCAGCAGCTAAGCTGGTGGAAATCTCATCTAAAAAAACATCAGTTTCTATTTCTTATACTTCTGCTAGGAATTAGTCATTAAAATGCATTTTTATTTGAATTCCCATAAAAATTAGGTAAATTAATTAATTCTGATTCTTTTGCATGTTGTTTAATGGCTTTTGATTTTTGTCATTAAATCACCATTAACCTGTAAAGTATTGTTTGCCTATTGCATTAAATGCCTGGGATATAGCCAAACAACATCCGCCATTCAAGATGTATGAAGAGGGGCCTCTGTGTTGTGAAGTCTATCCTTTCTGTCTTTGGACCATGGAAATCTGTTATGCATATTTAGTGCTACAATGTGTTTCTCCATGACTGTTTCATCTCACTTACTTTCCCTTTGTCATTCTGTACTGAGCATATACACTATGGCCAAGCTCAGCACTCTTTGTGCTGAGTAGGATCATGGAAGCATGCATCATATCTCACATTTTGTCTCTGAAATAAGGGACATGGACACTCAAAATGACTGACAATGAGGAACGCTAACCCACATGATGATCAGGACACATCATGAAATGTGGAGATATGGTACCTCAGAACACAAAGGAAACCATTGTGTTAGCACCTGAGAATGAATTTCTGCCATTAAACAGGGGTGCTATTTAGGTAGGGCAGAGGTGCGCAGTTGCCCCCTTCCCCTGGGATTTGTGCCAAGGCTGTTCTTGTGGTGTGGCAGTAGTGGCTTTAAATTTGGATTTAATCTTTTGCACAATAAGTGCCCACCTGTCCTGTGTGTGATCACACTTCAGGTACTCTCCAGACTTGTCTGTGTCTGTAGTATGTTGTCCACTGTCTCCACCTATTAATGGTGGCACAATCATGTGTGATGTGGATGAGCTCCAGCCAGAAAAGAGTGCATGAGCCTTACAAGTGTGACACTGTCTTTCCAATGACACAGTAGACAGGCTGAACACTGCCGCTTGTAGGAGTCAATGAGCACTGAACGCTCAATAGCAGTGTTGTGGCAGCATATTTTTGCTGTTCTACTCTTAGTGAGTCTCCATCTCTCCTGTTGGCTGAAGGAGCAGAGGGTGTGCTAGAAACTAACTCAAAACTAGGTTACCTACTTATGCTACTAGGCTTGCCTTACAAAAAAAACAGTACAGACCTCCAAAGTAGCAAGCTAGGCTTAGTAGCAGTGGTGACAGTGGTGTGGGTGGCCTTCATAGGCCTTGATCAGAATAGTGTGGCAGCAGCCACAGCAGCAACCAAGCAAGAAAGAAGCAACCCAGGTTGGGTGGATTTGTATGGTGAGGTGACTTGGTCATGAACCACATTGGGGACCTGTGATAGTCGATTCTAGCATCTAACTTCTGGTGAAGGAGAGTGGGGCAGTGGTATAAAAACTAGTCTGGTGGCACACTGTGTCAGGATGCAGATTCTGTCTAAATGGCTGGGTAAGTAAAAGTAAATAATTTTTTTAGAGGAGGAATGGGGAAGGAGGAAGGACTGAAATACTGATGTGTTTTTCACATTTCTTCACCTTTGGGTGGCTTCATGACCCATAGGGGATGGGTATTGAATGGAATGGCATCAGGGAGAAAAATATGGACAAAGTTCTTTTTTGGTGGAGGAGCTGAACTTCAGTCAGGAAACAAATTGGTTAGTAACTGGATGGGTTTAAGCCCCAATCTGATGCACTGTTCCAGGATATATACAGATGAACCCTATACATTTGAATTTTTCTTGATTTACATATCATGTTTCAGTCAAACCAAATAAGTTGTACCTTTTAGAGATGTTATAGATATTCTAGAACTGTCTCTTACGTTCACTGACAGTTAAGCAGTATGGTATGCACAGAATACTGGAGCCCCGACGTTAGTCAGGCATATACCACCCCCCCATGAAGCTGACCTCCACATCCCCATGCTCAGGCACATTATGACAAAAGGCAAAGGAGACTGCAGGGGTGTGCACCATTGAAATGAATGGGGAGATTTTTTAATTACTATTTTATACTTTATTGAAGCACAGTTGGAGATTAATGAAGGCCACTGCCCGACTATCAAGGGCCTTATTAGTAGAACAGTGGACTTCATTATTCTCCAACTCACCATCACAACATATAAAATAGTAACAGAAAATAACTTCATTCGTTTCAAGGGGCTACACCCCAGCACTCTGACCCATGATATCATCTCTTAAAGACTTCAGCCTCTGGCTCAGTAGTATTCAAGAGACTTTTCACTTATATCTATACTTGGTGGGTTGTCTGTAGCAGCATGGTCATACCCACAACAGTGTGTGTACATGGGGGGAGGGACTGACCATATGGGTGTGTGTGTGTGTGTGTTTCAAGTTATTGCTATGTTTGTGTTTGCACCTTAAAGTCTGTTTGCATGGAAGCATTCAAAACTATGGAGAAAAAATAGTAGGAGTACAGGCCAGACAGAAGTAATAAAGTACTTTTGTGGGTATGTCTGTGTATTGGGGTGGGAAAACATGTCTTTCCATTAGTATGTGTGCTACAGTTTAACTGTGAAATTAAGAAAACTAAAATGCATACACTGGCTGCAAGCATGGTGCATACATGCAGATATATTCAGATACAGTATGTACTAAAGTACAAGTGAGCCATTTGTGTGCAGACAGTATGACTTAGTGGTTAAAGGCACTGAACTGCAAGCCCAGAGATTTAGAGGCATGAAGACCTTGGTTTGAATCTCATCAACTCCCACTTGTGTATTGTGTGATCCTGAACAAGTCACTTAACTTTTCCACGTGCAGTTATCAGTGACCACTTGCTTTTTTGCACACATGTCACATGCATGCAGTCTTTCCAAATTTAACATAAAAATCATGGCTTCCACATTTGCTTGCTGCACACATGCCATATGCATGCAATCAGTTCCAATTTAACATTTAAATCATACTTGCAGCACACATATCATTTGGGTGGTTTTATGCCTGCAGCATGAAAACATTTCATAGAGTTATTTCTGTAAGGGAAAAGCCATTATTTGTGCACATATTGTAAATGTTTTACCCTTAATAACTTTGGAATTGCTCAACTAATTTTCATGAAATTTGGCATGCATGATCTCTAGGCGTAAGTCCCTTAAGGTGAAAAATTTTTGTGTGAATCCAATGTGTGGTTTTGGAGAAACAGAGCATTACAAAATCATAAGCTAAAACTTTTTTGCCATTTCATTGTCCACCTGTATCTCAGAAATGGCTTTAGGTTGTGGTCTGAAATTGTGAGGGTAGACAGCCTTTGGCTCACAGTTGCACCTTTAGAAAGTTTGGTGAAAAAATATTAATCCATTCAAAATGTATTACATTTTTTAATTTCCCATTATTTCCTATGGAACAATTTATATGAAAAAGTGGCCAGAAATACTTTTTTGTAGGCAACCGAAATCTCGGTTGCAGAGGTTAGTGAGAAGCCAACTCATGCCCCCAACTCCAGCAATGTGGGACACTAGGGGGGCCATTCCCAGTGTCCTAAAATATGTTTTTCATTTACACCTGTTGGAAAAGAAAGCAGTCCTACAACATCTTTTTTATTTGTAAACCTGAAAAAAATAGTCCCTTGTCATCTCCGCCATCCCCTTCCCATCTCGACCCTCCTGCTGAACATCCCCACCCCACCCCACCCCTCCTTGCCATATACTTACTGCCGGAGGTCATCTGCTATCATCTTCTGTGGACCGGGAATGTCTGCACTTTTCAAAGCTGAACCACAAACTGATGAATCAAGGTAAGTGCTGTATAATGTATTTCAATAGCGTTTTGAACTTATGTTGATATCTTAGCCATTTTTAGGTACTTTTTTCACCATATTTGCTGTGAAAAATCACCTTTCAGGACCAATTAATGAAATGACAGTGCCAGTGTTCATGAGGTGGGGTCCAAAAAAGCCCATGTTGAAAATGCGGTGAAAAAATTCCTAAAATGGCCGAGTTACGAGGTTGTTGAAATCTTTCTATGCACGTGCGTCACTTTAGTAATTTTTTGTATTTTTACTCCAAATTTTCAACATAGCAATTTTTTCACACCTCTTCATGAACAGTACAACTGTCATTTCTCACAAGCTGCCTGAAATTGTTTTTTACACCTGTGGCACGGAATGGCATTTTGGCACAGATTTTAAAATGTTCACCTATGGGGTTTGTGAGGTGGGGTCATAAGAAAACTATATTTAAAATGTGGGGTCAAAATATAAATAATGCCTAAGTAATGACCATTCATTGCAAGTTTGGTATGCCCACTCGCAGCTTCAGAAATTGTAAATATTTTGACCTCAGATTTTCAACATAAACTTCTTATTACCTGACCTCATGTATGTTACAGATGCCATTTTTCAAATCCTGGCCAAAATGTGTTTTTGCACCTATGGTGAAGAATGGCAATGCAGTTGCACAGAATTATGTTTTGGTGAGGATTTGAAAATTTCCTCTACTGACTCCACAACCCTAAGACACACCTGTCATTACTGTTCGTTCATGCAGAGTCGGGGTAGGGTCATAGGCTTGGAAGCCCTAAGGTTGCATTTCCTACCTTTGATGCTTCAACCCTAATGATGCATTAACAAAGTTTTTTGTGATGAATATATATATATATAGATAGATAGATAGATAGATAGATAGATAGATAGATAGATAGATAGATAGTAGCACGGTAGTGCTACCATAGTTAGGGTTGAGGAGCCCTTTTAATGTTAAAGGGTCAGTCTTTGCACCTTAATACCTTTGCAACTGTTCAATGGATTTGTCTGAAATTTGGTAGGCACAGGGTACAACCACAGATCTTAGGATCTGCCACGTTTAGTACCAGTCAGATATAGGGTTGCAGAGTTATTAATTGACATCTGTGTGCGCATTTACATTTTTTTGCGCATTCTTTGTTCACGCCTACAGGGTGCATGGTTTGGGTGACTGGTCCAAAAACTTCAGAGTACATGTGGCCAGGGTGCCCAATGTGCCTTTTGAAGATTTCATGAAAAAATATTGAATGGTTCAAAAGTTATTCAAAAAACAATTTCCCATTATAAGTCAATGGGAAAAGTTAACAAAAACTTGGAAAGTGTTGCAAATGCACTTTTTACTTTCACAAATGGCCCTAGTAGTGTCGCAAATCTGCCATCTTGTTTTCAGTTAGCGATCATAAAAATGCTTGGTATTTAAAATTGGGACCCTCTAGGGACACAATTCCTTTTGTGTTCATCTAGTCAGACCCTAAGGATGCTAGCCATGTCTTTATTGTGGGGTTAAACACCCCAGAAATGTGTTTTTCAAATTTCTGGAAAAAGTAGTGTCACAAAGCAGTGTTGCACCTGTAACACTTTCGCAAGATTTTGTGAAAAGTGTGGCAAATTGCGACACTACTTTTCCAGGCTATGGCCGAAATGACAGGAGTTCTTTGCCAACCTGCTGGAAAAGAATTGTTTGCTCTTTTGGGTTCAAATTTGAAGGGAAGGCAGCCAACATGTCACAGATGTGCCTTTTGGTGGTCTGGTGAAAAAATATTGCACGGATGGCAAGTTACAGTATTTTGAAGTTGACATTTTTTCCCATAGACTAACATAGTGCCGTATGCCACGTCTTTCGGGGCTCGTATCTCGAAAACGATGCACGATACAGATTTTTTGGTGTGCAACACAAAATAGTAACCAGGAAAACAATGATATCTGTGAAATTTAAATTTTTTTCTATCTCGTACGGTTGCTGAGATATTTGCAATGAAGTACTTCCAATGCTCGTTTTAAGCTTCCATTGCAATTACAATGCATACATTCTTTGTACACACTGTGTTTCTCTATGCAGTTGTCCAGCAAAAACAGGATATGTGGTTCTGTTACTGTTACAGTTACTGTTTGCCCTTGCGTTTATGTGCCTGTTAATGTTACCGTTCCCGTGTGCGCCATCTTGTGTGTTACCCTTTGTGTTGTCATTTGCCCTTGCATTTTCATTACTGTTACCGTTTGTGTTTCTACCTTGTGTTTGCATTGTTGTTCCTGTTAGTATGTCACAAGACATCACGTGGCAGGAGCGTGGGACCACCGTCGTATTATATTCAGTATTTCTCATCATCATTCTCAAAAAGAAGGGAAACTAGAGGTAAAAATCTCTGATTAATGCATCAGTTAGGGTTGTTCCACAGTGACAAAAGTAAGGAAATTCAGTGTTAGGGTTGAAACTCCACCTGGACACCTCCAGCCTGCCCCCCAGCCGCCATCAGGGGTGCACTTTGGGGTCGTCCAGTCCTAACTCTTGCCCCATTCTCCTATACCTCTGCTTCTGTTCACATGTGATGGGGTGAGTTAGGGCCAATGACTAGCAGCGCCTGCCGGATGTGATGGGTAGCAGGCTGGAGGTGTCCGGAGGTTTCAACCCTAACATAAATTTCCTTACTTTTTCTGTGTCAACTGTAACTGATGCATTAAATAGAGTTTTTTGCCTCTAAAATATATATATATATATATACATACACACACACACTTATCTACATATATATATATATATATATATATATATATATATATATATATATACATAGCTATACATATATATATATATATATGGGATACATGATGGGCAAAAGTGGAATATAGCAAATATTTTCAAGAGTGAAGAGTGACCTCTGGATACTCATAAGTGGTGAAGCATAGCAGAGCTACCAGTGATAGTATCCAGAGGTCACTCATCATGAATGAAAATGTTTGCATTATTCCACGACTGCACATCATGTGTGCAGTTTACACAAAAGGGCAGGATAATGTATTGCATGTATTCTGTGTTTTTTAGTGAACTTTTTTTGTTATTTTGGTATTTTTTGTGGGATTTTTTTCTGTGCTTATCCTCACATTAGGCTGGGTTGCTATTTTATAAATCATGGTATGCTAATGTTTTCTTTGGTTTTTCAGTGGCTGCACCAGTGATCAAGGTCATCGTTGCATCAGCAGGTGGCATTATGAAGCATTTATGAAAGGATCAAGATTTTTGGCAAAGCTTGCATAGTGTAAGGCGCCAGTGGGAGAGTTACAGGTTACTGGATTTCGAGATGGCAACCAAAGGAAAGTGCTGCTTTTCCTTTTTGTGTGTGGATTCAGGAGTGTGTCAGCAGGAAGTCTGGAGTGTTAAATGTAAGTGGCTATGCTGTGTGTAGAAAACAGATGGAGTATTGTTGGAGTCAGGAGGAATGTGTGGCAAAAGTACCAGCTGGGTGGGGAGACTATGACATACCAAGCATGAGAATAAATGTCAATGATGTATCTACTATATGTATAAATGCAAGATTTGACATTTATACACGTAGCAGATACATTATCAGGTCATTTATTCCACTGGGATGAAAATACATAATTTTATTCTACCAGATGTCACCTCGCCCCTAACATACATACACACATATATATATATATATATGTATATATATATATATATATATATATATACACACATTGTAAAACAACTTCATTAATGCATTAGATAGGGTTGAAGCAACAAAAGTAAGGAAATGAGATGTTAGGGTTGACACTCTAACACCTCCCCCACATGACCACCCCACCCCACCCTCACTGCCCATAGACCAACAGGCAATGGTGTGTGCCTTGGGGTCATCAGCCCTAACTTTCACCCATTTCCATGTGTAGGAATGCTGACATGGTACAGTATAGGAGAATGGGGTGAGTGTTAGGCCTAACAACCCCAAGGTACACCCCATTCCCTGTTGATCTGTGGATGGTGGGGTTGGGGTGGTCAGGTGGGGAGGTGTTAGGGTGTCAACCCTAACATCATATTTCCTTACTTTTGCCACTTCAACCCTAACTGATGAATTATTAAAGTTTTTTGCAATGAATTTCTTTACTTTTTGAGAAAGTGTAATTTTACCCTTATATGTTTTTGGGAGCACAGGTTCCATCTATTCATAAGTGTACAGACATTGTAATGAACTGTCATCTCCCTGAGGGAGTGCAGGGTTCTCCAGGCCCTGCACTCCCACCACTGTATCTCCCTCTGTGAGTGCAGGACCCATCACTCCATAATGGGAAATTTCCAAACTTCAAAATCTTATAACTAAGGAGGCAATGTAAATTTTATCACCAAACCAGCAGAAGTCACATCTCTAGGGCAAGCCCATTCTACTCTGAAAATTTCAGCCTGAAATTCCAAGCCATTTGTTTGCAGAGCCCTTTTAAAATCCTTTTTCACAGTCCCTTTTTGTGAGCTGATCCCTTTTCACAGTCCCTTTTCATAAGCTGATCCCTGTTTATGAGGAAGGGTCATGTGAACCTCCCTTTCATG